>ML675617.1:22511097-22605156 GCA_007922155.1 Mesoclemmys tuberculata | reverse complement strand
CCCCCCCCCAGTAAGTATTGTACATTCAGTCACTGGTGCCAGAACCAGGGCCCCTGTGTGTGTGTGGGGGGAGAACAAAGGAGAAGAGGAAGGGAGGAGGAAAGGGTATACTTTACCAGGGCCTTGAGGCCCTAGGTGGCCTAGTCCAGGCTGCAACCCCCATTATGAGGGAAAAAATTGTATGTATGGGATGAGGGATTGTGGTGTGCATGTGGGAGGGGGCCTGTGTTACAAGTTTGTACTAGCCCTGAAAAAATTATGTTTGGGCCCTACCCAGAACAGGGGGAGCCAGGGGACCATGGCCCCTATTCTTTAACATGGGTGTAGTTTGGGAGGGAGGAGGAGGAGAGAAGAATGTGCCCTCCCCCCCAGCTGCAGCCTCAGGCAGGCACAGAGTGATGCTAGCAAGGGCTGTGCTTTGCACTGGGGGAGTTGATCATGATTCTGGACAATGGCTGGTGTAAAGGGCAAGAGAACGGGCTGTACGGCTGGCTCCCGACAAGCTACATGCAGCCACTGGAGGTAGGAGACCGCCTGCACAGGGAGTGGTGTAGGGGGCTAGGGCCACAAGGGAGTGCAGGGTTAAGGGACACAAGAATCCACTTTGGTCTAGGAGGGCCCCTCCCCACAACTTCTACAAAGGTGCCAGTGCCCTTGTTCCGAGTTAATAAATTACCTTTTCCTGCTTTTGTTTTGTTAATGAATACTCTGAAATGTTTCACTCAAACAGCATGGATTATTTTTAATGTTAACTCTCAGTCAAACGATATTACAGAACATATTTTATGTATGGAGCTGCTCCTCAAGTACACTTATCTCCCATAGACATAAGAACTGCTTTTGCTCAGTTGTAGTCAAATTTATTTCACTGCTACTGCTATGACTTAACATATGCTCAATACAGTTTTTCATGACAAAGTACACTAGAAACAGCTCTTCTCACCTGAGATTCTAATCCCGTTTTCTCATTTCGCAGATGACACTGGGACAGTGACATCCTCCATGCAATTTATCTACTTCTAACCAGTCAGCAAGGTTCTTTTTGTTTGTATTTGTATTATTCTGACATATCTTTAATGTTAGTGGTGCACTGAAAATTCTGGAGATAAATACCTAATTCCTTCAGTACACCTCTAAATGCCCCAACATACATCCGTGTTCTTTGTCTAACCTTTTAAAGGTACATATGACTACTCATCCATATGGTCCACATCCTTTGCTTTAATAAAGACTGAGCATCGACTTCATTTAAGTAAAAAAATAAAAGTTAACAGACTGCTCTTGAAGATGAGCCAAACTTACACCTTCTCAATTGTACATTTCTTAGTCTATTTATAAGCCATATTTATTTGGAACCTGAAATGAGTGAGCCACAATTTGTGCCTTCCTCATTTTTAATTTTTTTTTTTAAATCAAAAACACTTTCAATTTGTTATTGTTCTTGACCTTCTATTAACACAATTGTGGCATCACTAATTTCCAGAGGAAATGAAGTTAAATAAGGACATTGTATTCAGTATTGGGTACTAAACAAGAAGGCTGATCAACTTTATGGATTGCATCCTGTTGAAAGGGAAAAGCCCATTAGAACATCCAGACCAGCTCCCTGCCCATTCAAGATTGTTCCCTACTCTACCTGTAATGAAGTCAAGATGAAAATAAAGAGCTAGCTTATGATGAAATACTAAAACAACTAATTATATAAAGTTCAGAGATAAACAAGGGGACAGTCTGAAGTGACACAGGACCAGTCTTTGAAGGATGTACATACCAAGGAAGATTTATTTAAGATGGTACAAAAAACCAATTAGATGTACTGCATATTTAACTAATTGTCAGTTTCAGTTAATTCTAAAGGGATAAAAACCACTAGATAGCAGCCACTCTCATTATTATATATGCTGGCTCCTTCTTATCTGTAGAGCTTAACCCTACGTGGTAACTAGAGAAGCTTCAGTAGAAAAAGTACTTCTTATTGCCCAGATCTCCTCCCTGTATGGAAGTGGAAAGAGTGACCCCACCAGATTTTATCTTGAGCACAAAAGTATTTGAATGCTGTTGTTCTCTGCAGGGAGTGATAGTACAGGATTAGTAACATTCTGAAAACAGAAGTTACTAATGAAATTGCAGGCTTACTTAACTAGAGGGGCACAACTTCTATAGTTAGAACAACTTTATGTAAGTGAACTGGGGGCTGGGGGAGAAGGTGAAAGGAGTCACTAAAATAAATCTAACTACAGGCCATTGCACTCAATATACAGACAATTGAATGAGTACTAGCTTTGTGCTCATATTAATAATTGAAGCAAATTAAATATTTTGTTTCTGTATGGAACTTAAATGATACATGGAGATTATCTATAAGAACAAATTAGAAAATTATACATAAAATCCTTAGTATTAGTCTTTCCTCCACCTCCACCCAGAAACTTAAATCTTTCATATGTAAACACACAATTAAATAGAATGTTGTATGACTTTCATCTGATTTTAACTCAGTGATGCTTGGTTAAACAGAAATTCAGTGTCAATGTGACTATGAAATTTTAATAAAATAGCATTTATGAACCAGAAGAACAACTAATGTTTCTGCAATATACAGATCCAAACTTTTGCAGTATTTAATAAGAGTCAGAAGGAATATTTCTTAACACTGCCAGAAACATATGCAGTTGCATAACAATTTCTGATCGCAGTTTATCCAATGAGCATATAGATGGCATACAAATTGAGCTTTTAGTTTTAAGTCTTTCCCTTCATGTCATAACAAACACAATTTGGCAAAGCTAGTCTGACACTTTCCAATGAGCTACATTCCACAAGAGCCCTTTCCTCATTTTTTGCTCTTACAGCAAATGTACTACTATTTCTTCTTCACCGCTAATAAAAAAAAAAAAGTGTCCCCATTCACTGTCCTGGGAATGGTAAAAAGATAGTGTAACATCCTATACAGTCTTTCAAATCAGTTGATCAATGTGAAGCTCCATTCTTAATTGTGATGGTATCCAAGATAATGGGACCGTTTTCCAGAATATTAACCCTGTGTAGTGATAGAACCAACTAAAAAAAACCCCAAAAAAACCCAAACTTAGAGCAGTGCTTACAAATTTTTAAGCAATAGTTTGTAAAGGAGCAAGGCTAGAAACAAGCAGGCACAGGAGCTACTGCAGCCATAAGCTAATGCTTTGAGCAGACTCTTCCCACCCATGAGGCAGTGTAGACAATTAGACAGCCTACTACAGGCCAAACGCGCTCTTTAGGTTGCCCAGAGACTGGCTCTGCTCCAGGACCTGATGCCTGACAGAGGAGCATTGAAGAAAGAGCTTTAAATCATTATCTGACATTGCTCCATCGCCTTCTTGAGATGAACAGTTTGACATATCACACACAGATTCTATCAGTGAGGTGGAGATGGTAATGAATTGCAAGAGAAGATACTAGGCGATGGTATTTTCTATTTGTGTTGACAGTAGCATCCTGCCCATACAATTCGTATGAAAATAAGAGCAAAAAAAAACACACAAAGGCTTCAACCACCAAACACTGTCAAAAACTCTGATAACACTCATTGTGCTGGCACAGGCAGCATCTACAGTTTGATAAAAGCACAGAATTAGAGGTTTCAGCATTGCTTGGTTTTGAAGAGCTTATTTGCAGTTATGTAGCAGACAGTCCCAGAAAAGACTAAAGAGGTACACCTGTAAAACAAGCAAAAAAGTTATTTTAACTAGTAAGCACAAAATACAGAATTCACTTTTGGGTGTCACATCATTTTAGAATTTGAAGACACTGAATGTAAAGCATGCCTGAAGGACAACACACTTAGAAACAAGGTCTGTGAGGAAAGGGAAAATAGCTTGACATTTTAAATATAAAGGCAGAGGGTGGGATGAGACATACCATCCCTGGATGTGTTGCAGACAATTACTAGCATAAGTGGACAGAAAGCTAAAGCAAGGACAACTCAAGTTAAACACTGGCAGAACCATACCTAACAGCTAAACATTGGAACACACTAGGAAAGGATGGAGGGTGCAAGGTTAGTATTCTTCTCCTCATTGAAATCAGAGCTTGCCAAGCCAATTTGCAGCAGCCTCACCAGCAAAGTGCAGCGTCCTCTGACCACTATCAAATCTGGTCAGAGGACAGTCGTCAGTGATGCGTGACACTGTCTTTGGCCCCAGCTGCATGTGGGATCCTTTGGCTGGCCTCAGGTGTGAAGGCTAGCTGTTCACAGACCCTGGCCCATTTAAAATCAGTTCAGAGGACACCTGAGAAGCATGGCAAATCAAAGCTGGGGACACGCACAGTAGGGTCAGTTATAAAAGAGAATGATTTCGGAGTTTCTGACATCAGTGGTAGACCATGCTTTACACCATATCGACGTCGCAGAAAAATTCGGACAGGGCAAGTGGCCTACAACGTGTGCCTCGACAACTAGCACGCTCTTGTTGGTCAAAGAGGTCTGTGTATAGTGGTAGGTTCAAGTTTGCCCTGTTCTTCTGAACCATTCTGGCTGTAACATCCTAACGACAGATGCATGGAGGAATGATGTTGATTAACATGGGGACCCATGGTATTGCTGTGGGTCAAATTGCCCGAGTTACGACGCTCACAGTTGAGTGTAGTTGTGTGTCCAATCAGCAGACCACATTCAAAGTCCTTTTTAGGGCTGAATCTCAGTCACTTGCCAGCCGACGTTCTTGATGTAATTCCAACCCAAAATGTTCAAGCCATCAGGCTAGCCCTGAGAGTTCTGCAACTCAACAATGAGAGACTGTTGACAGCCAAACACAGCATTATGAAGGTTAACATTATTAGAGATATTCAATTAGCCAGACACCATACCCATCAATCAAGGAATGGTCTATGGAGAATTTAAAAAAGAAAACAAAGATCAGCTCTATCACAGTGCTGGGGGAAAGAAGAAAGGACTCACAGCAAAGTTGCCTAAAGAGTGGCCCAAGGGTAAAACTCAGCCCACAGAGTCCTAAAATGTAGCCCCAAAGCCATTTTCATGATTTAACAGCAGGAAGAGATAAGCAGATCAACTGCAGGTTTTAAGATGCTGGAGAACTCAACCAAATGTTTGTGTGTCTAATCAAGGAAGACAAAAGTACAAACAAACGAACATTCTGGTTATGTATCTTAGAATAAAATACGTGCATACTGGATCCTACCCTTGTCTCCCTGGCAAATTAATAGTTTGACTCTGTGTCAATATTTGGCAGCCTTGTATTAGAGGTTCCTCCCAAATCAAATCCATTCTTACATTTGTTCATGAGTGAATAACACAACAATTCAGTCTAGCAAAATACTCGAAATCAGCAGTATTCATTTCTCAGACAAGGTTTTGGTTTTTTTGCTGGTGGTTTCCTAAAGTGAAAGTGAATTAAATTAGTTTCTGGTTTATTATGTAAACTTTCAAATCACAATTAATAAATCAACATTTACCTCATCATACTAAATCTCATGCCTACCTGAAAGATTTCTCTTCCAGACATGTCCGTATAAGCACACAAAGCTAAATTCCAAGCCTACCAATTAGTGTGAAATCACGACGATTTAAAATTTCAGGTATGTCTGCAGTTGTTAAGAGATGAATGGAAATTGCTAAGGAGACGGCAATGGAAAATGTGATAACCAAGTCTGTTTTTAGTCTGAGTTCATCCCAGTTTGGATACTAGAGTTATGTGAAGAGCAAAATATTAAAGTCTTTCAGATGCCTTCGTTTAGGTCACGCCTAACTGCAGTCATAAAATATTTCAGCTATTTTTCTGGAGCATGCACTCACACCTGCACTTCTATATGCTTTCTACCCGTCATGTCTGATGTATTTACCACAATGTACCACTTCAAATACTGCTTTCTGATCAAAAGGCAATCAATGACCAGTACTGAAGACCGACAATGAAGATACCAAAAGATAAACTCTCTCTAAATAAAGTAACATTCTTTCCCTTCTTATATTCGCATCAGTTTCCAGCTTACATTTGGATTCCAGAAGTATCATTTATCAGAGTCAGGAACAGAATCTTCATTCCAGTGTGCTCCCCGTTTCTCAGCTACAAGCTTGATGAAGTCGCAATGATTTGCATATAGCTTGAGTTTCTCACTGATGTCAACCCATTTCACTTTCCCAGCATCATCTCCTGCTTCCAGAAGCAAGTTATCCATTGTCTCACCTGATTGCCCAACAAAGATTTAATACATTATTTTAACTTTCCTGACCTCTCACTATCCTGCATGCTCCGTTACTCCTTGCTGCAGGATTCCTGTTCATGCCAGTTTAACTTCGACTACTGCCATGAAAATACCAGCCAGGTTTTTAAACATTAAGGACATTATGCACATTCTTCCTCTGCGTTACAATTACCTCCCTCAATTACATGCATAATTGATATTATACTGTCTAGCTGGAAACTGGATAGCCTTAACCCCATATTACCACTTTTGTGGTGTCGTAAGTGCCATGGCTAGCTAGTAAAATTAAACTGATTACATGCACTGTCTTACTGCTATAGTAAGTTTTAGATTCAACTTATCTCTGGTCTCCTCTGCCCCTACTGCTCCCATACCCTTTATGTAGCTGATGGCTGGACTCTTTCCATCTCATATGCCACTCACCAGGAGGTACACCAGATTCTGATTCTACTATTTCAGCAGGATACCTGAAAATACCAATGACCTAAATCCCACACTAGATGAAGAGTGGAGACAATAATAATTGGGTGTCTCTATAGGTTTTGACCAAAAACAATGCCTCTAAACAAGCACCAAGTCACCTTGCATTGAACAGCTCGGAAAAATTTAAATCCCTCCTCCTGAGACTCGTGATAGGACAGAAGATTAAACCAAATTCAAAGAGATACTGTAGCAAGAACAAGACTTAGTTAAATGCCTGGTCTCTGTGCAGTAAGTTATTTAGTATAACTTTTTTTAAATTTGAGTTTAAATTTTCATGTTTTTTCCAATATGTTTCAATTGAAACAGATATCCTCCCAAAGCACCTATTTTTCTTCATATAATTTAGCCAACTAACCTTTCTGAGTATTTATTGGAAGAGCCGGAAAAGAAAGATTACTGTGTGCAATATCTGAACCCCTATGGGAAAAAAACCCATCCACTGATTTTTGTTCCACAGATTAACACCTAATTTTCACGCTTGAAGATTGCTGAATAAGTGCATCTCAGGCCCTATAGGCCCTTTCTATCACCTTCCTCATAGCTTGTAACAGCATATGCAGGGGAGCAACTGCTAGAAGATAAAAATGTGGATACTCACCAGATTCATCGTGGTAGTTCACAGCCTCTGTCTCTATCCAGGCATTATCTGTATTACGAGGATCATCCACATAACCATTATACACCTAAAAAGAAAGCCAACACTCTAAGCTGAGGGCCAAGACATTAAATGAGATGAGGGAAAATCTAAAAAGGCCTCACCATTGGTTAAGGAATAACTAAATTGTACCAGTTTGCAATGTTGTGGATGTGATTTGTTCTCTCAAATGAATCAGCACATTCAAAAGCTTTTCCTATCCTCATCCAGTTTCATGGGTCATAACAACCTGAACATCAGTGGGCACAGCAAGTTTTGTGGACTCAGCATATTTTCGGTCCCCCTTCCCACACAAAAATACCATGCTTCATATTTCTTACCAGAACTATACTTGTTAAATTTGCAAACAAGCATCTTTGTGCTTTTGCCCTTTGTGCCCCTTAGACATGGAAGGAGTTCCTCATAACATCCACAAAGCCACTTGATTGTTTTCCTTCAAATCCCTCTTAAAACACCCCTTTCCCACAATGCTGATGAAAATCTTGACAACAGTTATGCAGTTGGTGGTCTGAGACCACTGGGGTTATGATGCTGATCAACATTTTCTCATTGTTTCCTTATCCCCTCCCCCCCAGTCTCCACAGTGTCCATTTTATGCTTAAACACCTTGGGACAGGGTCTGTCTTTTTGTTCTGTGTTTGTACAGCACCTAGCACAACCTGGGGCTCTTAGGGGCTACCACAATAATAAATGGTATTCATCATTTAACCGCTAGACCCCACTGAGCTCACACTCATTCATTATTATTCTCAAAAAGGTAATTAACCCACAAGACAAAGATTGCCATTCTATCAAGTATTCCATTCTAAAGAAGAATCACATACATGCTATGATTGAGGCAGTCTGTGTCAATCTATCAGTGAGACATAAAAGTTAATAGAGCTGGTTAAAACATGTAAAAATCTGAAAAACCTAAATGAAATTTTCCTGAAAGTACTGAACCGTTTTTTCACTGAAATTCAAAATTCCAGGGAAAATTTGTAGAGGAGGGGGAAAAAAAAAGTTAAAATTGTTAAACATTTTAACCAGTTCCAGTTAACATTTTCAGCTTTTTCTATAGTTGCTTTGACTGCTGTCCTTTGAACTGAGTGGTTTCTTGTGTGGACCCTCTCCATTACTGAAGTTTTATAATCCATGTAATGTCTCCTGAAGAAAATAACCAGTGCGATCGATGTTGGAGTACAGTTTTTAATAGCACACAAGATCATCATAGAAGGAAAAAGCTTTACCACAAAATGGTCCAGGTTGAAGAGGCTGTTCATTTGCTTCTCCAGCTCTTCCTTCTCTGCTCTGGATTTCTGTAAGGAGTTCAAGGCCTCCTCACTAAATTCTCGTTTCAGTGTGGCACTAATCTTCTCACCTGGATCTACCATACCCTAAACAAAAACAAAAATATCCAATGCTGATAACCCTCTTAGACCCTATCTGCTCATTATTCTATATGCTCTTTATTCCATATGTTCTATTGGTCTGTGTTAGAGTTTGAATCAGTGGTCCGCAAACTTTCTAGGGTTGTCTACACTTACCTCCGAGCTTCGGCGGCAGTCGATGGGAGTTACGCAAACTATGCAAAAACTTTGCATAACTCCCGTTGACTTCCCTGTTTGTTCTGCATGCCATCTTCACTGCACTGTGTCAATGATAACTGCATTCCCGTCGACGCAGCGCTACGCCACTTGAGAAGGTGGTCTTAATATGTCAATTTCTGGATCGACAGGAGCGGGTCTTTACTGATCACTCAGTTGATCCAGAGAAATCAATCTGACAGTGGCCAATCTGCAGCTGTCAGTGACGACTAACCCTAGGTCACACCCTGCTTACCTGTGTCTGTCTCCTCCACCCCACCTGTCTCCCTAGCTGGGGCTGCAACCAGAGCCATGATCAGGGCCAGAGGCTGTAGCTGGGAGCAAGGATACGGATGGGGACCGAGGCTGTGAGTGGGCCATGGTGGCCAGGGACCAAGTGGGGAACAGCAGCCAAGCACTGAGGCCACAACTGGGGGTCGAGGCCATGGCCAGGCACCGAAGCCGCAACCAGGAGCTGGGGCACAGCAGCCAAGGCTGGAAAAAAGGCCAGGGCCAAGCCAAGAACCACAACTGGCAGCCAGAGGGTGGAGCCAGATGCCGAGGCCAGAGCTAAGGCTGGGCGGTGGGGCCAGAGCACAGCTCAAGGCAGAGTGGCGCCCCCTCCACACCCACTATGGGGGATGGACCAGGCCCTGCCGCATCCCTCCTTACATCCATAGGGGGGCACTCCCCAAAGTTTGGGTCCTCTGCTGCAAATGCTTCAAGGAGCTATAAAGCATTATGGACAGCAACAGTTATAAATGAAATGGAAAAAATAATCCTAATTAGGCACAAATAGTGTCATGTAAAAGGGCAATAAAAAGACATAACAGTTTAATGGCTTTTTGATAAAACAAATCTATATGAATTATTTTTTCATAGCCTTACTAGACTATGTAATTGTAATGTCTGTTTGATGCTTTGGTTCTTACCCCTGGGATGGCCCATTCCCCACAGTCTTTCCTCTCAATGGCTACAAACTGTAAAATGTTCTTGCCAGAGATTAGGTGAGCTATTTTATTGCCACTGCTATCCCTCTTCCACCTACAGGGAATGAAAAACAAGGAAAATTATTTTCCATTCTTTGGAATCAATCAAGGTCATCTAGTACATGAGACTATTTCTGTCCCTACATTAGTTGCTCCTGTAGTTGAAAGGTGTGCTGTGGTGAGTGAGGCAGAGGACTGTAAAACGGAACAGATCATCTTGCGATAAGGCAGCTGAAGGCTACCCTGAAGAATCGGATTCAATCCCTGCCTCTGCCAGAGTTCTAGGTGATGCTGGGCAAATCACTTAAAACTTTTCACACAAAGTGTGTGTGCGCCTCATTTTTTAGGTGCCCACTTTTAGATACCAGGGACCAGAGTGCTCACAACTGCAACAGAAGTCAACAGGAACTGTGGTTGCTCAGACATTCAGGCATTAAGAAAACGTGGTCTGGAGGAATGAGTGCAGGCTTGAGAGCTATTGCTTACCTGGGAGTACTAAGCCTGGCTCTTCCACTGATGCTTTGTATCCCTCAATAAGGCTCTATGCCCTTGTTTTAGTTTCCTCATCCGTGTGAAAAAAAAAAAAAATCAGGATAATAATGCTCTATCATCTCCTTGGGCAGTTTGATGTTTCTGAAGTATTCAGATACTATGGTAATGAGTAGCACAAAAAGCCTACAAATAAATTAATTTTGTACTTAGAGCAGGGTTTGAATGGTATATAATAAATAAGTTATGGGGCCACACAATGAACTATGATCATAAAAAGAAATACTGATCCATTGCCTCATTTCTTGAATACTACCCTTCCTATATATTGGATTAGGTAATGCTGTGACAGAAAAAATAACGTAAGATCATGTCATTAAAGACTGCCGCAACGTATATGCCCAAGGAGGGCCAAATTAAGGCTGCCCAGACCACCTTAATTCTCACTTAATTTTGAGTGTTTGACTTTGCCACCTAAAAACCTTTATTTTAATGTATTTTTGTATGCAATGTTATATATATTGAACACGAACGTAACAATATCATAAAATTACAATATATTTTGACCTGAACACCAGAGATTTGCAGACAAAAACAGACAGCATCTGAAAAAGTGCAGTGGAGACACACCATGTTGTGATGTACACCATGTTGAATATGTCATTGACAGTTGTGAATTTCAAACCTACAATCTTTAACAAAGGGTAACTAGTAATTTCACACAAGGCACTGGAAAGGCCCCTCATCATATGGTGGTGATGCTGCTGCTGCAAGTTATTTTGCACTACTGTGCTTTCAAATATTTTTACCATTTGTTATCATGTTAATACTTTCTTATAGTATTTTACTATCTGCATTAGTCCTGTGTTTTGGGGTTGTTTTTGTGTTTTTAAACAAGCTTCCCCAGTTTAATGGTCTTTCCTTACTGATGACTTCCCATTCACCTCTCCAAAGAGGAAAAAAAACATCTACCTAATATTCCATTAAACAAATTGCACATAGGTAAAATCCATGTGACAGATATACATGATATCAACATATTTATAATCTTTCATATATAGGTATCTGACATGCACACATGAATGCAAGTTCTACATTCTTCCATTCTGCTGGTATATCATCATCTGATCCTGTGCCCCCTACCTGGTTATAATAGGATCTGCAGCATGATTTGGTCCCCAACGCCCTAATAATCCTCGACCCACCAGTCCAGTCCTGCCTGCCGGATTTCTGAAAGATAAGGAAACCTCCATATATACAAATATTCTGGGAAGCCAGCTTCATTGAAATAAGGAAGTAAAGAAAAAGGAAAGAGGAGGATAATAATGTACGTTTGGTCCAGTTCTTACTGTTAACATACACCTGGAGAGGGAGAGGCTGAGGTATGGACAGAAAAGATTATTAAACATTTTACTGAGATAAAGCTTCATTACATTTTCTGAATTTGACAATACCACACAAAAGTAAAAGCACAATACTTTGTTTAGTAAACCCTTACAATACTGTATTTTAAAATATGGAACAGGTTCCTGGAACTTTGGATGAATGTTCTTTGGTGTGTTCTTTTAGCTTGAAATATAAATAACCAAACACACGGAAAAAAATTGTGTCTGAGAACTAAAGCAGTCTCACCTACAGGTCACATGACCAGAACTCACCTGAGGGTTCTAAATCATTCCTACCCCATAGTAAAGGGTGAGGAGGATGGCGCACATCGCTGCATGCTCCCAGGAGCAGTCTAGGGAAAGAATTGTGACTGGGTTGCATGAGCATTTCTACATGCCAAGGTATGGGGCAGAGTCATGACAGCCCATTCCCAACCTCATTTTGCCAGGCGGAGTAGCAACCTTTCAGTCTTCCCTAGCCTCACACATGAGCTGGCTATGTAGGCAGTCCATATAGAAGAGTAAAGAGACACTGTATACTAGCAGGTAGGTGAAAGTCAAAATCTTACCCTCAGCTTGCTAATCAGCTTTCCAATCTCATCTCTGATGTATGAAACACAAGAATGTAGATCTATTATAAACACTAACCTATAGATAACAAAGTTAAACATAGCAACACAACGAGTGTCCTGTAGCATCTTAAAGACTAACAAATTTCTGCGGGCATAAGCTTCAGTCATCTGACAAAGCGGGTTGCAGCCCACGAAAGCTTACGCCCATAGAAATTTGTTAGTCTTTAAGGTGCTACAGGACACTCGTTTTTGCTGTAAACAGACTAACAAAGCTACCCCTTTGGAAGGTTAAATATAGTGTGCTAGATTCACCTCTGCTGCACAGAGGTACAAACTGTACCTCCCTATGCCCATGAGAGCTGCTGCATCCAGGCTGAGAGACTTATACCTCAGGGAGGAAGGTGGTGTTTCCTTACAAGTTCTACATCAGAAGCTAAAGAGGGGATGCACTGATACAACATATCTTAAAGTGCATTCTCCCACATACGTGGATCTACATCCAACACATCCTCTCACTTTGGGAGCTGTGTTGGCTGCAGGCCCATTGCTATGTCTTCTTGTAAGCAAACTTTCTGGTGCTGAGACTTTGCACCAGTGAAGTCAGCACAGACAATGTGCTGTTCTAGTCTGCTAAATCAGATCCAAACCAACATTAAAAAACACACTTAAATGACACTGTCACAGAAGATGATAAAGGGGCAAAAGCACTTACTTACCTGGGCCTACTATTTTCAACCTCATACACGCCACCCAGACTCCTCCTCTCCACTTGTCCATCTTTCTCATTGAATTTGGGAGAAAAGTTTTTCACACTATTTCAGGGAAGAGTAATATAGAGCAAATTACTAAATAACCAGCAGCTGTTATTTATAAAGGCTGTATGCCATCCAATGGATTGGCAACACCAAATGTCTCAGGGATGGTACTTGGTTCACCAAAATGTCTGAAACTGAATTACAGCCATGTTTTTCTAAGCTTTCCCGCCGCCCCCATTAAAATATCAGCATTTGCAAACTGCAGAATATCACTTCTAACAGGTGATATATGGATTTGACATTATAAGTTTCTAAAATATCATCCTTTTGGGATGGCATTTTCCATGACAGATTCCGGCCCAAAAGTGTTGGTTTGTTTTAAAGTTTGAACAAAATGCTTTTACCCACTTGTGAATTTGGCAAGAGTAAAACAAACATTTATTTCCCCCATTTTATAAAATTTTAACCAATTTTTTTCCCCCGAGTCAGGTCTAAATACACATCCTTTGAAACTTGGCAGAGATATAATCCCCATTGAGGAGACCTTTGATTGGCTGTGATTAACCAAAGTTATAAGCATATGAAACATACATACTAAAACTCTTTCTCCAATTAAGTCATTAACTTTCAGTAGGAGCTTAGCTTCTAACCCTCATGAGTACTTTTGAAAATCATGAGGGGCATGCACACAGACAATATAGAATGTGCATATTTAAAAATGTCATCAAACATTCATAACTTTAAAACCGACTCAGTTTACTTCAAACCTGGCTTGCTTGAAATATTACACTGACATCTAAAATCTGGATCAGCACTTAAGAAATATGATCATTTAGAGGGAGAATACACCCCAATATTTTGGCTACTTTGCACTAGCATAGTATAGACAGCTCTACACTAAGTATTTCAAGAGCCCATGGTGTATGGTGCTATACAATTAATAATAAATGCAATCATATGTAAATGCAAAGTCAGGAAATATGAAAATTGAGACTGAAGCACTAACTTTATTGTGACCTTTTTTGTGCGCGCACACAGTTTAAATACAGGATCACATGGTATCAGACACATGTATATAGTGTTGTAAATACATACATTGCATTATTTAAGAAATAGTATTTTTTTACAAAATTAGAATTCATATACATATGTACAAGGGAACAGAGTTAAAGCTGAGCATTCAACTTTAACATCTGCATTCTTGAATCCAAGTGCTCAATTCTAGAATTCTAACATTGTATTACTGTTTGTTTGCATTTAACAAATACAAAACAAATGGAAATGTACATATTATGAAACACTTTCTCTATCTCCATATAGCTGCTGCAGCAGTGTTCTAGCCCTGATGTCAATGTCTGAAAGAACAAAGTAGCAAGACTGAGATTTTACTTCTCTTTATCCCATGTAGGAGGGAACTTCCCGCATGTTACTAACCCCCTTCACTGCCATAGAAAAGTGTATGTGTTACAGGACTAGCTTTGTTTGGAATATCCAGATTTCCCAGGTACACCACATTCATTTTAGAATAAAACTACTACCTATTCCATAGTCACATGTGCAGTGCAGTAGCAGATGTGTCGACAGTTTACAGAGCCTATCCAAATATTACAGTACTCTAGCCAGCATTATTAAGTCCTTCACTTTCACAAGTACAAGGTGCACATGTAATTTTAGGGAAAATATTTAAAACAGAATATCAATTTTTTCTGTCAGTGATATTCACAAACAACTTCCTTCCTTCCTCTGCACTGGGCAACAGAGCCACATTCACCTAAACAGCCCCCAATTTCTTTTGGGCAGACACTGCTTACCTGATCTGTGGATCTGCCCACATGGGTCCAGCCAAAACAGAGGGTGCAGTGTATTCCACAGGGTTGTAATTCTCCCACTCAACTAGCCAGCCCACTTTATCAGTGGGTACTTTGCTGCGCTCAACCGTTGACCCTGGATATGGAGAGGTGAGAGCTTTGTTGTGGGTTTTTTCATTGGGATTGTAACAGCTCAGCATGCTGACAGGGTAAAAATGGAACCAATGTGCTGGAACTGAGCTATTGAGGCAAAAAAAGAGAAAGTGTTAAACTCATGAAAAATATTAATGATGTTATTTAATTCCAAGTTTTAGAACTCCAGATTGCAAAGTGAGAAAAAAGACTGGGTGTTAAGTTTTAACATACAAGCATAAAAATAGTGTCACAATACCAGCTGCCCAGTGATTTAGCTATAGTTGAGTAAACCAAGTAATTTCTGCCTCTGATCTATCTATTCATAGGCTCTGAATATTGAATAACTTCTCAGCCCTAGCCAAGAAAGGCACTTTTATTAAAACCAAAGAACCTCAAAACACTGGATGGTACAAGCAAAATTTCAGCATAATTTCTTCAACAGATTATAACAACTCATTACATACCCAGCAATACTTTCTGAGTAAGTGGTGATATTCCAAAATCACAGCATAGTTCCGCTCATCAGAATTACATTACACTTGCATAGGTATTATGAATACAAACATCAGGAATTGCCCCCCCAACACACACCCTTCCTCCCTCCTCAAATGAATAGGTGATAATATTTTGAGATGTTTAATACCTTGCCCCATCCCTCAACTAGACCTACAACTTTTCAATCTAAGATATCTTTTCCTAGTTATATTTCCCATTATTTGGCAAAATTCCTCACTACAAGAATGAAAAATCAATAAATCAAGACAGTCATGACTTTCAATGAAATTATATAACGGGCCCAATACTGTAAACCTATGAGAGTAACTTATCTCCAATGGTAACTACTTGTGTCACTAAACTTATTTATTTGCATACATGTTTGCAGGATTAAAATTATCTGCTGCTTGTTGGGATTTTACCAAAACTACATACCATACTAAGGGCCCAATTCATTCACTGGATATGCATGTGCAACTCACATATTTGCAACTCCAAATTCAGCAGATCTGATAGTAGAATTTTGACCTTAATATCTGAAATACACTTTTGATGGAGTGGCAGGGTAACAGAATAGTAAATAAGTCCCTGATCATGCCAAAACATACATAACTTTAGTCCCATTGAAGTGTCTCATGGGACTACTCATATATGTAGTTAAGCAGGCACATACGTATTTGCAGGAACAAGACATTAAACCTCAAACTAGCTTTCCCATTTATGGGAAGTAGCAGGATTATGTCTATACTGTGTTATAATTTAAATACCTGTAGGCCAGCTCCCTGAAGGGATGGAGCAGTGGGTGGAGTCGGCAGTTAGGGTACCTGACAGCAACAGCAGACAGAGTTACAGTGAGGGACACCACAGTAACAGTCCGGGCCAGACAGCACCTTGCCATCACATGCAGGACGCTCCTAGGAAACTATGCCTCCGCACAATGCCATGCCCACCAATCGTGCAATGACCTGGGCATTCAAAAAATAAAGTAGGAAACATCTGATTGTAGGATGTGTTGATTTGCCCATCTTATACCCTACAAGGAACAGCCATATTAATTTATTCTACAACTTATGTTGAATTATTTAGGGGGGAAAAATCCTAAACACAGAAACTCAGCCAGATTGGACTCTCAGATATTCCAGTTTTGCAGAGGTGCAACTCTACTAACTTTAGTGAAGTCATACTACGTTTAGACAAATGGTCCAACAATTTTAAAACTGTGAATTTTAAATCTTCTACTTAAATAGAATTGTGCTAGCAATCAAACCACCAGGCGACTGCTCATCATTTAATGATCAGAGTGCCTTATAATTACCCCTTTCCACAGTTAAACCTCCTTGAAAAATCAGGCAGAGAGTTTATTTGAAGAAAATAAATTGCACCTAAGTAAAGCTATTAATTATTGTTTTATCTAACTAGAATGATTTAGGCATCTTAATCCTACAATGATTTACACATATGCCTACATTTAATCATGCACTACTTACATAAGTACTTGCATGAAATATTTGCAGGATCAAGGCCATAGCACTGTGTGCCGTCTTGGCTGGCTGAAGCTTGGAAAAAACATAAATGCCTTGATTCTTCACCACCTCAGAGTGTAAAATATTAATATTCTGATCTGGTAGTATTTTACACATACTATGTATGTGCATGAGTGACTACGCAAGGTACAAGACAGTGAAGAAACTGGTCCAAGGGTCCTTCTATACCTCACCAGTGTGACTGATTTTATTTTAGCTCAAGACGTGTGTTTTTACAGGTGAGGCACCCCAGTTCTAGTCCTTGCTGTTCAGGTCTGCCAGGTTTACCTAGTAGCTTATGTTTATAGCTGTGCCTTAATCCCAAAGCAGCACCTGACTAGCGTTTCCACTGCCCTGCAAAAAACATAATATGAGTAGTGGGATATTACAAAGAAGACCCGTCAGGCTCTTCTCAAGCTGCAGATTATTACAAATTAACCTGAGCAGGGCCACGCGGCACAAGCTCTATCGTGAGCCTTACGATGAGGGTAACATTTGGAACCCGAGGCTGACTAGAAGGATCCAAAGGAAACACGCTGTGTGTGTGTGTGTGTGTGTGATTGTTTCAGGGTTATGAGCTCGGCGGTTGTCGGTTCCAAGGCCACTGGCACCACTGGTGGGGACGTCTTTACAAAAATAGAAGGTCGGGTCGTTTGTCGGCAGGGGTAAAACACCCCCGCTGTGTTTTAGCGGGGAGACCACGGCCGGCATTTCTTGGAGCGCCTTGGTTGGGAAGTCGAGCCCATCCCCCGCCGCCACGGCCTGGTCCCCCCTGCCGGCGCTGGGACCCAGGCCCCGTGGGGACACAGCTCGCCCCCGCTCCACCCG
Source organism: Mesoclemmys tuberculata (assembly GCA_007922155.1). Taxonomy (NCBI): domain Eukaryota; kingdom Metazoa; phylum Chordata; order Testudines; family Chelidae; genus Mesoclemmys; species Mesoclemmys tuberculata. Next base: position 22,587,270 of record ML675617.1, on the reverse strand, counting down.
CGCAGGACCCGCTGCCCAGAGCCAGACCCCTCCCACACTCGAGGGCCGGGGCCCAGCCGGCGCCTCACCAGCCACCGGGGGGACGGGCGCGGTTACCAGGAGCCCCGCCTGGCTGCCCCCCGCACGAGCCGGAGCGCGCCCCAGCGTCAGCGCGGGAGCGCGCGAGGCCGCTGGCAGCCAGTGACAGGGCCGGGCCTCCGCTCAGGGCCCTCGGCCGCCACGGCCCGGCGCTCGCTGCCCTGGCCTGGCTCGCCCAGCCCGTCCCCCACCGTCCGCCCGGCGGAGGGAACCACTTACCGCCACCTCCCTCAGAGCGGGCCCGCGGGCGGTTACCCGCCTTGACCGACCCCTCCCTGGAACGCCGCTAGCGATAGGGCAACGGCCGCGTCAATCAGACCTCCGTCTGGCAGTCGATTGGGCCACGCCAATCGATTGGGCCAGCTGCCATGGAAACGAGAAAGGCCTCGCGCCCCGCCCGCTTCTGGGCGTGGCCGTGGGGCGGCGGGGGCTCTAGTCCAATCAGAGCGAAGCTGGATCTGCCCAAGCCTTTTCCCAGCTTTATTTTGGACCTGGCCTGGTGCAAGCGGGCCCCGGTCCCTGACTAGGGGGTGTGAAGTGCTGTGGTGAAACAAAAAGTCAATAATTTACAAAAGAGCAAGGTCTGGCGCGCCCGCTTGCACAGAAAAGCTTGAAAACAGCAGCAAGTTGCCCCCTAAAGGCTCAAAAGGCAAAGAAAAAGGAACCCAGGTGTATTATTGAGAACAGATTCATGATTTTTAAGACAATCTCATGATTTTGAGGGGGTGACTGCTGCTTTTTGAACACTTGCAATTAGCAATACCTGGGGCTCCCCTAATTCAACAGCATGCATAGGCTTCTACTGTCCCCTTTAAGGCTCCTTAGATTTTTATATATATATATATATATATATATCCTGAAAAAGAAAAAAATCCCAGTGCAAGTCTTTTGCTTTCATGTTGAGACACTGAATCGTCACATTATGCTGCATTGTAATAACCACCATCCATGCTGAAAAGAAATAAAGTTGACTAAGTTATCTGGGTAGTTAAAGATCTATCAGCCAGTCATTGATCTCAGGCAAAATATTGAAACTGCCAATACAGGACTCAATAAAAACTTAAAAGTAGGATAATGTACTTAATGCCAATCAACATGGGTTTATGAGAAAAATAGGTCTTGTAAAACTAATTGATTTTGTATGAGATCACAAATTTGGTTGATAAAGGTAATCATGTTGATGTAATAGACTTCTGTAAGGCATCTGATTTAGTACTTCACAACAATTTAATTAAGAAATTAGAATGATACAGAATCAACACGGCACACATTAGATGGATTAAAAATCTGTCTAATATTATAAATCTCAAAGTGTAATTGTAAACAAGTAATCATCGTTAAGCAGATGTATTTATAGTAGGGTCCCTTAGGTATCAGTTCTTGGCCCTGTGTTATTTAACATTTTTATCAATGACCTAGAAGAAAACATAAAATCATTAGTGATAAAGTTTGCAGATGACACAAAATTTGTGGAGTGTTAAATAACAAAGAAGCATGACTGTCATCTGGATTATGTGGTAAAATGGGTGCAAGCCAACAATATGCATTGTCATATGAACATATGTAAAGTAATAATCTAAGAAAAAAGAACATTAACCATGCGTACAGGATAGGGGGCTCTATTTAGCGACCTTGAAGAGGATTTGGGGGTCATGGTGGATAATAAATTGAACATTAGTTCCCAGTGTGATACCATAGCCACAAGGGCTAATGTGATTTTTGAATGTCTCAAGAGGATTAGCGCAGTTATATTAATTCTATATTTGGCACTGATGCAACTACTGGAGGAATACTGTGTCTGGTTCTGGTTCCACAATTCAAGAAGGATGTTGATAAATTTAAGAGGTTTCAGAGAACAGCCACAAGAATGATTAAAGGATCAGAAAACATGCCTGACAGAGAGAGATTCAAAGAATAGCAATCTATATCTCTTAACAGAGAAAAAGTACAGGTAATTTGATTATAGTCTATAAGTACCTAGATGGGGAACAGAAATTTGATAACAGAGGGTTCTTCAGTCTAGCAGACAAAGGTATGAGAAATCCAATGGCTGAAAGTTGAAATTAGACAAATTTAAACTCAAAATAATTTTAACAGGGGAATTAACCACTGGAACAATTTACAAAGGGCTGTAGTGGGTGGATTTTCCATCACTGGAAATTTTAAAATCAAAATTGGATGGTTTTTTTTAAAGATATGCTCTGGTTTAAATGGTTATTTCTAAGATAGTTCTCTATGCCCTGTGTTATACAGGAGGTCAAACTAGATGATCACAGTGGTCATTTCTGGCTTTATAATCTATTAATCTGAATCCCACAAGATCATATCTCAGCAGAGACATGAAAATAAAGACAATCTTATTTGTTAAACAGGTTCCAAACAGATAATTAGGACAGGGCTGAAACCCATCTCTGTGGAACAGGTTGAATGTCATTGATTTGGCAGTGAGGCAGTTAATTTTACAGCTACAGGACAACTTTTCTCATGTGTCTCATCCACCGAGCTCAGTGGAGAAACTCTTCCTTGTCTCTGAAAAATAAATAACCTATAATGCTTTAAATAGTGACCAACGGCCGGTCAAAGTACAGAAAGTCTGCAGAAGAATGAATCTCTTTGTGGAACTTCTGTTGCTTTTAGCTACAATAATGTACTCCTACATAGAGGCTTTTGTAAAGCTTTTCATTCCTGTGAAGAGAAAGTCTGTCCGTGGAGAGATTGTTCTCATTACTGGTGCTGGTCATGGCATTGGGAGACTTACAGCCTACGAATTTGCAAATCGTCAAAGCAGATTGGTTCTGTGGGACATCAATAAGGTAACTCAGTAAACCTTGTCTCCAATACCTCCCCACCCTGAAATGTTTGTCTTTTAACAGAAAGAGGTTAGATTAAGACATACATATATACTGTACCTGTAACTATTCTGCCAGGTGGTTTTGGAAGCAATAAAGGACGGGCTTAATATCTAGGGGAGCCTCCTAACACCACAAAACAGAAGCAGCACGAGCCCCAACCTAATAATCTAGGAAAACTAAACACCACACATACCAGGCACTTCTATGAGGCATACTTCCTCACTTGCCAGCACTGAGTGTGTCTAACAAAAGGAAACGAGGGGAAAACCAGCATTGATTTGGGAAAACACAGCAATGATTCAAAAGCATGTGAGCCATAAGCAAACATCTGCTCCACCGTACATTGGGCAGTGTCCCGTGCCTCAGTTTCCCACCTTGCGATGTGAAAGTCCGATGAATGAGTGAAAGAAAGTCTAATGAATGTCACTTTAAGACGCTACTGTCCTTTCCCCCCACTTGCATTTGTTGTCCAAGGTCAGTAATGTCCCCGAGTGAAGGTTTGCATTTGGGTTGGTTCACCTCCGGCCCTGGAAAATGGATGAGCAATGCCGCTGCAGTTCACTGCCACCAGTTACTGCTGTTGTTAGCTGTTTGCTGCTGCTTCTGCCGCTGCTATCTCTGCAGCCACTCACTGCTTGCTACTGCCTCTGTTTTTGTCTCTGCCACTGTTGGCACCTCAAAGGCCATGGTCTGAGGTTCTGCCACTTGAATACTAAAGTGTATTTTAAACCTAAAACAGCCAAAATTGATCCCTTTGGCAAAGCAGTTCTGAACACCTAGGCAGAGTAGATAAGACACACTGCTTAACCCCAAGTCTTTACCCCAAGTTCATTGCTAGATGGCAGGGAGAGTTCATTCAGCCCCTGGCTTATATCCATATTCACACTAGTGCTCATCATCCACATTTACCTATAACGGTAGTCGGAGCACTAACTGGTATCCTGTGTGCACACAGAATGAGGATTTTGTGCCTATTCAAAAGATTTTATGCTGTGGTTCACATAAATATTCCCTTAAATGGAATTGTATTCAACACACTGGTCTGGTCTGTTTTCTTTAATGGGACACTATGATCTTGAAATCTAGTCGTTGGGGGGCGGGGTGGGGGAGTATTTTCATGTTCTACGCCTGCCCCGAGTCCCTCAGAAAATGCTGATGGTTCTACAACTATATTTTCCTATGTTTAAAATATTTTCCATGGCTGTGTGACACACCCATCCAAATAATGAGGGAAGTAAACTGACAAAGTGCTGGAAAATGCACAAGGTAAAAAAACAAAAAAAAACCCACTTTTTCTCTGATCTCTTTCAGTAGTGAGACTCATAGGGTTTGCTTGCACCAATAGCATGAAAGTGTTCTTTTTACACAGTAATATAATTTTTAAAGTTACCCATGTCCTTTAAAGTATCCAGTTCTGAAGGTAAAAGGGCTCCTTCTCCACCAAAATGGTCATGTGAGGGTGGAAGGGGCAGGAATAATTTAAGTATTAGGGATATTATATAAATGTTAAGTCACCCTTCTGTATGAATTTTTGTACTAGTGTTAAAAACAATACCTACAATTCCTGTAACTGAAAGAGATTAGGGGATAAAATATTTGTTGCTTTTGTTTGTTTACTTGGGTATTTGACAAATATTCTGTGTCTAGTCAGTCAGTTTCCTCTCTATGTCTAAGTTTGTCACATGGCATCAACGAAGAGACAAAGCTATTTAATAAAAATTGGAAATATGCCCCACATCCTGCAAACTTTTAGACCTAATTTGTACTTAAAATTTAGGTTGACATATCTACAGTGCTCAGGGGTGTGAAAAATTAAGGGACCTACCAGTGCCCTAATAATATGACCAACCGCTGAGAAACTGTGATTTTTGCCCTTTATCATTTACAGGATGGCATTGAGGAAACAGCTGCAGAATGCAGAAGGCTGGGGGCCACAACTCATGCTTTTGTGGTGGACTGCAGTAAAAAGGAGGAAATCTACAGTGCTGCAGAGAAGGTAAGACTATAATGTGTATGTCCCAAAGATTACCCAAGCAGTCTACAGCTTCAGTGAAGATTGGGAAATGGAAGCTGGGGTACCTCTGATGTTTTGGGGATCACCCAGACCAGTAAGGAGTTCCATCACCACCTCCCCTGTAACTTTGGGGGCCTTTGTGCTGTGCAGCTATGGGTCAAATCCCTGGCACCAGCAGCCAGCACACAAGCATAAGGTCTCATCCTGGCTTCCACCGGCCTAATTACTCCTTCCATGAGGACACCAACAGCTCTTCCAGCTCCGAGTACCCCCAAATCAGTCCTCCCAGAGTTCTTAACTACCAGACACTCAGACTTTTTCCCCTCTTGTTCCTCCCCCCCCCCCCCGAAGGTGTGCACTTTCTTTGGTGCACACACTCCACACAGCAGAGACCTGCTTGAGGTGAAAATAAACAAACAGAAAAAACACAGATTCAAAGGTAAAATAGTAAAGGAGAACAAACTTATGCAAGTTACACAGAAACTAAACATAAAGATGCAGCCTCAGGCTTTATACTTCCATGATAGATAAAAGCCCTTTCCTAACACAAGTTCCCTACTGCCTCTGAACAGTTTCCTAGTGTACCTCTATTATAGGGGGGGTTGTCCAGCATTCACAGACAGCCTTCCACTTAGGCTATGTCTACACTAGCACTTTTCTCAGAAGAACTTGTGTTGGTCATGGGTGTGAAAAAAAAAAACCACACACACCCGACCAACATAAGTTACACTGACAGCATTACCCACACTGATGCTTCTATGTTGGCAGAAGAGCATCTCCCGCCACTTTTTGAGGATGGTTTAATAATGCTGACAGGAGAGCTTTCTCCTGTCGGCCTCGAGCAGCTACACAGGAGGGCTTACAGTGGTGCAGCTGTGCCACTGTAAGGTCCCTCAGTTTCTAGATTGTCTTCAGTTCAAAGCCCTTCCATTTTAAAAGGGTTTTCAGGCGTTTTTCACCCATCACTACAGATATTCACAGTGGGGAAACGACCTTTTTCTTGGTTTCTGAAGACTGAGGTTTTCTTTCCAGCTTCCAGTTGTCTCAGGCTGGGTCCACACTGACGGCGGCAAATTCCCCACCGTCAGTTCAATGTCTCTGGATCGACTGAGCGGTCTGCGTAGACTTGCTCAGTTAATCCAGCAATCGACGCAGGAAAACCACTCCGGTAAGTGGTGCAGTGCTGCGTCGAAGGGAACGCAGTGTGGACAGCGCATGGAGCAGACACAGCGAAGTCGATGGGAGATATGCAAGTGATTTACGTCACTTGCATGTCTCCCGTCAACTGCTGCCGAATCCCAAAGGTAAGTGTAGACCAGGCCTCAGTGTCTTTCCATTTGCTCTAATGATCTACCATTGTCTTTTTCTGGGCTTGACAATGGATAGATAATTGGAGCTAGTTTCATGTAAACACCTGGCTTGGAAGGAGTCCCTCTTGCTGTGAGGTGCAGTTGAAGTTGTAGTGCAGGTTATAAACATAGCTTGATCACCATCAAGGTCAGAGCATTACTTGCTTTCCTACATTCACCTCATTCAAAAAAACCTCTTTTTTCCCCACAATCTTCTGCATGAGGAGTCAGCCAACGATTAAAAGGAAAAATGTCCATTCTAATGCCCTTCTTTATGTTTCCTTCTGGGGCATCTTGCCTTTTCTGAATCTGCCCTTTGGATTGTAAACTCTTTGGCATAGGGACCATCTTTTTTAATATCTAATACAGTACTAAGAACATTAATTAAATGTTAATTAATTAAAATTCTAAAATAAAGAAATTTTGTATTAAAAATACTATAATTCCACAGATAAATTAAACCAATTTGGGTACCTTTCAATACCATTTGAATCTAGTTTTTCAGAGGTCTGTAAGTGGCTCCAATACCAGGGATTGATTCATACTGATGCCCCAAATCTGCAATGAGTTTCCTGGGGATGAATTTATAATTTGCATAATTTCCTCTGCTGAATCCTGATTCTTTTGATGATTTTTCTCCTCTGCAAAAAGCAAAGCACTGCTTTGGTTCAGAAAGTTAAACCAATTAAACTAATAGGATATCAGTGAACATTACAGTTCCTAGCACTGCATGTAACTATATATTTAAATTCTTTAATTTTTAACAGGTGAAAAAAGACATTGGAGATGTTAGCATCTTGGTGAATAATGCTGGAGTGATTACGGCTGCAGATCTGCTTTCAACTCAGGACCATCAGATACAAAAAATGTTTGAAGTCAACATTCTTGCTCATTACTGGGTAAATGTCATTAGAGTGTCAGTACATTAAGCTTAATAAAATATATTTTAAAACTTTTTAAAGATCATAAATAGGTTAGTTTTAAAATGCACTAAATCATGACCTATATAAAAATACACTTCTGTCTCACTTGCTCTGTTGCTGTCTCACACACAATTTCCCTCCCCCCCCCCCACTATTTTCAAGACTACAAAAGCATTTCTGCCAGCAATGATGAGGAACAACCATGGCCATATTGTTACTGTTGCTTCAGCAGCTGGTCACTTTGTGACTTCTTTCATGGTGACTTATTGGTATGTGATTTTAAATGTCAATCTCCTTCACCATTTTTAAATGTTTGTTTCCCCACTAACAAATACTGTCCTTACAACCAATACCAAGGATACCATTCCATTTCTAAAGGATTTCTTTTAGAAGCAAGTGCTAATGTACAAAATGAATACATATTGCCCTAAGAGCATCACTGTACCAGAAGGCAAGGGGCTTCCCGGTATCTAGCAGTGAGTTTCAGCTGCTTTGACTGGCTCAGTGTACCCCAACTCCCTGTTGTTAGAATCTGTATCTAAAAGGTCTCATGTAATATATCACTGGAAAAATAATAATTCATTGATCAAGGATATGTAGATGTGCTGAAATTATAACTAAAATGTGTTTAAACCAGGCACGTCAAGGGGAGTTGATAAACAGGTTTTCTCCAGTCAGTGGAAAGAGGCCAACACCAGATAGGGCTGAATTCAGTGGGCCATTCATTTGTATCAGAAATTGTAGGAAGAGATCATTTGCATTATAAAAACCTCCAGCAAGAGGACAGATGTGAAATAGTTAAAGTTAATTTTAAGCTTACAAGTAAAGAATAGAACTATCCAGTTAAAACACAGTCATCTGGTATTTAGAAGGTGGAAGGGGCTTTCTTTGAGAAGCCACAGTGTAACATCCAGTTTTTATGGATGGTTTCTGTTTGTGTAAGATCACTGCTTTGGCTCTCTTATTGTAAATGCTACTCTTAAAATCTTGAGAATAAAATCTTGAGGAAAACTTGGTAAGACATTGTTATTGAGCCAGCTGACTGTACATGGAAGCTTACTGATGGGTTGAATATACAGTAGCACTACATGACAGATGTAATTCTGCCTATGTTAAAAGTAACTGGGATTAGGAACTGTTTTCCACCTGGGTCATTTGTCATTCTCTTTCAGTTCAACCAAGTTTGCTGCAGTTGGATTTCATAAAGCCCTAACACAAGAACTTTCTGCACTGGGAAAGGATGGAATCAAAACCTCATGCCTTTGTCCTATTTTTATAAACACTGGCTTTGTCAAAAACCCAAGTTCAAGGTAAGGTTTGAAGAGCATTGGACAGTGGGAATTTCAAGCCCCTGCTCTTAGCAGTATCTTTTCTGAATTTTACACTTCACTCATTTCCATGTCAGATGCTATGTTCAATTATGTAAAAATGAAGATAATCAATGTATAGTATCTCAGTTCCATAATGTCAGTTAACCCACCTAGTAGTTAGATTGTACTATCTCAGTTCTTCAGTATTTGCAGCATCCTAGTGTGAATTGTATTGACACTTATGCCTCCTCGGTATACAGTACTACATGGTTACAGCCCTTAAACATGTGCCTTTAATTTCAGATTAACAACTGTTTTGGAGCCAGAGAAGGTTGTAAATAAACTGCTAGAGGGGATATTGACCAACCAGAAAATGATTTTTGTTCCATCATCTCTGAAAATTAAAATAATAATGTACAAGTAAGTACAGGAAAACAAACTATTTCTGGATGTATAAACTTCTAGATTTTTTAAAATTTGATTTCAAGTTTTGTTTCAGAAAAACTCATTTTACTACAGTGGAACCAAATCAGTAAAAGACAAAGTATGGCAGAATAGTAAGCCCTGTATGACAAGTGGTCAATAGAAAACTAAATCATTGCATTTTCATTGATAAGTATGTTGATGTCAGTTATCTTCCTGTGACAGCAAATATCTGCACCAAAAAATGCAGATACAAAAAAATATATACTAAGATAGCAGTCTTCAGATATATCAAGGGCTGGCTTAGAGGATGGCAATCAGTTGTTCCCCATGTCCACTGAAGGAAGGAAAAGAAATAGTCAACTTAATCTCCAGAAAGGGAGATTTAGGTTAGATAGTAAGGAAAACTTTCTAACTATAAAGGTGAGTCAAAGACTAGAAGAGGTTACAAAGAGAGGCTGTGGAATTCCCATCACTGGAAGTTTTTAAAAACTGGTTAGGCAAACATCTGTCATGAATGGTCTAGGTGTACTTGGTCCTGCCTCAGTGTGGGGAGATGGACTCAATGACCTTTTGAGACCTCCTCTAGCACTACATTTCTATTATGCTGGATTGTAAAATAGAACAGCAGTCTTGTCACAAAATAGTGTGGCAAGTCAGACAGTGTCTCTCTTTGATACTAGTAGATTTTGCACACAAAAAAAAAGTTAGTTGAGTTCTCTTCTCATTGGCTCCCCTTGGCCCTCCCACTCTGGCCTCCAGGCCAACTTCTTCTTCCACCCATTATCCCCCTTTCCTACAGCAGGAGGGAGTTCAACATACAGAAGTTCTGTGGATCCTGCGGAGATGATACTACACAATTTCTAAGTCTCTAATCATTATTTCAATGTGATATTTCAATCTCTCTTCCAGTGTTCTCCCAGAGCGTGCCAAAGCAGCACTGCACAAGCTGCAGAAAGTTCAATTTGATGCCGTTGTTGGTTACAGAAACAGGGTCATAAGTGACTAGTCCTCACCCTCAAACCACACAGGCTGCAGATGGCTCATGTTTTGAGTTCAGATCAATTATTCCATGTTTTGATCCATTCAGAGAAAAATGGAAGACCCATCACTTTCCAACAGCCTTCCCACAACTGCGACATTTGACGAGGTCCCAGCAACACTGCTCGGAACATAAATGTATTTCTAGAAGTGCCTGGCTGGCTGAGTTCCTATTAGAATGATTATTTTAATGCTTCTTGGATTTGCTAGCATTGTATAATTAATTGAATGTGTTAAGGAGTCAAGAGCCTTAGGAAGGCATCTTTTTATCATTCTAAATCTGAATAAATAAAATAGACATACATATGCAAATCCATATGTGCTCTACAACAGACTAGGTGGGAGAGATGGAAAATACAGTCCTTCAGACTGAGTTGCTTAATTTTGTTGGCACCCAGATCTTATGGTGAGTCTATCTATTCTGTATAGGTTTTTATGCCACACTCATCAGCATAGCATATGAGCACCTAAGTCATGCATTAAGTAATGTGACTAACATCCTAACATCCATCACATGTTTGTTCTCTCATCCTGCCCTCTGGGGAAGAAGCATGTGTAGTGAAGTCTTGTTTTGGTAAAAGGTTTTTTAGATGGAAGAAGGGGAGATTTTTTTAAACTATGCAGGTTGCTATATTTTTGTTAGAGAAGGCAAAGTCAAAAAAATGTGCCTTGGTCTTGGAGCAAATAGTGGTGAGGTTTTGCAATGGTGTTCATTTCCGGGGGCAGTTCATGTCATAATCTTAGACCAGCCCCCAAGGAAGTTCTCTCTCTTGCACAGACAAACTTTGCCCTTATTGTAGAGGGGTCCACTGTGCCAGAGGAACATAGTTGTCAAGCATGGTCTGCGAGTGACCTTTTACACATCCTGGGCTCAAGCCATGAAACGCCTTGAAGATAAGAAATGAGACCTTGAACTTGATTTGAAATTCTGTGGGAAGTCAGTGCAGACAGCACAGGGCGGGTTTGATGTGCTCACAATAGTCTGTGTTGCTGGGAGTGAGTGTTTCTGTGCAGAAAAACAGACTCACACCTGTGGGGCTCAAACTAGTACACTAAAAAATAGCAGTGTGGACATTGCAGCTCGGGCTGTCATGTGTAGGGGTTCGGGCTGGGCAAAGTGGTTTTATCATTCCTTCCAATCATGGCAGCTCAGGGTCTATCTGCTCATAAGCCAAAGTCACCATTTCCGGATACCTTCAATCTACATTCTCCATTTTACTGTACTTCAACTGTCTCATAAGTGACATTTGTCTTTGATTCCTGCACATGAATTTGAAAGTAGCCAAACCCCCTTCTTCTGTAAAGGATACACACAAATCAGACTGGCAACCTATCAATTACCTGGAGTATATGCCATGGCAGATTTCCTTATACTCAATCTTCCTCTTCCATATGGATTTCACATTCCCACTGTAATTGTCCACAGGGAATATTACAGCAAAAACCTGCTAGAATCCACTAGCTTAGCTAAATAAGACTACAGTTTCTCTATTCACTCAATCCAGACTTGGTAGCTGCCTTTCTTGAAAAAGAGCATCAACTCCCCCAGAGATCAGCCTTTCTGCCTCCTGCAACCTCCCACCATCTCTTTTGCATCCCTCCACGGGCTCCCTTTTCTCTATTGTACCAAACATAAGCTACTTGTTTTCACTTCACAGCCCTTCATGATCTGTCACTACCCTACTTATCATCTCTCATTTGCTATCAAAACGTCGACTCCCACCTCCAATCATCCCATGATACTAACCTCCATCGCCCACTATGTTAAATTTTCAAACAAGCACATTCATGCTCTCTCCCATGCTGTCCCTCATGCTTGGCAGAATTTCCCTGTAAACATCCACAAAACTAACTCTCCTCTGCTGTTAAGCTTACAAAAAAATAATAGTTAGGCGGCTGGTGTGCTGATATCACAACCAATCAAGCTGACCAATATTGTTTCATTGTTTCCCTGTACTCCCCAAAGGGTCTACCTGTCTTCACCTGTCGTATCTTGCCTCATAGATTGTAGCTCTTTGGGGCAGGGACTGTCTTTTTGTTCTGTGTTCACACAGCACCTCAAACAAGGAGTGCTGTTGCACTGGTAACACAAACAACAAACAAACAATAACCAGGATCATTCAAAAGAGCCAGTTCCCACCAAAACACAGAGTAAACACCCTCTGGTCTGAGACCAAGATTCATTTTTCAATATGCTCATTTTAGAACCCTCGTGATGCACCAGACCTTTGTGCACATAATGACCTTGTGATTACTGGCTTTAGTTAACAATATTATCTCTTATTCAAGCAAACCACTCACAGTATTTTAAACTGCCAATTTGAGAAAAACATTGCAAGGATCCTGTAGCTGAAACAATCAAGCTCCTGCTTAAGAGTCTCTTGTTGTTTTTTTTTGGTCACCATAATCGACTCCTTCTTAGAGGCTGTTGTGAAGCTTTTTATTCCTGTGACAAGAAAACCTGTCAATGGAGAGACTGTTCTGATTACTGGAGCTGTGCATGGAACTGGGAGAGTCAGCATATGAATTTGCCAAACATCAAAGCAGATCATGTTGATGTCTCACAGAATCAATAAGGCAAACTGCATATCTACATTTACTACCCTTCTACCCCCATGCTGGAGTCTTTTAAAGGAATCAGAATTAGAGCTGAGTGAAATTTTTTGGATGAATAGTCTAACTGGTAAAAAAATTCAGACTCAGTAGACCTGTGATGATTTGTGAATTTGATATGAATTTGCCAAATAGTTTCAGCCAAAAAAAGGCCATTGGGCCAGGGAAGGAACATGAGAATGGCTCGATAGCCTGGTGGTTAGAGCACTCAGGATGAGGGAAACCTAAGCTCAAGTCCCTGCTCCAATTACCTTTTAACTATTTATAAAAATTGAAACAGCTTCAACTTGGGAGACAGAGACATCTGCCTCATGGTATTGCATATCCCAGGAGTTAGGACAAGCTTCCAAAGGTTGGGAGATCCAAGTTCAAATCCCTTTTCCACATCAGGCAAAGGTGAGAACTGAACCTGGGTCTCCTTCATTCTGGGTGAGTGCTCTAACCCAAAGGCTATAAGAGTGGTCACTGTCATCGAGCCTTTTCCAAACGTCAAAAAAAAAAATGTTTCGTTTGATCCAAAACTGATATTTTTTACTTTCCAACATTTTTACAATTTTTGGTTTCAGTTCAACCCAAAACAAGTTTTTCTGGGTTGTTTTCCTCCACCCCCCACCCCAGATCTGCCAGCAAAACAAAAAAAGAGTCAGTTATTCATCCAGCTCTAATCAGAATAAGTTCAGGTGCCTTTTCTCAAGGTGTAAAAAATGTTTTAAAAGGCAATTTATTGTCAAATCCTACCTCCTTCAGAACAATTGTTGAGAAGAGAAAAAATTGTTGAGAAAAGAAAAAATTAGGAAAGTAAAAATAGTATGGGGGAAATCTGACTGCTAAATATACTAAAGAAAGGAGTAGTAAACATATACAAATGAGAGGCAGGTAAAAAGATGGAGAAGAATGCTTATTTTTCAGTTTTGTGGGTCTGGTGTTATAGTATGGCTTCTGCTAAGAATGTATAATACATAATGGAAAATTTCATCAAAGAATGCATTGAAAAGTGAGACTAGAGCAAAACAAGCTTGCCTGAGAGTGAAAACCTGGCAGTCCATTCTCCTCCCTACATAGAATTGTTTCTTCCCCTCCCCCTTTTCATCTCTACCCATCAAGGAACTTTAATGCTGAAACTTTTCAATGACTTGTGTCTGCACATAGAACACACATAGAACACAACAAATTGACTTCCCTGATGCCAGTAAATGCTTCCCATAAGTTACACCCTCCCTGAGGTCTAGTTTAGATGTAGTCATGTAGTTTAGTCCCAGTTTACTTGTTAGGAAATGAACTCGGCCCATTGCCCCTTGGTATTTTCAAATACTCTAGTTTCCTGATTGTGTTTTTCATACTACCATGGGCTCATGATTGTCCAGAGAAATCAGTAATGCTCTAGTCTGAGGGTAAAGGAGGACAGCAGGATCTCTCAGAATGTGATAAAGTATGATTGGACCATCAAACAAGTGACTTTTTCCTACTTAGAAGTAATGCAGTCAGCCAATAATACTGGTCACAAAACAACTTACAGTCTGACATGCTTAAAATCTATCTTAAGTACTTGTCTGGCCCCCATCACTGTAGTATCTCATTGCCTCACAATCTTTAATGTATTTATCCTCACAATATCCCCTTGAAGTAGGGCAGTGCTTCAATCCCAATTTTACAGATGCAGAACTTCGGCAGAGAGAGAGAGAGACTACATGTCTTTCCCAAAGTCCCACAGGAAGTTTGTGGCAGAGCAGGGAATCAATCTGGGTCTTACAGATCTCAGGGTTCTTGCCTGGAATCTGAACCATAAGGTCCAAAACTGGGATTCAAATCACAACATAAAATTTAAATATGTTTGTAAGTTCTAGTACTTGTAAATTGTAGTATTAAAAAGACTTTTCTCCCTCTCTCTCTCTTTAAAACAATTTTCAGACTACAAAGGCATTTCTGCCAGCAATGAGGAGATAGCAAATTATGGTTATATTGTCACAGTGACTTCAATAGTCTGTTGGCCATTATATGAGCACATAAGTATAGCTGTATTTTAGTTCTGATATTTCCATGTAAGGGAGTGTCATAACCAACCTCTACCCCTTCTCAATGCTGGCTAGGGCCAAAAGGTGTACATAACTAGTTCTTTATTGAAGGAAGGGTGGAAGCAGAAATCATCTGCTTTCTTCTTATGATGCATATTTCATTAACACACCTAACTCAAACTAACAGTCTGATCCTTTCTTATTATCAAACTAGTACAAGGTGTGTTTACATAGTAATAAGATGGAATCTGTATCTTTTGAAATAACATTAGCATGGGGTTGGACCAACATACACTGAAATGAATGGGGAGACCATGACAGGGCCAGCTGGAGACAGAATTTTTGATAGGAAGCCCATGTCACTAACCAAAAAGCTCTGGCATTTTGTGGGGGAAGGCGAGATTTTTTTTAAAAGTGTTTTGTACAATCACAACACTCTCCCTGCAAAAAAACAAGCAAACAAAAAATCTCTCTAGTTAAGTTCCCTGCCTGTGGCGTAAATATGACAAAACCATAGCCGTTTGTAAACACAAAACGGTATACGCAGCACAGCTCTGCTCTCTCTAGAGCTTTCTGCTCTGGCTTCTGGAGATCAATAAATAGTGGAGACTTTGAAGAGAAGTCGCTAAAAGCTGGATAGGAGTCAGGGTGCCAGGAATCGTGGCCGTGAGGGGAACTTATGAATGGGAGAGAATTTGGGGAGTTACTAGAGAGATTGTTGGATGTGTGAGTGACCGCCTGGAGGGAAGGGATTGTTCAGGGTGGGTTAGGGAACAAAGGGAGCTGTTTAGTGTGGTAAAATTGCTGAACTATTACATCCCTGCTCCCCATTAGCCTCCTTCAGTTCAGTCAATCATGCATCTGTGCTCACACAATTCAACCCCTTCCCAGTCCTGTCCCACCTTTCAACCCTTGTCCCCTCTGTTAGCTTTTGTTCCCCACAATGGGCCCTCACTGCCCCAGCAACCATGTGCCGCAGTCACTATTGTTCTACAAGGGTGCGGTTACAGAAACCAAAGGTCATCCTCCCTCTTGAAGGGAGGGGTGGAGGAACACCTCCCATTCCCGGATCTGCTTGCCAGCCTAACGCTGCAAACAGAAGTCTCTGGCTATGACATTATACCATGCTTAATTTAAAATAGCGCAGTTGTCAAGGACAAGCTTTCCGTGCCTCGACAGGAATAACAGCCACCTCCTCCCTGACACACGCACACACACCCCCGTTGCATGCTCCGCTAGCTGCCTGCAAATTGGCAGGGGGAAGAGAACAGACTGAGCAGGGTGGTTTAGCACCACAGCCATGCTAGTGTTTGGGAGGCCTCTGCAGAGAAAACCATGCTCCATGACTGCTGGAACACCTGAGAAATGAGGAAGGCCTCAGGAATGCCTGTGGGTGAGGTGACACTTGCATGGCTAGAGCTCCACACAGTGGTTTGAAATTCAGAAGTTTAACATCTAAGCATTAATTGTTTTGTTGTGAACACTTTATGTCGGAAACAGAGGAAGTCTGATTAGTTTTAAGGTTTTGTTACAAGGTCAACATCTCATATAGGGTTCACCTAAAGATTTGCTAAGGGACAATTTATAGTTCGCATGAGCCTGGACCAACATGATTTTGCATTAAAAAACCCCTTTCTCCCATGTACCAAGCATTGTGCCAGTGTATCTGAGGGTTGACTCACTGGAATTTATACTGCTATGAGCAAGAACTGCACAGCGTCTAGGAAAGCTTTGCATGGGCCAGACTGTCCTGAAGAAAATGGCAAGAATTTGCTGTGACTGGAGAGCCCTGTTGTCAGAGGCAGCGGGTGATACTTTACGGAAAAGGAATACACCTCCTTTAGAACTACAGAAATTGTGCACCTTCAGGCAACAAGGAAAAGAGTCCCATTAAAGCCAATAGGAATTCTGATTGACTTAATTAGGAATATAAAATAAGGTCTTAAGTTATAAGGTAGAAGTCCCAGAGCCAGTCTTAAGAAATAATTACCAATCAACAGGGAAAAATAAAGAACAATGAAGACTTAGGGTAAAATATTCTAAAGTATTTAAGAGCCTGAGTCGCTTTTTAAAATGGGGCTTAGGCTTCTAAGTCACTTAGATGCTTTAAAATGTTCATGCTGCTATAAATAACAAAGAATTAACTCATGTGGCTATGACCTGGCTCCAAAGAAGCTTATCTACAGAGGAGGTCCCACTCCTTGAGCAAGATGTCTACTCCAGTAACATATCATCTACCAGAATCAGAGCCAAATTTTGCATCCTTTATTCTCTAGCGAAATTCCTTTATCATTATTTTAGCCCCACTTCCCCCCTTAAGGGTTGTCACTGTACTATAATTTTATACAGGTTTAAGTGCTTTTGTTCACACCAGTAATTCCTAATAGTATTTATAAAACAACTATACCTCAGATATATATATCTGACATATATCAGTCTTGATATATGGACATTTTAGAATAGATTTCCAATTTGATTTAAACATAATGTAAGAACCCTTTGAGTAAGAACGAAATGTTTTTACTTCAAGATCCAGGTGCTGAATTCCTAAGGCTTCTGTTTTCCCCCAAGTTTATTAATTTCATGAGAGGGCGGGGGGGATTATTTTTAGCAATTTTAGTTTTATGTAGACATCCAAAATGTAGTGGGTTTCTGAGCTCTGTATATCCTGTAATGAGCAGTGTACATTGTATGCATTACTTATTACAATAGCATTTACTATGAGTAATTTCTTTGTAATGCTCCCTAGTGCACTTTACCATACCACTGTTTCAAATAAAAGTGTTGATGTAGCAAGGGCAGAGGGCAATAGGAAAGTATTTGTAAGCCAGGGATTGCGCCCGCCCACTGCTAAAGATCCCTCCGCCAGCCTGAAAGGAGGAGTCACTGAGCCCAGGATACAACTGATTATGTGGGACAACTAATGAAAAAACAGGGAGGGGAGTGACAGTCAAAGGGTCAAACAGAGGGAACCAGAAGGGGACACCGAGCAGAGAACTCCGGACAGCGCCCACTGCTCCCGGAAGGTCTCTAGGGAGCCAGCGGATGCTGCCCAGAGGAACTCTGCCTGAACGTGTGAGTGGATGGAGGAGCAGAAGTAGGGCCCACAGTCACAGGGCGCCCCCGCAGCCAATCTCCTCTCCCTGGTCTTGTAGATGGCCATTTTGGCCAGGGCTAGGAGGAGGTTGACAAGGAGGTCCCGTGACTTTGTGGGGCCACAGATGGGGTGTGTGTATAAAAACAAGAATGGGGAAACGTGCAGCCAAAACCTCAGCGGAAGGTTCTGGAGGAACTGGAACAGGGGCTGCAGCCTGGTGCACTCCAGATAAACGTGTGCCAGGGTCTCCCTCGTGCCACAAGAGGGGCAGGTGTTGGGGGAGGGGGGAACCGCGCCAGGTACACGCCCATGCTCATGGCTCCATGAAGGAGCCACCAACTGATGTCCCTGGCAGGCTGTGGAGTCAAGGTGGAGTAAAGACTGGCCCCCCGGGAGTCCACGCCCTCCACAGGTGGCAGCAGGTCCTGCCACTTGGTGTCAGAGCAGGACATGAGAGCGAGGAAGTGAAGGGTGTGGAGCACGGATGTGTAGAGATGGTCCCTCAGCACGGTTCGAAAGGGGACCAGCTGCATGTCGTGCAGCCAGCTCAGTGCATGGGGAGAAGGCAGCCGGGGAAGGGGGGGGCGGCTCACGGGGCCAGGGCCCGATGGAAAGCGCCCAAGGGCTGGGACTGAGGGGGGTCAGGGAGCGCCCTCTTGTAAGACCTGCTCAAGGTAGAGCCAAGCAGCAAGGGGCAAGGCTGCCCTCACCGCCTGGAGTACGCACCAGGGACTTCAAAGGGTGGAGACATACACTGAGCCAGCATCTGGGGATCCACCCAATCCCCCTGTCATAGTCCAGGAGATCTCCGATCTTGGTGACTTCTGCCAGGACCAACCTCTGTTGCACCGAGGGGTTCTCTGCCGCCTGCTCATAGAGTTGGGGGTTGTGTAGCAGGGGCTCTGTGAGGAGATCCTCCCCCTCGGTGACCACAAGGGGCCTGGAGGCCGAGACCAGCCTCCAGGTCCGGAGGAGGTCCAGGTAGAAGACCGGCAGCTCGGAGAGGTGTCGCGGAAGATCTCTCGCATGGAAATAAAAGAGCTGCCAGTTGTAATGGAGCCCTCGGAGGTGGCGGAGGAAGGCGTGCGCCAAGTGGCTCCACGCTGGACTACCTGCACCATAAAGGAGCGTCTGCAGGGCCTGGAGGTGGAAGGTGTGGACCTGGCTGTGGAGACAGCACAGGCCCTGCCCGCCCTCCTCCAGGGGCAGACTGAGTACCCCTGCGGAGATCCAGTGCAGTCCTGGCCAAAACAACTCCAGAACTGTCTTCTGGAGGTGGGCCAGGAATTAATACACAACACTAGCATGGTTTAGAAGTAACACACCCTTAGTCCACATTACTGCTCTAGAGAGTCAAGCTTAGCTGCAGATAAGCATTTCCAGTGTTTATGGGCTAACTGCCCATTTCATTTTTTATTTTGTTTGTATCAGGGGTGATTTATCAGTTAAAACCTAAAATCAGAAGCACTACAAATTTCTTTTTTGTGGTGTAACCCCCTTTTTCTGGGTTACTTGAGAGCAGGCAACACTCACCAGTGTGCAAGGGCACCTAAGGGTGCTGACAACAAAGGAGATCCAGAGTATCCCGGTGATGATGCAGGATAGGTGGGAATCCTCTATCCACCCCTCTGCTGCAATCCCTTTACTCTTAAAGGCATTTAAAATTGGCGGTGCCTCCACCTGGCTGGCCCCTGTACATGCTCAATAGCGGGCCTTGGGAGCTTCCAGGACTAAACCTAGTCTAATAATAATAATCTGTGACATAGCTCTAACGCAACAATAGCAATTATGCAAACTAAACATCCAATATACTTAAATTAGAGTTAACACACCTTTACTTAACAAAGAAAGGAAATATGGCATAACAGACTGAAATTAAACATCACGACTATTTTAAATCCACAGGGGCAGTTGAATAAATCAATTAATAAAAGAGTATGTAGTAATAAATGAAACTTGTCTGGCTGCATTTACACTGCCACTATTTACCCCACCTCTGGAGTGTACACTCCCCTAGAGCTCAGAGCCCCAATCCCTTGCTTGCGTGGGCGCGCTTGAATATCTGAAGAAGGAGACAGCGTTCTGTTGGTTCACTGTACCAGTTCAGCCATGGTATCAAGCTGAAGATTTGGAGTTGACCCAACCAAATGTCTGCAGTCCTGGCCCTGCTTGAAGGGACTCTCGCTCTGCCTCTTCTCAGGCTCCGTCAAAGTCTCTCTGCTGTACCCCTCCTTTACAAGCCCTTCCCCAAACGATGGGGGGTGGGGGCTCTCACCCCACCTTCGCTGCAGGCCCACCTCAGTCAGCCCCAGACTCAGTCCCTGCCCTGCTTGGGCAATGCCACCAACCTCCAAAGCTCCCTGCTCTATCAAAACTCCAGCAGGCTCTCAGCCGCAGCTTCGGGACCCCAGCAGTAGCATGCCAGCAGCTTCCAGCTTCGGCTGCACTCCACCCCAGCACCAAAACAGAGTCCCCACATGCTTTTCTCTGACTCCCTAGAAGGGGAAGAGTCTCTCTCCTTTTTCCCCAAGGCGTCATGGGAGTTGTAGCCTCCCAGGATCTTCCCAACTGTAAAACTCCCAATTAAGTTCCAAGGCCCCTGAAGAACCGGGTGCATACAGTGGTTAGCAAGGACAAGTGATGTTAGTGATTCAGTAGGTGGCACCCTTGGCCTGGGCTGGAACTACAGTGTACATTATGCTCCTGTATTTTATTTGTCACACAAAAAGAAATACAGCAAGGAGCCGGGGGACCCTATGGCCCATTGTAAACTGTGAAGCTCATAGATAGGTCCCTATATTCTTGCTGATCCCGAAGGAGGATAAATCTCTCTAGCTGAATGATCAGAAGAGGAGACCCTTCATTTTGGGACTACTGTGATAGGCACTCCCATTTGGGGTCCCTGTAGTCATTTCTGGTCCTCAGAACATGAAATCCTGCCCCATTTCTTCTCTGCCTCAGGCTACACAGGCTCTTCTCTTTCAGTCTCTCCTAACAAACCCACTTTTCCCACTAGGCCACTCTCCTGTTGGAAGCTGTGCCCATGCACATGAGCATAGGAAGGAGAGTAGAGAGAAAGAAAGAAACAGGTTAACCCTCAAGATGCATCAGCAACTATGTTATTTTATGCCTCTAGCCTCCTTTCCAGCCCCCTTTTCCTCCGATGATGTTTGTCCTCTTCCCTCAGGTGTCCCAACATTATATTTTAAACATCTCAGGGTAGCAAACACTGCTCTCTTTATTTTGTCACATACGTATGCGGAACAGTAGAAATAGCTGTGGGTAGCATAGGTGCTGCTAATGGAGCATTAGTTAGATGAGTTTTGATGCAAGGCCTATCATCCTCAGTGCTATATTTTGCACGCTAACACAGGTATAGCCATGAGCTGCAAATCCCACTGCAACGGCAGTGTTAACGTATTGTAAGCGTCCTACCCCTCCCAGGTGAATCATGTCCAAAGACAAAGGAACAAAAACTCTTCCAGTTCTGGGCTCAGTTCTCTACAGACTCATTACCCCACTCCCATGCTCTGCAGTTGTCTCGCTAGTTTACTGAGCAGTGCATCCCAGGGCTTTCTTCTTGGAGGCCCAGCTTCTCCTGAGTTGCTGACCAACAGGGCTTCTTCCCGACTTGCGTTAGGAGTCCCCTTTCCAGCTACCCTCATCCTTCAGGAACAGTCATCAGGTACAAACCCCTTTTGCAGACCTCTCTACAGTTCCGGTCCCACAGCCTAGCCCCACACCATCCCCTTCTGTATCTCCTTCCCTCTATTCCCCCTGCTGTCCTGCCCTTATAGGAACAACCTAGCCATGTTTGTCCCAGCTGGGTTCATTCCTAGTCCTTCATTGCCTCTCCCCTCCAGGTGTCGCAGAATGGGGTAGCTGATCTCTCTGGCTTCCTTTAAGCCTGTCACTGCCACTGTGGTGTTTATACACCCCATCACAGGCCCCCACTTGGCTGAGGCTTACAGGCACTACCCAAGCGTACATAAATAGCAATCAGTGTGCTCAGGCAGTAGCAGACCCCCCACTGTTCTACCAATTTGGGACTTCTGCAAATTCAGGATCCCTTCGAAACCTGAGACCCACATTTCACCCAAGTCTCAGCAGTGGTTTCTGTTCCTGGATGTAATCAGTGGCAATTTGTATTGCTGACAGCCTAGCTAATGTGGTTGACGGGTTTTTTTAGACTTGCATAAGTTTTATGTAACAAGAAACTGTAGGCGTGGCAATTTCCCAGCACTGCACACTTCTTGCCTGTGACTTTCTGCCGTGTAAGCAGGATGTTGTAATAGATAAAAGGGGAGGAGGAGGGACTGTGGGAAATTAGCGATAAGATTAAAAATGAATCAAAAACAAACCAAAGGCGACTGACACATTGGTTTTTTTAAGGCAGTAAAACATTCACAGGAGTCTGCAGGAGGCGGGGAGAAGAGGGGTCAATGCTCAGAGGACTCTTGCCATTTGGAGAACTTTGTTTAATGTGAACACAACGTAAAGGAACCCTGAGTCCAGTTCCTGCCTCACCAATGCAATAGGACTGCACAGAGAGTTCAGTTCAGAGCTGTTTCTAGCTACTGCGCTAACCCGGGGGCATAGCTATTTCCATCACTTGTCTCCATTGTGATTTTGGTAAGTACTTGTTTTAGTTTTTATTAGAGGATGGCAGTGGTTTACCGGCGGTCTCCAGTACCCCGGGGCCATATTTACATTGGCACCCCACCCCCACTGGCGGCAGCACCCCATGGGGCGGGGGGGTGTCTGCAGGCCCATTTCCCACTCCCCCCTGCTGTGGAGGCAGCAGGGGCTAGCTGGCAGGGGAGTGGGAGGGGCATGACAGGCTCTAGTCCCATGGCTCTCTCCTTCCGCCCAATGCAGGGGTGAGGGGCTGGGAGTACACACTGGCTGCCTGCAACGGGGCAGCTCCTCCTCCCAGGGCCTAACTCTGCGCTGGGCGCTTGCCTGACCCACTAATCACTGCATACAATGCAAAGCAATACAATTTATTACACAGCAATCAAAAATCAAATCAAAAATAAGAAAAAAAGAGGAGAAAGGTTAAAGGGAAACAGCCGACACTGCCTCTTGGCATGGGGGCACCACAAACAGTGTCTCTGCGGTGTGAGGGGGTTCACAGTCTGTGTCACACATCACAGGCCCACCCGCCGGGCCCTGGCTATGCTGCAGGGATGCAGAGAGAGTCAGACACTTGCTCTGGCAGTAGCCACACACTCCCAGGGTCCCCTTCACTCTCTCCAGCTGCTCACCGCAGCCAGCTCCAGAGGGCCCCAGCTCCTGCTTCGCTCTGCTCAGTGCAGCTGTGCTCAGCCCTGCTTAGCCTGGCTCTCTGGGATGCCCCTCTGGCTCTGCTGCTATGGGTCAGCACAGATCACTGGGGTCCTTCTCTGGCCTCCACACCCAGCTCTAGATGGCTCCAGCTCCTGCTTCGCTCTGCTCTGCACAGCTGTGCTCTGCTCGGCTCAGCTCTGCTTGGCTCTCTAGGGTACCCCTCTGGCTCAGCTGCTATGGGTCAGCTCAGTTCAACTCAGCTTTCTGTGCTCCTCTCTGGCTTCCCAGCTGCTGGCTGCTTTGTCCTTAGCTCGCCCCGCCCTGCCCAGGCAGGTAGCTCCAGGCTGCTTTGTCCTTGCTTGGACCCACCCTGCCCAGGCATGCCTGAGTTAGCCTCTCTCCACTGGCCCTGGGGCTGTGTCTGTTTCAGGGTCCTGCTTCCTCCAGAGATGCTCAACCAAAAAGACCCACTAAGTTTCAGTAAGGGGTTATAGACCCCTTACACATAGTAATGTGCACATCTGGATGATCTTGGGTCATTTTTAATTATAAGTAGAGCCCTGCTCAGATACAAATATGTAGATCCACATCTGCTAGAATAAACTTCTATAGACTCATAATCCACCCTCCCTCTTTTAGATGTAGCCACATCCCCACCGCCAATCAGTTATTTGCAGCCAGCTGTCCCATCAGCTGTTGAGTCCTTGCCATTCCAAACAGCTGATCAAATGAACAGGTCATTCCCCAGCAACTGATCAGCCCCACCCACCTAACACCTGATCAGCTCTTCAGCCCCAGCTGCCACCTATCAGATGATTAGCTGTACAGGTGGGGCCTAGGGTTGGCAGCTACTTCAGAAGTCAGAGACGTCCTGGAAAGTCTATCCACGATCTCCATGACTATCCAATCCACAAAAAATGGTCCACAGATATCTGCATCTGGGGAGGCAGATATCCGTGGAGATAAAGTGGATATTCATGGATTTCCAGGGCTTTAATTATAAAGGTAAATATAAGCAAATATATCGATACTTGTAGCAGCAATCTGCCAAGTACGAAGCACGAGACATCACACTAACCATGGCAATGGGGAGCAAAGTCTGGGAAGAGCTAGAGAGAATGATGAGCAGCAGCTGTTCTAGGACAGATTCCCACATGGCCCTTGATCCTGCAGGAGACTTTACACATCATCATTTCCTCTGCAGATAGTTGACTCAAAACCAATCAAATAGTCACATTAACTAGAAATGCTTCCAATGTCTAAACAGTATTTTGGAGCGAGCACAAGTGAGCATCCAAGACTGGGTCAACAAACTAACTAGTGCTCTCAAAATAGCGCTGTAAACAGTAATGGAGCTCAGGCTCTGACGCCTGGGGTGGTGTGGGTGGGCTTCAGAGTCCGAGCTCCAGCGCTATCCGCAGCTTCAAAGGGCTAGAATGCTAGCGCAGCCCTGCTAGACCAAGTCTGGCAACCTAGGCTCTCACTGGCTCCAAAATGCTAATGTCCACTGTGTAGGCATACTTTTAGGGGTTGATTGTCCCTAGCCTTTGACCAGGTGGTGGTGAGGGAATCGGATGAGAGGGGGCAGGGTCACACAAAGAAGCTTTTCTGCCTCCTGTACAAGAGCCATGGACAACTGCAGTAAGCCTTGCCTTTGGTGGAGTACAGTGACTGATTGCGCCACGACCTGCCACAGCATCTTTACTAGGCCGCAGAGCTAGCCAGAAGCGGAGATGAGAGCAGGCTGAAAAGTGCTGAAGCATGGTTACAGAGTTGGTGAAGGGTTGTACTTCCTGAGGAGCAGTCTCTCCAGGTGTGTCATGCAGTCATGTGATTCCATATCACAACTTGTGCAACACGTAGCTTACACATTCTGGTCCTCAGAGCGCTACTGTGCCAAAATCAAAGTTAAACAATTTGCTTGAATTGGACCTTGAAAGTTACCGTCTTCCTCAATCTCCAGACACCTTTATTTTTGCCTTTTGAATTCAAATACCAGGCAGCTCCTTGCAACCAAAACCATCCTCAACCTTGCCTTTTGTTTGCAGATAAGTTATGAAGTTGGCGGTTCTTGGTGCAACTGGCCAAACTGGTCAGTTTCTGGTCTCACAAGCACTACAGCAAGGCCACGACGTGACAGCACTTGTGCGGAATGTCACCAAACTGACTATTCAACATAAAAATCTGAAGGTATTTCATTATTTAAATATTAAGCAGCATAATATTCTGTTATAGAAGGCCAAAGATTTCTGAAGTGACTAGTGATTTTGGGTACCTCAACTTTACACTTTAAAGGGGACTGATTTTCAAAGGGTGGGCGCTCAGCACTTTCTAAAAATTGCAGCCCATTTAATGTGTCTCAAGTCAGTCAACCAATAATGCAAGCAATGAGGCTCACTAATCATTTTTTTTTAAACTTGGTCTAAATATATTATATATTTACCTACTGAATGTATATTGCCTATGCATCTGATCCAAAACCCATTGAATTCAATGGCAGTCTCTCCACTGGCTTCTTTTCTACATAGCTCTTGTAACTCAGACTGGGCAAATGATTCTACAAAAAAAGCCAGCCTGCCCAAACATGACATCTAAATTATTTGGGTGGTACGTGAGCTCCAAGAGCCAGGTAAAGCACCTGTAGATTCCTACCCTACTAGAAATTCTCCCTTACTTTCTGAGCCAATCTCTCTACAACCCCAGGAGATTTCATGTTATGCCACTTTTCCCTGCTATTTTCTTCTTTAATTTTAACGCACTTTTGTGATCACTCCATAGATAGCTACAGGTTGGGTCTGCGAGTTGAAAGGGTGGAATTGCTAAAGACTCTGTTGCTTCACGGTGCTGAGAAGACCCAACTCCCCCTGATTTCAATGGGATTTGAGAGCAATTAGCAGCTCTCTGAGATGCTCACAGCTTGCGGGAATGGGCTCTAACTGCCTCAGCGAAGAGCATCAGCAGACACCTCAGCTGACTTCTTGTGACCCTGGGGAAGGGCACATTGAGTTTGGACCAGGCAAACGAAGATGTGAACACGCCTTGAAGACTGGGTTCTTGATAGAGCCTGAGCCTCTAGGCCCATATTATTAGTCTGTGGAGCTGGGAGGAACTGAGCTCCAATGCAGGCTAGTGTATTAAGCAGTGGGCAGGGAGTCAGGCTCTCTCCATTCTATTCTCAGCTCTGCCAAGCAAGTCAGATCATCATGCTGTGCCTCCGGTTTTTGTAACGTGCTTTCTGATCCATGGATGGGGTTATTTTATTATTTAAGCTAACCTGGCATGGAGCTAGGCTACTCTCAGTAGATGACAGAACTAGGAACAACGGTCTCAAGTTGCAGTGGGGGAGGTCGAGGTTGGATATTAGGAAAAACTTTTTCACTAGGAGGGTGGTGAAGCACTGGAATGGGTCATCTAGGGAGGTGGTGGAATCTCCATCCTTAGAGGTTTTTTAGGTGCAGCTTGACAAAGCCCTTCCTGGGATGATTTAGTTGGGGGGGGGGGATGATTTGCTTTGAGTAGGGGGTTGGACTAGATGACCTCCTGCTGTCCCTTCCAACTCTAATCTTCTATGATTCTATTAAATCTTAGAAAGGCATAGGATGCAGCTTTCCCAAGATGATTTGTGTTCTGGCTCTTGTACACTTCTATAGGGTGAAAGAATGAAGTGTTAAATGAACCTGTCCAATGACTGGGACAGGATGTCAAGAACACATTATCAGTTTCAATAATGAAGTCACTATGTATTCTTGTAACTGGTGTTAACTGTAATTGTCTTTGTCTACATTCTATATAAATATGTACCCTCAAACAGAGACCATGCCCAATGAGAATTCAGACAGTGAAATGCAACTATTTGGCCCTAGCAGCTGGGAAGACAAGAAATCATTCAGTCAGTCAGACCTAGCTTTGAGGTAAAATACCTCCTATTTGTTGAGGTCAGATGCACTCTCCTCCAACCCTGGCCTCCAATTTCCCACTGTCTTTGTGTTGCATCATATAACCAGCTGGAGACAGTTGTGCCAACAGTAGTCTGCAGTGTCATCCAGCCATGTTTTTGTTATCCTTACCAAGTCAAGGGCTCACCTTTAAGTGATAGTAATAACTTCAGTCACCAACTTTGCATTAAATAAGAATAAAATTTTCAGTCTTAAAATTAAAAATTGTGCTTAGTAATGCTACATCACAATCTGGGGGTGAGGCTGTAGATATATTATCTCTTAAATACACCCCATCATATTCTTATATTTTTACAAAGAAAAGTAGGGGAGTGAGATAGATACCAGTGAAACCCAGATGAAAATGAATCTGATAAGACTCAGTCTACTGAGGTTTTCTGTCTTCCTTGTTTGCTAAATCTTGCCTTCAAAAAACATGACCCCAGCCTGTATGAAGGTACATTATAAGCACTTTTATAAGCTACTACAACATTCTTGGAGGTATTTTTATTTAGAAAAGAAGTGGTGAGAGACAGGAGAAGGAAATGTTGGTGGGTATGGTGGGGCTAGAAGTACTAAAAAGATTGATATTATTAAATCTTTTTAGGTGGTGGAAACAAACATCTTTTCAGCAGAACAGTTGTCAGGACATTTTCAAGGTCAAGATGCTGTCATTTCCTGCTTAGGCTTCCCTTACAAGATCTTCTCAGCAATTTCAGGATACACAGATTCAATGGAAACTGTAGTGGCTGCCATGAGGCTATCCAGAGTGAACCGTATAGTAACCATGACATCATGGTACACTTCCCGTGAGTACAGTAACCAGCGAATTTTTAAGTGCATCCTTCTAGACACTGGCTTCAGAGACAAAGCCAAACAAACAATCTAATGAGTAAGGAGGAGGGGTTACTGGCTACTGTGTAAAAGGGATTTTGGTATCTGAGATTCCAGAGAACCTTGAACTGAAAATTAAGAACAAGCAGTTCTGTTGTTGAGCCGGGATAAAATTTTCAAAAGCAGGAAGTGATTGGCTTGCAAGGGAATGTAGAAGTTAATAGGACTTAGGCTCTTAGGTCACTTTCTTATATGATTTCTGTATTGCTTTAGGAGCCATAGTCATGGACCAGGAACACATTGTGCTTTAATAAACCCCCCACTCCCCCACAAACAAGATGGTCCCTGTCTCAAGGTCCTTGTCTCAAGCTAGGTAATGTGCCTTTGAAGAAGCTAGCCCAGGCTGTATGCATGTAACAAGACAGGATATGGGGAAAAATTTTCAGAGGCTGTCTTGACTTCATTTTTTCCAAAACCCTGAAATCCTATCCAGAATATTACAAGGATCACGATAAATTATGCTGCATCTCATGTGACTAGGCAATATATCCTACCTG
Source organism: Mesoclemmys tuberculata (assembly GCA_007922155.1). Lineage (NCBI taxonomy): Eukaryota > Metazoa > Chordata > Testudines > Chelidae > Mesoclemmys > Mesoclemmys tuberculata. The sequence goes on along the minus strand of ML675617.1, from coordinate 22,558,943 downwards.
CTGCATTTACAAATGATTCACCAAATTTTGAGTTCTACTTTTACAGTACTATAGGCCAGGCTCTTCTGATGGAGGATGCTGATGCGGTAGGTGTTGCAGTGCTAAGGCCCAAGGTTTTGTACAGTTTGTAAATAAAGTCGGGCAGTGTCATTTTCTAAGTTAAGGATAAGGCCCGGCCAGCACCAACAAAAATGTAGTGTTGTGTCTGACCACTGATAGCCAGGTACTGTGGTAGACTTACCTTGTTAGCAGAGTTCCCTAACCCATTGCCTGGACTCACTGTGCATGAATTCTGCATCTGAGGATCTTTCTTGCTTGACAGATTTACCAGGTATGCTAAAAAGAAGCCTTCCTCTGGTCAAGCCAGTTGGATCTGTGCTAAGCTCATTTTAGCCAAAAGTTCATCTTTGCACACTTTGTGCTTCCATTCCAGGACATAATCACACCCTTGCAATCCACGGTTTTGAAAACAAAGGAAAAAGAATTTACCTGGTTGTAAAGCTCAGAAAGTATCTTTGTTTGCATCAAGAAACACGGGTACTGCCCTTATAAAAGACTAGGAGTGTCTTGGATTGCATAGACCACTAGCTTCATTGTGCTTCTGAAAACTCACAGTCCTTTTTGACCTCTTAAACACTAATCCTGGGAGGTACTGAATGCCTCTAGGATTCACAGTATACCTTCCAGGAATGGGATCTTCACAGGGGAAACGGCTTTATAAATTCTCCACCATACTGTATGTCTAATCTTGTGCCCATTTATGTCAATGGCAAAACTCCCATTGACTTCAGAGGGAACAAAATCAGGCCCTATATTATTGAAGAAAGGAGTTGCTGAGATGGAACCCCTGAAACACATTCAGGAATTCTGTGAAAAAGAACGTCTCTTTCGTTACAGCGGAGTCTGGACTGAATGCTCCAGCCCTCGTGCGTTTTCTCCTCCTGCCACTCATCAGAAGTGTGCTTACCAACATGTATCAGATGGAGAACTACTTAGAGAAGGAGTGCAGTGACCTCACCTGGACTGTAGTGAGGCCACCAGGACTTCAAAATGTCCCAGCCACAGGTAAACTAACTGTAGTAGTAGCAGCCTCAACTGTGAGAAAGCTTTGATGGCCATATAGCCAGAGAGTAATGTTGGTGGCCTAATGTCCACTCATGGCCTACTCTCCTTATTTCAAATAGGTGTTAAGTACCTCCTGCAGCAGGTGCTGCTTGGCCTTGATTCTTATTGACTACATTTTATCTCTATTATTGCAGCACTTAGGAGCCACAGTTGTGGCCCAGGACCCTATTGTGTAAGGTGCTGTACAAACGCAGGGAAAAAAAAGACACTCCCTACCCCAAAGAGCTTACTTTTGGAGTTGAGGCCACTCAGTATTGTGCAAAATCAGTTAGTAGTAGGCTTGCGGAGCATTGGTAGAGCTATGTGGGAAAAGAGTGCAGAGCCACATCTTGCCAGTACTGTTAATTACTTTCAGGTGGCCCAAAATATTTTAAAGCTGCAGGAGAGAAAAGAACGTATTATATATATTTGAGAATAAATGTTTCCAATATATGGGTATAAATTATATGTTAACTACATCATTTAGCCAGAGTTTCCAGAGACTGAAGTATCAAAGCTTTACTAACCAAGTGCCTATTGAAGTCAGTGGAAAGACTTCAATGAACATTGGACCAGGGCCCGGGATAAAAAGTGGATACACACTGAATTGAAGGAACATTACCAAAGTATAGTGTGGCAAACTGCCACCTTCCCCCGGTGGGTCTTGTGCTTTACCTCTGTTCCTTGGCCAGGGCGTCCCCAGCTACCTCGTCTCCCCGGCCATAGAGGAGCTATTGTCTTCTGGCCTGGGAGAGAATCTTCTCCTCCAGCTGCTCTAAACCTTCTGGCAGATTTGTCTACATTTGTTCTTGCCCCCTCCTTTAGAGAAGGCAGGGTTTAAATACACCTGGCCGAGGCCAGGTGCCTCTAATCACCCTGCTATGCTTTCTCTTCTGCCTGCAGGGCAGAGGGCCCTCTAGCCTGACTTTATCACAATAGGCAAATGTGCAAATGGCAAATATCACAAATGTGCCCTTCCTTTTACTTACTCCATGCTATGCATGCAAGAAAATCAAGCTTTTCATCTCTGTGGTATTCAGTTTTCCATTTTAGTGTGAAGGTAGAGCTCTTGTTAATTTGACTTTGCCATGACTGCAGCAGATGCAGCACTAGATTAGAGCTGTGTAAAACCCTGTGATTTTAGCAGAGTTTAGAAAAATCCCTTTTAAGCTCTCATCTCTAATTGACAGTTTTGGGCTGATTTGACTCATATGATCACTTTTCCCAAGGCTTTCCCCTATGTGCCCAGGTTTGTCCCAAACTCAAAGCAGGGACCCAAAAAGATGAACAAACCTCAGTGAATGTTATAGTAATTCTCACCTGAATTTGTAACATTTTTGCCTTGATTGATATTTTGTTAAGAATGTGTTTGTACTGCTATGTAAATCAGATTTTGTACTTGTACTGTCACACACAAAAATCACACTCACCCGTCAGAATCATACAAGTGACCATATTGCATGTATAGTCATACTAGGGTCCATACAGGTCACAGTCACACCATGAGGTATCTGAACACACAGTCAACCACTGAGGTGTCTAACTGCTTGGGTGTGGACCCAGATGCTCAGTTGGCAGAACCAGGATAATCAGGTGTGCAAATGGAGGTTTGCAATTCTGTGTGAAATTTTGCACACAACTGGGCATCTGTTTTTGAAAATAAGGTCCTTTCAGTACAGCAGTAAAGCCCATTAGTGCCCTATGTTCTTAAAATCCTGTGAAGGATACAGACCACAGATTAGCAAACCTTTGGGTTTTTAACTGAAAACCCTATTTATTATATTAATAAGCCCCAACATTCAACACTTACACATTTTACACCCATGAGTAATCCTGCTGAAGTCACTGGGACTAATCCCATGAGTAAAGTTACACGTAGGCTTACATATTTGCAGGATCAAGAGTTTCAATCCTGTGAGTTACTGAGCTGCTCTTAAGGGGTGCTGAGCATCTCTGACTGCTAACAAAGTCAATAGGAACTAAGAATGCTCTGCACCCTGTAGAAGACTGATCCTGCGAAATGGAACTGGTCTCCAGTTCTTAACAGAACATTTGTTGTTCATTTTAGAAGACTAGCAGCAGGAGTTAATGCTTAGTGAAAAAACAGAGTATTAGGGGACTGATAGTATATTAATAAGCAAAGCTCTTTTGTTGGGGATAAGTAAAGTGTAACTGCCAGAAATTCAGTGAATTAATTGTTTTCCTGTGATCATTGTAAATGAGTTAAAAAAATAATGCCAACATTATCTGTGAGGCTTCATATTAGCTTAAAAAACTAACAAAAGGGCCTTTGTTGCAAACGGGGGAGAGAGGGAGAGATTGCTAAAATAAGATCTCACTGCACTCTTGCAGTATATTAAAATCCACAGCAAATTTCTCATTAAGATTATTATTATCAATGATTTATTTTAATTAAGTTCATCCTCCCCACTGGTCCTCAGAGCTGGAGCTTGTCAAAAGCTTATTGACAAAAAAGTCACTGTACATGATAGGATTATACAGCCCTTTTTGAATACAATAGTAAACGTGTTCAAAGGTGTAAAAGGAAACAATTTCAGCTGTAAACAAGAGGAGGATAGAACAAGGTATCTCACCATGTGGACTTCATTGCTGAGATGCACCCTCATTTTAAGACAGATTATTTAAAAAAACTCTGCAGTTTACTGTAATTAAATGTAAAAACTAATTTCACTTGAACCTCACGCAAAGCTGGGATGTTGGGGGGATAAGTGCTAAAAGCAAAAGCTCTCAACGTTCTAGCTCCATCTCAATAAAGAGCCTGTTTTCAGAACTGCATGTGCAAAAAATGCAAGTGCATACCGTAATTCACATGCACAATTACCGCACTTGCATGTACAGACACAGAAGCAGCATGAGATAAATTAAAAGCCAGGTGTCGAACTAGCCATTTGCAGACTCATGATAGCTGGTGATTTTTCATGAAGTCTCAGATGCTTTAATGAAAAGATTGCATGGGAATCTCAGCTTTCATTATCTAAAATCTAAGTAAGTTTCCAGATCTGATGGTTTCAGAGAAAAGCTTGAAAGCATGAAGCAGGTGCATGCTAAAGGCTCAGAAACTAGAAGGCAAAGAAAAAGAGCTGAACATTTGTTATATATTTTTAAATCATGATTTTGAAGCAAATCTCATAATTTTTGGAGCCTGAGTCATGATTTTTTGCATGCTTGAGGTTGGCAATGCTGACAACTGTATGCAAAAATTACATGCACCCTGTTCTGAAAATGTGGATCTAAATGCGCAGTGCACGCCAGTTCTAGCAGTAAAAATATGAAGCGTGTTTTGAATGAGCAAGTCCATTTAACTGAAAGTAAGGATGGCAGATTAGAGGGAAAGCTAGGTTTCCAGGGTTACTTGCAGGGCTCTATTCCATGAGGCAAGCATTTCTATCCTTTTCTCCAGCTGAAATACACTGTTCATATCTGTTTATATTTTTCTCCTACAGATAAAGAATTTCTGACTCACGAAGGCTATTTCGTTCCTGATCCAAATGGTTACCCGGTAACAAATTCAGTGGCAAGAGGGGATGTAGCTCGCTTCATGCTGTCCCTCCTTGACAGTTATGAATGGATAAAAAAAGGAGTGGCAATGTGTACAAACTAGAGGTTGTATTCTCCCTTGGCTTGACAATATATGTCCCAACCCCAAAGCAGCAGCACAGAACTTTCAAGCAGATATGCCACAAGACAGACTTTAAAAACAAATATTAAAGCAAAATTACAATAAAATATTAATAGGCTCCATCATACATTACTTATTCAGGATCAGGTTAATATTGAAAGAACCTGGCTAAAGAAGTTGCAGTTTGAGTCTTCTCTTGTCATGTCACAGGAGAATAATTTTCATTAGGGATCCTCAGAGGTGATGAGTGCTAAAATTTCCCTTGGAAGTCAATGAGGGCTTTTGGGTGTTTTTCCATCTTCAATTAATTGGGTCTTAAATGTTTCCTGTAGTTATTAAGTGCCTCAGCTTTGTTCTACTATGTAATCACTCACAAAAGACATTTACTGCTTCATGTACTCCACCACCACCTATGTTAGGCCTGAGTCTCTTCTCACAGTGGTTTTACAGCAGTGCAACTGCAATAGAGTTACTCTGGATTTACACTAGTGTAGGTGAAAGGAGAATCTAGCCCATAATCACTTTTTGTACCTAGGATATTTGCCTCCCAGCTCTATGTTTATTCTAAAAGAATGACTCTTCAGGTAAAGGACAGTAGCCTAAAATTTGAGAAATCTAAATATATGAAGAGTGAGACAAATTTCTTGTAGAGTTAGGAGTTTAAGATCATGTTATTAATTCACTTCAGTGCACAGCCATTTTGTCAGCTCTGGTTAAACTGCTGCTTGGCAGTCTCCCTCAGCTGTTTGTAAGGGAAGCCATTCTAGGATATATAATCAAGGCAGCTTTGTATCGGCTAATAAGGGCAACAGATTGGATATATTTATATTGAATCTTACAGGGTTTTTATACCAGTTAATTGTTCTAATGACACTCTGTGCTTTGCTGTATTCTTCTTTTAAAGTTGAAAGTTGTTTATATTATCACTTAAAATATAGCAAATTTTACTAGTTGTTATTCTTCTGTCTTTGATATTGTTATAACCAGCACTGTCTTCCATGTCAAAATATCAGAGATTGGACTATGGATAAGAATTCCTATTTACAACTGACTGTACCCTGCCACTGGGGCAGAAGTGGTTGGTCATGCTATGCCCAAACAACCCAGCATGGACATGCTGCCTTCTTAGTGCAGGTTCCCTAAACCTTTATGTCCAGATTCCCAACCACCTTTTTCCTGAGTGCAAGCTCCCTTCTCTGCCTAACCACCAGCCAGTTTTTCCTCATTACCACCACCATCCTCCTCCACTCCCAATACGGCTAGATAGTTATCTTCATTATCTCTAAACGCATGTTAAGTACTGGCACTCGTGGCTGGGAAGCTCTGTCAATGGCAGGCTCACCTGCAACTCCCTCATCTCTGCTGCTGGCTGCAGCTGTTCACCTCATCTTTAAGGACATGATCTTTTGGGTGGTTGGAGTTGATGGTACTCTGCTTCTCCCAGGAGCTGCTCAGTATCTCACAGGATCAGACTCTTAAAAATGCATGTCTTATCAATGACAGAACTTTTCTACCCAACTTTTTATAGTCCCTTTGAGTAACTGCACCTTCTATGATAGCGTAAGGACAGATAAGAATATTGTGAAACCCAAAAGAAGACCAGGTCTGTCTTACAAAGACTTATGAGATCAGTCAAAGGGAAGTGATTGGTTTAACTTAGTTTTTATCCAAATGTCTGGTTTTGAATTATCTTTGGTGACTACTTTCAGAGTATGGTTATTATTGTGAATATCAGTGGTTTGTCTTATTCCTATTTCAGTTAACCGTCCATGTTCTTAAAGCATCCCAGCCTAGCCTGGGCATAGTTAAAAACCAGTTTGCAACACTCATCACTGATACAAATAGGTTTTTTAAAATGCACTTTGCAAAGATAAATGATAATAAATCCTATTTTTAAAGTATAATATACTACTTCTCAATCAATATATTCTTATCAATAACCGCTTAACCACTCTGACAGTTTGGAATTTTTCCTAATGTCCAACCTAAATCTCCTTGCTGCACTGTAAACCCTTGTCCTAATCTCAGAAATCAAGGAGAACAATTTTTCACCCTCCTCCTTGTAACAAACTTTTATGAACTTGAAAACTTATGTCCCCCACTCAGTCTTCCCTTCTTCTGACTAAATCCAATTTTTTCAATCTTTCCTCATAGGTCATGTTTTCTAGACTTTAATCATGTAATATCCATCAGAAGTTTTCTGGTACCATCACTCCCAGCAAACTACACAGGATGATTTAAAACTAAGTATGATCATTTCTACAGTGGATACTGGCCTCTTATAATACATGATTTGCTATTTATTACAGGGGAAAGAAAAACTGTTATAGTATTACATTGTCCTCAAAACTGTCCTCAGAATTTGCAGTCAAAGCCTCTCTACATACAAAAAAGGTTGCTGCTGGTACCAGCTCCGGAAGAGAAGAAAGACTCCACAACTTTCTACTATCATTAAAGATTGAACGTTGCAGGAAGAGGAGTCCCCTTACAAAACATTGATCTCAGGGGTCTCATAAATGTGTGCTTTTGGGGCAGGAAGTGAACTCCTCCCCTCCCCGACAGAATCAAAAGTAAACAATGGTAGCTTTGTGGGCATAAAGCCTGATCTAACTCTCATTGGCATCAGTGGGAGTCTTTCCATTGACTTCCATGGGAATTGGATCAAGGCCATACATACATTACAGGCAATATTACCAATGCTCTAATCACTAGCACTAAGAACACAAAAGCATTATTTTATTAACTGAGCTAGTAGACTGCCCACTGCTTCCTGCCTGCTCCCTATAGAACAGGGCAAGCAGATGGCACCAACCACTATCTCATTAGGGAGCTGGGGGAAAGAATACTTAAATCAGAATCTATTAAATAACCAGCAACGAACTGCAACCTCTATTGCAGCACGAAGCTGTTGCAATTCAATAATGATGATACTTGTGGGGTTTTGCTGTTAGTAAATTTATCCAACATTAGAAAGTTGAAAAACAATATAAAACACGCGCACTTTAGAACACAATGCTAAAAAACAAGGCTAGACGTCCAATATGTGGGCATTTCTGTACTGACTTATATGACTGATTCTACAGTCAGATCTACACCAATGCCCACGTGCACCTGCACTGTCCTCGGAGGGCCTCCCTGAGAGCATCGGGGTCCACCCACATTGATCTAATTGTAAGATCAGAGCCTATACAAGAGTACTCAGGAACAACAGTATCTCCGGCGGTAAGTGAGGTCTAAATTTGGGTCTGGGATAGAATTTTCTGCAAGGCATATTTGGCAGAACTCAGAAAAGGGGGTTGCCTTATTCTTGAGGTCTGAGCAGGCTAAATAGATTCCAAGGCCAGAAGGGACCATTGTGACCATCTAGTCTGACCTCCTGTATAACACTGGCCAGAGAACATCCCCAAAATAATTCTTACGGCCGATCTTTTAGGAAAACATCTACTCTTGATTTGAAAATGGTCAGTGATGGAAAATCCACCATGACCCTTTGTAAGTTGTTCCAATGGTTTATTACTTTAACTGTGAAAAATTTACACCACATTTCTAAGCTGGATTTGTCTAGCTTCAACTTCCAGCCATTGAATTGGGTTATACATTTCTTTGCTAGATTGAAGCACCCATTATCAAATATTTGTTTCCCATGTAGGTACGTACAGACTGTAATCAAGTCACTCCTTAACCTTCTCTTTGTTAAGCTAAATAGATTGAGCTCCTTGAGTGTATCACTATAATGCAGGTTTTCTAATCCTTTAATCATTCTCCTAGCTCTTCTCTGAATCATCTTCAATTTATCAACATTCCTTTTGATTTGCAAGTACCAGGTTGGACACAGTATTCCAGCAGAAGTCACACCAATGCCAATTACAGAAGTAAAATAGCCTATCTAATCTTACTTGACATTCCCCTGTTTATGCAGCTCAGGATCACATTAGATCTTTTGGCCACAGCGTTGCACTGCGAGTCATGTTCAGTTGATTATCCACTATGACCCCCAAATTTTTTTCAGAACCACTGCTTCCCAGGATAGAGTCCCCCATCCTGCAAGTATGGCCTACATTCTTTGTTCTTAAATGCATGTATTTATATTTAGCTATATTAAAGCACATTGCTATATTAAAGGACTTTGCTAACACCTACCCTCCCCATTGTTGTTCCTTACCCTTGGACGTGTATATATATATAGCCCCTATCTGATTTCTATTTCTTGCATCTAATGAAGTGGGCTGAAGCCCATGAAGGTTTATGCCTACAGAAATTAAATTCGTTAGTCTTTAAAGTGCTACAGGACACTTGTTATTTGTGCTGTATACAGACTAACACGGTATCTTTCTAACTCTTCTTCTCTGAGGTTTTTTTACATTTGATACTGAAGTTTTGTCTACTCTGGAACTCTAAGAGAAACTGGAGAATAAAGTAGAATTATAACAGCACAAGAGAAGGGAAAACTCCCCAGAGAGGGAACAAGTTTCTAGTGAGACTTTTAAAAACATTTTCATTGTCATTTGAGAGTCTTGATACAACAAGAGAATCTTGGTTGCTTACTTGCTTTCTTAGGAACCTTCAGCTCTTGGTGCTGCGAAAAAAAAATTGAAAACATTACCTGAATATGGTTCAAAGACCAGAAGGTAAAAGAACCCCCCATTTTAAAAAATATATGTTTTTTTTTGGGGGGGGGGCTAACTCCTTTCTAAACACATCAGGATTGGAATCTAATTTAAAAAAATTATTAGCACCTATATGATTTATTAATCTTCTTTTGTATAGAAATAACATTTACAGGTTAATAGGAAGGTTCGACTTCATCTGAAGACTTCAAGAGATGTGGCAAGCACCTTTACTATGTCTCTCGTAAATGAAAAGATTGGGCACTTGTTCACAATGTGTTCAATGGGTTGGCAGTCTCTGTATTTGCGCGGTGTGAATCCTTGATTCTCCTCCACTTGAGCATCAAGTGCATGCATCTTTTCTGCAATGTTCTACTGCAGTTGATGGTCATCTCATGGCTTCAGTGGAGCAAGAAATTAGGCAGTTTGACAGTGGGGTCATCTGTGAAGTGCTTGTTTAACAAACAGGTGAGATAGAAAGGACACTTTAAGAGATTCAACATCTGTGAACAACAGTCACCTAAGGTATGAGAGTTCTCATAGTATGTGGCACATATGCAGGCAGCTCTAAGCTTTCCCTCCAAATACAACCTGTAACAACAACAACAACAACAAAAAACACCCAAGGCAGACTTGAGGTTCCTGGCCATGTCACTTGATGGACCACAGTTTAGTCACACACAACATGTATTTCTTTGTTGCATGTGCGCATTAGGGTGATTGAACATAGGCTTTTCAGAGCTCACAAGCTGACAGTCTACCTTGTCAACAAAGCTAATTCATAGGCACTACAGAGGTTATCAGAAATCTTTGGAAAACAGGGTTTTATCCTATCCTTTAGTATAGCTCTTGAAAAGAGCTTGTAGGAAGCAAGCAGCTATCAAGGAAGACACTTATATTTACAATACCGGCCAAAGTTTATGCAAACCTTGGATTGGCCTGTTTAGTCACATGCGACATTGCAAACCATCTACATCATAGGCTGCAATTTCTACCATCTCTCCCCATCCAAGGATGCCAGTCGTGTACTGCATTTTCCTGCTGGATGCCTATACCTTATTCCTACGTACACCAGGGGCTTCCCCTTGGGATCCTCTCTACACTCCTCCCCCCTCTACTTCTTGCATTCCCAGCTCCTTAATCGGCGCTGCCACCTTCCCAACACCAAGGGCCTGTGCTTGTCTAAGGCGAGCCTGCTGCCACGGAGCGCGCAGGGGGAATATAAAATAAGTGCCCGGAAAGCCGGATCTGCGCGCACCTCGTTTCTGCGCCGAGCTTGGCAAAGGCGCTGCCCTTCCGCGCGGGGGCACAGAGCGGGGCCGGCGGTCGGGGGCGGCGCGGCGCGCGGGGGGCGGGACACGCCGCGGCCGGGAGAGCGGTGACTACATCCCGCAGCCTGCCCCGCCCGGCCGGGCCGCGCGCTCCCAGCTCTCCGCCCACGCCCCGTGTGGACGCGGCGCGGTGGCAGCGGCGCGGGGAGCCGAGAGGTGATGGTCGCGGGGGGGCCGAGTGCGGGGCCGGGGGTTGTGCGGGGAGCAGCCGGGAGGCCCGTGGGGCGGGGGCCGGGGCTGTGCCGCCGAGGCAGGGGTGCGCTGGGACGCGCCGCCCCCCGGCCAGGTTCGGGCAGGGAGGGGGGAGGCCCCGCAGGACGCGACGCGTCTCCCTTCGAGGCGCCTGTAACCAGTCGGCGCCTTTCTCCGCGCCCGGCGCCTCTCGCCTCCCCAAAGCAAGCCCTGGCTCCGGTGAACCCCCGCGGGTGATAAGATCGGGGGGCAGTAAAGCCTGGCACCGGTGCTGCACGGGAGCCGGGCTGCTGGCCTCCAGGTGCGGCTGCCGCTTGCTAACAGGGCTGCCCGCTCCATGTCCCCTGCGAGCATCCCCCAGCAGGGCCGGGGGCCGGCTCTGCTGAGCAGAGTCTAAAGGCGCCCGGAGTGCGTGCCCTGGAGAGTTCACAATGGCAGTAGGGGCTCGTGTATGAACTAGCAAATGCTCTCCTCCTGTCTCACTTGTGGGAATCCAAAGGAATACGTTGTAGAAGCAGTTTGTTTTGTGGGGGTAGGTATATTGTATGGGGGGGGGATGTGTGTCATTTGGTCAGAAATAATACAAACTTTCCACGTGCTGGAGTTAGTAGTCATTCTTGTATGTCTGGGTAGTGAACTCCACGGTCCTCATGGGGCTCCTGTGAACACTGTCTCCTGCATACTTGCTATACACATACCGTATAACGATTGTGGAAGGTCATGGTTATGGAGACAGAGGCAGTCTCCTTGCACGATGGCGTTGGAATACAAAGACAAAGTTTTAATGGGATTCTGGATTTAACATGACAGCGCAGAACATGCAGCACGGACCTGACTTGCCTATGTGTGTATTAGTCAGCAAGGGGCTACTGCATTCTGTATTGGCTAAGGCTTTCTTGGGGGTATGTTGTATTCTTAGATCAGAGATGCAGTAACTGAGCCTTGGCCATGATTGCAAGGATCATCATGTCTAAATCTAACAGGATGGTGTGCACTTTTCTAGCTCTTTGAAGGCTTACAACAGGTCTAATCACTGAGAAGCAGAACAATATCCCTACACACCAACACTACTGTATCCAGCAAGTAATTCAGATCAGTACAAAATACTCCATCACATGCATAATCTCAGCTCTCCCCAGAAGCCCTGCTAATTAGATGGTGTTATTTGCAGTGATGATTCCTCACAGCAAGCAATGTTAGGTTCTGGAGTTAAATGGAACACTTCATCCTATGTTGTCTCACTGCCTCCCTTAATGACTTCATGTGGGTGTTTGAATATGGTAGAGAACATGATGGAGCCTTTTTGGTTCTGGAAGAAGCTAGACAATCATGAGACTCTGGATTAGTCAGAGAACTTGAGCTATTTCAGACTGTTTCCGTTCATCACTGCGACCTTTCTGAGGGGCAAGAGATGTTGATGATTGTTGGTATCAAATGCAGAGAGGTCCAAGAGGATGAGAATGGATGGCCTTTTTTTGATTGTGGACTAGAGGAGGCTATTGGCTAGAACAAACAGTGCTCTTTCTGCACTGTGCCTTGACCAAGGCCATGTCTATATATGCAGCGGTACTAATACGGGCAGCACTGCAGAGCATCTGGGGAAGACACTGTATGCTAATGGGAGAGCTGTTTTGTCGGCATACAAAAACCACATTCACAAGCAGCATAAGCTATATTGACAGTAAAAGCTCTCCTGCTGACATAGTGCTGGGCACATGAATGCTCATGTAAGTGTAACTTATGTCGCTCAGGGTGGTGGAATATGCAGACTCCCGAGCGACGTAAGTTCTTGCCGACATAGGCTGTAGTGTAGAGATGGCCTTAGAAAGATCCAGGAGTAGTTGTTGGGAATCACTTTGTTTTTTCAATTAGCTTGCATATGAATTGGAATTTAGATACTGACTGGTCACCACAGTCAAGTAAAAATTTCTTTAGTAATGCTCAGGCTGTTGTGCATGTGTTTGCATGTGCTTTCGGAGGGGAGGCAGGATTTCTTCAAAGACGGGGCTGACAGTTCCCTCCCCCTTTTCTAGAGGCCTTAGATGACCTGTACGGTAGAACCTCAGTTAAGAACATCTCAGGACTGAAGGTTGTTCCTAACTGAAATATTTATAACTCTGAACAAAACATTATGGTTGCCTTCAAAAATTTACAACTGAGCATTGACTTAGTTCAGATTTGCAACTTTTCTATGCAGAAGAAAAACGCTGCTTTTAACCATCTTTTTCACTTAATTTAAGCACAAATGGTTTCCTTATCTCGTCACATTGTTTTAAACTTTCCTCGTTTTTTTTTAGCAGCTTACATTTAACACAGTACTGTACAGTATTTGGTTTTTTTGTGTCTGCTTTCTGACTGTGTACTTCTGGTTCCAAATGATGTGTGTAGTTGACCGGTCAGTTCATAACTGCTGTTTGTAACTGAGGTTCTTCTGTAGTTTTACCAGCCAGAAAAGTCAGGCGCTGGTGGCAGCCCTAGTTGCTATGTTGTCCTTGACTTGTTATTTCGTGAATGGCTTGGATTTTTTGAAAGGGAGTTTTTCTGATCCTGTGCCGAGTTTGACTTTCCTGCTGTCCATGAGACTGCCCTTGATATTTGTGATCTCTGTGAAATAAATTTTTTATGTCAGCCTACAGATATGAAAGATGTGTCCACAGCTAGAGAGGCTCTGTTTGCAATAAAAATCCAAACAGAATTAGCTACCCAGAAGCATCAGTGAATATTGGTGCACTGGGGATTCTTACTGACTTGTCACAATCAGACCCTCAGTTCTTCTCCAAAGCCCTAGCAAACAGATAATAGCAGTAATTTCTCACAGCAAGAAAAGTTCTGAGGTTGGACAGAAGTGGTCTGTGTTTTTTAAGAGGTTCATGGCCTGACTGAGTTTTGCAGCCTGTAGGGCAAAGAAGTAGGTTCCTTTTAGTGCCTTCACAGTTGTAAAAATTCCTTGTGGAAAAAAATCAGTCCTGGCTGACCATACTTTCAACTACAGATGCACAGATTTTCTTCTTTCCTTGCTTTTTCTGTCAGCAGTTGTCCAAGAACTAAGATATTTGTGTGGGCAGTGGGCTGAGAGAAGGTGTTTGTCAGTGTCCGTGGCAATCATTCGGGTTTGACTGTATCAAGAGACTAAATGTCCCTAAGTAGTGCCAAATATATAGAGGCTTTTTTCTTTTAAATTGTCTTATTAACCATGTTGCACAAAACAGTGTTTCACAAATTCTGTTATACACACAGCTTCTTTTATATTGAACTCTAGCTTGTTTTTATGTTGAGGAGCCAGTCTGTATTCTGCAAGATAATTTTAAAGTAAGTGCTTTTCTTGTACATTAATTGGGAAAAGATTTAGTTGTTTATTTCAGTGAGAGGTTTGACTTTTTTGTTTAACTGAATGGGGTTTTTTTTGTGGCAGGATTTACAAAATCTAATCCTTCTGGGACTTGTAGAATGACTTATTTTCTCAGGATTAATTTACTTACTTAAAGCCCAGTATCAAGCAAATTCTAATTGAAATATACATTTCATGCTTTGTTTAAATCTTGTATATCTTGCTTTGTACCCCTTGACACTCCCATTTAGCATGGAAATTCTAATCAACAGTTTTGCATGTTGCTTGTGTTAATCTGATCTAGTAAAGAAGAGTTTTGAGGTTTACAATAACTGATTTTTTGTATAAAGAATACTTCCTCTTTTTTGCTTCCCAAGCTAACTGTAATCAGAGGATGAACAGTGAACAGCTGCTTCTGCAGCTGAACCCAAAGCTACTTCTTGGTTACAATCTGGACTAGACAACTGCATTTTTCTCCTCTTTCCTTAATTCTCCTGATCTCTGTCCATTCTTTGGTTCAGTCAACAGTCCAAGCCATGTTTCCTTTTATTTTAAGTTTTCTTGCTAGATCAAGGGACAATAGTTGAATTGTTAAGTGGTTAGCACGGTTATGAATGTTTACACTGTAGAAACTGTCCCGAGTACATGTTCCTACCTCTCCTGAGCATAGTTATTCAGTCAGGTTGTTTTAAGGATTATTAAATTTTCTAAATGTAGGATACTTGTTCTAAGGCTGTACAGAGTTGAGTTTGGAGAAAAGACAAAGTGGTGCAATTGAGGATCTGGCTCATTATCTTGAATATTTATAAGCCTGATGTCAAAGAAATATGACAACATTTCTTCTAGAGAAGTCTGTTGGGTGGGCAACTTTTACCTTGTTTATTTTTAATTTAATTTTCAATGCAATCTAATGTTATGAATATATTGAGATTAGGTTAGAAAACTTAACCACTGAGATCTGAAAGTTCACTGATGTTTTTGTACCATTAAAAATGGCACACTCTTTACTGAGGATCTTGAATGTCACAAGTGGACAGGTCCTCGAAAGTTGTGCTGTGGGTAGGTGGTAGTCAGTACACATACTAGAATACTTGATGTGCGTTATGTTGACTTGGCCACTTTTAAAGATGAATGAGTTGCTTTTGACTTTGTAAAATGCTTTGCATCTATTCTTGCATGTTAGCATATAATGCATAGCGCATTCATTTTGCCAGCCTGAATGCTTGAGCTGACCTGCTTAGTAAATGAGATGTGGGAACCAGTGTATTAGTACACTTGAATAACTTTAGTAAAAATTAAATGGATTTTTTTTTAAACTTATGCCTGTGAGGCACTATGCACCAGCAACTAATCTTGTTTGCAGAAACTATGTACAGTTTACTAATGTATGATGACAAATTTATAGCCATCATTCTACATCAAATTAAGAGTAGAGTCAATTTAAAGTTTAGAAAAATTATACTGATTAAAATAGGCAAGCCCTTTAGGTCTTCAATGTCAATTATCTTGGGACTAGAATTATTAAAATTCATTTTATAGATATTTTGTACTGAATGGAATTGAACACTGAGTTTGCAATCAAACCACTAAAGTCAGGAAATACTAACTTAAAGTTTCACTTGGAACCTTAATTCTCCCCCTCTGTGCTTATGCATTGGGCTACAATAACTACATATTTCTAACACACCATATCATTAGGGCTCTATCAATTTCACAGCCTTGCAAAATGCATCTTAGTGAAATTGGTCCTTCCCTGTGAAATCTGATGTCTCTGTCTCTCTGCTTGGAGCATCCCAGGCAGGGGGCCCTAGCTGCTAGCCCCTACCCGGCTGAGTTGCTCCCAAGAGCGCAGGGAAGATCAGAGATGGGCTCTGAAGGCAGCACAGAAGTGAGGGTGGCAATCCTCCCACCCTCTACAACAGGTTTGTGACATCTATTTTGGGTCGGGACCCCTCCCTCCCCCCAGTTCAACAGTCTGAAATTTTAGATGAAAACATCTGAAATAGTAAAATTGACCAATTTTCAAATCCTATGGCCATGAAATTGACTAGAATGGATCCTGAATTTGGTAGGGCTCTACATATCAGTCCTTTTTCTTTTTCCTGGCACATGTAGCATTTAATAATATCATTCGCTTTTGATTAGTTATACTAATTTAATTGTTCTAGATGCCAAGAATGTCTGACACTTTTTTTTTTTATTTTAAGTATAACAGTTGCACTTTAAGTTTTTTCTCCTTGAGAAACTTTCACTCTGCTTGGTGGGAGATTCCCACAGACATTTAGAATACAAAATACAATTGAAGCCAGTGTTATTTCTCAAAACAGAAGGAACTTGATGGTCTCTAATTAGCAAAAGACATGTGTACACTTTTTAGATCTCTTTTAATGGTAACTTAATAAAGAAAAGTGCATGTGTTGTGGTTGTAGCTTGTAATTTACCCCAGTAGATAACTTTGTTTTAAAGAAATTCTACTTAGCAGGTACAAAACCAGGGCTTCTGTAATTAGAAGTTAGTGGACTTTGTTACACTTATCTGAATTATTTCACTGGGGGGAAGGGAGAAGCTGTAGGGAAATAAGACTGGTGACTCTATAGTTAACTCATGTTATTGGATCCACGGCAAAGTTTTGACAGAATGTGACAGAGCAAACCAGGCCAGAGAATCATTGTTACATATGATTTTGATATCATGGTTACGTTAGACCTTTTACAAGCCAGTGTACTTCTTGCAAAGACTTGGATGATGGTCAGTGAAGGGAAGACAAAGTTTACCTTGTCTTCCTCTCCTTTGTTTCACCTACCTGTTGTATCTCTTGCCCTAACCTACATCGTGAGCTTTTTGGGATAGAGACCTGATTGCAGGTTTGTGCAGTGCCTAGCTTATCAGGGACTTGATTTTTAATTAGTGCCCTAGTCACTACTGCATTAATAATACTACTAAATATTAATAAGCGATGGGCCAATCAAAAATATACTGAACTTTTATTTCTTGAGTGATCTGAAAGTCAAGTACTTGACATTTCACGTCTTGTCACATTGTTACTCTCAAAGCTTCTCTGTCCCTGTTAATGGTCCAATTCAGTTAGAATAAAATAGATTGTGGTGGAGCTATATTATATACTGAATCTGTTTTTGAAGGTGGAAGATGCTGGTGTTCCTGTGGAATATGCAATATTGATAAAATGTTAAAGTTTGTAATGTAAAAAAATCCAGAGTGGAAAGACTGGTGCTTGTAACATTGGTAAACCGTGTGTCTTCTGCAGTAGCAATTAGGATAAATGGTAGTGCTCCAGAGAAGTGCAGAGTAAAGGCCAGATGGAAAGGCCATGTTTGGGAGTTGGGTGGAGATAATCATGCTACTGGACTATAAATTGGCTAATGTGGAGAGGTAATCTAAGATCCTGGTAATATATATTGAGCTGTGAATGCAGATTATTAGTTACAGGAGTGCAATAAGGGGGCATTGTGGAGGAGGTGGGTATTAGTTGAAGACCAGGGTAAGTGAGGTTTAACTTAAAAATGGAGAATAAAAATAATATACCATGCTTTTAAAAAAATCTCACATTATTTAGGACATCTAGAACCCAAAGCACAGTCTATTTCTCCCCCTTTCTTTTGATGGTTTAAGTTACATAAAAATATGCAGACAGGCTGTCTCTGGAGCATTATGTTAGGCTGGGTCCACACTGATGGTGGCAAATTCGCCGCCGTTAGATCAATTGCTCTGGATCAACTGAGCAGTCTGTGTAGTCCCACTCAGTCGATCCAGCAAGCGACGCAGGAAAACCACCCTGGTAAGTGGCGTACCGCTGTGTCGAAGGGAACGCTGTTCCCGTCAGCGCAGCGCAGTGTGGACGGCGCACAGAGGAGACACCGCGAAGTCGACAGGAGATACGCAAGTGAGTTACGTGACTTACGTATCTCCCATCGACGGCCGCCGAATTCTGAAGGTAAGTGTAGACTAGGCCTGAGTCATGACTTTAAGTGCAATAATGGCCCGATTGAAGGTTTTTAGCAAACAAGCAATGCTAATGAATGATTTTAATTCATAGTTCAAGGAAATCTGCTGGTAAGGATCACAAAGCAGCTTGATGCCCTCATTTTAAAAATTAAAATGTCATTCTTTGCTAGAAAGCTATTTACTAAGAATTCATATTTAATTTCATTTACAATCTAGCATTTGAAATATTTGTTTTATAAAAAAAAACTCTAAGCATGACACCATCTGAGTGTCTCTTTGATAGTCATTTTTTGAATGTACTACGGGAGGGAGCTTATTTTCCCCCCACCAGACTGGAGAGTTGTACGTATTCCTTTAAAGCAACTTGTTTTTAACTGAAAGTTAAAGGTCTGCTTTTATCAAAATATCAAAAATAAGACCATTTAGTTCAGAAGTTCCATTAGAAGAAAAAGTAGAATTCTTTTTTTAGGAATTTGATCAAACAGGTACACAATGAGATTAAAAAGAGCACCACGTACTCATACTGAGATGCATCCTGAAGCAGGTTCAGCAGTGCATTTCTTTCTGTTCCCCATTTCTTTCCCTCACTCCATTCTCCCAAGGCATCCAACATCCTCTAAGCCTGTCTTCCTCCCATCTGAGTGGCAACTCAGTTCTGTTGCTGCACAAGCTCTTCCTCTCTTGTGGAAGCTCAGTTCTTTGTTCCAGTCCCACTTAATCCCTCAGGCTGGCTTTCTTTTTGACTGGCTGCTGTGTCTGTCACTTATCCTTCCTTTTTGGTTGTTGTGCAATAAACGTTAAGCTTTCACTTTCCCTGATAGCACTGTTCTTTCCTGTGCAATTGAATTTTCCTCCGCCTGCACTGAGAGCTATTTTGCCCCATAAGCATAAGCAGTCCTTTTGATAGTCCTCCCTCTCACCAAATGTAGAGGATCTGATCACCACTAAATCAAGCAATTAGGTATTCCGAAACAAGTCAAGGCCATCCAACCTCTCCTTTATTTTTCCTCCTTGCTCAAATGAGTCTCTGATTCAAGCTGGACAAATTTTTTTTCAGAGCATGCGCCACTCGGCTGAATTTGGCTCTCTAAAAACAGAAGGCCATGCAGATCTTTTTAAACAAGTGACTTACACTCTACACATAATGAAATGAGAGATACAGAAAATAAAGAGAACCTTATTCTGACTGGTTCTAAAGAAGTTGCTGGGTGTTTCTAATGCACTGTTCAAGACTAGATAGGGAGTGGCAGATCTCAGTTCAAGTAAACTGTGATTTAGATCAGCCAAGAAGTTTGTAAGTACACGCCTGAGTCCCAGGTCACAGAATTCACCCATATAGCAAAATGATGCTGCATAATATATTTTAAAAGTGCAGTACTTCGTTCTTATGGCTTCAAAGAACTTTATGAATGTGAACCTGCCCAAAGCAATAGCTCTTAGAGATGGGACCTCTCCCCTTTTCTCTCTCTCAAGCCTAATGACAATTTCAATGCTTCTTGGGAAGATTTAGGCCAAACTAGCTTAATTAATATTCTCTGTATCCCAAATGAACTGCTTATGAATGGACAGTAAGCATTTTTTAAAGAACTAAATACAGTCAAAAAACAACAAGATCATTTTCAGAAGTACCATCTGATAGCAAAGAGGAGAAAATACACGATGCATCACTTATTTGCAAAAATCTCAACCTCTTCATAAGTGCCAGAATTGCCAGTTGCTCCCTATCCAGATGCCAAAGTTTTCAGCTTTCCTGTGACAACTTCTCTAATGCAGTAAGAGCATCTGTGGTATGTAAGCAATCAAAATTTGGGGTGTATCGTAATACACTGACTTTTTCCTTGCAAATGCTATCAGTAGCTATTCCTAGAGGTGTTCAGTTTCTTATTTAATTCAGTAAAACCCTCCATTTTCAATAAGAACCTCAACTTGAGTTTACCAGAAGCAGCTGCAGAATTTGGTGCTGTAATGCTTCAAACTAAGTGCATGGTTTCAGCCTTGTTTGTGGATAAGACAGAGCTAATCCTTGTTGTTCTAAAAGTGAATGCTACTGTTTCAGATGGAGATTGAAAGGAGAGGAAGTTTCAAGAAGAATCATGCTGTATAGAGGGTGGATAGTTATCATGGACAAAAGTTTTCAGCTTTTGAAAAGGTTTTGGAAAACTAAGCATCAGTCCAGCTTGGATTTTTTGAGTGGAGCCAGGCAGACAAAAAAGGCTAGCTTAGAAAGTTCTTCAGTTTTTAGGCTTAACTACTTTTATTTAAGTTGCAATTTAGAATGTAGATGGAACACCAAAAAGAAGGTTCATGAACACTGTAGTTCCAAACATTAACTGACTATGACCATTACTTCTAACTGTTCAACAGATTTAAAAGTGCAGTTTTGCTTAGCTTTATCTTAACACACATTACTTATTGGTTCTCCATCTATTAGGTTAGCCATAGGGGGACTGCATAGTACCTGTGATGTCACAGTTAATTTGGAGCAAATCAGACAAATTCTGAATTGTGGGTAGGTGATTTTGTAAATAGTCAGCTTAGGTTGTAAGACAAATTATTTAAGTAATATGTACCCAATACTAGCTAAGATAAAATAAGGACTATAAATGGTGCTCTGTGCAGGGTGAAATGTTTTAAAACAAGATGTAAATCACAGACTTACATCAATAGTAAAGTTGTTTAAATCACTGACTTAATATTTTTTATTTCCAAAACAGTTCTCATTGGTATGAGGGCCAAAACCTACTTTGTTGATGTAATGAAATGACTTAAATTAATACAGTACAACTGTTTTTATGCCATGATACTGTGTTTTGTCAACCCAGTTTATCAGTATCTCTAAGCTTTATTGCTATAGAATTAACATAAGGGGTATTCCTAGAGGAATCTTGTTAGATTCCAATTGTATTACATAAACCTAAAACTACTTGCTGATACATGTGGGTGAATTAAATATCATGTTTTCCTTGATGAACTCTTGTCTGTATGTCTTTGACCCTGCAGACACATCCTACTAGTCTGTAGATCTACCTATCACCACTGTGCACTATTGTCTACATATACCTAGATGCTGTTGCCTCAATTTAATCTCTGCTGAATTCTCATCCATGCTTTGGTCCTTCTGACTATTGCAGTGTGCTTTCATATGGCCTCCCCAAATCCAAACATACACAACTCCAGTGTAAGTAGAATGCTGCTGCCTGGTTCAAAGCATAACTACGTCATATTGCCATATCACGAAGCAGCTTCACTAGCTCTCCATTCAATTTACAATTCATTCTACACTTTTGTTCCATTAGCTGACCTCATGAATGTTGTTTTTTCCATAGTGGAAATATAGCACTGCCTACTCATGGTCTTGCCAGTGTCAGTGAAAGAGTCTTCTCTTTATAAATGACATCTACAATCTAATATAGCCTTAATCTCCCTTCACATTTCCATTGAAAACAACCTTTATTCTCTAGTCTGTCTCAAAAGAATACCAGCAAGATTAAATCTAGTCAACTGTTAAAAGCTTCAGTTATTTCTAATGCCCCAATTTGCCCTGCCATATATGGTTTTACTAATATATGCCTCTTATAACTTTCCTGTTGCTGAGTGAGAAACCACACAAATATGGGAACCTGCTTATGCAGTGGGAATTGGGAATGTGCTTAGAGCACTGGATGGGTGCCTATACGTATTTTGTTTTGTTTGATTTATTTAATTTTTTAAATCTGACTAGACAATTCTGTCATATGCACAGAGTAAACCCAAAAGGAATATTTTACTTATACATATATTTAAAATTACTGTAACTGAAAAAGGTAGGTAAACATTTCAGGCATATTGACAAGTTTACTGTTCTTTCAATTTTTGTCTTTATACACCTGCAGTTCAGATCGCTTCCACTAATGACAAGACTGTTTGATTCCATGGTCCAGCTAGTTTGTCCCCATATCAATAGAAATTAAGATATTAACCTATTGAAAGTTTTCTTGCTATTACTTGTGTAAAGCATTTTCTACCCTTTGCTGTTTCTGATTGATATTTGTTCTGTAGCCACTAGAATTTAGAGATGCTTGCCAACTTGTTTCCCTTTATAAAGTTTTAAATTGCTCCAAAAATTAGAGCGTAAACTTAGCTATGAAAGAGGAGCATTGTAATAGCAAGATTCAGCATAGAAGCGAAAATTGCTCTCAGTACCACTGAAATACTCACTAAACTATGAATAGCCTTATTACTGATGGCTACAGAAACAATTCTCTCTTCCTGTGTGGTTACTTCCTTTTTAACTAGTCAAAACGAGTTATTTCTTACTTATTTCTCTCAATTTTCAGGATCTTTGATGCCCAGTGATTATAGACGGTAGTCACCTAACCTTAGAAATTCAGCTGTTAGTGTTTAACAAATACTATGCACTCCCACAAACTTTATAGAAAAAAAAGGAGGCATAAGTACTGGTGTTACATGGGAAAGTGCAGTTCCTTTACAACATTTGAATGCTTAAGCAACTCTGTAGATCAGTGGTTCTCAACCTGTGGGCTGCTTGCAGCCCAGTCAGCACATAGTTGCAGCCCACATGACATTCTCAAGGCCATGCATGCAGTATTGGGTGCAGCATCCATAACGCATTGTATACACAGCCCACAATGGTAAACAGGTTGAGAACCACAGCTATAGAGAAAGGAGAAAGCACTGAAAAATGCTCTAAGGAAGTTCCCATTCCATTAAGTCATTTCTCCACAAAGATTATATTCTGTGTATCTAAATTCTTCATCTTTCAGAATGCTATAATTAGAAGAGAAAAATTGCTAATATCTTTCATTCCTGTAGGAGTGATCTTTCATAGAAAAAGCTCATTTTTGGAAAAAAAATGAAATACCTTTAAAATTACTTGTCACAAAAGATCTTTTAAAAAACCAGTAAGCCTAAATTCTGTTAATTTTTGTTCTGAAAGCACGCAGTGCATCTTGCTCATTACTGCTACCTTCGTTGTTTCACTCTCGACAAAAATGGACAGGTGTTAAGTGAAGGTCTTCTGTAGCATATGACTTTGTGATGCCCATCCTGTGCAGGGCAAGTATACCCACCCTCTTGGCTGTCCATTACCTCAAGGCCATGAGATCCCTAGTCTAAAGTGAGCAGGGCTGTCTTGGTGCACAGAGCAGTCATGCCCAGTGGCTGGAGTCAATATGATGGCAATCCAGGCCCTCCCTGCTCCACCAAGTCCCAGCCCAGGGCCCTATCAGCAGCAAGTATATTTGCCACTGGCTCAGCAGGGATTTGCCCAAAACACTGTTTCTGGGACAATGGCTAGTCCCTCCCCAGGCTACTTCCTACCATGGTTCTTGTGGCTGTAGTCTGTGCCTTTCTAGAATCCCCAGGTTCCTTGGCCAGTGTCTCTTCGGGGTCTCCAGGTTCCCTGTCCCACATGGTTCCACTCTCCCTGGGCTGTCTGTTGGTGTCCACCAGGGTTTTGACGCCTCTGCCATCAGGGCATGGGGTTTCTGTTGCTCCTAGGCTGATGCCAGTAATGTGCATCCTCCCTCTCTGGTGGTCAGCCTAGACTGAGCTGAGCTGCTCCCTCTTATACTGGCACTGCACTTGGGGCATGCCCAGTGTGGTATTGGAGGCATGGCTTCCTCAGATCACAGGAGTTAACCCTTCCCTGTCTGTGTGGGGACAGTATACCCTGTCACAGATGTCTAAACACCACTCACTCAATTTGTTCTGAAAAGGAAACCTTTTTGTGGCTTCATATTGTCAAAAAAATGCAGGAGGGATATAAAAATTAAATTTGGTGGACTCTTCTAAGTGAGGTCTAGTGCATAGTGCCAAAATTTAGCTGTAGTAAGTAAAAATCAAATGTTAAGTTCTCTTTTTGGATCACCAGCCTTGGGCAATTTTATGATGGCTTGTCAAGGCACAACTAGAGTTTTGAGCTTCCATTTAATGAAAAGTCTCTCTGCCTTTTTCCCTGCATAGATAGAGCTGAAAATATAACCTATTCCCAAGGATGCTTGTTCTCACTTGAAAGATGAGACCTTTTTTCCTAGCAGAAGGTTCACAAAAGTCAGGAGGCTGACAACCCTTCTCAAGTGTGGAGTAAGGGAGGGAACAGGCAGTGACTTCAGATGTGGTGAGCAAGAAGAGATGATGGCAGTGGTTGGATGGGGGGAATGACAATTTGGGGGACATAGGGATTAAGGGCAGCCAGAGGTAGTGTAGACAGCTAGGGACAGTGGACGATGAGAACCGCCTGGGCTGGCTATAGTCAGAGCAATTTAGGAGGCTGGGGCACTAGGCAGTGCGGGGACAGATGGGGTTAGGACAGGTAAGGAGCAATATGGGACTGGTGGGGGTGGTGGAGTTCTGGACAGAAGCCACTCCAAAAGTTCATCAGTTGGGAATTCTGGAAAGACTGTTCTCCTCAGTGAAGGCCTCTCCACAGAGCTCAGCTGTGAAGCAGTGCCTCCTTTCTCAATGGGGTAAGGGACATGCACTAGGCTGGAAGGGTGGGAAGGACCAGCTGCTCTGCCGTCCCTTTCCGTTTCTCTTTAAAGCGCTGATGGCATCCCCTTTCAGTGTTGTGCTCTCCCTTCAGGTGGCATGAGGGGAAGTGTGTAAGTGTCCTGTGAGATTGGTGATATTTAAGCAAGTGGGTACTCGGGGCTCATCTTTTGAGGTCTGGGGTCGCCAAGGAAGGAAGGAAAAAGTGGAGCAGAGAGGGCATGTAAGAGCCTTGTTCCTGGCCTGTTCTTTTACCTGGCATTGTGGACCATTCCAGATATCCGGTACATATGTCCATAAACCTGCCCCAGCGGTCAGTAGGCTCTTGAAGCACCATGGAGAAAACCCCTTTCTGATTATGAATTTTGGGCTGTGATGGGGAGGCAATCCCCTCAATTGCCCCAGAATAGTTTGGGAACCCCTTGCATGCAAAAGCCATCAATAACCACCTGAGCATTACCAAGCTTTATAACCTGGTACAACAGTGCATTTTCCATAGCACCATACACCTGCCTGACAAGGGCCCCAGTGGTCCATCTCCCCACGCTAAATTGGTTCACTATGGACCAGTAGCATTTGGAGGTGGCCATTGCAATCTGCTTGTCCACAGGTATGGGTAGGGCAAACTGTGACATCTGATTTTCTCCATGAAATCTGGCTATTGAAGGGGAAGGGCAGGGCTGGGAGTGCCCCAGTCGGGGTTCCTACCCTACCCTGGCCTGGGGAAGAGCCAGGTTGGAGCCACCTCCGGGAACCGGGACAGCCCCTGACCTAGGCAGAGAGGCTTCTGGGAAAACCCAGTCATATGGGGGGAACCCCCCCACACTTCTGTCTTGCTGAGGGCCATGGCATTGGCTTTAGAGCTTGGCGCTTGGCCAGTAGCCTCTGCTCTCCGGCTGTCCAGATCTAAAGACGGTGCCCCTGCCAGCAGCAGTACAGAATTAAGGGTGGCAATCCCATGACCCTCCACAATATCCCTGCAAACTCCCCCCCTTCCCACACATGACCCCATTTTGGGTTGGCGCCTCCATAGTTACACCACCCTGAAATTTCAGTAAACATCTGTGACTGTGAAATTGACCAAAACGGTCAAGCCGTTTTCCTGCCAAGCCACAGTGGTTTCCTGAACTCCAAATGGCACTGCTTGCTCTGATTCTGATCTAGGAAACAGTCCTTTGCTGTCGGGCTCAGCGTCTTCCTGTTCTTCTTTGGCTGCATCTTGGTTCCAGTGCCACTGAAAACCCTCCTGGTGTTGGAGGAGCCGCTGCTGCCATCACATCATCTGTTCGGTGGTGCAGAAGGTGAAGTCCCAAGCCAAATGAATCCATCTTTGAATGCTGAAATATAGTCCTAGCAGCCTCTGAGTATTTGAGGTTGCCAGCATAGCAGCGCAGAACATTGTTGCGGTTCTGCTGGCCGAGTAGTAATTCAAAAATGGTGTTAGCTCACTAATAAAGTTAGTATGGGGCAAAGACAGATGAATCATGGGATTTTTTTTTTAATTTGAACTAGCCTGACTTCCACCATGTATCCCATAATTCACAGTGGAAAAAAAATCCAAGAATGCACACTGCTCAGCCATGAAGCCAAAGAACATGGGATGAGAATGCCACACCCTTAATTCACAGCAAACCACTGTCATGTGCACACCATCCTGTGGGCATGCTTTACTGTGATGTGTATGCTGTGCATTACTGACATGCAGCAAAAAGCTGTGGATGAAATTCACCTTTCTGCCCCTTCACCCCCCTCCAGACAAGCCCTAATTTCAAAGTAAAGAGCACTTGTTTGTAAACCTGGATCATCTCTCTGGAGCCCATTATTGCTGTTTTCTAAGGCAGTCCTGAGGTGCAGTGGCAGCTTCTAAAGCGGGTCTGTCCTCCAACAATATCCCCTCTCTTTTCTTTAAACAAAGAAACAACGTTGTGACAGATACCTTTTCTTCTCCCCCTTTCTCTGCAGCCCCTTAAGCCTGTGGGGGGAAAGAATGTGTTCTTACCTTCAATTAAAATCCTAGGACTGTAGCACTTCAGTGAAGATGCTACCCACACCAATGGGAGGGATCGGTGCAGGTAATCCAAAGGGAAATTCTCCTGTCAGCCCTGCACAGTCTACACTGGGATTTAGATCAGTTTCACTGTTGCTCAGGGGTGTGGATTTTTTACACCCCGAACAGCATAATTTTACCAACCTAATTTCCTAGTGTAGACCAGGCCTTAATACACTGATACCCAAACTGTAGAATGGGGGGGAGGGCTTGGGCTGGGCCAGTCCCCATGGTGGGGTTGAGGGGCGCTCTCCCCAGCCCAGCTCCACTCTGCCCCCAGCCCAGCCCCGCCTCTAGCCCCAGCTCCTCTCCCATCCAGTTCTGCCATCAGCCTCTCTGCTGAGCCAACCATGTAGTAATGGAGGGAGGAGATGCGAACAGATTCCATTACTGGTAAGGGGAGAGAGCACATAACAGGAAACGTTTGGGCACCACTGTCTTAAGGTTTCCTAGCAGACATGACAAGAACTTTGAATTTGGGGTAGAATTTTCAAAACATTTAAAAGACTTGGGAGCTCAAATCCCATGGCTCTTCTGAAAATGGAATTTAGGGACCTAAGTCACATAGATACTTTTGAAAATTTTAGCTCTCCCCATTTCCCTTTCATTCACAAATTGAAATTGGTGTCTAATATTGCTGTTATTAAAAAAGGTCAATTGTTACATTCACATAGGTAATTCAAAATGACACAGAAGTTCAAAATATAAAAAACACACTTCTTCCCCCCTACCCCAGAGACAACTTTTTCACGATCCTGGATGAGATGTATTGACATCACACCTAACATTTCTTTAGTTGTAGAGAACTACAAAAGGAATATTGGACACCCTGTCTACTTAAAAGATTTTGGTGGATCTGAATGAAAAGGCATATGAAGCAGGAACAAAGTCTTGTTCCAGCATCTTCATTTTAATGCCTCAAAGATCAAGAAAAATTAATTTGGTCAGCTGAGGTTGCTAGTCAAGAGCATTAAAATTGCTTCTTTCCTTTTGTTGTTTCCCACTTCACAGCTTCTAGGTACAAGCATGTATTCTAAAATACTTTCAAATTACAGTTCTCTTTATTTATGAAAAACCGGTAAATACAGAATCTTTGATATTTTCAATACATTTAATTTTGACTAAACACACAAAACACATTTTCAGATTGATTTGACTTTATTTAACCCTTTATCAGATATTTCAGTTTTCCTTAGAGAAGAAATCCTGCTTTAAAAAAAAAAAAGATACTATCTGTATAAAATTCTGACTTGTGAGTGGTGCTTCCTATGTTGGTGGTATCTTCAAAGGAGCAGAGTCACTGGTAATGACTCTGAAAGTGCAAACTGGATATTAGACAGGATGTACATTTGAAGACTGCGATCAGTAAAAAATGTCTAATCTGGTTTTGTTTTGTCATTGCAAATAGGAAGATGACAGTTCTACTTGCCTGTGAACATTTGGCCTGATGGAGCTGGATTTTCTTGGGGTTTTTTATGGGAAGTGTTTAAAGATTCATGCTGTGAAAGAAAAAAACATTCAATGGCTTCAGAATCTATGATCCCAGAGCCGGCAAAACAATATCTGATAAAAGGGAAAAGGCAACAGCAGCAGCAACAAGATACGGCTCTGAACAATGACGGTGAAGAAGTCTTCATATTTGAAGCCAATGAAGCGTGGAAGGATTTTCACAGCTCTCTTCTTCATTTCTATGAAGCTGGGGAGCTCTGCGATGTTACACTGAAGGTGATATAAAAAATGATTCACTGCCTCTTTTCTGACCACCCATATTTATTGCGTTAATGGTTTGTGATGCATGCTCTAAAATGTGCTGCAGTTTTAATAATCTCTTACAAATGATTACAATCCCCTGATTTTGGGGTATTGTTAAAGGTTGCTTATGATTCTATGAACACTATTTGCAGCTCAGGTTTAGGCTGAGGTGCTGAAGTTTCTGTCTTTGGTCATTATAAAAAAATTACTTCGCAATTGAAGTATAAAATATTTTAAAATATAATGGTCAAACTCGGGATATTCAGTTAACACCTTCTTGACTTTCAGCTTAGTACCCTTCCATGTCCACGTCTGTTAAAAATTTCCAGACTCCTACCACAGAAATCAGCGTTTGACTGGTTCCAGTCACAATTCCTTTATTTGTTTCCCGTCCCCTTCTGCATCACATTTAAACTGCTTGGATGAGATTTTGTGCTGTGCCACTGTCTTCCAAAATCCTTAATTAAAAACCACTTTATTCCAGAAATCCTAATACTCCTATTGTCTCCTAAAGCACAAAACAACAAGGGACAAAGGAGAAGTGGGAATTTACTCCATGGATGTTGAGCAACATTATTCAGTCACTAGCTTTTGGTGCATTGCATCCCTTATTCTTAATCTATACATTATCTATAGTGTACACTCTTTGTGATTAGGGCCCCTTTTTATATAGCACCAAAATAGCATTAAGTGCTTTAGATAGATATTAAGCACGATAGAGTAAAAAGGTGTTGGACGGGGGGAAGCAGTTCCACTACTAAGGTGAGGCAATGCCCTAGTGAGAAGGTCAGCCCTCTGCCAGCCTTAGTTGCTGGGTTTTCTATCAGCATGGTGTTCCTGGATTGTGGTTGGGTACTTCACATTTTCCATAAGCCTCTGCCTAATAGATATGATAAATTTGAAACTCTGTCCTCTTACCCACATAACTAATGGAATAGAGAAGGTGTAATTCATCCCCACCCAGACCCTACTATGAAGAGGTGCAGAGGAAAAACATTTCTGCTACTCTGTTCTACTCCCACACCAATTTGGGGAGGAAGGGATGTGAAGCAGTACTCTTCTTTCTGAATGTCAGAATTGAAACTGATGAAAATTTACTCTGCTGCTTTTTGACAAGTGTATGAGCAGCAGCATTGAAGTGGGCTAAAAACTGGGGAAGAAAATACTACAATTTATATTTTGTTCCCATTTGGGAAGGGTATCTTTGAAATCACAAGGGCTAGAACCTTAAGTTTTCATTTAAAAAAAATTGTGTTGGGGCCATACACTTGTCAGGAAAAGTCTGCCATGAATGAGTATGTTTTTCCAGTTCTATTATGGTTGCAATTTTGCCCTTAACTTAAATTGCATTGCTTTTACTGATGTATATTCTCAAGCAGTTTTGGTAAATTCACAATTTTATGTTGTATTGATTGGCTGCAGATATTGCAATGAGGCATATAATCCAGCAAGAGTAGAGCAGCATCTGCAAGTTTGTCCTGGAAGTTCTCAAATCTCAATGACTTTCAGAACCTGGTAACAATGCAATTGTGGGTTTGTTAGGATTAATAGGATGAATTTTGCTGAAGAACTTGTTGTTTAAGCATCTCTATACAGGACCTCAAATATTTCTCACATGCTCAGACTAGTTGTTCTAGGATACTCATGAGAATTTGCCAGCCATGATTTGCAGTAGTGCACAAGCTATAATTCTGTACATCTTGAGGTAGCTTTTTATTATTTTGGCAAAACTGGTTGTTACTTTAAGAGTTGGTTCTCAAATTGTTTAGTATTCCAATTGACCTGGTCTATGAATAGTACTTGGTGTAAACAGCAGAGATCTACATTTGCCCGTTTAGACACTGAAGTCAGTTTGGGTAGAAAAGTGCAGGGAAGGAGGGAAGAGAACACTTAACAGGAAAGAAGCGTGCGGTTAGAGACCAGAATGATGGTTGCTTCTCTGTAACCTTTTTGATTATAGCATATCAGCTAGGAGCATCTCCTTGGATAGGCATTATTCTTATTTGTATTACTGTAGTGCTTAGGAACCCACAAAACCAATTGTCCCTGCTCCTGAGAGCTTATATAATCTAAGATCCTCCCCTATCCTGAGGATGCTGCCACATGAACAAGTCATTGTTGGAAGGCAGGATAGTGGCAGAAACATAACCAATCCTCACTCTCTGCCCATTTTTCCTCTCTGCACAACTCCCTCTGGATAATCTAACTGTTCCTTCACAATTAGCCTTCCTCATGTCCCTCTCCTTTCCTCTTTTCTCCTCCCCCCCCAATCTGCATACTGAAAATGTTATTTAAAATGCCTTATGCTTACCTCATTAGATAAATATGTTACCCAATATTTTGATAGCTTAAACATCTACAAAAATGAGATCTGAATTGTACTTTACTGCAGTGGGTTGAGTCCGAACTGAAAAAAATCCAAACAATTAGCCTATATCACTTAAGTAGGAGTTTCTTTTTAATCACAAGCCAGCTCACCTTAACTGATCTGCAGTGAAGTCATAATCATGTTGAATATCAGTCTATCATGAAAATGATTTGCTATCACAGATTCGGCCATCTAGCTTCACTGCAGATTCAAGAATGACTAAGGTGGTGAGGAAGCCCTATTGAAACACAAATAATTAGCCAACTTTGCTAGAACAAATATTTAAAACAAGCATATTAAAAATAATTCAAGTCTGAAGTATTTAATTTGGAAGCTTTTTTTGCCCCAAGATAAACTCCTTAAGAATATCACTTCCATCTGAAAAATTTGTAGCAATCTAAACCAAAAGATCAGTAACCAACAAAGGACTAGGGAAGAAATTCTTCAATGTGTGTACTTTGTGCATTTGACAGCACTTCCTGTATCATCTGTTTCCCTCTGTGTGGGACTGGTGCATGCTTTTCACCAGGCTTTATAAGAAGGTGTTAACTTTGAGCTCTGCAGCTGCAGTTACCACCAGCAGAAGGATGTGTACACAGAGATGGAGGGGAAAGAAGGGCTGGGTTTTCACATGTAATGCTGTTTTCAGGCATGCCCAAAAGGCGAGCTGGAGGGGAGGAAAAACCCTTATTTTTTTAAAAAATTGGTCCGTGGCCCTTTAATAACATGTATTATGAGAGACTTACCTTACTTTAATCTTACAGTTCCACATATGTTTCTTCCATAATGAGATACTTCAAGAACAGGGGTAGACTTTTTCCTTTAAGGAAAATGTCCTTGGGTTTCTCTTTACCATTGGGCAGAGAGCCATTTATATTATGTTTCTGAAGTGACTCACTGGCAGGTTTCAGCTACATGGTTCTTGCATTGATCATAAATGTATAACCCAGGAATGACAGACTATGTCAAAGAAGTTAGGGAATAGTGCTAAATATAAAGGCTCTACAGATTCTAACAAAATACAGTTTGAATTGATGTGGCCATTCAGTAGAATCTGTAAATGTGCAAATCCTGAATCAAAGGCTTATACAGCTGACCTCTGCTTAAGGAGAATAATAGCGAGTGGATAATACTAACAGAGATTAAATGCCAAATCTGCTAAAACAGTAACAATGGGTTATTTCAACTAATAAAACACCAACTAGCCAAATGTCACATTGGGCCATAGTTCAGAAGAGCAATTTCTTGATGTCATAAATGGTCGCTTCTGGAAGCAGCTAGACACTCACTACTGTGATGGGAAGGGTTCCCCTGTTGTTGTAGTTAATCCATCACCCTGAGAATTCTTCCATTCTTTTCAATTCAATTCTTCATTTGGATCTTCCATTGACCTAACACTATCTACAGTCCAGGTTAGGTCAACATAGCTTGTATCTCAGAGTATGCCTGCACAGCAGTTAGACACCTGCATCTGGCCCATGACAGCTGACAGAGCTGTTTAATTGCGATGCAGAAATCCAGGCTCAAGCTGGAGCCCAGGCTCTAGGATCCTGCAAAGTGGGAGGGTCCCAGAGCCGGAGCTGGAACGTCTACATTGCAATTAAACAGCCCTGCGACTTGGGCCAGGGGAGTCCAAGTTGGCTGGCACAGGCTAGCCACAGGTGTCTTAATTGTACTGTAGACATACTCTTAAGGGGTTGGATTTTTCATACCCCTGAAGACCTAGCTATGCCTATGTCAGTTCCCAGTGTAGACCAGCCCTAATATAAATCCTAGATAGTGTCCTTATCCATGTTTTTTTTAATTCTGTTCAGCACCTAGTTGCCCAGCTATCCAGGGTAAAAAATGTCTATGCTGTCATTCCTCTGCTGTCTAAAAAAGTAAAATAGTTGGATGTTTACTGCATTTATTTAACGTTGATCAATCCACTTTTTATTTAATACCTTTCAAAAAATGTAACTTACTGTCTGTCTTTAGTTTTATGTACTTACTGTTAGGATTTTTTTAATCATCTGTGGAGGATTTCTTTGAGAAGGTCATAAAATGGATTAGGGATATGGAACGGCTTCCATGTGGGTAGAGTTTAAAAAGACTGGGACTATTCAGTTTGGAAAAGAGAGGATGGGGGGCATATAAGAAAGGTCTATAAAATCATGAATGGAATGGAGAAAGCGAACAGAGAAATGTTATTTACCCATAATGCAAGAACTAGGAGTTACCTGATGAAATTAATAAGCATCAGGTTTAAAATAAAGGACTACTTCACACGACACGGTCAACCTGTGGAACTGAAGGCCAAAAGTATAACTGGGTTCAAAAAAGAATTATATACATTCATGGAGGTTAGATCCATTAATGGCTATTGGCAAAGATGGTCAAGGAAGCAACTCATGGCTCCAGGTGTCCCTAAACTTCCAGCTGCCAGAAGATGAGGTTGGATGACAGTGGAGGGGTCACTCAATAAATTGCCCTTGTCTGTTCATTCCCTGTGAAGCATCTGAGACTGGTCACTGTCAGAAGACAGGATACTGGGGTAGATGGACCATTGGTTTGACCAAGTAAATAGATTAAGTTCCCTTCTGGCTAAACTCTGCTTTTTAAAAATATAATAGATTTCCTCTTCTCTTCCCTCCTGCCCCCCAAACGTTGTCTTTTTTCTTTTCTAACCGAAATCTCTCCAAATGTCACTTCTAACACCACTTCAGTCTCTTCTGACCATCTTCAGACATAGCACATGTAGTACTTGGAAACTTAGAGGACTAAACCTTCTAGTCAAAAGCCGCTAGGAAAGAGTGGGGGATTCCCATTGTCCAAGAGAAACACCCAGGGGCTTTGGGGGCAACAGGGTTAAGAGAAGGCTTCTGAAAATTTAGAGGTAATCGGTTTCTATAGAAATTGCTCTAATACATAGAGAAAGGAATTCCTTCTATAGGCTTTTATAGTCATCCTGTAGAATTTCATGGACTAGATAGAATGCTGTATTTTATATGATTTTTCTAAAAGGTAGAAACATAATTAAATTTTGAGAATTTCAAAATTCTGTACCAGGACCTTGCTTGTGGACTTGGTCTTTCACATCAACCTCTAGTTATTAGCTGTGATAAATTTGAAACCCCCTCTCCAAAGCCTCCACCTGGTAGCTGGATGGAAAAAGAGCATTCTCTGTTTTCCCTCTGACACCAGAATTCATACCTGCTTTCAGGTGTGAGATGCCAACTGCTCTTCGCTCAGCTTCCTAGGAGCTGTGATGATGGGGAAGATGTCAACCGTATTTCTGTAGCTTTCTGGCTATTGTGAGAAGGGAGTATCCCTTATCTGTCCAGAAGCTGTTATTTTTGCATCGTCTTCCACCGTGAATAAACTCTAGTATGTATTACTCCTACTTCGACCCTTCATACTTTTCCCAAGTAGCAGCAGAGTGAATTTGTTTCACTGCTGCCCTTAAGGTTTTTAGTGTGGTGATGTTTGGCACAATTCGAGTCAGTTTTGACTGTGCTGCAGTTTGGGAAGGGTTTCAGCAAAGACTTTGGAAGATATTACATCAGTTGACATGTGGTTCATGTTTGGAAGGTTACCTGCACGGCCCTAAGGGCTAGAAACAATTTCATTTTAAAATGAAAGTTTAGATTCTGTGGAGTTTGACGGTATTTTCCTGAGAACTTGCTACAGGTCACTGATTTAATCCAAAAGGTTGGGGTTTATGTGGCTGAGGCTCAGTGCAGACAAGACTGAAATAGCGTGTATAGGTTGGAGGAAAAAAACTGGGGCGGGGAGGGGAAAATGAGGGAGTACTGAAAATTTTCTATAAAAACCTAATTGATGGGGTTTGTTCACTGCTGGTTTCGATGGGTTGCCGGAGCCTTCTGACGACCTACAGGATGTGCAAGACTTTGTCAAGTGGTGGTGGTCTAGATTGTGCGTTCACCGCTTTGTTACTTCTAAAGTGGCTCTTGTTAGAGGATCAACATAGTACATATTGGCTATGTATAGTTGTATGTTTCAGATGGTGCACTTTCTGACTGGACAGCAATAACTGCTGAGGGAGCCAGACTATCTCCTCGTGAAACTCATTTCTTAATTTCAAACTTAAAATTTACTTGTGTGGAGGATATCCACTAAGACTGTATAAATTGACAGTTTACACAAATTCTATACTTGGAGGCTTTTCCTATCCCTTCCTATAAAATGTGGTGTTCAGGGTGTAGGGTTAAAAATAGTTCAGATGGAGTGGATAAAGATAAAGCAGTATACATCTCCGTTCTACTCATCTG
Organism: Mesoclemmys tuberculata; assembly: GCA_007922155.1. Lineage (NCBI taxonomy): Eukaryota > Metazoa > Chordata > Testudines > Chelidae > Mesoclemmys > Mesoclemmys tuberculata. The sequence goes on along the minus strand of ML675617.1, from coordinate 22,523,851 downwards.
CTAAGCCTTTGTGAAACATCGAGGCAAATCTTTTGTCATGAAACCCCTGGGCAGCTCCACATTTGAATTTATAGGTGATGCTGGTTTATAGGAACTTGTTTATAGAAACTTGTTTCCTTAGCACATGTAGAAATTTTTTAATTTTTTGGTTGGAGCTAGTATTTACAGCTACTTCTAGCTTGACATGAATCCTTAACTGTGGCTGTCCTAATTTTCTTCAGCCCTGTTGTGGATTAATTAATACAAAAATGCCCCAATAATTGTAATAAAGAGAACTTCATTGATCAGTGGGGTGGTCTGTATTAATTTTGAGAGAAGACATCTGAAACCTTGTACATCTAATCTCTTCCACTGTATATTTCTTGGTAGTAAACCTTTTTGGTTGAAGCTGGTAGGCTGTTAAAAGGATAGCTAATTGAGCTGAAGGGACAAAACCATTTAGTTTTTTAATTGAACAGATAAATCTAGGCAAGTATGATACACATTTTTACATTCCTTAGTTTATGTGGAATAATTTATCAATTACAGACTCAGTTAAGGCTGATATACAGATGTATGTCTTCTTTCAGTGTACTTCCCCTCACATTGCTTTGAAGTGCCATAGAAGATTAGGGTTGGAAGGGACCTCAGGAAGTCATCTAGTTCAAGCAGGACCAACCCCAACTAAATCATCCCAGCCAGGGTTTAGTGTAGATTAATTCAAACTTATAACTTCAAATAAAATAATTTGATGTCTGAAATATTTGTACATTATGAAAATATTAAACCGTGACATTTTCCTTCTTAAAAATATGGTCTACAGTTTTGTAGCTCAGGATGGATGGTTATGAACCAAAGGTAACCTCTTCCCCCCTACACCCAGCAATCATTCTAGGGAAAAAAGATTGTTTTTCTTCAGTTTTTTTCATGCATAATTTATTTTATACAAAGAAAGCAACAGTAACATTTCACACAGTCAGACTTATTTTTAAATGAACCATGATAATGGCCCTAGTCCTGCAATTAGATTTGTGTAGGTTGATACCTGCACCTGTGCTTATCCCCATTTATATCAGTGGAGATTTATAAGGGCACATAGCCTACTGGACATACATATCTCATTGCAATCTTTGGGGGGGGGTCTATAATGATAACTGACTTTACAGCAGTAAATTTGTTTATTAAATAAACCCGTGATTTCACACATGCTGTTAATAAAGAACAAGGAATCATTCAAGGGACAACTTAGATTTTTGTAACTTTCTATATTAGTCCAAAAGTGTTATGTATCAGAGGCATTTTGCCATTTTAAATGGCCACTGTATTTGTTTGTGAGTCATATGTAGTAACTTCATTTTCAGCTAAAGCAAAATATGAATCCTCCAATAATTTTCAATGAAGTGGGTCATTAGTTGACTGATGCACAAGAGAAAATAGACATGAATGTAAGAGAATATGTAGTGGAGTGCCTTTTTAGAAATGTGTGGTTTTTTTAAAAAAAAACATACAAATACTCCATGAATGTTTGAATGCATTCTATAAATCCAAATATATAGAGAGTATTTTATAGATATTGATGTAATAACAGCTTTGTATTTATCTGTTGGCATATTATCAGTGTATATAACTATTTCATGTTGTCATTGATCTGACATGAGGTAGCATAAATCAACAAACTATTGCCTACACAACAACGAGAGTCCTGTGGCACCTTAAAGACTAACAAATTTATTTTGGCATAAGCTTTCATGGGCAGAATTCTATTTTCTCAGATGCATGATCCTGTATTTCCTACAGGATGCTTCAGTGTATTGGTGTAGTCTCTTAAAATATTGAATCTACAGTATTTTGTGACTAAAGAATATATTCTCGCCAGTAATAAAGTATATGCTTTAGACTTGGCCTGTTTATTGTGCCAGGATGTGATGCTGAACACAAAGATTGGGTCTAGAAATTATAATTTAATTAGTCTTCTGAAAAGGAAGCCAGCTGAACAATGATGAGTATGGAACTGCAGGATAATTCTTTACATGCTGATTGTATGATTTTGTGGAAATTAGTTTTAAATTGGCTTTTCTGATTTAGAAATGAGTGTGCTTAAGAAAGAACGGATGCCAGTTGAGAGGCTGAACCATGAACACTGACTAGAAGAGAAATCACATTCGACAGCTGTGAAAGGCTGATGTAGCTCTGAAATGTAGTATGAGTGGTACTCCACATCTAGCGTATGGATTGTTCATTTTCCTTAACACATTTTAGCCAATTATCAGGAGCATTAAATATACATTATGGCTTCAGTTATAAGAAGGAAACTGTACTCCTGGTTCATTGATTAAAAGCTGGAGGTACGGTCATTCAAGAAGATGAACAGAACACCACTGTACAATGTTGCAGTCTAACAGTTAAATACCGTATCTTTTCATTTGTATATGTGGTGTTCCAATGAACTAAATGCTTGTGTTAAAACTAAGATTCTGGTTCTCCTTGGACAAACGTGGAGAAACGTCCTTTAAAAAGAAGCCATTCTAGTGGTGGCTTAACAGGAAGATAATCCATGCCTATAACATAGAAAAACAAATAGTTCAGCAATTTTGAATTTTGGAGCTAATATTATTTTGAAACTTGACCGTTGCTTTTTTATCCGTGACTCCTTGAATGGAATTTTAGCTCTGCAGATCAGATTTCCTCTAAATACTTACTTTGCTTGTTTTATATATTTAATTCTTATACAGAACTGTTTGTGCTCACCAGTGCCTGAGGACACCGAGCACAGTATCTCCTCTCTTCCCCTGTAGGAAAAACAGCAGATTTGTCTCTTCCTATCTTTGTAAATCACATTTTAGTACAGACATAATTGGGTTGGCTATACAATAGGACAGTAGGGTCTTTGTTATACTGTCAGCAGAGCAATTTTTATACACTGTGGTTCCCCTAAGGCTTGCTTTGATGGACCACCTCCTGTACAAAATAAATCATCCTTTCAAAACTTGGAACATTACTCAGCCGCTCACTGCACAAATAGCATATAAAATAAAATGTCTGTCGTCTAATATTCCATTTACTTGAATTTAATTTCAAACTCAGCTCTCAGCAAAAAAAGGTCAGCCTTATACAGCAGATTCAAACATGGCTGTGGTTGGAGGTTTATCAAAAAGAAGGATCCTGCTGGGTCTGAGGTTGGCATGGCACAGAAGAGACAACAGTGGTCTGGTGGGGCCATTCCTTCCATTCCTGGGGACAGAGCTTCCACTGGTGTAAACTGTCATATCTCCATTGAAGTTAACAGAGCTGTGACAATTTTCATCAGGGAACGATCTGCCCCCTGATACTTTTGGCAGGAAGAAGCAATCCTTGGTCTGTTTCCCTATACCCCCACCACACATCTACTTCTGGAGAAGAGCTGATATCTGCCTCCTTCCTCAATCTTGTATTAACCAGGGGAGAGGGACAAGAAAGTTTCTATTGTTGCCATTCTGCAATCTGATGGGGCCACAAGGTCTTTGTATCTTGTTTTCCTTAGTGTGGCTGCCTCTGACTCATACTAGCAAAGGCTTTATTTCATTCACACTTTAAGCTTGTGTGTATGCTAAGAAAAACTAGCGAGCTCCTCTTTAATCCCTGGAGTTCTGTCTGAATTGTATTTTCTTAAGGGAATTCCAGTTCTGCTTTATCTTTTTCAAAGGTCCCGCATGGAGGGAGGTTTTAATAAGATGAATAATAGAAGTTATTGAGGGCCTTGAACTAGGGATATAGCTGTTGCCTTGTCCTGCTCTTTTGAATTAAAAGGTCAGATGTCTAAAGTGAAATCTGCCCTTCTGGGTTTTTATGCAGCTGGCTAAATGCCAAAAATAAGCAACGAGAGGAAATAATTTGTTTTGGTTTTTGGTTTTTTTTTAACCAAACACTAAAAAACTGCATGACAATCCAGGATTCCAGCCTCAGCTGTACTTGGCATCATTTCTTTTCCTTAAAGCCTTAAAACTGGACTAAAATAGAGTTTTCATATAAACAGTCTCTCTTCTTTCTCTGACAGGTTGGTTCAAAGCTAATCTCCTGCCACAAGTTGGTTTTGGCTTGTGTTATTCCTTACTTCAGAGCTATGTTTCTTTCTGAAATGGCTGAGACAAAACAGACATTGATTGAGATCAGGGACTTCGATGGAGATGCAATAGAAGATTTGGTGAAGTTTGTCTATTCCTCCCGTCTTACGCTGACTGTCGATAATGTCCAGCCTCTCCTATATGCAGCGTGCATTCTTCAGGTGGAGCTGGTAGCAAAAGCCTGCTGTGATTATATGAAATTACACTTTCATCCCTCAAACTGCCTGGCAGTGAGGGCCTTTGCAGAGAGTCACAACCGTATTGATTTGATGGACATGGCTGACCGCTATGCTTGTGAACACTTTGTTGAAGTGGTGGAATGTGAGGACTTTGTGAATATGTCACCTCAGCACCTTCATAAACTCTTGTCCTCCAGCAATCTGAACATTGACAATGAGAAGCAAGTTTATAATGCTGCAATCAAGTGGCTTCTTGCTAATCCACAGCATCATACTTCATGGTTGGATGAAATACTGGCTCAGGTAGGGAAGAGACTGGGGTATATGCATAGATTGGATGATATTTTCATACAATGTGCAGAGAGGAAGCCTTCCATTTTGTTTATAGTAGAAACTATGGATCTTATAAAAGCAAGGAAAACAAAGACAAAAGATGCAAAGTATTTCTTTCCCTGCCAAAACTCTTGATTTAGTTTTGTGTTGAATACTCTTTCAATTTAATATTCAGCCTTTATTAGGCAAGATATTTTTCTCTGGTTCAACAGCCTGTCACAATTTATGGTTATCTTCTGCTTAGAGTAGAAGTAATTCTCATCCATCCTTGGATATCCGAAAAGAAAGTCACATTCTTTACCGGTTTCTGAAAGGAAAAATTTTACCTTAGTGATTGGACTTTGTTAATTAGCAATAACAGAAAGCAGTAAATCTGATCTGGACGGGAAAATATTTAAAAATGCATACCTAGTCAAATAGAAAACAAAGTCGTCACTATTTCATATACGTGGCAATACAAGATTCGGGGGGAGGCAATGCTTTCTTTGGTGATTAAGTATTTGTCCTAACTCAAAGCAAAGCTGAGACAATTGTAAGTTGTATTAAAACACTGTATACTTCCTACATTCTGTTGGGAACACCACTGTTACCAAGTGGTGCGGTTTTTTGTAATTGTAATTATAAAACAAAAAGATAATGAAACTAACACAAATAGAATTTTTATCAATTCTGGAATATACACGGGGTGCTTTTTGGCTTTTAGGCAGAATGTGCTAATCCATTTCTTGATCCATGGCCTAGGAAAACAAAGATACGATAAGCAGTTTGTTGGAGGAAGAGTCATTCAGTTGGAAGAGTTTGTAGCTTAATTATCTGAGCACATCAGATTTCACTGCTTTCAAATGAAATTATTGAAAAAGGCAAAGCAAAAAGGGCAAACCTGTCAGATGCATGGCAGAAAAATTTAAACACCTTCCAGAATTAATTCTGTATGTTAATTCTGTATATTTTGTGTGGTGTATATTTATATACGGTGTATATTTACACTGTCCACACAGCCCCAAGTATGGATTCACTTGCTGCAGAACTTTGTTCCAGAATCGAAGCTGTTTTATGGTTGCAAAGCAACCCTCCAAATGTGAACAGTGCACTGACAGATCCATTGATACTGGCAGTAACTCTTAAGAAAGGTGTAAAGTGCTGTATTTATCTTTGGGGATGAGGGAAAATTTGAAAACAAAACTGATCTTTCAAATGTTATCTATTTCACTTAAGATAATTTTACCAGAACCATCATAAATTGCATTATGATAGTAACTAGAGGCCAGCTATTGTGCTGATTCCCCTATCTCAAATTACTTTAAACCCCAGCTATGCCTAGCTGCCAAAAGCTCCAGCTTCCTCAGACAAGTCCTGCAATGCAGTTTTATGTTTAGTAAATGTTCTGCAGTAGATTGCAAATGAAATGTATAGGCAGTCTATTTTAATTTGAGATTACATTTTAAAGGAATACTTGATTGATTTTATTACTCATCTGTCAATTTAACTGGACCCTAAAAATCCAAATATATTTGAAACTACTACAAAAATTCCTCACGTTTTTTATAAAATTGTCATTTGAACTATAGTGTAATGAATCTTGTGTTTTTAAAATTTAGAATTTGCTATAACGGGATCCTGAATTTTCATTGGGCCTGGCCTTCAGTTATCCCCCAAGTTCTGAGAAAAGAGAACAGGAACTGCAGTGGTGAAATCACTGTAGGAAAGGGGATTCTAGGCAACCTCTCAAAACCACTCCTGTTTAAGAGGACTTCTCCCAGAGACTCAAAGTACCAAACTCTGGGTAGTACAGTCGGTGCTAACCATTAGCAGCTAATGAGTGGAACTTTCTATGTGCAAGGCTACCCCAGCTAATCTGGCACCAAAGATTTATTCCCTGATTTGAAATCTGCTATTACTACATTTCTAGTCCTTTCTGCTGCCTGGTCTGCTCCACACTACCTCTGGGGACTCTGCCACTTAGCTCTCAGCATCCTTTAACCTATACGATCAGGCAAGGCCTACAATAGAAAAGGTTTGCTGCTATTGCTATCATAGCAAACTCTTAGTATAGACAGATTTATACTGGTAAAAATGATTGAATTATTGAAAAGGGCAAAGGCAAGTGATTCCCCAAATGAAGTAAGTTATAGCACAAGCAAAAGCACTCTTCTGCTATAATAACAGTCTACACTAGGGCTTTTACAGGTCTAGAAGTGTCGTAAAAAACCCTCATCCTTCGTCGACTTTGGTATATCACCAAAAGTAAAGCCCTGGCCTCCGTCACTGGGAGAAAGAAGGAAAGTATGTGGCACTGCCTGGTGTAAGAGCTATTGTATTGTAGGCAGTTACAATTCCACTTAGCCCACTCCTCCTGGAGCAAGCAAGTGGATTTTCTAACCTCTCCCTAGAAGCAGATGACTTTTTTTTTTAATATGAAGAATTTAGTTAAGTGAGGGTATGTCTACACTTGCAGTGGCACAGAGAATGGAAATATTGCATGCCCAGCTAGAAGGGGTAGAAATAGTAAACTCTGAGGCATGGCTTAGGTGAACAGAGTAGAATGCCCTACATACATTGTAGATGCATTGTACCTCACCGGGCTCTCTCTACATGCCCAAGCAGCATCTTCCATGCCTATACTTTTATTCTTAGTAATAAAATCCTGCTGCCTCCCCCCTGCCGGAGACTTCCGTACTGCTGGGGCCTTTGGGTATCTCTACATTGTAAAATAAATAAATAAAACCCTGGAGTAAGCTGACTGGGGCACATGCAATGGGGCATATGCAATGGAGCTAAGAATAGCACTGTAGGCAGTTGAGCACAGGATGCAGTTCCCCCCTTGCTGGGCTCCAGCTTGAGCCCAAATGTTTATACTCCTATTTTTAACCCCCTAGCACGTGCTCAGTTGACTCAAGCTCTGAGACTCGCTGCCGTGGGCCTTTTCTGCAGCGGGGAAAGGCTCCAGCAGCTTCCCCAGCTGGAACCTTTCACTGCGGTGTGTAGCTACAAACTGCAACGAGTGCGGACGCCGCCTGCTTTTCACTGCTGCATCTAGCTACACACACCTCGCAGGTGCACAGCAAGGTGGGAAGGAAGAATAAAGCGGCCCTTGAACGGACTTTTATGACTCTTTTCACTGCAGGCTGTTTGTGAGTTGATAAATTACTGCAGTGAGGAGCACAGCACAGGCGTATATACTTCTGTATTAATCATTGGAGGTAGGGCTCAACCAATTCAGAGTAGCTTAATATCTGGAACTGTGTACATTCCCCTCAGGTACGTCTGCCTTTGTTACCCATTTGTTTCCTTATGGGCATTGTGGCAAAAGAAGAGATCATCAAGCAGAATCTCAAATGCAGGGATTTACTGGATGAAGCAAGAAACTATCATCTCCACCTGAGCAGCAGGGCAGTGCCAGACTTCCAGTATTCCATCCGCACAACCCCAAGGAACGAGACCGCTGGTAACTAAACGGGGATCTGATTACCCAATCCCGAGGGAGTGTTTGGGGAATCTGTCTAGAGGGAGTGTGGAGTAAATTGTTTGACTTAATTAATGTTTCAAGAAGAAATATGTAAGTTGTAGGTGGAGTGCACAATGTTTAGCACCAGTTCTACTAAAAACTGTTTAAACAAAATAGTTGCAGTGGCTTACAAAACTGGTTTAACTAGATCAAATGTGACTATTCAAGGCAGGGCTTGCAGAAAGCATATATGTTAGGAGCTGTGCAGGAAACAAAAGATACTCAAGCCCCACAGAGTTTACTTCCTGGGGGAGAAAAACAATATTTTTGCTTTTTGACAGTTATTGACCCCAAAGCAACGAATTGACATTTACAAAGTACTCTGAGTTATGCAGATTACAGACTGCAAATTCTGATCTAGAAAGTTCAGTTAGATGTAACAGAAGACATATGGTTGTCTCCCCAGTCAAATAACTATAGTGTCTAAAATCGTGTTACGTTCTTGGAGTCTGCACAATAACATCGGCTGTCATTTTGCATGCCAGAATTGCATGGTTCTTGCCAGATGAAAGGTGAGGTCATTGCCCCAAATGCAGAAGTGGAGCTGTATTGAATGTAACCCAAGAGGGAGGGGAAAAGTGCCTGTCTTCAGTTCATTTTGTAATCCTGCTCCATTCACAGTAAAAATGTTGCCCATGTTTTGGTGGCTATTCATTCAGAGACCAGTATTTACTCTTTATATCTTCTCCTTCAGGCGTGCTATTTTGTGTTGGTGGGCGAGGTGGATCAGGTGACCCATTTCGCAGTATTGAATGCTACTCTATAAACAAAAACAACTGGTTCTTTGGCCCTGAAATGAACAGCAGGAGAAGACATGTAGGTGTAATCTCTGTGGGAGGTTAGTAACAACACAACTTTATATTAAAGTCATTTTGCAGTAACTTAATTGTTCAGTTATTCTGCCCACTACAAGAATAGCTTATACTAAAAACAAGAAAAGCCTGTTCCATATCATGGCTAAATTACTGGACATGTTTCAGTTTACTAAATAGCCATTTTTCAGGTCTGAAAACATCCCTATGTTAGTATGGCACCAATCTGAGAGTTCCAGCGAGATCACTATTCACTGTCTATAGCCTACTTCCTTGCAGCTTTGGGCATGTTCTGTAGCCCATAATTTTCCAAGATTGCCACCAGTTTTGATAACTCAGTTTTTGGGTGCCCAACGTGTTAGAGTCAGGTTTCCACAGCTGCTGAGAACTCACAACTGTTGAGTTGCATTTCCCCCATATGTTACATTACTGCAACAGAACCAATAGAAAACAATATTTCAGATAGCATACATTCCTTTGTGCCTCCAAATATTAAACTACTTTGTTTAAAATATTTTGTGTAGATGCTGAATAGTTCAGCCAGCTTGCAGCATGTTGTTTTAATAAACAGCAGCTTTCATAGGACATTTAAAGACAAATCTCTGGCTTAGAGTCTGTAATGTAAGAATAGACACAGATTCTTAACCTTTAAACCTCACTTTTGCAACTGAAAAGTGTGCTGCTATTTTGGAAACTAGGCTTGGACATGTATATTTCCCACTGTTTGGGGTGATCTTGTGTTTCTGGAAACCAAAGTGTTGCCTACCCACCATTAAATCAAAATGCTTCTCTATTCTTCAGGTAAAGTCTATGCAGTAGGTGGGCACGATGGAAATGAACATTTAGGCAGCATGGAAATGTTTGATCCAGTCATTAACAAATGGATGATGAAAGCATCAATGAACACCAAAAGGTAAATCTCCCTTAAATAACAAGGGAGTCAGCAATTCTTGTAGTAAAGAATCCCAAAGTTACTGTGGTGTAGCTTTTTATCCACCCCCTGGTGCCTACCATTTAAAAAGAAAATTCTTATGTTTTAAACAGTCAGGCTCAGCTGAATTGAGGAACCCAAACAAGCCAGTTCCTAGGTTTTTGGTGGTTTTGGGTTTATGGACACAGACTGGTGCTCCTGGATTCAACAGCTGTCTTATTTTCTTTTGCTTAGGGCGTTTTTGAAATTGACGAAAATCCTGTTTGAGATTCTTGCCAATTTTACTCTTTTTTCACTAGCTATAGAAGACAGATAAACTTTGAGTACTTTGCATTCTGTATGGATTGTATCCTGTGCAACAGTATACCAAAATTTCAATGAAGGGTTGTGTTGTGTTGTGGAGTATTAATAATGCTATTTAGCAAAAACAAAACCCCCCCACTAATTTAAACGTCATTTATTTGCATGTTCCTACTTGGATAGTGTAACACTTTAAAGAGCAGACAGGCAAAAAAAAAAAAAAGAGCCTGCCTCAATGTGTATTGAAATGAATCTCACATATCCACATTAGAGCATTACTGGCTATGTGAAATGTATAAGGTTCCTTTAAATCAACCTCCAAGTAGTGTATTGTTTGAAAACTTCATAAAAAGCAGATGGGATTTTCCTAATTACTTAGTAGCTGTAACATTGGATCAAAGGAAATATCAAACACACTACTAAAAACCAGTTTGCAAATAAACTGCACATAAAAATAAAATATTTACTAATTTTTTTAGGTAAACTTATCCCTGCTAGTTGTGACTATTTACTTTCATTTCCTTGGCATACTTTTTTCTTTTATGAGCTAACTGTGGATAAAAATAACTGTTCTGGTATAGGACCCTAATAACTAAGAACATATAAACAGCCAGACTGGGTCAGACCAATGTTCTGTCCAGCCCAATATCCTGTCTTCTGACAGTGGCCAATGCTAGGTGCTTCAAAGGGAATTAACAGAATAGGTAATCATCAAGTGATCCATCCCGTTGCCCATTCCCAGCTTCTGGCAAACTGCAACCCATGCCTGTCCTGGTTAATAGCCATTGATGAATTTATCTATTTCCTTTTTAACTCTGTTATAGACTTGGCCTGCACAGCATCCTCCAGCAAGGAGTTCCACATGTTGACTGTGTTGTGTGAAGAAATACTTCCTTTTGTTCGTTTTAAACCTGCTGCCTGTTAATTTCATTTGGTGACCCCCTAGTTCTTGTGTTATGAGAAGTAGTAAATAACACTTTTGCCACACGAGTCATGATTTTATATGCCGCTATCTTATCCCGCCTTAGTTGTTTCTTTTCCAATCTGAAAAGTCCCAGTCTTATTAATCTCTCCTCATTTGGAAGCTTTTCCATATGCCTAATCATTTTTGTTGCCCTTTACTGTACCTTTTCTAATTCCAATATATCCTTTTTGAGAAGGGTCAACCAGAGCTGCATGCAGTATTCAAGATGTGGTCGTATCATGGATTTATAAAGAGGCAATATTGTATTTTCTGTCTTATCTATCCCTTTCCTAATGACTCCCAACGTTTTTGGCTTTTTTGACTACCACTGAACAGTGGATGTTTTCAGAGAACTATCCACAATGACTCCCAAGATCTCTTTCTTGAGCGGTAATAGCTAATTTTTAGGTGGTTTTATTACATCAACAGGAGAGTTTTCCCCCGTCGGCATAGAGCAGCTACATCAGTACAGCTGTAAGCTCTCTACTTTAGCCATAGTCTAAGAATGCATATTGCTTTTTGAGAGAGACACTGAGAAGCCACAAGATTAATGAGGTGTAAAATTGCTATTCTACATTTATTTCAGTGAGAATTTTTTTTAACTGCTTTAACTAAGGTTTCTGTTTTTTCTTCCTACTGTATCTCTTAAAAACAACCACCATTATTTTTACTTTAAACATCCATAACTTGTTGCAGTCTAAGGAAAGTATTTTTTTTAAAATGTCAAGAAGCTTAGACTTATGGGTGGCAGTGAAATGCTGGCATATCTCTGAGTCCTGAAATGTTCAGCTATTGTGGCTTAAACAGTAAAGCACAAAGCCACTTCAAAAGAACAAAGAATCTGGGTCATCTATTAGATAAGTAAGTTGGAAACAAAATACCGTTAGGACTCAGAGGAGCCCCTCAGGCTTTTGTGGTACCTGTGCAGTGGTAAGCGAAGTGATTATTGTACTGTGTCTAAGCCCTGTGTTGAGATCTGGAGAAGCAGATGCAAGATTGCAGAACCTTTATTTTATGGAGGAAAAAATAACAACTTTCTTCTGTCTTGAGGTATTAATTCCAGTGGAATTTCTCATTTTAAATATAGGGAGTCTCTCAAACCAGGAGAATCTTTTGAAATGCAAGAAATACTGATCTAAAGTAATCCTGTTGGCTACCCAATCAATTTTTGTACTACTGTCTATCCACATAGTGAAGAACTTGTGCAAGTCTGTTGGATTGTCTAGTATAGTAAGCTCTGTATTTACTATAGGAAGTCCCTAGAATACTGCAAATGCTTGCACTATACATTGTTTAAAAAAATTTGTAAATTACCTCTTCAGAGCAGGGACCGTCTTCCTGCATTGGCCACTTAGTGTCTAGCGTATTGCAGGTGCTACTGTCATGCAAATCAGAACAAAGGTAAAGATTCATTATCCAAGATATTACCCCAACAAGCAAGTTTAAGGGTAACCTTTCTTTACCACTTCTTTAGCCATTTTAAGATCAGTTACTTTGTGCATAAGCTAATCTATGCACTTCAGGAACTCTCACCTAGACTTTTAGATCAGTGTTAAAGTTGATCATATTTAACTTACATTCTCATCTACCATTCTGTCCTCTTTAGCAACTTATAGACTCATAGGTCAGAAGGGACCAATATGATCATCTA
>ML675617.1:22454079-22510697 GCA_007922155.1 Mesoclemmys tuberculata | reverse complement strand
CACCAGCCAGCACCCAAAAAAGAATTCTCTGCAGTAACTCAGTTCCCTTCCCATCCAACATTCCCACAGACCATTGAGCAGACTTATCTGCTGATAATCCAAATCAATTGCTCAAATTAAACTATCCCATCATATATCAACTTAATATAACAAACAAAAAAAGTGACAGAAGTCAAAATCTGTCAGTGGTTTGATTAGCCCTGTTTGCTTGAGCATTAATTGTTTTCCTTCACCACTCCAAAGAATGGATCAGGTTCTCTGTTCCATTCAGTGCAGCAGAGAAAGGGACTGGCAGGAAATCTGTTAATATCCTGGTTCTCAGCAGTGGTCCAATTCAAGGTACCCTGGGGGTTTCTCTTAGTTGCATCTTCTGGGGAGCTACCAGTCTCTTTCTATGTGCAGCTCCAGGGAGCAGAACAGGAGAGAGAATCTGACTAAACATCTTTTAATCACTTTTTACCTCAATTGAACAAGAATCTTCCTTTTCATATAAGTGACAAATGTTTATTTGTAACTAGACATTCCAAATCTGTTTTCTTTACTCCTGTGAGGCAAGAGTTTTGGATTTGTAAGCATGATAGTGGTTTTTAATAGAGCAGTTAGCTTTTAGAGGTAAGTTGTTCTAAGTGTGACTGGGTAGTTGTCAGACTAGTTGTGATTCAAAAGCAAAGGAAGGAGAGTGTAATTAAAGAACTAACCTTTAGGATTTGATCTACTGCATAATAAAGAAACTGGAAAAAAGTGAGGAATAGAGCTGAAACACTACAAACTACACCATAGCAACAGTTAACCTACGATTCATGCAGTTATATACTGACATACTGCTAGCACAAACCCTTGTGTTCATAGACTCCTATTGTCTTTTTTTAAACAAGGCATCTGTTTTACACTGCAGTTGGTTAAATCCTAAACATTGCCTTTGTTCCAACATTGGCTTTTGGATTGCATGATTAGATCGTAGCTGCAAGGATAGCTGCCTGCCATATATTAAGATCAGCTAGCTTTTCTAGTTAGTGTTATTTTAACTTATTTGTACTGGGAAGCTGGGTGAGGGCAGGGCTCTGTTCTAGGGGACGCTTATGCAGGTTTGAGGTCTTAGGGTGGGTGCACCCTCTGGAAAATGAACAAGTCTGTCTATGAAGCTAATATTGCACCAGCAGTCAACTTACTAGTTTCTAGGTTCCTTCATTTCCCTTTCGGTTTCCATTATAGTTCATTTCTCATATTTTGAAACAGTTGCCAGTCAGAGAAAATTGCACTTGGTCTAACTGTTTTTTTCCAGTACCTTCAAGGATACACTCAACTGATGATGCTGTGATTTTATTAGGAGAGGAATTGCTCTAGCCTCCCTTGGTGGCCCCATTTATGCCATAGGAGGGTTAGATGACAACACTTGCTTCAGTGATGTGGAGAGATATGACATTGAATCTGATCGATGGAGTGGAGTAGCATCAATGAACACTCCCAGAGGAGGAGTTGGCTCAGTGGCCCTCATGGTAAGTTAATGTTTCCTTCTGAGTCAGTATTGAAACAATGCCCTGGCTTGGCATGAGGTACTGGATTAGGGCAGGGGGGCTCCCTTTTAAATAAGGCTGAAAATTGAGGCACTGACCACTTATGCCATTAGAAATACTGTGCAATTTCTGCAAAAGTTCAGAGTGTTAACATTAGTGTTCTAACCAAACTCCACTGTGTGCATTCACATTGTTGTAACAGTCAAGTAAGTGCTGTATTGATCCTTTGATCAGTAGATTGGCACTCCCAAAATGGCCATATTGAGTAAAGGGGAGAAAAGCCAAGGTTATGGATATCATTTGAGAGAGTCGGATTGTCATGGCTGCTGTGTTAAACATACTGTGCCTGACTTTTCACTCACTTCCACCTTTTGTTGAATAAAGGAGGCATAGTTTACCAGATAGGAATTTTTCACTCACTTAGCTGCAGATACAACACAAATGACTACACAAGGTGCAAAGCATTAGAAAAAGCAAGTCCAATATCATTTTGTAACAGCACTTCACAGCTATATAAACACTGAAATAATTTCATTCACTTGTTGCACCTTGCTGTTGCACTTCTCTGGAGTGCAACATGACATATTTATTAACATGGCAACAGTTGAGGACAGGAAATAAATACTGTTTCCAATTAAGACAGCAGGTGGATTTAGGTATGCAAAATGTAACACTAAATGAATGATACAATGTGAAAATTGGTAGTGCTAAAACAATCTAAGTTTTTAAGATCCATGTAGTCAGATATCCCTCACCTTCAAATGTTTTTTAAAAAAAGCTAGCAGCACTGGTAACAAATCAGTCAATGTGTTTGCACATGGGAAAAACAAAATTTCAGTCTTCTAGGTGGTTGTTAGAAAAATAGTGAAGAGGTAAACTCTGAAATAAATTTACATGGCTGTATTTTTAACGTCTTGGTCATGATTGTAATATAAGCATTCTGCATGCTACAAATATCTGATCCTTGGGATGGACAGCGATTCCAGGATCAGTGCACATTCCTATACAATCATTGTTCATTTAAAAAAACATCCATGTAAAGGAGCTGGACAATGCAGTGATGTTGAATTTTACTAGAAAGGTGCGTTTGACTTTTCGTATGAAGGGCGACCTCTGTGCATGTAATTTCTCTGCTCAATCTTCTTTCAGAACTATGTGTATGCTGTTGGTGGCAATGATGGGGTAGCCTCTCTCTCCAGTGTAGAGAAATATGACCCCCATCTGGACAAGTGGATAGAAGTGAAAGAGATGGGTCAACGAAGAGCTGGCAACGGGGTTAGTGAACTTCATGGTTGCTTATATGTTGTAGGTAAGTAGGAGTGTTTCTTTCCAACTTATACAAGAGAGACACTTTGTCCTATAAAAATATGGCTTGTGACTGAGAATCAAGCTATTTCAACATGAAAATGCTATTATGATGCATAGTAAGTTAAAAAACTAAGTATTTTGTAAATTTTAAGTACCTCCTGGGAGAAATAAAAACATCATTAACATTAATCAGGTCAGCAGAGACTGCAGTGCCATTACTACAAATGAGAAGATTTTTTGCTGCTGGCAAGGTATTCTCACCAAGGCCTGGCAGCTTTGGGTGGGGGGAAACTCTGAATCTATTGGCCTTTGGGGCATATTGTAGTGCTTATTCTCCCCTGCCTCCCAGCAGCATTTATAAATAGGCAGCGGAGGGGGAAAGTGTAAGGATGGGAAATTGGAGTGGAACTGAAGTGAATGTGAATAAATTCTGTGGGTTAGATTTATCCTACTGCACTTCAGGTATTTGTGATTTATTTTAGTTAGATCTGAGGCAGCTGGAGTGTAAGACTAGGTGCCCTTGAGCATTAAATCTAAATTGTCTTATCTAATTTTTTCAGTTCAGACACACAATGCTTATCCAGTGCTCCAAAGCCCCTTGACAATTCATTAAAGCTAATCAGTGCTTCCCCTTGGTAGAGATGAGTGGTGCAATTTTCTTTGCATTTCATGATGTAGTTACAGAATGTGTGGTCACTGGGTTTGTGTTAAATTTAGAAGTGAAGCTTTCATTTAAGATTGTGATGTGATCTTAATTAATACCAATTTCATTGCACAGTGATTTTACATCTACTCTTCAGAAAATACAGAAGTATAATTTCCCCCTTAAAAATAGACCCTGAGATGTACGTGTGTGTATGTATCACACACTTGTTCACTGTATGCCTAGTTCAATAATGTCTTCAATTTTATAGACTTTTTTCAACTCCTCCTCTTTACAATTTCACATTGAGTCCTATTTTCCAAACTAAATTATACCTAGTTTAATTGTGCATACATACTATAGAATTGCAATATGAATTATGGGATATCACATGAAAGTTTACATAATCTTAACTGGCTTTAGTTTTTGTCTTTAACTTTATCAGTGAGAGACTTTAAAAATGAACTTGCTAACAGATTCTTAATATAGCCTTCTCTATAAATCATAGAATTTCCCCTTTTTCTAAAAGTCACATATTTGTAGTTTTTACTATTTAGAATCTAGGTAGGAAGGTGGTATGTGGTGTAGTAGGTGGTTTTTTTTTTTTGTTTTTTTCTTTTTAAGAGTTGCAGTGTCACTTATAGGAGCAATAAAACTGGGGGGGAAGCACAGCTTCACTACTGATATTCAGAGATGGGTACTGCTTTTAGTTAGTTGACAGTGTTTTCTCATCTATGTGGATTGGAAGCAGATTGCAGCACTTACAGAAATTTATTTTCTGGCATGTTATGGAATGTTGGCAAGCTTGAATAATCTGCAAAAACAAGGCAGCCAGAACATTCCTTATGTAGACTGGACAGCATGACCACGAGACTGTATTCATGTAAATCTACAGTTAGAGTAACCATAATCGCATGGTGAAATTTGTAGTGCATAGAGATGAGTCTCTGGCCTTAATGAATCCCTTAAGAGATTCCCTGGGTAATTACAACAGGTGGTGTTGGGATTCCCTTGTGGCTTAGTTTCATTGTGTATTAACACTTAATAACCAAATAGAAAACACCAAGAGTTAAGTACTTAAGTGCATTGAGTATTTTAATGCATGCTTCTGTGAGTGGATAGTCTTTTTCTTTCTTTGTCTCTAGAAAAGCCACTGTACTTACTCAATGCTTGCTCGTTTTCATTGTACACAATGGTATTCTTTACAGAGTAGAAAATATTCTCATCAAGACTAAGTTTAGCCCTATTTTATTCTGAGACTTCTTGTATGCACGTGCTGAGGAAACAAGCAAAATGACACCACACTCTGGGGCAGGAAGATGTCGAAGAATAAAAACAAAGGATGGATTATGATCACTATGCCACAAGATCCAAAGTTTTCAAAATTAAAGCACCTAGAGCAGTCTATCTGTTCAGAGGTGGTGAACACCTGCCAGTGCCTTTGAACACCAGGCCCCACGCTGCTATCTAAATGTTGATTTTTAAATACTTCTCCTCAGGCACCCACGTTGGAAAATGTGGCCATTGTACAGCCACTGGATGCCAGCCTTAGAAAAATCTCCCTCCTCACAAACAGTAATGTGTCTTTCTTTGCAGGTGGGTTTGATGACAACTCTCCACTGAGCTCTGTTGAGCGGTTTGATCCTCGCCATAACAAGTGGGAGTATGTAGCAGAACTTACAACCCCCAGGGGCGGAGTTGGCATAGCAACACTAATGGGTAAAATTTTTGCAGTTGGTGGTCATAACGGCAATGCATACCTGAACACAGTGGAAGCCTTTGATCCAGTGATGAACAGGTAATTCCGAAGCTTGCTTTGCTGACTTAGGCCTGCTCTAACACTGCCGGTGGCTATTGATGGGAGACACTCAAGCTCCATATTGTAACTGGCGTATCTCCCGTTGACTTACTAACATTCCCTTACCACTGCGTCGACGGGAAATGCCCTCCGGTCAACGCAGCCGTACTCTTTTCCGGGGGAAGGGAGGGAGCGGGGATTTACTGTGTTGACTGGAGAGCACTTCTGGGATCGATTGTGCGGGTCTCCACTGCTCACTGCATTGATCCATGCAGCCCCAGCCGTGTAGACATATCCTTAGATGAAGACGGGCTTCATGTATACAGTGTAGAATCACTGTGTCCCTTAACCTATGAAAGTTATTGGAATAATTTTTCTCCTTTATCCAAAAATGCTACGCCAGATAGGGGGTAGGAAGAAATAATGCAGGGGTTTTTTTGTTTTGTTTTTGTGTCTTGTAAAGTAAGCTATCCTAAGCACAAGAGTTAATTTCCAATCCTCAACTGGTAACTGAACAATTATTCACTGACACCTGAAGGATATTTAATGCAAATGCTAGACTTGTCACATTACCTGAAAGTGTATTTTAAAATTGCTGCCATGTATGGACTAAGTTCATATATCCAACAAAAAATACTTATTCTAGTTACATTAATGGGTGTAAAGAAATTACTTTTTTCTCTACGACTTTAGTCCAAAATCTAGATTGAGGTTCTAAGGATGTATTTAGTAATTTCAGTTTATGGTCTCCTTTCCAGTTAGAGACTAATTCAATCACCAGACATTGACGCTTTAGGCTAAGCCTTCAGTCTCTCCCATAGTGTTAGCAGTTACAGGTTAAGCTCTGTGTCATTGAAAAGGTAACTTTCTGCAACCTTTAATTAGTTTCTGATTTGACCTTGGTGGTCATAGTTGACAGACAAATCTATTACTTCAAAAGAGTTTAACAACAACAAGGTTTTATGGAAATCTATGGCAAGGGATGGTTCTGTTCTTCATGGAGGTTGCCATCTTCCATATAAACAGATGGAATTCTTTTCTCTGCCTTGAATAAAGTAGGTAGGGCATTACATAAATACTTGTGTTTTTTTAGGATAAATTTCAATATGTATTTGAGTAAATTCTTAATTTTATGTGATATACAGATGGTTTTTTCTCACCAATTTATATCTCACTGAGGTAAAGGAAGCTTCTCTAGTCAGAGTACTATCAATAAGATCATAGTGTAAAGCAAGATTGGATTAATCCAATCAATTTATTATCTTAGTTTCATTACTTCTCCCTGCCTGAGACACCTTATTTTCAATAAAGAAGAGAGAAGTGGCAGGGAAATTATGCCCATATCTCCGTAGCCTCAAGATGTGGTTGTATATGGGTGCAGAAAAGAGGGAAATAAGTACAAAAGTTCAAGAGTAGGGTGGATGCAATTCTTCAAATCTTGACCAGTTTACATAAATGAAAGTTCAAACAAAGTTATGAGTAAATGTATATTTGTTTTAAATTAAATGTGAAGCCTCCAAACTAATGTCTTCCCATAGAGTTATACACTGGAGGTATCATTTATCCTATGGAGAACTTACCAAATTCAATTAAAATATTGGCAGTAAAGTGAGCTTTTCAAGGGGGGAAAAAAACTAATCTTTTTCCTTGTCTTTCTTGTTTCACTGTTCTCTCTAGGTGGGACCTTGTTGGATCTGTTTCTCACTGCAGAGCTGGGGCAGGTGTAGCTGTGTGTTCTTGTCTTGGTAGTCAGATTCGTGATGTTGGTCAGGGATCCAGCAATGTGGTTGATTGCATGTGAACTCTGATTCAAGCCTCCAGCAACTCTCCAGAAGATCCTGATAAGACTCCAAAATAGAGGGAGGTGACCACAACACAGTTGCTCTGGCTTTTTAAAATTTGTTATAGTACATGGTAGATAAACACTGGCTGCATCTTATGTATGATAACTTGAATATTCCGGCTAAGCTTCTGACAATTTTCTGAACCTTATTTGATTCAGAAAAATCTGGGGAAATAAGGATCCTGGTTTTTATTTGAAAGCAGATATCTAAAACTAACTTCAGAAAGTAAAAAAAAAAAAGCATTAATCTGGAGTGTTCAGAATTTAATAAAATAGTTGCACTTTGAATTGTTGACAGGTGTAGAGAGGCTCATTACCTGACTGTCAGAGGGGCTGAATACTTGCAAATACTTTGCCTCTCTGAAAATCATCAAATTAGTTGCTCCTGTCACAAAACTGGGACTAAAATCCAGAGCTCTGACTTGTTTATGTGGGATTTAGCTACTGGAACATATTTCCTCTTATGCCTCCAGTGAAACCTATATTAAGAACCAGCTGCAACAGTAAACTTATGAATGAAAGCACGTGTGAGGCTTCCTGTATAGTGGTCCTATTTTAATAGAAATGGTCTGGCTAGATAAACACAGTTCATATTGGTCGTTTATTACAGATTACTGTATTCTGGGAAACAGGAATGTATGATGGCAAAGAAATTACAATATAAAAAGATCAAAGCTAAAACCTTTTTCTAGATGTAATTTTCAGTGGCTTACATGTTCAGCCACTTTCAGGAAGAGTACAGATGTTAGGGTTTCAGACACAAACCGGCTTAATTATCTTGTGGATTTTTCTAAGCTGAGACCACGAGTGAAACAAATTTTCAAAAGTCTCTTCACACAAAAGGAGCTGCAAAAATGATAAATCAAGGGATTAACAGTGTTTCCTATTTTAAATGCATTTTCTTTATCAGACACACTGATACATCCTAATTCAAAAAAAGACCTAAACTCTGCTGTCATTCCAGACTATTGCCCCACTGAAATACCAGGAACCTACATTTAAGCCATTAATCAGCTGTGTATAATGTGTACATAAATATTTATTTAAAATTTCCATTTGTAACCTTAAGTGTGTTTAGGAACCTCTTTCAGGCTTTTCAGTGTTATTACCTCACTCATTAGTTATAATGTGGTTTCTGTTTGTTAAACTGAGAAGTGGGTAATGGCTGGCCTTTGTCTTAGTAGCGTGTAGTGTTACTCTCCTATTCAGTGGTCTTCATTTTGTTGACAAGTTTGCAGTTAAGGTTTAAGCAACTGCCTTTTTATTAGGTATCTTAGGTAAGCCTGACCTTCTGATTGAAGTTGACAAGGCAGACTTGTTAAAACTTGAATTGCCTCAGTCTTAATATTTAACAGTTTTTAAAAGTGTTCTTTCCTTGGTTCATTTTGGTTGTAGCTTTATCCATTGCGATTCTATTTTTGATTATCCAATGCTGATCCTACAGTGGCCACCTCAGACATTCAGCACTTATTACCTCGTGGTTGATGCTGTACATTAAATTAAAATACTGATGAAGAAGATATATGGATACTTGTAGAATTTCTTAAGAGGGCAAGATAACCTCAGTTGACCTGACAGAAAAACAGACGAGCAGTGAAAGGAGGAAGTGGAAAGAAACAGCAACACTGGAGAGTGTTCTGATATACAGGTGGAAAGCCTCAAATTCAAGTGCAGCTCCAGCAAAAGACTAATTTTCTTGACAAGATCAACAGTTAACTTAGGAAAACTGTACAGTATTTGATATTGAAACACTGGTAGAGACTACAGCAGCAGGTGGGGTTGGAGCAAAGTATGGGAATGAAAATCCTGTTTCTTAAAGAAATACTTGGGGGTTATTCTGTATAGTCAATACCATGCTAGGAGGGCTGTATCAGAGATCCTAAAGCACACAAATCACTGCTTGAGTATTGCACTGCCATATTTTAAAACTTTTGTATTTCAGAAAATGCTTGTAGTCTAGCTATTCAGTGGACAAAATGCTGAACTGACTGGTGTCATTACAATGAAATATAGGGAAGCTGCAATAAAATATATTTGTAGTTTACACTATTACTCTAATTTCTAGCATGACTGAAAGTCACCACAGGGATACATATGGGGTTGTTTATTTTTGGAGCCTTTTTCCCCCCTTGTGCACCGTTGGGGTGACGTTCTTTTTGGCTAAGGAGAGCTGAATGGAGTACAGCCTTCAGCAGCTCTAAACAAGCTCTACAACATGAAGTATTACTTTCTGCACCTAAGGTGACATTACGTGCTGTCTATTAAAAGGCACAACCTGGAGCTTGAGGCCTGGAGGGAGAGGAAGGATGGCTTTACATCATGTTTGCAGGCCACAAGTGTCATTTAGACAGCCCTGGGGGCCGTCCACATTACAGCGGCCTCCAAGCCCTCGCATATGAGCTGCAGCACTATTACTATGGCATACAAGCCCTAGTGGGCAGGGTAAGTGGGTCCTCAGAAGGTAGCTTTATAGCCATCTGCAGTGCTTGCCTGGCCCTAATCCCCAGCCCAAACAGGGCTTTTAGAGACTGTTTACATAAGTCCAGCCCGCTTTCTTGGTGTCAGGTGGGCTAGAGACCCTGAAATACTGTCCACATAGAGCTTCCTGCAGCACATTCTGCTACCAGTTCAACCAGCACATGTGCGTTTCAATTTGCATCTAACTTCACTTATTAAAAGCCAGAAACTAAGTATTAAACCAGGCAGCTACTAGTACTATTGTTAGCATCCCCTTACTTATGTGGAGCTTTACGATTCTCTATTTTAAATGCATATTTGAATCTGCTTGCTGAAAGGAAGCATGGCTGGATGTTCAAGAGGGAAATAAAGGCAGCTTTTAGTGGAAATGGAAGAAATTGCCATAAAATGATATAGGAACACATTTCTTACCAGTCATTGCCCTGACTGTGGAAGGTTGAATTTAAAAAGTCAAATGAGGCTGAATGTAAAGAATAAAAACAGTTCACTGACCAACTTGTTGGATGCACATGTGAATCTTTCATTCCTTATTCTAGCTCATCCATACTTGACTAAGGAAGATATTTGGAGCATTTCTACTTAATCTACCAGAGGGGAGCTTGGCAGAAAAACTAAATTGAGCTGATTTGGTCTGGAGCAAAGGAATCTCTCTCCTTGTCCTCAAGCTTTTAAAACAAACAATTTCTATATAGTGATCATCTGCGGGTTAAAATACTTCTGGGTGTTTGAATGAGGTGCCC
Source organism: Mesoclemmys tuberculata (assembly GCA_007922155.1). NCBI lineage: Eukaryota > Metazoa > Chordata > Testudines > Chelidae > Mesoclemmys > Mesoclemmys tuberculata. Next base: position 22,500,373 of record ML675617.1, on the reverse strand, counting down.
CTTCCTTTGAGACAAGTCTCATTTCACAAGGGTGAGCAAGCAACCATACCCTGGACCACAGCACTGTAAAGGGAAGCATTGCAGATTCATTTAAAGAAAACCACTGCAGTGCATATCCACAGTGTGGGCTTACATTCAAAGTGAGCAAGACTTGTTAAGGTAAGTGTCTTAGGCTGGGGATATTACGTGAGAGTGGGTGGGGGTTTGGTGACATTTATTCCAGCAGAAGTCAAAATGTAGATGTAGTGATACCAGCAAAAAAGCGTTTGTGGTAGCATAGCTTCTGTTGTTGAGGGAACTGATGAAAGTCATACTAGCAAAAAAGTACGTCTACAGTAGAAGGATTTGCCAGTGTAGCTATAGTAGCAAACCTTTTCCGTGTAGGCCTAGTCTTAAAAACACAGCAGTTGAAAACATGATAGTGAAGTAATTGCCCTTTTATAATTTTGGGGGGACTGATATTTTCTTTACATGGGCCTGCGAATGTGTGAATTTAACAGAACTACTCACCTAAATAAAGGCACTCATGCATGTTTGCAGTAGCAGAGGGTTGCTGAGCTCATGGGAGGGATATCACTCAAGTCTGGGAAATTCTGTTTCACCTCTTTTGTTCTCGTGCATGTACAGAATCATGCTGCAATCATGCTTTCTGGGACACCTAAACAAGACAGAAGACAGTGCTCATGGTTGTTCTACTCTGTTTTTTAAATTCGACAGATTAATAGATTGGGTAGCCTATAACCATTCTGAATAGTAAGCTTTGAACATGATGGCATAAGTGCAAATTTAAAGGCTTTTATTACAGGTCAAAGGGTTCAGTTGCATATACTGTATTTTAAACATGTTTCAGATATACGACATTACCATGAACTTTCAGTTTACTCACTGACCTTTCCTCTATTACCATTTAAGACACTAGCTTTAAAACATACATTATTTTGGGTCAGGGCTCCTTGCAAAACATGCATGGAGAGAAAATTGCTGGATTAACAACAAAACCCAAGTCAGTCTTAATTTAAGCAGAGTGTTACTATAAAAAGCTGAGCAGAGAAGCACTTAATGTAGAATGAACTCACCTTCTCTTTCACAATGTGCTGTTTCCAGGCCCCAGACTTATCCATTCCCAAGAAATATTTATACCTCTTGGATGCAAAAACGAGTTAGTTTTCTGATATCAACTTGTTATAAGTGACAAAAGTTTCCATATGCTACCAAGAGCAAAAGCCAAACTGCAATTACTTTGCAGAAAAATTATTTTCAAATAATCCATTTGGGCTCAAAAGCCACCTGAATACTAACCATATGTAATGGACTATAAATGCATAAGCTTTTTAATGGCTATACACAAACATAAGTGCCCCGCACAACAACAGCCTTGATGAACGTTTTAACAAGACATAGCAGGTGAACAGGGTTTGGGGGAAAAGAAATTGTTAGCTGCATAAGTCATGGAGGTATCATAATATACAGCTGTAGCTATAGACACAGAAAAGTCAGAACCAGCAGAGTTTTGCTCCTGGGTGGAGCGAATCATGGGGCCAGAGTCTCAGCTGAAGTCAGTGAAGCTATGCCAATTCAGGCCATCTAAAGGTCTAGCCCCATGATCTACAGTAGGGGTAATCAATTATTTTTTTGTCAGGGTCCAAATTTCTTGGTCAAGGTATAGCCAAGGTCCAGATTCCAAAGAAAATAATAATAAAAAATGATAAGTAAATAAAAAGATTTCAGGGTCCATTTAAAAGCATCTGACAGTCCAGATTTGGCCCGCAGTCCAACTATTGTCTACCCATGAGCTATAGGAACACAGGATGGAGTATTTTCTATCTTCTATGTTTATCCTTTTCATAATTCAAATATTTGTCCTGTTTAAATATTTCCTTATGTTGCTTCTAGGAAGCTGGATGAATCAAATAAGATAAAGACTCTTTTTAACTACTCTCAGGAGAAAGAGATCATCTTCACCACCCACCATCTACACAAAGTAGTGAGGGGAAGCAGTAAAGCCAGACCCAAATGTGGAGAACGAATAATTTAGATGCTGGCTAGACTTCACGCAGGACCAATGAGCTAACGCTGCCTGGTCAGAGGACAGCACTATTCATCTGCACTGAAGGCAGAGTTTATGCACAGGTTTTGGTCCCTGTGTGCTGGAAACAGACAGATTTTGGCACTTTCCAGGGTTAAAAATTGCTGTGGTCACAAATGGAAGCACGCTGCATGGCCTTGAGTAAATTGGGGATAGACCCTACAAATGGATCTGCACAGGTGGGGCCCTGCAGCCATGTGGAGCCCCACTGATTTCAATGGGGCCCACTCCAGGTGAGGGGGGCACTTGCCTACAATAAATTGCAGGAGTGGGTCCTTAAAATCACACTTCAGTGAAGTGGGGTTTTATTTCTGAACACTTGGAAAAACATGTTGCAGTTAGCCCGCTAAATGGTATTCCACCAAGTCCTCCATATGAATGCAGTGGTAGTGTTGAAACCCATCTTAAGATATTTCAGCCCAAATATTAATATCTTACGCTGGGTCTATACTGACGGTGGCAAATTTGCCACCGTCAGATCGATTGATCTGGATCGACTGAGCGGTCTGTGTAGACCCACTCAGTCGATCCAGGAAGCAACGCAGGAAAACCACCCCGGTAAGTGGTGTAGTGCTGTGTCGACACAGCACAGTGTGGACAGCGCACGGAGCAGACGCCGTGAAGTCGACGGGAGATACGCAAGTGATTTACGTCACTTGTGTATCTCCCGTCGACTGCCACCGAATCCCGAAGGTAAGTGCGGACCGGGCCTGAGTCTTAACTGTGGTGCAATGTTCGAACAGTCAGCCACTTCTGCAGGAACTGTTGAAACTCAAAACATCAATATAACAAACTTTTCAAAATATTTCAGTAAAAGTAATTTCATTCAGTTCTTCCCTTACTATAAATTGACATGATGTTATAGTCCCAGGCAAGGTTGAATAACCTTAAGCAAATTGCCACAAACATACACACAAGAACCTTGTAAAAGTCATTTCACATTGTAACTTGTTGCTTACCTTGCTGGTTGCTGCCTCAGTTTCCCTCAGATAGACATGGCCTGCAGTCTTCTCCTGGAGACCATACAAAACAGCTCCTTGTTAGCAATTAGAGAATTGGGCCAAAAGAAATCTGATGAGATTCAACAAGGATGAGTGCAGAGTCCTGCACTTAGGATGGAAGAATTTCATGCACAGCTACAGATTGGGGACCAACTGGCTAGGAAGCAGCTCTGCAGAAAATGATCTGGGGATTACAGTGGATAAGAAGTTGGATATGAGTCAACAGTGTGCCTTTATTGCCAAGAAGGCTAACAGCATACTGGGGTGCATTAGTAGGAGCATTGCCAGCAGATCGAGGGAAGTGATTATTCCCCTCTATTTGGCAGTACGCATTTGGAGTCCTGTGTCTAGTTTTGGGCCCCACCCTACAGAAAGGATGTGGACAAATTGGAAAGAGTCCAGCGGAGGGCAACGAAAATGATTAGGGGGCTGAAGCACAAGACTTATAAGGAGAGGCTGAGGGAACTGGGCTTCTTTAGTCTGCAGAAGAGAAGAATGAGGGGAGATTTGATAGCAGCCTTTAACTACCTGAAAAGGGGTTCCATGGAGCTAGGCCATTCTCAGTGGTAGTAGATGGCAGAACTAGGAGCAATGGTCTCTAGTTGCAGTGGAGGAGGTCTAGGTTGGATATTAGGAAAAGCTTTTTCACTAGGAGGGTGGTGAAGCACTGAAATGGGCTACACAGGGTAGTGGAATCTCCATCCTTAGAGGTTTTTAAGGTGTGGCTTGACAAAGCCCTGGCTGGGATGGTTTAGTTGGGGTTGGTCCTGCTTTGAGCACAGGGTTGGACTAGGTGACCTCCTGAGGTCCCTTCCAACCCTAATCTTCTGGGATTCTAATGCAAGGTTGCTCTCCATGGGCTGAATGGTCTTCACCCATCTGAGACCCCAGCTTTTTATTTTCCCTGTTGACTGGGATGTAACTCCATAGTGTGATCAGCCCTTCCTTAGACTCAGTCAATAGTCCTTTGCCCTCGCTAAGCTTAATGGGTCCTCACCTTGATGCTACAGGGATGAAAGACAGGGGAAGGGACAGAAATGGAGAGAGGCAGATGGAGAATTCCTTTCTAGGTAGAAGCCTTCCAACAAAAAAAAAAAAAAGGGGGTTGGGAGTGGGGGGGGCCTTGCCTTACTACGGAGTCTCCAGACCACACCAGTGCTATATTGCTTCAGGCCTGTTTCTTCTTGAGTCACCCATCCCACAGGGTCCTTTTAAGTCCTGTCTCCTCACAGGGTTTTTCCACATCCCCCATTTGGACTCACTGTTTCTGTTGCTCTCTGGACAAGAGCTCTTCTCTTGGCTTCAGCACCTCCTGTTCCCTGTAGTTCTCTCACTTGTGAGCTATCGGGAGCTTTTTATATAGTCCTGGTAGTCACACGATGCCTCAGTCACCTGATATCTCTGGGGCCACAGCTTTTAGGATCTTGATAGACTACATTTCTCAGCATTCCTTTGCTTTAAAAGGTGAAGTCATGTTAGCACCCATGCTAGCAGCATTCATTCTTAAAGGGACACGTTTTCAGATTTCCCTTAATACTCTTTGTCCTGAGAACATACAAAGCTATTCCATTTTTAATCAAATGAAGGTTTCCTTTTTAATAAAACTTTTGAAGCGACTTCTGTTAGGAGTCCTGCAACTTTTTCTGGATATAAAGAAGATTAAATTTCTGATCCAAATACACTCAAAATTAATTTTTCACTTTTGCCATTTCAACTGTTTAGTTAGATTCTTGAACATTTCAGTTTTTCTGTGAATTATGTCACCATCCTTGAGAAAGGGACCCTGGTAGAGCTACAGGAACCTGTTTCCATTTTCTCCATTAGATCCTTTTGTAAAGGATTATAATGAATCAATTTTTGATTCAAGATTCACTATATGAAGTGAATAAGAATCTGAGGTTCAAGGATTTGATTACCTTTAAATATTTCCTCCACCTAAAGACACCCCTATGACATACATCGTGGCTTATGAAACTCTGTTTGGAATAGCCACCCTACTTACATATGAGGTACACGCAACAGCTCGGAAGGTATTCAGTGATATGAGACAGATGCACAGCTTTCAAAGCAGACAGAGAAAGTTTACTTACCTAGTAATTAAAGTTTCCCTTTGAGATTTGCCTGCATGGATCCCGCTGTTGGGAAGCTGCTACCCAAACATGCAAGCTCAGGATCTTTTACTTAGCAGTACTGTGATAAGCATTGATTGCAGACCTATCCCCAGTGAGTGACTGCTCCCCTTCAGTGTCTTTGCGCTATTCCTTATCATAGAGTCCACAGCTGATCCCAGGCCTTGTGGTCAATGACAGTAACATGGTCAAACTTGGCAATATGATCTGCTTTTTTCCTTGTGCATCATGTGACAGTGCCATGAGACTCACAGATGACTGCATGTGTGCTGGAGGTACCTTGCAGAGAGCCAAAATCCTGACCAATGTTTGATCTCTTTCACCCTCAAGACTTAACGGATTGGAATTCTTACTTGTGGAAGCAGTTCTTCCTGGCCTGTAGATTGATGCTGGTCCGGAGCACCTTTCAGCGATGATGTTGAGGGGTCTTTGATATCGAAGCCTAGTTTGCTTAATGGGTGTGCCATACATCTGGTGAGGTCAGAGTTCTCCAGGTTCAGAAGCTGGACAGCCAGTATGGTACTGAGAGCTCCTCTGCACTTCGTTGTGCTAATGAAGACCTGATGCCTGGACCCAGTGTTAAGCACTCTGTGCAGAAACTCCCTGCATAGTCTCTCCATCTTCCTGAGAAATGTAGGCCCATGCTATGAGATTATATATTTCTTAAAATGAAAGAAATGTGCTACAGACTTTTAGGGCCATTTTATAGTTATGAATGCATTTTATACACACCATTACAGATTTACATTGAAGTGAAACCCTACAGTTAAAATGCTGTTTACAAAAATCATTTGAAAACCCTTTAATCTGTTTTCAATGAGCAGAGACACTTTCCGTGGAAATGGGAAGAGCAAATTGAAATCTTCAACAGTGACTCGTCTGCAGTATTAACTCTTAAGGGCAGAGGCTAAGCAATGCCAATACTGTTTTAAAATACTTCCCACAGATTTTAATTCCTAAAGGTGGAATTAAAGTTTTCAACTATAAAGAAAAAATAATATACACACTTACATAGACATAGCAAAACAGACTGCTACTAAAGCTCTTTTTCCTATTACTTGGGAAGATATCTTAGGGCCAATGGGTATGCTGCAACACATAACCAGTAGAGGGGGCTGACAAGCCACGACTAATAGTCTTTGGCCTGATAGCCAACCATCCCCAGAACACAGCCATCCCAATGAGTGGGATCTCGGTCTCATGTGACAATTGGCTGTTGATACTCAGAAGCTTTGGTATTCAAAGCTTTTGTGAGTACGCAGCTAAAAAATCACATGGTATTGTTACTATTTCCTGATTGGATGACCTAACCTTTATAAATGACTTCTGCTTCCACAAGTCTTGTTTCTGGATTGAAGGAATCTCTGCTGTGAGGTTGAGATGTGCTGTCTGGGAACAATTATACTTGTAGACAAATATTTGCAACAGCTAACAATAAAGAGTGAGGAACCGGCCAAATCAAAATTTTGTTTTTAATTTGGGAAACTGTTTAAACATTTTTTTTTTAATTACAGATAAAACAAGTATTGAAAGTCTCAGGAAACAACCTTTCCATAAAATTAGTTAAATCCCAATGTTCTGAAAAACCACTCAGCCATTTGGGGGCAAAGTCAGTATCTGGCTTGGTAGCACTGGAAACAAAAATGAGAAAGGTATAGGCAACAACAGTACAAACTTTCCCTGATCTGCTCTGCTAATGTCTCAAGATGTGATCTAGAAACACGACCTTGGTAGGAAAGGGGGAGCAGTTTGGATTCCTTGCCAGTCCACCTATTTGCCCTATCTGATGCTGCTAACAAGAACCCCATTGTGCTAGAGGTTTGTGTGTGGTGATCACTGGATCACACAGGAACTGGAGTGAGTGAGATTCATTTCAAATAGGCCATCAATCAGTCATCAGATAATAATTCAATCTATTAACCCATTCAGTCTGGATTAGAACCAACAATCTGTAGACGAGCAACTCTAAATAGGCCCTGTTGAATGTAGCTTAGTTTGAAAAGTGATTTCAGCCTACATTATTTTGTTCAGACACTTTCTTCTGACATTTGGTGTATAATTTTGCAAACTTAAATCCTTTATTCTAGATGTTCCATTTTAATTCTCTTCTGGCTGTTTTTGCCACATCTGTATTTGCGTTGTGAACCTTTGCATGTTCTCTGGACTGGAACTGGCAAAAGATATAGTAATGCTAGCCAGGAGGTTTAGTTTTTATTTGTAGCTTTTTCTTGGCTCTGTCAACAAGTTCAGTGCTGCTGTCACTTCTTGGCATTTTTAAGTGACTCGTTTAGGCTTCCTGGGTCAGTTTCACCTTTAATCTGTCCTAGAAAAAAGTATTCAGACAGTTATGGAATTTCTGCCACAAGGGAAGGACTTGGCCCGCCAAAAGAGTGTGCAGAAGCGTCATCATTTTAAAATAAAAAAAAGTAAATAGTTGCTCCCTTTTCCCTTCAGCCTGTGCCCAGCAATTTGGTTTCATGTGAACTGGCTTAGACCAATTTCACAGATTTTCCCCTGGAACTTGGTGTTTAATTGTTGTGCACAGTCCACATTAAGGGGTGTTGAAGCCAATGTTCACATATTGCTGGAGGTCCCCTGGAGATGAAAAAAGCACACGTGCTGTGGACCAGGAAAGCAAGCAGGCATACATACTTGTGGCTGCACGTCTTGCTTTCTGAGGTGCCCTTATTAATCTGGTTGTGTACCAGAAGAGTTTTTCTAATGTTTATTAAATTAACAGTCCCAAAAATTAATGCTCTAAGCAGGAAACTATGCAGTTATAACTGTGCCTGGGTGTGGCAGTGAGGCTTGCTTACGATTACATAGCCAGCAAGAAAATGTTTCTGTGTCTTCATTTTCTTGATGGATCACTCAGGCCAAGAACCATAAGTAAAACTGTCAACCTCTCACACACATTTTGCAAGAGTGAAAAAAAAAAAAAAGAACAGCGCACGTCAGCCCACGTAACCCAGCATGGGCCACTGGGATACGCTGGTAGAGCCAAGCACTGTCCTGACACAGCCTATGTCAGTGCTGTGACTGAACAGCCGCCAGCTGAATCAAACAACAGATTACAGCCACCCCAATGATTACACTTGGCAGCTGACCGGAACATCGGCGTACATTACTTCAGAAAGCCCCTCTCACCATCACACTCTGGAAGTGGTTGACAAGTTCCGGAAAGGGGAGGGGACATTGCTGCACAAATAGCCTGCCTTTCCTGTACCTCGGACTGGGCACCGCAGCTGCTACCACCATTCTTCTCTAGCAGAATCCAACGAAGGTGTGGCACTGAACCAATGTTACTGATAATCCTCTAGGCCTGGGATAGACTCTCTCTAATGTAGCACAAAGCTCCATTCACCTTCATCTTCAATTAACTACTAAACTTTCATCTTCTCTGCAAGACAGTCCCTCGCCACATTCCTTCCCTGCCTGTAATGTCTGCTTCCAGACGAAGCCCCTGCAGGTAGGGCTCCATTTAATTTTGGCACTAATGTACGACTAACGCATGCCAAAGCTCCCTCCACCACAGCCTGCAAGAAACTAACCTCTTGTTCAAACCGAGGGCCAGGCACCCCATTCTGGGCACACTCTTGCTGTGTTTTGTAATGTCTATATACATCAGTGCCTGCAAGCCCCTAAAGCAGCGATACTCAGACTGAGGCTTACAAGCTGCAAGTGGCTCTTTAATGCATCTCCCACGGCTCTTTGTAGCACATGATATTAAAACAGTGTGGTTTAATTGTTAACCAACCAAAGTTACTAACCAATTAGGAGGCTTTTACTATGCCATTAACCTATTGCAGTCAATAAAACAACATTTGGTCAGTCATTTTGCTGTGAGAACAATATTTATATATATAAACGAGATATTTCCCCTCTCATTCTGTTTAAATATGAACATATGGAACTATAGTAAATGAAACAATGAATTCACACTGTTGTGGGTCTTTTGGGTAACGGTGATCGCTAATTCGGCTCCTGAACCACTGAGCTCTGAGCATCACTGAGATGCTCATTGAGAGAGAATGGATCCCTTAGTCTGGCACACAGCTTTGTGTGCACATGCAATGCTATGTAAAGTGACCGAACAGACAGGTCCCTCAGCTTTGGAGACGTATCTTCAAGGTACCCAAGGGTCTGCTGACCTTCAGCGAATGCTGCCAGGCCTATGTTTTCACACAGGCATTTGAAGAGGGGAAGCCCTGGGAGTGTGGATGTTTAGTCTTTGGTTAAGGGTTCTTTGCTAATTTAGCTGAGGTTGTTTTGCTAAGGTAACTGCCAAAGGTGCTTGACTAAATAAAAACAGGCATCTAGTATGTGTCTTTTGATATAAAACTAAAGAGACAGAGAGACACACACACCTGTACATTAAGAAACAGCAATCTGATATCTGGTCTTGTAACTGGGCGAGATCCTATCACCCTAGTAAAACTCATCTCTCTCTCTGGTTATTTTCAGGAGGACAATGCATGTAGCCAAAAGGGGGCTGGTTACACAGCACAATCCCATCAACACGATGTAATACTACTTTGCCCTTATTGCATGACATCTCCAACCACAGAGCTCAGCCTCACACAATCCCTATGAGTTAGGAACTGGAGCACAAAGAGGGTGAAAGACTGTTCAGCTTCATGAAAATCAATTATATTTTTCCTTACAATTTTCACCCTTTCATCTCTCTTCTCAAAAGAATTCAAACTCTAACAAATCAACACCCACACATCATCCTGGATACAGAGAACAACAAACAGAATATCGGTGGCACACTTCTTTGGAGAAATCTTTCACACTTTTTTTCCCTCTTAACAGATAAATTCAGTTTTATAGTCTCTTTAAAGGACTGTACACAGCAGCTAAATCTTATTCACACAAGTCCCAAAATGCAGTTTCATTGCTGAAATAGTTAAAATACATCAATTCCCCCTGCTGGTTTTCTTTGCACAGCTTCCCACAAGAAGCTCCATTTCGCAAGGTGTTGAGTATCCCTCAACTTCCAATGAAGCCGATAAGAGTGGAAGGATCTCAGCACCTTTCAGAATTGGGCTCTAAGACCATAACTATGTCCCATTACGTTTGAAGACCTGCTGATGAAGAGAGACATGGTACATTATTCCACAATAGTTAAGGACAATTCAATATTATTTTTAAAAAAGACCAGTGTTCCCTGTTCATTCATAAACTAGACAATTTACTTTTAAAACCACAAAAAACCAGAATACTTTGGGGGTAATACCAACATTTGATTTGCCTACTAAAATGATGGGGAAGGTGGGGGGAACAACCCTGCTTGAAAACATCCAAAATACAATCACATAGAAACAATTTGGAAAGAAGAAGACTGTACTTTACAACTGAGCGGATGTGCAGTAGTTTCTAGCAATATCCCACAATTTACTCACAACCTGGACAGTTGGCAACATTACTCCCTAGCAGTCCTGTAACAAACATCACTTGACAAAAGATGACCTTTATCCCACTACCTTCATTCTGAAATTATATTTGACTGAGATAACATGGCTGCTGAGCATTGGAAGTCCTTAACTCTCCAGGTTTTCTGAAAGAAAACTAGGCAGTTCTTTATGCAATTTAAAGTAGCTGACAAACCTATTGAAAGCAGCTCGGTTTAGAGTGTATTGTGCTTCCTATGGCAAGCAAAAGGTTTACAAGTTTGAAGAACACCTTAGAAATACTTTCTGATTATGACAGACCATGCATATAATCTAAACACTGACCAAAACCAGACACTCCCCCTTTGGACAGACATGCACCTTTAATTTACAAAAAATAAATTCATAAAAAGAGAAATCAGTTGGGTTGCATTTTTGTTTTTGTTTGTTATGGATTAATAAAGTCAAACAACGTTATGAGATGGAACACTGGAGCCAAAGAAAAAGTCAATCTCAGCTTTAATAAATAGGAGAGGGGAAAAAATCGGTACATAAGACAGATCCCTGCAAAACAGATGGCAATGTGGTGCAGTCAGTATTCATACAGTTCATAGCTTCAGGAAAGCAGATAATATATGGAAACGAATTTACAAATGCTGTTGGTGGCCCAGGAATACTGTTGATTTATGGCGGTGGTTACTAAAAGCGCAGTGGATACAAAACAAGGGTTGCCAGAAAGATATTGTACTGTCTAAGGGATTGCCTCCAAGCTTTTTGCAGCTGTTTGGCTTCAGAGCTAAAAATATTATTGGTCTCCAAAAGGGAACGGAGCTGACCGTAGCACCGCTCTCCCGAAGCCTGCGTCGTCCTGCGCCTGCTGGACGATGGCGTGGTGGGGCGTGAAGATATGCACCGATGACCAGGTGGCCACTCTGCAGATGTTCTGCAGGGGCACTCTCTCCAGGAAGGCTGTAGACGAGGCTTGAGCTCTGGTTGAGTTGCTGTGATGGTTCCCGGAAGTGGCACCTTGGCCTGCTTGTAGGAGAACTTGATGCATGATGTAATCCACAAAGAGCTGCGCTGGGTGGAGACAGGTGAGCCTTTCATCCTGTCAGCCACCACGACGAAGAGCTGCGTCAATCTCTGGAACGGTCTTGTGCACTTGATGTAGAAGGCCAGGACCTGTCTTACGTCTAGCGAGTGCCACTTTCTCTCCTCCGAATCACGCGATTTGGGAAAAAACATGGGGAGAAAAATATCTTGGTTATAATGAAACTGGGAAGCCACCTTGGGCAGGAAGGCCAGGTACGGCCTCAACTGGACTTAATCTTTATAGAATACCATATGGGGGGCTCTGAGGTCAGTGTCCTAATCTCGGGAGACCCTCCTTGCCGAGGTAATGGCCACCAGGAAGGCCACCTTCCAGGAAAGCGGGAGCAGAGGGCATGAAGCCACGGGCTCAAAGTGGGGGCCCATAAGACATGAAACAACCAGGCTGAGATCCCAGGGAGGCACCGGGTCATGGACCTGCAGATAGATCCTCTCTACCCCCTTCAGTAAGCTAATCATCATCAGATGGGAGGACAGCGATCACCCCTCTAGAGATTGATGGAAGGCTGATATAGCCGGTAGGTGAACCTTCAGTGAGGCCACTGCCAGTCCATGGAGCTTTAGCTGTAACAACTACTCCAGGATCACCTGTATTGGCGAGAGACTAGGCAGGATACGCCGGGACTCTGTCCAGCAGGTAAACCGTCTCCACTTAGCCCAATGCACGACCTGCATAGAAGGCTTCCTGCTATCCAGCAGGACTTGTTGGACCTGTGCCAAGCAGGCTCACTCATCCTCAGTCAGCCACAAAGCCTCCACACTGTGAGTGCAGGGAGTCCAGGTCCAGGTGCAACAGGTGACCGTGATCCTGGGACAGATTGTGCTGTCTCGGAAGCTCCAGCGGAGGGGCAATCGAGAGGTCAAGCAGCATGCTGAACCAATGCTGGCGCAGCCAGGCTGGAGCAATCAAGATAACATTCACTTTGTCTCTCCTGATCTTCAGCAGGACTCTGAGCACGAGATGAATGGGCAGGAATGCATAGATGTGGCTCCCCAACCAGCCCAGGATTGACCCAGCTTCTCGAATGAGGAAGTAACTCGAGTAGAACCCTGTTCCCGCCACGCCCTAGGGGACATTTTCCACTTCTCTCAGGCTGAGGAGGGTCTCTACCTCTTGAATGAGGAGTTGCTCGTGAGGGGGGTCCCTGAAAAGGGATGGAGTGGGAGGGTTGTTGGAGGGCATAGCCTGCCAAAACTATGCCAAAGACCCAGCAGTCCGAAGTAATTTGGCGTCTCCTAGACCCCCTATTTCTGTCTTGTTATTTATAGGTCATGAACGGCTGTGGCTGATACCTCTGCTGCTGCTGTCCCTGGGGATGTGACTGATGTCTAGAGGTCTGCGGCGTGTAAAGGCCCAGGGGGCGGAGTGTGGCCCTCGAGTCCTTCAGACCATGCAACTTCACATCCATCTGGTCCAAGAACAAGGCTGACCCATTAAAGGGAAGCTCCTGGATGGACTGCTGGACCTTTTGGGACAGTCTGGAGGATTGGAGCCATGGGCATCTGCACATGCAAATGCCAGAGGCCATGACTCTGACCGCCGAATCAGCCACATCTGAGGATACTTGGAACACTGCTCTACCCACTGTTGTACCCTCTTCCACAATGCTATTAAAATCCAGCGCCTGGTCCTGGGGCAGAGCATCAGCGAAGCACCTCAGTGAGTCCCAAAGGTTAAAATGATACCTGCCCAGGAGAGCCTGCTGATTGGCAATCCTAAATTGTAGCTTTGCTGTGCAATAAATCTTTCCCCCAAACAAGTCTAGCTTTTTATTGTCCTTGTTTTTTGACGTAGACCCTGGCTGCCCTTGCCTATCCCTCTGGTTGGCAGCATCCACCACCAGGATCCCAGGGGAGGCATGGGTGAACAGGTATTCGACCCCCTTGGGTGGGACATAATATTTTTTCTCAGCCACTTTAGATGTTGAGGCTATGGAAGAGTGAGTTTTTGCCACAAGGCCTTCACTATTTTGAGCACTCCTTCATGGACAGGGAGGGCTACCTGAGCTAGGGCTGCCGCTGCTAGGACATTAAAAAGGCTGTCTGATGCCTCCTTTAGCTCTTCCACTTCCAGCCCCAAGTTGGAGGCCACCCCCTTGAGCAGCTCCTGGTGCGCCCTGAAATCATCCAGGGGCACTGAATGACCCTGGAAGACTGCTTCATCTGGTGAGGAGGAGGAGGATTGGAGAAGCACAGCGGGAGGTGGCACCCCTTCCTGGTGATGAGCGGTCCCCACCTAAGTCCATTCTATGGTCCCAATTGTCATCTGAGGGCAAATGGTAGCCCTTCCCTGGTACTGGAGGCATTGATTGCACACCCGAGGACTTGATGGACTTTGGTCCCAGTCCCACCAGGAAACCCCAGGGACCCCAATACAGCCATTGGGGTGGCCACTGCCCTTGAGGCCATATGGGGGCTACCTGCACCAGGGGCTCTGGCACCTATTGTTGATGTTGACTCGCCCTGTGGCTACCCCCCCATCCTGTGAGGACACTGAAGCACCATCAGAAGACCACGGTGGGGTTGTCTCAGAGACTCCTGCTGTGCGGTACCAACCCTGGGGGAAGTGGTGCCCTAATCAGTGGGTGCTCCATCACTCTGGAGACCGTCCTCTTGATGCCGTTGACCTGGATGCCAATGAGGTCCAACGTCGACACTGTGACCGGAGCTGTGCTCCAACCAGCTGGATGTTCCGGAGCATTGTCTCAGTACCAAGGACGTGAGGTGCTGCTTGTCTCTCGGTGCTGAGTCAGACTTCAGCGACTGGGATCAGTGCTGCCTCGGTGCAGGCGAACTCCTTGGTGCCGAGTCTGTCTCCGACGACCGTATTCTGCGCCGCCTTGGAACTCTTCGGTGCTGGAGTGGGAACAGTGTGTTCCATCTGGGGAGCGGTGCCCCGCAGGTGACCGCAACCAGTGCCACCTCCTGGGGTGGACTTCTCCCAGAGCCGGGGATCAAGACCGGTGTTGGGAGAGTGAGTTGTTTCCCGTCTCGATGTAGGTCAGCCCAATGACCGAGACTTGAAACAACTTCTAGGGAAGCAGCACTGCTCCACCCTAGGCAACCAGCCTGCCGGAGATCTTCCTCCCCGCAATGGGGGATCTCCTGAGCCATTCAGGGGGTCCCAGCGCAGGCTTCCCCTGCGACACCGGCCCCTTTTCCCTTGGTAGAGGTCAGGGCATAGGCAAGGCCAACAAGACTCTTGCCACCTGAAAGACCTCCAGTGTCGATGGCACTGATAAGTGCACAGAGGCTCCTCCCCTTCCAGGAGTCAGGGATGGCTTCCTGACTGGAGACGCCGGCTCTGATGAGCGGCTCTCCATGGTGCAGCCCCGGTGCGGTTTGTCGCTCGACCCCACCTGGTTGGATGATGCAGGGGAGTGACTGCATTCCAAGCGATGCTTCCTCTTCTGCGCCGGAGATGCGGCGTGGTGCTGAGACGGGGCTGGCGCCAATGGTGCACTCTGTACCAAGACCACGCTCGGTACCGAGACAGAACAGGTTGTCTCGGAGGCTAGACAGAGTGCTGCCTCCATGAGCAAGCCTTTCAAGGGGATTTCTCTGTCTTTCTGAGTCCTGGATTTGAAAACCTTGTAGATCTTACACTTCTCCTTAAGACGGGCTTCCCCCAGGCACTTCAGGCAGCTGCCACGGGAGTTGCTTAGTGGGAAAGCCTTCCCGCAGGAGGAACACGGTTTGAAGCCCGGTGACCAGGTCATACCCCAGCCTGGACTACCCTAAATATCTAACTCCCAATATTAACAGTTATTTAATCTAACCACCTAATTAACACAAACAACAACGATAAAAGTTCAAACAATGGGGAATGAAGCACTTGCAATGCAAGTAAAGGCAGTTCCAGCAACCGTCACGGGTGGAAAGAAGGAGCTGAGGGGGCGTAGGGCCGGCAGCACTGCATATATCGTGGCATGTGCGTGGGGCTCCTGGGGGCACCGAAGCCGGCCCTACAGGGTCTGCTAAAGGGAAAAAAGTTCCAGTAACGGTGCACGGAGCCATGCACACACCTATAATGGAATGGACATGAGCAAGCACTTGAAGAGGAGGGGAATTCTGGCACTACCATTTTATCCTCTGATCTGTTTAGTGTAGGGCTTCAAGCTGGAAATAGAAATGGAGATCCTGGGAATAAGAAGTCTGACCACAAATTAATGAAATAGCATAGGACCAAATCCTCAGCTTTTGTAAATAAGTGCATTTATTTAATGGAGTTGTGCCTATGTCCAGGAACTGAGGATTTGGTCCACTGAGTGAAACGTTGTTTTCCAGAAATTGGTGCTAGTGCTATCTTTCATGTTCCCATTTCTGGAGTAGAAAAGACTACAGTGAATCCTAGTGCTGAGCAAAAATTTGTTGTGCAAAGAATCAAAATTTCTGCACTTTCCTATCCAATATTCCTTGGGGAAAAAGATTCCTTACGACCAAAAATGTACAAGTGATTTCCCCTGCTTTTACTTAGTCTCATAATGGCTGTTTCCTACCTCATTCGCTATAGGTGATTATAAAATTGATCAGCGCCCTTCTTAATCTTCTTGCACATTTCCTTTCCTCCACCCCTCACCACCTCTTTTGCTTTTCCCCAGTGGAGCTTAATGAATACTTTGGAAAACAATTTTCATTATGAAACAGTGGGTTGGGTGGGGCTATTTTTTTTTGGATATTTGGACAACCAGGTTATAAATCATCTGTTTCATTCACATTTTAATTGTCTCCAGGAAGGACAGATAAGATTTCTTGGTCAAGGTCCAGACTTCAGAGAAAATTATACAAAAATAGTAACAATAATCATGAGTAAATAAAACAATTTTGTGGTCCATTCAAAAGTGCCTGGTGGTTCAGATTTGGCCTCCAGTCCACCTATCGACTACCCCTGACTGACACCATACCTCCCAGGAGTGCCACAACCAAAAACAATTTTTCACAATATTGTTTCTCAGGCAATGTAAGTCTTAAATCAATCCCTGGGCCCAATTTTAAGCTCACACTGCTTGAAACATTAGCTTCCATGAATTTACTCCCAACTCACACTAACACGAGTGAATGCAGAATCAACTCATTGTGCCTGGGTTGTGATGAAAGTAGCATAAGCTGCTAGTCTGGGTCTGAGTGTTTCATATTTTAAATTTTAGGTTTATGATCAACTGGTCTTTTTTGTTCTCCTGCATCAATGTAAGTCTTGCCTTTGGGATTTTAAATGTGCAGTGAAAAAGTGCATTTGCTTTAAAAAAATCTTTATATTTCTATATACAGTAACAGCAATAGATTTCATGAATATTAAATAGGAGTCAGCAGCCTTCCATATTACACACCACACAAAATGGTGTCCATCATTAGGAAATATTCTCTCTGATGCAGTGCATGTTGCAAAAATGACCTGAATTATATCAATAGTGCATACAGCTATGCAAAAATCATAGTTACATTTTCAACACAAAACAGAAAGGAAAAGATAACCCAACCCAAACAAGAGCAAGGCCACTCAAAAGAAATAAACTCCCTCTCTCATTAATTCAACAGAAATTGAAAATGGAGGAAGCAATCAGTCTGAGCATCAGCAGACCAGATCTGAGGTGATCCGAACCATCTTTCCCAGCGTGTTTTGTAAGCATCCTGCTACGTTACGGCGCGGTGAGGGTTACAGCATCATTTACTCACCCACTGAACACTGGTTTCTCCCATAGCACGCCTGGTAACATGTTCACAGCATGTGCACAGCACACCACAACCACAAATCCTGTCTTCCATTATTGCTCTCTTAGCTGCTTTGTTAGACTGCTTTAAAAAGGACCATGGCTTTGCCTCTGAACAGCCATTCACAAACCAGCCCTCATTAGACAGGAAAGATCAGATTGCTCAGAGATCTCATGAAATGTCCTGCATCTATTTCATTAGGATGCAGGGTTGATGTCTGCACATTGTAACTCTCCAGCCTCACAGCACCTTTGAACTTCAGCCACCATTTCTTTATCCAACAGAAAAGGGCAACAAGTGTTAAATACAGGAGAACTTCAAACCGCATCTTCATGTGGAGCAAATTGTGCTTAAATAAAAATAATTCAGAAACAAAACATTGCCCTGCAGAGTGAGAAGGCAGCTAGCTATTGCCTCTACAGCAGGCTGAGAACTCTCACAGCAACTCATAACGAACAGGCTACTTCATTTAATATTTATTTTATTTCCCCACATGAATGAATCAATCAGTTTGGAAATTCCATCACACACAGGGCAGAGAAGGTTATTTACAAGACGGAGACACACCCCAAAATAAATTTAAATGTACAGATTTATACTTGGAACCAAGGAGGGGTGAGGGAGGGAAGAGGACAAGAACAAAACAAACAAAAATAAAAGAGGACTTTGCCTTTTAAAATAATATTGCAGTCAAACTTGACTCCGTTACAGAAGAGCTCCATGTCTCCAGTGTGAATGGGGCTTTTGAACTATTAAATAATGGCATCTTAGATATAGCATATTTGACAATTTAAATACATTAATTACTTCTAAATAAATATTGCATGGGAAGGCTGCTGCCTTGTGGCTGCAGCCTCCTTCACTCCTTCCAGGACTCATTCTTACCACCACCTTTTCTGTTTTGCAATGGCAAATGCAATTTCATTTTTTCTTGCTCCTCTCAAAGGGCTTGGCCCAGGACCCATTGAAGTCAATGGCTATCTTTCACTCTTCTTAAATGGGACTTGAACCTGGCTCTAGGCTGGGATGGGTAGCATTTCTTTCTCATTAATATTATTTAGAGAATCCCTTTGAAGGGAAAAAATCAAATATAGCTTCCTGATTTGTAGCTTGCTATAGTTGCTCACCACTGACTACTCTCCACTTATAAACTGAAAGCCCAGGGTATATGCTGTATTGACTATGGGCCTGATCTTGCTCCCATTGAAGTAAATGGGAGGCCTGTTGCCAGTTTCACTGGGAGCAGGACGGGGCCCTACATATCAAATTCTACAAGAAGGTATGATTTTTACATTATTCATAAATAATCCTGTAAGGCAACAACTTTCAGCAGCGTCTCTTCATTAAGGGGAATTTCTCTCGACAAGGCTTTGCCTTTTCAGTCTCTTCA
This sequence comes from Mesoclemmys tuberculata, assembly GCA_007922155.1. NCBI lineage: Eukaryota > Metazoa > Chordata > Testudines > Chelidae > Mesoclemmys > Mesoclemmys tuberculata. The sequence continues at coordinate 22,481,555 of ML675617.1, read as the reverse complement.
GTGAGCTTTCTCATAGGAACAGCACTACCCAAATAATAAAGTATTCAAAGGTGGGTTCAGTCACACTCCTTGGAACCTGCGATCCATGATCTGATGGAACCCAGGTGGAGCAGTAAGTCAGAAGCAAAACGGCAGGCCGCAGCACAATACACAACTGAAGTCCTCCTTCCTGTGGGCTGGGTCATCTTATTTAGGAGGGAGAGGCTGCCTGCGATGGGATGGAAATGGCTGGGTGGAAGGAAGAGGGGTGTCTGAGGGGTGGAGAGAGGAAGTATGTATTGAAGTTATACTGAATCTAGGTACTCATTTATCCTTAAATCTATCCCTAAGAGTCTCCTCTGGCTCCCGCAGAGTCCCACACTGATTTTTAAGTCAGGTGGGGGTAATAACCCTTTCTTTCCCCTCCTTCTCACCTGTGATATTAAGGCAAGCTGCACTGCAAGACAAAAATAAGAAGAGGATTTCAGTCAATCAGCCTGGAACTCCAGCTTGTTACAGTCATACTCATGTCAGAATGCAGGCTCCACAGTGTGCATAAAGGCCTTAATTTTCTTTGCCCTTCCTGCGATTCCTGAGAATAAAACTAATGTTAATAAATATCTTGGACTGAGAGCGTGTATTTGAATCAATTATTCCTTCCAAAAGGAATATGCATGTGTGTGTGTGTACATATATATACTATATATAAACTGGGAGAAAAATATGGAATTTGCTTCCAATGGTTAGGATGGCTTAACCCTGAAATGAACTACAGGTTTAATGAACTGGAAAGACATGAGGAAGTTTCTGACGGTCCCAAGCAGCCAAAGGAGAAGCAAGAATGGAATGTTCTTGTGCTTATTTCTGTTAATGCAAGAGGTGAAAATCATTTGTTCATAAGATTCTCCAAAGATGCATGCTCCCTTCCCCTACCTACACTGGAGCTTTCTTGGACCTCACATTGCAAGGGACTGTCCCTGTCTTATAGGGGTCAGAGACACTGCTTTAAAAGGAACAGCTTTTGGAAATTCAGACTTCTTGCTTATAGTTTATTGAACCCTAAATTCCTCAACAGGCACCTCGGAAAAGGAGTATTGCTTCATTGCAGCACACATATAGATCTGTTTCTGTATGGATACACAGTATATGCAAATGCTTCCTTTTACTATGGAGAAAAGGGGCTAATTCATTGACAGATTTTCCTTTTTCGATGTGCACAATTCTTTTGGGATAAAGTCCTATTCATCAGCATTCCCACCAGTCAGTCAATCATAAGTAAGTCGAGTGCTGGTAGAGAGGACTGGAGAGCTAAGGCACACTATTAGATATGAAGATGGCAGAAAGCTTTCATTACACAATAGGAATTCTTTTCCATCTAACTGGATATAAAAATATTGTGGATGTATTCTTCAGTGTTACTGTCATCTGTATAATTGTAACTTTAAAAGCACAGCTTATGGTGAAGAAGAGCTGCTTGGAAATCTAACAAGAATAGTTGAATATTCTCATTCATGTTCCTCTGAAGATAGATTTTGAGCTGCTGGGCAAAACCTATAGCTTTGCCATGAAATGGGAGTATCTCCCATATAAGGGTTACAACACTTCAATGCCATGCCTGCTCTCAGATACCCACTGAAAATCAATGGGACTGTGTCAGAATATCTAAGGGCAAAATCTGACCCTTCATTTCCAGCTACAGCGAAACCAGATATCACATTGTGCAGATGCAGCTCCTCCTGATTTAAAGATCTGCAACTCAGAATAATGTTCGTGCAATCACAATGAAACATTCTGACTGTCCCTTATCTTATCTACCTTCCATACCCCTCACCAACAGTCTTAGAGGATGCACAGTGACGCCGTCCCTTCCTTTCAGAGGAACACAGCATATCCTTACGTGCTCCTTACCTTTCCCACCACAACTGTGTTTGACTTACGAGGCTCACATTAAGCAATACCACAACTGAAACTGTTTGAGAGTTAATGGTTTGCATTGTGTGCGTGTATAAAGAAGGGGAAAAAATCAAAGCAATGGTGATCTACGAAGTGAACTTGCAGTGTTGAAGGCAGTGGTTGCAATCAGTTCCAAGAGTATCAGTACAATAGTTGGTTTATAAATGCAGTAGGGCATGGTTAGGAAGTGGGCAAGGCAGATTTCTTTACTGTTTCTAGTTTAACATAATGCTGTTTGGTTCTGTTCAGGACTTGTCCTCCCCCTAACCGCCCAGCTCTGAGGAAAAAGAACACATACATCACTGATTGAAGCTGTGGTTTGCAGAAACACTTTTCTGAACTTTCTGGTGGACGTGACCACTGTGGCGTTTGAGATGTTGCATAATAACTTGGAGGTGGACTTCCTTCTTGTCGACACTTCTTCACGTGATTTTTGTCTTGCTGGTTATTCATTACAGAAATGTTTATAGACCACCAAAACATTGAACCTTTCAGACAGTACATTGCACTTCGTCCTTTTAAAGACAGGCATCGACTCTGAGCCTCCCTTCATCTCTTCAAGGCGGCTCAGTGCCGCCCTCGAAACAGTTCAAAAGTTCTCCAGTGTAGTCAGATCCCTTCCATCTTGCTTTATTTTCCTTTCCAGGCGCTTTGTATCCAATGATTCAGGCAGACTGCTTCTGAGGCTTCCAAAGTGCAAAAGAGTTCAAGGTATTAACCACCCTGAGCACCAGTTAAGGCGTATTTGTTTCCAGTCTCAGCCACTGTAAACCTTGCCTACTGTAGTGTACCAGTTCAGTCATACTACTGTTCAGTGCCAGAGAGCACACCATTGTACTGAGCTCGGCAAAGAATTCTAGAAAGAGGGGAGGGAGAAAAAAAGTGGTCAGTCAGTTTTACACAGGAGACGTACCTGAAGGGAAAAGAGATTCGACCAGAGAAACAACACAAAATATTCCGTAATAAGAAAGTAACATGATTTAACTGTCATTAACACACAAAAAGTTTTATTAATCCATATTACTGGTGTGTTAAGGGGCTTAACACAAGCATACAACACACTCAATTTGCACTCGCGCGCGCACACGCACACACACGATTACATAAAACAAAAAAGCTATGCTAGAAGAAAATTAAATTTTCCAGGGCAGCATTCAACTGCCTTAACCATTAGGCAATCCTTTCTCCTCATGCCTCATCCCCTGCCTTATTCACTCCCCCCTCAACTTCTACACCATATGTGGCAGGGGTTCTACAGACAAAAAGCCTCATTCGCTGCACAGCCCTGCATTCCCCGAGTCCTGTCTATCCTGTACACTGAATGAGACTAGGCTCCTGTGGAAAAATAGCATGGGATCATGTAATTAAAGGCTATCACAGTGTGTATGCACAAGGGACCTGAATTATGAATGTAATATTTTTTTTTTTAAATGAAAAAACAGAAATTCTATCATGTGGAACCATGCTGGCCCCCAGTAAGCATCATCAGCAGGGTTCAGACCTTTGCATGCATAGCACAGACCTCTACTATTTGAACCAACAGCATAACTGGTAGCAATAGCAGGCTGTTATCCTCTATGTGGGCTAGTCACTAAATGGGGGTATGAAAGACACACTTTGCCAGAGGGCTTCACATCTATTTGCAGATGCACAGGAATGTAGAGATTCAGGACTTCTGGGCTCAATTCTGTTCTGCTCAATTCAGTTCTGCAGGGGAGCATATCTAACGGTTATGAACTCTTATGCCCCTGTGCCCCTAGCTTGTCTCTGTCCCTTTTTGTTCCTACCCAGTCCACCCACCCCACCCGTCACCCCCTCCACTCCTACCCACCCCTCTGACTCCTGAAACCCCCTCCTATTTTCTTATTTTCCTCTGCCCATCTCCCTGTTCCTCACCTCTATCCATTCGAATCAGGGTCCTCCTCCTTCTTCATACTGCCTAGGCACCAGCAAAGGGGGCATTGATAACATAGGAGAGAAATTTCCTATGGCCCCTGCAGACAGACGGAGCAACTGCAGGATAAATCCTGCTCGGCCCTTACAGTTCTGGGCTGAGCGGGCTCAGCAGCTCTGTGGGGGTGGCACATGCGTGGTCTGGTCAGCAGGTAGAAGCTGCGAGGGGTTGGAACATGCTGAGTGCTCATGGATTCTTCAGAGAATTTAGCTGCCGAACTCTGACTAGTCTGCTGAGCACGTGCAAACGGATATTTTTTGAGATGCTTGTAAATCAGCCAAATTCAGGTGAATTTTCACAGTGACACACATCCCTGACACAAGACAGCCCCCTGGCCAAATTTTCAAGCCTTTGCTCCAAAGCAACAAAAGGGTTGTAAGAAAACATAGGATGCCCCCCCATCCGCTCCCCTCCACAAACGTTTCCCTCCCCTCAACCTCAATGCTGAGAAATGGCTGAACCACGGTTGCTGAAACTTAAAAACAAAGCCTGAGGCAGACATCTGGCATGGAAAATTTCAGACTAAGCAATTAAAGTTTGGCAAAGTAATAAGCAACTAAACACTGGGTCTTATAATAGGAAGTGTTAGGCAACCTTCAGTACAGGCAGTGCTATCAGCCTATAGGCAACTTTAAATCCCTATAAACTAATAAAGCTTTTTCCACCTACATACATGGAAGGAAAAAAGACTGTAGTTTTTATTGTTCAACTCTTGAGAGGCACTTAAATGCTATGGTGATGTAGTTTTGTACTTGAATAGCCAGACAATGGCGCTGATTTTTCAAAAACCTGATGCACACCTTAATGAATTATGGAAGCACTGTCTGCTTTGTGTTGATGGAATTATATGTATCTTTAATTTTTTTTTAATTGAGACCTGCCTAACATTTTTAAATGCAATCTTTCCTTCCCCTTTAAAAACAGTTTGTAGCAGAAGAATATGGTAAAATAAAGAAAAAGGGATTCCTTTTCACTAATATTTTGAATACCCTCGTCTGTAAGTTGTCTTTTCTTTAAGAGTTTCATGGAGCTCTTTAACACCTATTTTACCATAACCCTTGGACTCCTCTCACTATTTTCATGAGCCTAGCTGCCCAGTCAGTAGTGCTTTAAAGCCCTCCAGCCATTTTCAACTCTCACTTTAAAAGCTAAATTCCGAAGTTTACAGTATTTACGTTAACACGTACAGAACTTTTAAAAAGTAGTGGCCAAAGGATTTTCACACCAATCTTTCTGTTATTCCTGTTCCCCAGCATCTAATTTACATGAGTGCATGGATCGTTATGAGGTGGCAGAGGGGTTTTATGGGAAGTTTAAGCAGAAATCGGACAGTTCCAAAGAAGTCCAGCTGGCCAGTAGGAATATGACTTTTATATAAATCTGTGACCAAAGCAAGTTATGAATTAAAATAACTTGAAATTGACAAACGTAAGTTCATGGAGAAGAAAACACACATAAAGGCATATCCTCTACCAGGTCCAAAAGGAGGAGGAGAAGCCAGAGGAGAGCCAGTTGCAGCACCCTGATCTGGGAGACAGTTCTAAAATGGCCCAGGCATAAATTGGCTGCTCTAAATTACACTGACAGGACATGGCCTGTTATTAAGAACATAAGAACGGCCATACTGGGTCAGACCAATGGTACATCCAGACCAGTAGCTTGTCTTCCGACAGTGGCCAATGCCAGGTGCTTCAGAGGGAACGAACAGAAAAGACAAGCATTGCATGATCTGTCCCGTTGCCCATTCCCAGCTACTGGCAAACAGGCAAGGAGCACTTCAGAGTATGGCTTTGCATCCCTGCCCATCCTGGCTAAAAGCCATCGATGGACCTATCCTCCATGAACTTGTCTAGTTCTTTTTCGAACCCTGTTATGATCTTGGCCTTCACAACATCCTCTGGTAAAAATTTCCACAGGTTGACTGCGTGTTGTGTGAAGAAATACTTCCTTTTGTTCATTTTAAACTGCTGCCTATTGATTTCATTTGGTGACCTCTAGTTCTTGTGTTATGAGAAGGAGTTTGCTTAACACTCTGCTTATCCAGTCATAATTTTATAGACCGCTATCATATCCTCCCTTAGTTGTCTTTCCAAGATGAACAGTTCCAGTCTTATTAATCTCTCCTTATATGGAAGCTGTTCCATACCCCTAATCATTTTTGTTGCCCTTTCCCACCCAATTCCAATGCATCTTTTTTGAGATTGGGCGACCAGAGCTGCATGCAGTTTTCAAGATGTGGGTACATTATGGATCAATACAGCAGTAATATAATATCTTCTGTCTTATTTTCTGTCCTTCCTAAAAAATCCCAAAGATTCTGTTAGCTTTTTGTGGCTGCTGCTGCACATGGAGTGGATGTTTTCCAAGAACTATCCACAATAGAGAACAAAAGTTCTCTTTCTTGAGTGGTAACAGCTACCTGAGACCCCATCATTTTATATGTACAGTTGGGATTATGTTTCCAATGTTCATCACTTTGCATTATGAGATCCATCTATTAGTTGGGAACCATTAGAGCACACTGTCAACTATGCCAGTTCTACATCCACTGAGGATTTCCCAACAGTTGGCAATTGCCTGTATTTCCTGTTCCTTTCATGCTACTGGTGTAAAAGGAGTGGAGCAGGGAGCCAACATTTATTTTCTCTCCATTCTGCACCCCCACACTCTCATGTTTAATATCTGAGAAGCCTCCTCCTTTGGCATCTATTTTTGCATGGTAGATCTGAATGGCTCAGTTCTGACAAATTCCTATGGCATCATAATATTCTGAACAGACAACATATACATTTATTGTCTTTCTGTGCAGACATCAAAACCCTGGGAAATATTTGCTACCAGAAATATTTGTAATCTTCCTTCCCCGTAAGTTAAGAGACCAGCATTAAGTGAATTACTTTACCCATGGCTCTTCTCTCAAAATTATCTACCTTAGGTTATACTCAATGCTTACCTCGCATCCTGGCTTATCATCAGTAGAAATACACTGGTTTTTACAGTGGAGGTTTTTATGAAGATGTATTCTATTAGATAGAAAGCTTCTAATGCCGTGAAGCATTTTCTAACACTTTGCTCTGCCTGATTAGGCTTAGTAATTTATATTGTAAGTCCTCCTACTATTCTAACAGGACACGGCACTTTTTACTTTTATTCCTTCAAGTTTGCCTTTTGAACACATCCTTTTGCCCTCTGCAGCCTGCATTTCTGTGAAAAATTACATCACAAGCGCCACGTTAACTACTGACCATAATCTGACCTTTTTCCCTCTCTCATTATCTGTGGTGAGACACAGCAACGTAACAAATTTCGCCATGATGATGTCTGAATAAAGAGTGTGACAGAGATTAGGGAATCCTATTTGCAAGCACTTGCCATGCAAACAGGAGTGATGTCAGTAGGGGGCCAATGCTCAAGCCCTGCTCATGCAGGCACATCTATGAGGAGAGGCCAGAGCCACTGTTTTGGTTTTTTTTACATTAAAAAGGAGCTTAGACAAAAATAAATACAGCAGAAGTAGATCTTCATGGACCACAAATCCATAAGCTGAAAAAGTGAACAAACCTGAACAAGTTTTGCAGCTCGCCTTTAAACGGTGAGCTTGATTTTTACCACTTTAAATTGCTTTACTCTTTATTTTAAATTGATCAGTCTTTCTAACAACCTTTTAAATTAAAACAAACATCATACAGCAGAAGCAAACACATTATACCAATAACATGCACACCATAAACACCTTGTTTTATTTTAATACTGATTTTCTTTGGATTAAAATATCCTTTCAGGCAGTTTGCTGCCCTGGATATTAGGAGTTTAAAAAAAAGGTGTCTCCAAACAAGCACAATGTTAGACTGAGAAGCCTAGGAAATAAACCTTACCCTTATTCTTCCTGGCTAGTGCATCAGCTTGCTCCCAAATATCATAGGCATAGAGGATATAGGAAGTGATGTTGACATAGGAAAAGGTTATGCTTGGGATATTATGTAGGGTGTTGATTGAAGAACCAGTGGCCCCACTGCCACAGTTGCTAGCATTTGATCCTGGTTGGGAACTCACAGAACTAGCAGGAGAGGGCATCGGGGAAAGAGGAGAAGGTGTGCCTGTGCTTCTGAGGAAGAAGACAACATCATGAAGCTTTAAGGTAACAAAAGCCCTTAAAACAAAACACCTAAATTGTCTGATGGTGGGTGGCTCAAAAAAACAGAAGAGTTCTGGTGTTATATACACATGTTCAGCTGTGAAGTACAAGGCTGAGGGCTACAGTGTGTTCACCACCACGACAGGCAAGATATAACACCAGATGCATTGGTGAATCCAAGTGAAGCCAAGATTTTCAAGTGACTCATGATTTTGGGTGCTCAACTTAAGATACCTTCATGGTGCCTGATTTTCAGAAAGTGCTGAGCACCCACTCGAAGTCCCAACTTGGGCACTCAACCTGTACTCACTTTTGAAAATCTTGGCCTAGTTATTTAAGTATTTTGGCTAATGATTCTCATTTCAGGCAAGCATGGTCTCCCCATTAAAGAGTTTAGGCTTTTTGATAGCTATTCAAAATTAGTATCTCAATCCACATCACTTTGCAGATCTGCATTTATCTGCATTTATCTGGTCATTCTCCACAGACTGTGCAAAGTTGCACAACTATATATTCCCCACTGCTTCACCTAGTCCAGTTTTAAGTTACCCAAATGATAGGGTTTCCACCGCTTTCCTTGAGACACTTTCAGTCTAATTAACCTCACTGTGACAAGCTGTGGTAGGAGTGATGGTGCTTTCAGAACCAATATTATAATACATGAGCATTCTTTCAAAATATTTTCAAAGAGTATGCATGGAATTGCATGCCTAGCTTGCACATGGCAATTGCCACAACTGAATATGCACAAATGCCTAATTTGCTTACAGTTCGCCAGTAAGATGCACACTTGGCCATCTGCTGGCACATATCCCTTATTTGCACAAGCAATTGCTTTAACTGCATGCTTAAACTGTTGAAAATCAGGTCAAGCATTAATTTGTAAAACAGCTTTTATGTTACTTTTGCTGCCACACCCACAGTAACTGAGGCAGACACACAGAGGTGGCAAAAAGCATCAATAATCAGCAACAAATTAAAAAAAAACATTTCTGACAGGGGAATCAATTCACAAGAAAGTGTCAAAACACCAGCTAAAAGCTAATCTAAAATTTAACATGCCCTATAGCAAGTAGCACAACATCTGTATGGGAGGACAGGAGGGATGACAGATTTACATTTACAAGCGCCAAGAGGAAGAAAATCCAACAGGTTTCATCTGTCCTCTAAGTCTATTAACCCAGGACAAGGATGAAAACAATGGGAGCTCTACAGTGTCTAATATATTCTCTGTTTCCCTGATCCTTTGACAATAATGAGAGAGACACACAGTGGGTTTATATTATCTGTAAAACAAACAAACCTATCAACTAAAATAAGTTGAGGTGAGGGAAAGAAATAAGCAGACAAAAACGTTAATGTTATTCCAGCCCATAAAAATAGGAGAGATTCAAAATACTCACCCCCTTGCAAAAAAAAAAAATCTGCAATTTAAATGTTTAGGCTACTGCTTCTGTTAACACATTACAAGAAAGATTTTATTATGTATTTTAAATAATACCTTGCAACACAAGGAGAAGGTGCTTGTGTGACTCTGGAAGAATTCTGTAGCAAAGAAGGAAAGTGTAGTTAGATTTGGGTTTCACACTGACCTATACTGAACGCTTGCAGCTAATTTGAAGTCTACCAAATAATGCAATTATACCCTACCTTGAAGTGTTCATTGAGTGTACGGGAATACTTTACTGCAGTGTCTTTTTTGTAACGAAACACTGCCATGTGCAGAATGGACTGGCAGCGCATGCTGTGAACGAAAACCAGGAATCAGTGTCAGAACAGTCTATGCCACTCCAGTAGCAATTCATCTTGCAGAGCTTGAGGACATACACATCCATTTTACTGCAAATTAAAGAAAGATTGTGCTGCCTCCCCCGATATGCCCCAGATAGCCACTGTGAGATGATCATGTCAGAGGGGAAAAATAGGAACAGTCAGGACCATGTTTTCAGCCTCACAGAAGTAGACGCACAACTCCTAACAGGTGTTATGGGCCTAATATACCTTGTGTCCAGAGCTGTCTTGAGTATGTTCAACTGTGACTTCAATTACACAGCTCAGAAACCTTGTCAGCCAAAATCACATTTTACCCTCAATTTAAGCCTTTATGGACTCAAGTTGCCAGTATATCAGGTGAGAGTTAAAACCGCAACCTTACACACACGGTTCCCTACTGATACTCCAGTTCATTTTAAAAGGAGATACTTAAGAATTCACTCTACTGAAGAATTTTCTGCTTAAACTTGACAATATCAAGTTTCATATCAATATTTAACCCACCGCCCCACACCTCAGAATAAAAGGTCTTGCAAGTTCAAAAAGAGAATATAAGGTGTTGCAACCAGGGAAAGGAAGAGGAATAGCCACATACCACAAAACAGCAAAGATTTTTTCATGTGAAGATGCCGAGGTATCTGTAAAGGGTTTTAATGTCATTATAAATCTGTAAGAAAACAAAAAGAAAATGAATGACATTGGGGTAGAATGCACCATCAACAAGTTTGCAGATGACACTAAGCTAGGAGGAGTGGTAGATAACCCTGGAAGGGACGGATAGGATACAGAGTGACCTAGACAAATTGAAGAATTGGGCCAAAAGGAACATGATGAAGTTCAACAAGGACAAGTGCAGAATCCCGCACTTAGGATGGAAGAATCCCATGCACAGCTACAGACTGGGGACTGACGGGCTAGGCAGCAGTTCTGCAGAAAAGCACCTGGGTGTTACAGTGGAGGGCAACAAAAATGATGAGGGGGCTGGAACACAAGACTTACAAGGAGAGGCTGAGGGAACTAGGCTTGTTTAATCTGCAAAAGAGAAGAATGAGGGGGGATTTGACAGCAGCCTTTAACTACCTGAAAGGGGGTTCCAGGGAGAATGGAGCTAGGCTGTTCTCAGTGGTAGTAGATGACAGAACAAGGAGCAACGGTCTCAAGTTTTTCACTTGGAGGGTGGTGAAGCACTGGAATGGGTTACCGAGGGAGACGGTGGAATCTCCATCTTTAGTAGTTTTTAAGCAGCAGCTTGAGAAAGCCATGGCTGGGATGATTTAACTTAGGTTAGTCCTGTTTTGAGAAGGGCTTTGGACTAGATGACCTCCTGAGGTCCCTTCCAACTCTAATATTCTATGATTCATTAAGTAAGAGTGCTAGATTTCCCAATGACATATATACACCACATGATTTATGGAAAGCCAGCATGGTCCACTGGCTTAGAGAGTGGACCAGGATACCTAAGTTTTACTTCCTGTAGTTTCCCTATCTGTAAAAGGGGGTGCTAATATTTACTATCATGCTGACTAGATTGTGGGGGCCCTTGAGGTGTATTCAGGAGCTCCGATTACTCCCTTCTACACCAGTCTCGCGTTGGGGGTGTCACACTGGCTGGATTGGGGGGGGGGGGAGAGAGCATTTGCGTTATTTGACATCAATATATTAAACTCGTAGTAATCCATGTGAGTTATGCCATGTCAGGTACTGTTAGAAAGGCTACAATGTGCTAAGCAGCATGAGAATGTTTGTGTTCATGTGTTATGTGTGTGAGGGAAGTTATAGAGATCTTTGATATCCCTTATTTCAAAGTATGCTGTATAAGACACACCACAGACAGAGAGGCGGCAGGACAGTAGCCCATCAAAACTTTTACAGAAGCAAAAGGCCCAGGGAGGAACTAAAGGCATACCTGAAGAGTTACCAGGATTGGCCCATGTGACTCTGGACTCCATTTTAGTTCCTGTAAGTGCCCACAAGCCGCATGGCCAGAAACAGAGGGTGTATAAGATCAAGCCACAGAAACCATTTTGTCTTTGTTCCTGTCCAGCTGGAGACACACACACCAACCCACCTCTGGATCATTTCATTTTGCAACTGAACCGAAGGACTTAGACTCATCCAGGTACTGGATGTATACCAGAGGGACTATACAAGCCTGCAACTCCACAATTCTACTAGAAACCTGATGTATATGGACTTTCAAATCATTTGTATGTATTTGATTGCTTTAATCCTTTAACATTTCTCTTATTGTTTGTTTTTCTTTTTATAATAAACCTTTAGTTTAGTTACTAAAGCACTGGCTGGCACCGTGATATTTTGGGTAAGATCCAAACTTATATTGATCTGGTACTGTGGCTGATCCTTTGGGATCAGAGGGAACCTTTTTAGTAAAGAGCATAGAGTTTAAATAACTGGTCTCTTTACTGGACCTACTGGCTGATTGGGAGCCAGAGACTGAAATGCAGTAAAGGGGGCTGTGTGTATTTGCACAGTGGCTTCTTGCTAACCAGCGTGGGGGAATCAGAAGCACTGTTTGTGGCTGGTTGGGAAGTCTGACTGCAGCGTCACCCACCAGTGCTGGGAGAATCTGCTCTTCTTTTACAGCCTGCCCTGACCTTGGCATTATTATTACCTGGGCACGGACCGGTCACACTTACCCACCCACGTAAAGCACTAATTAAAGAACCGACCCTGCAGTTGTCCCACAGTTAGACATTCCCTTAACCTTAGCAGGTGTTCTACACATTGAATCGCTTTAGGATTGGGTTCTAGCATAGTCGTCTACCTTACCGAACTCTGTTCAAAGTGGACATCCTGAGGCTGATATACAGGAAAGCCACAGTGGGAATGGTATGCGCACAAAGGCAGTTTGGGGAGCAGGACAGAAGAATACAGATGGTTCCACCAAATATTTTTGACAAAAAATGTCTTTTTGACCAGAACTAAACATTTAAAATAGGAAATGTTTATTTGACCAAAATACTCAATTTTTTCAAGGAAAAAAACCCACGAAGCTTTTCAGCAATATATGTTGTTTTTAGGTCAAAACCCACAAATATTTTTAAAAGAAAATGAGAAAAAAAAATTGAATTAACAAAGTTCCCATGAAAAATTGGTGTTTTTCAACCAGCTCTAGAGAAAGAAGCTAGATCAGGACTGGAAACATTTACCAAACACTTACTGCATATGGATTAAGTGATAACCGATGTACTTCTATATAATTCATGCTTCCTTCAACTTACGGGTAACTCACCTCCATCATATGTGGAGTCTACTGTAACTGCAAAATCCCCTCTTGCAAAATAACAGCAAACAAAAAAGGGAACTTGGCTAGGACAGCCTGCTATAAATGTGCTGGCAGGAAAGAGTAGGCCCAAGAACTGATCCCTGTGGGAACCCACTAGAGGATTCCTCACTGACTGTTACATTTTGAGACCTATCAGTCATCCAGCCTTTTTAATCCATTTAATGTGGGTCATGTTACTTTTCTCTCTCTCTAGTTTCTTAATCAAAATGTCATGTAACACCAAGTCAAATGCATTACATTAACACTTTTACCTTTATCAGCCAAATTTATAATCTCATCAAAAAAAGATATCCAATTAGTCTGACAGGATCTATTTCCATTACCGATGTTGATTAGCATTAATTATATTACTTTCCTTTAATTCTTTATTAATTGAGTCCGGTATCAACTGCTCCACTGTCTTGCACTATCATGCAGCACCTAGTACCAAGGGGTCCTCAATCATAACTAGGTCTCTTAGTATTAATTTAATACATGTAATAAATGGGGGGAAAAATTTAAAAAAATATGCTGTGGCACTGAAATGGCTTTACACTTACTTGAGGAGATCTATGGTATCTGTGAAGATGGCGTATGCTGATTTTGGTGTTAGTGCATCAGATTCCACAGCAATTCCATACTCTATGAAGGAAAGGGCAGCCTCCAAGTACTGAAATGCCTTTGCAACCTTGTCTATCTGTTGGGAAGAAGATGTTCATGGTTAGCCAACAGGAAAAATTACGGTTCTTCATTCATCCTTTGCCATATCTATGCCTTCTCTTTGCTTAGTTATGCATAGTTTGGAGAGAGAGAGAAGTCTGGCCTCAGAACATTAACCAAGGAGTTTGAACTCTAATCCCAGTAAAAATGTCTGAGACATCTCAGAAGTGAGCTGCATGTGTGATCTCTCCTCCAGGTTCTCTTTCCAAGTAACAGCCTCTGCACTCTCCACAGAGTGGAACTCTGCAGTTCACCCCACGTAAGACTGGACCAGCTTCAACAGACCCTAGGTCACACCATCCTGCCAGGGTTACAGGGAAAGCATATACCCCCTTACAACCTCTCTAGTAACTGATGCTAGTGCTACCTTTACCTCTCTCCAGAAAAATCCATGCATGGATTGGATCTCTGTGTGGCAGCCCCTATTTCAAATTTAACACGACAGGCCGAACTGCAGCTGGGACCTGCAAGATGCTCTTATCCCCGTGCCTGTGACCAGCATCTGTTTAAAGTGACTCAGAAAGAGCTCCTTCCAAACAAGCCTATTTGTCCATGGGCTCAAAGGGATGCAGCAAGCAGGGAAGAGAGGGTTAAACCTATGAAGGCCCCCGTGTCTAGGACTTGCCTGCAGCTCACCAACTCTCTCAGAGCTTGGGTGAGCCCAGCTGTCTTAGACGCATCCTGCAGAGTCCCAAGTTTATTTCCACTGCCTGTCTCAGTCTTTCTCCTTAAGAAGCTGGGGCCTGTTCCCCTACTAGGCCAGGGGTTTTAACAGCTTAGTGTTCTTGTGACATTAATCTCTGGCCTTGGAAAAATAAACCCACCCTTCTGATGATAGGTAGGTAGGATTTTCCAATGACCAGTTCATCCATTGTTCTTTTAAGGACTCTTGGTATTCTCTCTGGAGATACCTTATCTCTGGCATTGTTTCATTTTATGCTTGCTTTTTGCAGTGAGCCAGAAGAACATCAAGCAGCTAAACTAAAGCACATATGATATTCATATAAAATAATACACCTATTTCTGTCCTCCTTTTTAGCAAGACCACCCTGGGAAAAGAGAAGAACAATTCTAAATGAGGGAGAGCCCAGAGAATGTAAAACCACTACACCAGTGGAATTTTAGCTTTGAATTTGATATGCCTATTTAAAGAAAACATGTGCCAAACATATTTTCATGTTTAAGCAATAAAGATGTTCTTTGCTTGCTATTAACACTATTATATAATCTTTTGGAACATAATAGCTTAATTTTATTCTCAAATTATGTATTTGGGAAAATACCCCACACAATAGGTTTTTCATATGGTTTGAAATTTATCCTGCTTTGAAAGAAAACGCTGCATTTATCTTTACTTGCAAGTGCTTAAGTTATGAAGTTTTACAGTAAAGTAGTTTGGTGGATTTTCTTATTCTGAAAAGGTGTTTAATCCTTTATAATCCAAGAAGCCTGAACGCTAAGAGCCAAATGTTTAAAGTCAGAGGCCCAGTTCCACATGAATTAGTGCATCTGCATTTGCACATGCAGTTATCAAGACTTTATGCACAACTTGGTAGAACCCTGCAAATCTGTGGATATCCACTTTATCACAGCATCTGTGGACATGTTTGCAGATCACAGATGGATGCGGATCCAAATTTTGTATCTAGAGCCCTGCAAATCTACAGATAAACCACTTTATATACACAGGTATCTGGCTTTATATCCACGGACCATATTTGCGGATCAGATGTGAATATAAATTTTAATTGAGCACTTCAAACTGCCTTTTGGATATCCAAATGACAAATTAAATGCTCAGATATGGTAGCTGTGCATGCAAATGTAGAAATACAAATATGTATACATTTTTGCAGGAACAAGTTAATGTCTTTAAATACTTGTCTTCTGTTGTAAAGGCACTTTTTTGCAGCAGCATACACTTGTGATGAGCTTTGGTTTGAGATAACTGTAATAACCCGGAAATGTATTTTATCCTAAATTACTGACATGCACTCTCAACTTTAACTTCATTTTAACAGATATTTTTTCTGGGAATTTCCTTGGTTTCCTTTTCAATTAAAAATGTCATACACGCACCGTAAACAAAGAAACCAAAGAAAATGCTACCATGGAATATTTTCAATGACTTGAAAATATTAAGCTTTTTTTTAATGTCATGGACATTTTCACCGATAAAATCTGACTGCTTTTTGCTAATTTGGAGCAGTACAAAACAGCCAGAGGATAATGGACAGTTAAAATAGGTTTACAGATGCTCTGCATCACTAGCGCAGTGTAATGCAGCTGGAGCACATATTCCAGTTCCCCCCTACCTCCTGTCACAGTTCTTATGCTAATGTGTTTCTTTGGGGGCATCTCACTCAAGTCTCGGACCTCATGTTATCACCTCTCTCAAGGTGGAATCATGAGATTCTCCCACTCTCAGACTGGTATAGTTCTCTATTATCTACCTCAGCAGGTCTCATTGCTTCCCAGACCCTGTGATTCTGTTCCCTTCGGGTAACCAGGGACTAGACAGCCTTCTTAATGCAAAGTATTATTTATTAGAACAATAGTATTTCAGAAGGAAAAAAACACCTTAAATAACAATAAACCAGTTTGTGTACAAACCAGCTTTTCCCTAAGTCTTACCATTCTCAGGGAGTGAAAAGGCTTAACTCCTTCAGAGACACTCTTTTGCAGAATCTGTTTGTATTGCCCTGTCTCTCTCAATTGTACTTCTGACAATTGCCTTCCTTCTCCTGAGAAGGGCTTTTTAATTGCTTAGAGGATCTACAGGCTCCCAGCTTTGGCAAAACAGGCTTTCAACTTGTTCAAGCCAGGACACAGGATCCCAGAAGCTAACAGCATGCCCCCACTGTTTCTCAAAGGTATTCATATCTGGGAAGTCATAGATCCCACTGAATCTGAGCATCACAGGTACATAATGAACATTTCACTACCCTAATACAAGTTACACAACCTCTCCCAGTAACTAGGCCACATATCAATATTTTTAAATTATTACATAGACCCATCTCTGTCAGACCTCCAAATCCTCTCTCCTTTTTCCTCTAGTGCTACCAACTCCTGCTACTCCATCCTGAGATTCAAAATATTTGGAGTTAATCTTAATGCCCCAGCTGTTGGAATCAAGAGATTTTGAGAATCGCAGTTTCCCCTTTTTAAAAGTAAATTTCTAGCCCTCATGGTTGCAGAGAAAAGCTTGAAAACATGTAGTGAGGACACTCTAAAGCTCAGAAACTAGAGAAACCAAAATGTATTTTGTAAAATATCATATTTTAAGACAATTGTTATTTTTAAGTGCCTGCCTCATGATTTTTGAGCACTTGATGTTGGCAATAATGTACCTTATACCACAAGCAGTGCTTTCAACACATGCACTCACATGCACTGACACGTCCGTGTCAAATACTTATTCCACCCTCTGCTAGTGTGCAAGTATTTTCCGGCATTTTACAGTATATCTTCAGCAATGCATGGCACATGATAGAATGCTCAGCGACTTTCCAGAATATGATGGGAAACATGATACATAATGGATAGAAGGTTGAACTGCATAGAATATATAATTTCATCAAGAGACGACACAACAGCTGATTTTAAGAGGACAGAGTAAATTGAAAAGGGCAACAGGATGTATTATTCTATGTCAGACTGCAACCATAACCAATTAATACTTGGATAATTAACCAAATATGTACTGTTTGGTATATCTGGTTTCTTCTTAATCTACTAAGTATTTCAGATTAATTTCTTATTCCCACATCCTTTCCCTACCCAACTATTTAGTTTTTAGGTGCAAAAGTGTCGTGCTGTGAATAAAATAATAAAAAGGCATAATTAATATACACAGAGTGTGAAATTTGTGCTATGAAAGTGAGGAACCAAGGGCCTGATCTTGCACCACTGAACTCAAATGGGACTTTTGCCATAATTGTCAATAGGAAGAAAACCCCAGGCCTTAAAAGCATTAGCTAGAGCCAGGAATAAGGGATTCAGATGGCTATTTTCCATGTAATTTTCATGGTGCCAAATCCTCTAGGGAGCTTTAAAAAATTCTCAGCGTTATTTTTTTAAGTAGGAAGAAATTAGGATTAGGGTAGAACCTAGGTCATTTTCATTTCTCATCTAAGTAGTGTTTTTATAAAGGATCTTCTGAGACGGAAGGAACTGGCTAGATCCCTCCAGTCCGTCTATTTTAGCGGAAGCATCTGAAAGTTAAAAACAAATAAATCCCTGAATTTGTATTTTACAGATACATCACAGAGGGCAAATGCTCCTGTTACTTGATTGTACATAACAATGAACAAAAAGTATGTTTAATTAGGCATGTCATTAAGCTAAACACACCTCTGAGAAATCCAGGCAATCAGAATTACAGAGCTAATTTTCAGTCTTGTTTACGAGATGCATAATTATAATTTCAAACAGTAGGCTGTTTTAAAACTGATTGTTCAATCCAGTCCATCTTTCAAGGGCTTTGTGACAGTTTTGCAAAGCAAACAGACCTGCTAACCTTGTCAATTACGTACAGGGATGAACTTGGTCATATCAATTTTGAATTGTATTTTGTGGGATTCGTTTTTTAGATCTGGTCAAAGGACCTAATCTTGACATAGCTCAGACTTTAGTAGATACAAGCCATGTTCACAAAAAAAAAAGAAAAAAAAAAATTAAGAGCTCTTCATATAACTGAGAATAATATTAACAGATCTTCCTGTATGTACTGGATCTGAATGTGACAACTGAATTTAACACAGAATTAATCTATTTTGAACTTCTTGACCCTGCAAGATAGAATTTCCTGGCACGTGTCCTGGGAGTAGTACGCTGACCTTGACCAATAGGCAGAGAGAGCTAGGTAGGAAGGAAAGAATGAACACAGACATTATGCTCCTTTTATATATGTGCAAAAAGCCCACCTTCACAAGAAATCCCCAGGTTTGTTTAGAAAACCCTTTAACACTTCCAGCACAAGGCCCAGACTTACCATCATGTCAGCTTTGTGCTTCAGTCTTTTGGCCTCCTCTATGTGATACTCCATCGGATGTTGTCTGAATTATTAGGGGTGAGGGATAGGAGAGAGACACAAAATAAAAGATGGAGTGAGTGGCAATTTTAACATCACATTACAAGGATCCTGCAACTGCTGTGGGGGCTGCTGCTCTAATGACTTAAAAAATTATCATCCCCACCAACTGAATACTGTCAGGCTGTTTGGCAACGCACGGAAATCAAGTTCCTGCTGGAGGAGCTTGCTGTCTAAATCTAAAGGACAGGCAAAGAAAGCTGTTAGAAGAACATTCAGGTTGTACTCTTGGGTATTCATAAGTCAGGATATTCTAGCTTATGGTGGAAGGACAAGTTTAACTGTGCCCTCCTGCGTGTGTGCATTAATTTAATTACATGATCTTGTCTTGCTTCTCATATATAATACAGCATATGTATTTTTCTACTACCTTTTATTTTCCATGTGCAACACTTCCACTGTTCGCTATTCCAGGTATGACAGCCAGAGTCCTTTAAACCCATTTGGATGCAAGATACACAGTGAACGAGGCTCTTATAGAACCCTGCTTATTCAATGCATGCTTCCAGCCACAGACACCTCCATGCATTGGACTAATGTATTTGCTTTATAAAGTGTGCACAGCCCACTGTGTACTCATAAAACTTGCAGAGAAATAAGCAGAGCTCTGCAGAGACTATTCTCAGCCTGAGCTAAAGAGCACATCAATCGCACTGCTCATGGGTAAAGTGCAATTTTCAAAGTCTCATAATTCAGTCAAATAAAAAACAATGTTCACTGATGCACACAAAGGCAGCTCAGGAAGGGTGATTTCCTTGTCAAATGATGTGTAATTTCTACACTGGCTGCTCTCCATATTAGAGCTGCTGTGAGAAAAAGGGAGCCCAAATATTTTTTTAAAAATAATAAAAAATGCGAAGTCTCTGCTGGGTTACCCACACACTGGCCACAGGAAAGCAGCACATTTTAAGGACAGATCTGAATGGAGACAGGGAGATCATGAGTATACAAGGAAAATAAAGTCCTAAACAAAAGGAAAAATATAATAAGTGACTGAGAGACATGCCTGGGAGAAGGATACAACGGAGGGAGGAAGTGAGAACAGAGATCTATGCAGAGGTAGCACTGTGCAGAGTCTTGAAATTGAGGACAAGAAGTTCATGTTTGGCACAAAGTTAAGGTATTCAAAGGACAATGAAAATGACATGATTGGTGTGAAGGAGAGGATTATATAAAGAAAAATCTTACTTTTCCAACTTGATTTGAGGTCTCCTTGGCTTGGAAATACCATTTGGCAAAGAAGGCACTGGGAAAGGTTTTTTGACATCTCCTGAAGGTCCCTGGGAAGTCATCAGGCAGAGAAGAACAAGTCAAGGAATTTGTAATCAAAAGCAGTTTTAAAAGCTTTGGGTTCCCAAATTAAAAAAGAAAATGATTAATCAATCCCAGAATATATTTTCCTTTCCCTCTCCCTCTCTATCTGTAAAGGAGGCAGAAACATGCATTCTTACACAACTGCTTGTAATTTTCAACGGAATGTGACCTTTTCCTGGGAGGGAGAAATTACGTAACAGGTTTTCCTTGCTACTGAACCTAGAGCTGTATTTAGCAGGACAATGCAATAGTGAACTAAAGCAGCACTAAGGCTGATAACCACCCTGTTTTCTCGGCCTCTAGCAAAGACTGGTACAAACAAGATCTACTTCATTCCATCTACTCCACTCATACCCATGCTAGCTCAACCTGGGGGTGAGAGACAGCAGTTGCTGAATTTAAGTTAATAGCTGAAAACTCTAGAATAGCACAGAGTTAAAACAGACATCTGAATCCCGACAGTGCAACTGCCCACACCATCTAAAAACAAACAAATGAACAAACCCAGGATTGCACAGGTCCATCCAAACACAAATGGCAACACAATATGGATTTCATAACCTGAAAACACTGAGAATTATCCACAAAGCTCATCAACTCTGCGGCGAAACAATTTTAGAAATAATACATACAAACTCAAACCCAGGTCCTTTTCAATAAGAGAGGCCTGCTTTTTAAAGGGACCTCGAGTAAAAACAAAAAAAATTTTTAATAGGCTGATTTTGCTTATTAATTCCCAACGATTGCGCCTGCAAAACGTACCTACTCAACAATAAGGCCACTACTGAAAATGTGGCCCTATAATCCAAACATCATCTTTTACATTTGTTCATCCTCGTAATTATTTGCTCACTAGTAGAATGAAGGTAGATAGGAAACTTTATGGAAAGCATCAGGTTAAATTGCCTTTAACAGCACTGGTCACCTAGGGCCTGTTACAAAGTCCAATGAAGTCAATGGACACACTCCCACTGGCTTTGAATCAGACTCCTATTGCACAACAGATGTTGCTGGATGGTTTAGTCTGGACCAGCAGATGTCCCCCCTCAAAGGACATTTTTCTGGAACAGCGAATTCTCAGTAAGTCATATAAATGACTTAAAAACCTATTACAAATTAGTGCATTTTGCAAATTAGCAAACATAATGGAAAAACAAGGACGCTGCAGCACAATCTCTGCTTTATTTAGTTACCTGTAGTTTTAACAATGTACAAATCATTACAAATAATAAACAAGCAGTGTATTTTGTAATAAACAATGAAGCCTTTGTAATCAGAAACCTCAGCCCAGTCTCTGCTTTTTCATACCACTGGGGAGAACATGCTGATTTTTGCTCAGCAAGATTTTGCTAAATAGGCTAACAGCAACTGAGTGAGAAAAAAACATGTGTAAAAACACACAGTGTCACTCATTCACATAGCTTGTCCTTTAAAAACATTAAGGAAAAGAAAAGAACGTTTCTGAAGAGAATGGAAAAGCACCCATTGCTAGCGTTAAATGCTCCACCATTAACAACTTACACCTGCTTTGCTGCCCTTTGAATGTTCGGAATGCTTCCCTTCCACTTTCCTGTGCTTGGAGGATGAAGAATCCTTGTGGTTGCTCTTGCTCTTGGCAGTGCCGTTATTTGTGGCAGGCAGCTGGCTGCAAGTACTGTTCTCGCCCTTGTATCTCTTTTGTGCCATCTTGGCTGGCTTCTGCACAGGCTGAGTGGCAGACATTGGTGGCAGTGGTGGTGGTAGCAGAAGCTCTTTCTTCAGTGTCTCAGATGGAAATTTGGACACTCTGGAGATGGAAAATGAACTTATCATTTAGGGTGTTCATGGTATATAAAAAAGGCTTTAAAAAGTTAATTACATGGTTTAATGATTCTGTTTATTCAGCTGGAGACTCTGGAAATGTGAGATGACTAATTAAGAAAGAATCCATAAAAGCATGAGGAAACTTTAGGGACTTTCTGGTGATTTAGAAAACATATCCTCAACTGTCAACAACATGCAGGAAAATTATCTCTGAAGCCACAATAAAGATAAAATGTCATGTTTGTCATTAGAGAAATGTTTTATAGCTAAATGGCTTGGGGGACTTAAGAATAGCAAACACCCCAAAACAAAGCCACCTTCCCATTTCTTCCTTCTTCAGGGATTCATGAGAAACTAGAATCTCTGGAAAAGGATTTCCTGAATGGTGCGAACTATCACAGCATGTTGTTCCTTCAAAGTGGCTTACCGCAGCACTGACCTCTCTTATTTAGCAGAATGCATCTTCTATCCCTAGCGTCAGATGATATTTCTCATCACCACAGATCATATCCTTTCATGAAATTAAGATGAAATGAACACTGGCCAGTTAAATTAGCTTGCAGAGAACTGCTAAGATAGAGACACCCAGTTCAAGGGACAGGGATTTCCCTGTTTTGTTCTATAAGTTAGGGAGTAAGGTTACCACTAGCATTCGTTTGGAATTTTTTGACAAAATGTTTTTCCATTGGAAAAATGCTACTTCATCAAAACCAACGTTTATTGGATGGTTTCTGAGATCCAGGATGGAATTTGAGAGAGATACAGACAGAGACTGACTCAGTCGATAGGCCAATCATCAGGGTGCTCACCTAGCATGTGAGACTCAGGTTGAAGTCCCTGCCCTAAATCATGCTCTGGGCCTGATTACAAGCCATCCTGAGGTGGCACTGTCTCTCTCTTTTTTGTTTGTTTTGGTTTTTGGGGGGGGGGTTGGTGAAAAATTTCATGAGGTCTCATTTTCATCCCAGTGCAGAATGGACACAAATGTTGAAACCTTCTCTGAAAACAGAATTCTTGTCTTTTGGCCAGTCCTAGTTACCATATGTTTACAGAGTCTCTCATCATCATAAACCAGATTTAAATCGGTAAACTCTGGCAGCTGTATGCCACTTCTATAATCCTCACTTAACTGGCCACTGGCGCTCTCCTTGCAGCTTCTTTGGGTTGTCAAAGAGGAACAAGACATCCGGCATGGACCAGTCAATCTGGCCCCAGGATCTTTACTGACTGAAGTCCAAAAGAAAATATTGAAAGAAACGAAAAACCAGCCCATTCAACCCTATTGCATTCAGGAGAAGAGACAAGACATGGCCTTGTACATGCCCTAAAGAACCTCTAGCTCTTGTTGGGCCCAAGGGAGAACAACATTCCAGAACCAGAAGACCTTCTACTAATAAAGTCCTGCTGCAAACATCTAGACATTTAAATACAGGGACTGTCAGCTCAGAGACCTCACTCAGTATCAGCTGCCTTAGTGTTTTCCCTTCAGAGAAGCAGTGGTCTCAGATAGCTAGACTCAAGCCATGAAGACATTTATAGATCAAAGTCAATTACTTTTGGGTTCAATTCAAAGTAATAGGACACCACTTCAGCTGCTAGAGATCTGGTGTTATAGTCCCCTTCAGCTAATGCTGCCAAGCAGATGGGTAGCTGCACTAGCTGTAACATACAAGTGATCTGCACCCATGCAAACTGCATTGCAACAATTTGATTGAGTTACAACAGCAGGGACAACTTTGGCAAAGGGAAACATTGCAACTACAATGCCAGGTGCTGACGAAAGACATTTTTGGATACCTGGGACTCCTGAAGTATTCAGGGTGCAAATGACACCCCAAAATTGTGAAGCTTTTGGATAAGAGACGGACAAACTGCCCTCTTCAAGGAAGTAGGAACCACTCCCACTCTACGAAAAAGAGTATCTGTTCTTTGGATAAGGCATTGGCTGGTCTACTCTCATTCAAGTCCTAATCAAGGCAGGGCACTGAGAAAAGCAAAGACACTGCACCATCTGGATCTGGTTAACAAGAGAGTTGCACGTCATCCGTGTACTGAGGGCAGCACAGCCCCCATCTTCCCACTGTCTCCTCAGCAGCCTCAAATATGCAAAGATTGACAGAACAGAGCCCTTCAGAACCCACAAGTCACTTAGAACACATGGTTCCATCATCCAACACCACCGTCTGTGACCTCTAGGACAGGAAAGAGTGGGGACCAGCTAGGGTCTGGAGGCAGGTTGCCAAAAGCACATGGCTAGCGGTATCAAAGGCAACTGACAGATCTAATAGTATAACCAGTAAAACCTGATTTTTGTCCATCATTAGGTTATCACCAACTAACAAGACAAGTGTGGTCTCCATATCAGAACCAAGCCAAAAACCAGACAGAGAAAACAAAGAAATCTGAGGCAGCTAGATGACCAAGTTCTGTACCGACAAAGCACAGCAGCACACATTTAACTTTAAATGTTAGTAGTTCCATAGAAGTCACGTGTTTAAAGTTAAGAACATGCTTAAGTGCTTGCTTAACTGGGGTCTTAGGCTATGTCTACACTGACAGCAGCAAAGTCGCTGCCGTCAGATCGACTTATCTGGATCGACTGAGTGATCAGTGAAGACCCGCTCAGTTGATCCAGAAGTCGACGTTATTAATCCACCCCTGCAAGTGGCATAGTGCTGGGTCGACTGGAACACGGTTCCCGTCAGTGCAGTGCAGTGAAGATGGCACACAGAAAAGAAGTGCAGCAGTCAGCAGGAGTTACGCAAGTTCTTTGCGTACGTTGCGTAAGTCCCGTCGACTGCTGCCAAATCGCGGAGGTAAGTGTAGACCAGTTAGAGAGCAAAGACAGTTCACAGCATGCCAGAAGCCTCTCCTCTAAAGAAAGAGCTATTGGTCAGTCGGCAATCACAGCTTCTGGGTTCTCTGTCCTGTTGTATCCCCAACTCCCCGTGTGATCTTGGGACTTAATTGATTTCTGCCTCAATTTCTGCATCTGTAAAATGGGTTCTGAACCGTCCTATCTCATGGAGGGATTATGTGCCTTAACTGTTTGTAAGGCACTGCAATCCTGATAAAAAATTGCTATGAGTATTATTATAAACTTTGCATGCACAGCTTCCAAGTAATAAAAATGACTGCAGAGGCTGAAAGATGGTGGGAAGGAACTGAGTTTAGCAAGGAAAAGGAGGAAAAAAAACCAAAACATTATTTTATTCTTTTGTCCTGAGATATTCCAAAGGGCTCAAGTCCAGATTTTTAAAGGTACGTGTATAGACTGTTGGCACAAAGTTGTAAATAGAAATTTGTACCACATTACATTTCAGATAGCATATACATCACATTAAGCAATACCATACTTGGAGGGAGACAAGGGAAAGCAGCTCCTCGACAAAATCTTTTTTTAAAAGAGCTCAATTTCATTCCTTTTTCAGGTATATCACCACTCTATACTCACTTCATTTTACTGGAGTCTTTGTGACTTGAAGATAACAATGATTTGGTTTCTTTCTCCAACTTGATTTTCTTCCTATCAGTCTCTTTCTCCGCTTCTCCCTAGTGAAAGCAGATCACCACCACTTAGGCTCTAAAAACACATGTAAAAGTGCAGGCCAAAATAGCTACATTTGACTTCCTAAAGTTAAAACAAAAATACAGAAAATGACAACATGCAAATTCAGATCACAGCTGATTAATCTAAACTTCAGCTTCCTTCTAAAGAATTCCAAATGACATTTTGCCTTGTTTTGCTAGAAGAGATTTGTTCTGGTGGATGGAGTGGAAATGCTAACCTTCTCTCTTCCCCAAAAGAAAAAAGTAAAGTATTTTCTGACTGATACTCATGACAGCAAGAATTTCTAAATCCACTCTTGTTGTTTTGTTGCTAATGAATATGAATTATAAAGAGCACAAAGCTGAAGCATATAAAAATTCCTTCTAGTCATTAACGATAAGTGATTGTGCTTTGTGATATGCCTCACTTGCCAAAAGGAAAATAAAGCACATCGGAGAGTGAAACCACACAGATTGCCCCAAGGTCATTTAAACAGGAATAAGATACAGAGGGAAACAGAAAAAAAAACTGGGGTGAGAGGGGAACAATTGTCCAGATGCTCCCTCTAAGAAAACACCAGCTTCTCAGGCAAAGAGAGAGAGAGAGCTGGGTAAATAAGATTTTTAAAAAGTATTACAAGTTCCATGGAAATCATTTGTGTATATTTGTCGAATTATCAACTGCTTGAAAAACTTAAAAATTATTTTAATAAAGAAATACTGCAAAATTTGAATGAGTTAATCAATCTGTCCTGCCCACATAGCACTTGGTACTAAGCAAACGCATGGAGCCCAATCCTGAAAGGTACCAACTGCCCTCAACTCTCATTGACTTCAAGAGATGCGCAGTATCTCACAGGGTTGGACACTTGCATGGCTTTAGATATATTCACTTAGCACTCAGTCTGTGAAACGCCTTCATTGAGAAACCAGAGGATTTTTTTTTTTTCCTGAAGGGAAAAAAGACAGTTACTAACATTCTGTAACTGTTGCTCTTTGAGACGTGTTGCTTATGTCCATTCCATGCCAGGCGTGTATGCATGCCACATGCACTGGTGCCGGAGATTTTTCTCTCAGTAGTACCCATGGGGCTGGCTCTAGTGCCCTCTGCAGTGGCACGCATATGTATAAGGGCGCCACCAGCCCCTCCTCCCTCTTCTTGCTGGAACTCCGACTGAGGGGAAGGATGGTGAGTCATGGAATGGACATGAGCAACACATCTCTAAGAACAACAGTTATGGAAGGTTAGTAACTGTCCAATCTTTTCGAGTACTTGCTCATGTCACCATGCTAGGTGACTCACAAGCAGGACCTCTGGAGGTGCTCCAGGAGTTCACAGATGTGTCGATTGCAATACCACTCTGGCAAAGCCCACATCGTCCCAGGCCTTTTGCATGATAGTGTTGTGTGATGTGAAGGTGGGGACTGAAGACCAAGTTGCAGCCCTGCAAACATCCTGTATTGGGACTTGGGATAGGAAAGCCACCGCCGAAGCCTGCTCTCTTGTCGAATGGGCCGTCAAAGTGGCAGGAGGAGTGACCTTTGCCTGCTTATAGCAAGTATGGATGCGGGAGGTGATCCAAGAGGTAATCCTCTGTGATGAGACTGGAAGACCCTTCATTCACTTGACCACCACTATGAAGAGCTGCGTGGATTTCCTGAAGGGCTTAGTTCTCTTAATGTAGAAGGCCAGAGCTTGCTTGATGTCCAGGTTGTACAGGCATCTCTCCGCACTGAAGCTGTAGGGTTTCAGGAAGAGGACTGGCAGGAAGATCTAGAATATTAGAGTTGGAAGGAACCTCAGGAGGTCATCTAGTCCAACTTCCAAGATGTCTTGGTTTACAGGAAACCGTAACACTAAGGGGCAAAGTGTGATTATGGGAGATTTCAACTTCCCGGATATAGACTGGAGGAC
>ML675617.1:22399389-22444079 GCA_007922155.1 Mesoclemmys tuberculata | reverse complement strand
AGCATGTTGCACAGAGCATAGCAATGCACCTAATGCTTAACAGGGACTTGGAAAATAAATTTTCATTCCAGAAGCAATTTGAAAATGCATCTGGCCTTGATTATGAAACTATGAAGTATTATCTTGAGTTTTGTTAGCTTGCTTTCCCAATTAGGTCAATAAGGCCTCCAAAGCACCAGTAGGGCAGTAACTAAGCCAAACTCAACGGTAGTGAATCCAGACACATTTCAATGGAGGCTTCCTACAGGTCTGATCATTTCAGACAAAATCTAAGAGAAGTTTCACCTTGTCACACACAGCTGCTGTTCAATTTAAGAAGGCTCTAAGACAGAACAACCTCACTTTACACAGCAAAAAACTGGCTCCACCATAAAACAGCTCTCAAATAAAGGATCCATAATAAAGTCATATACGAAGATGAGCCTGACCCACTGAAGTCAAACACTGACTAAAACTTCCAGAGAGTTTACATGCTGGGAGCTTGATTCTAGCCCATCTCTCGTTACATGCACTAATTATAAGGGGGAACTCTACAGACAATACTTTAAATGGGGAAGAGAGAGCACCAATCAGGTAAGGATTTTGAAATATTCTTTCCAAAAGCCCAATTATCTTGTTACCGAGGCCTATTTGGTTTTCAAAGCCGGTTAAAAAGCAAGTGAGAAAGTTAAACCCCATGCTGCTGCTTCCTGCTTCCTGGAAAAGAACCTGCATGTAGAAGAGGATGACATCTTATCCCAGGGCTGCTTTCCTGTCCCTATTTTGGTATTCTGTCATTAAGGCGTCTGAGCCAGTAGGTTTGGTTAAGCCTCGCTAACTCACACGCATTCATCACACAGTACCTCAGACGTCGCTGAAGTTCTCGGTGGCTCGTTCGCTTCGCTGTCACTCGAACTGCTCTCGCTCTCCGAATCTGAAGAGCTGTCTGAATCACTGGTGCTCCCCGACTCCACACTGCTGGAATGTGCTGACGCCAGGCTCTCAGGTTGCGATTGTGAAGCACTGCAGGGCAAGCAGGAGATAAAATTAGAAAGCAGCACGGGTGAAGTTTTATATTTTCATTGACATGAATTAAGACAACTCACATTTTGGCATTGGTGAAAAGGAGAAGAAGGCAAAAAAAATGTATTACCATACTGCAAAATAAAGGTAATGGATCAAAATAAACCCTCCCCGTAGCCAGATGAACATGTGATCAGAGTTTCACCTGCTACCATAACAGGTTGGGAAGATCTATTTATACAGCAAAAATAAAAATTGTCATTGGAGATTTTTAAAGACTTTTTCTGAAAGACTCAATACTCAGTGGGACAGATGCCAGTTAAACAGCTAAAGAAGTGAGAGAGAAAATTAGTTTTCCTGAAAAGGTTTTACACACACTGCTCTCTTCACTGTATTTGCCTCCTTTAGTTTCCATTTTATCAGAAGCATTACCTAGCTGAACTGCCATGCCAATGTGGCACGTTAACCAGGACACCCATTCCCTCAGAGCTTGTTTCTGAAGTCTGCTTAAAACAGACATGTACAAAGCTCAGTGGGAGTTTGAACTTACAAGCACAGTGTGTGTTCTGAAAAGAGGTTAAAAATCAAAATCACGGTGTTAACCTAAGAAAACCCTTTCCCACGTCAACACTGATAGTTTTGCATGAGTTGCAGCCAGTTTTCTTGCTGATCCAGACTTGTACTGAGAGAAAGTTACATTTTAAGTGCTCTCTCCCAGAAGCAAACTGATTATCACTGCCAAAAATTGTATGCCATTGTGCAAGTCTGCCGTTGTAGACCATTATTCTTTGCTTGAAGAATATATTTAACAGGCCAAAAATGTGGTCTATATTTAAGCTGTCTCCATTTGGAAAGGCTCTGGGCTTTTTATTCTTTTTTAAAATCGTTTGCCCATGCATTTCACCTTGAACATTGCTGCTGATTAGATGCTGAAGAGATTGTACCAGGAGTGCTCAGCTATCATATCAGAAGGAGTTGAAGCAACCTGAAGTCTCTAGCTTACCTCTTTGCTGTATTTTGCATATGCAACTTTTTTTGGCTTCTAAATTACTTAAACTCAGTCTTACATATTATTTGCCAATGTGGTATTGCACATAATACCTCAAGAAGGAAACTAAACACATACTGGCACAGGGGGCAGGGGGAGTTGGAAGTGTAAACTCCTCTCTCAGAAGTTACATCCAGCATGCCTGACCTAT
The DNA here is from genome assembly GCA_007922155.1 of Mesoclemmys tuberculata. NCBI lineage: Eukaryota > Metazoa > Chordata > Testudines > Chelidae > Mesoclemmys > Mesoclemmys tuberculata. Next base: position 22,441,878 of record ML675617.1, on the reverse strand, counting down.
TTATCCAGCCTCAAGATAAAATAAAATGTTGGAGCTTTCACTTAAAAAAACAATTAAGGCCAATTTTCAGCTCCCTAATGTTAGATACCTAAGTCCAAATTTAGGCATCTAAATAAGTAGACTGATTTTCAGTGGTGCCAAGCACCCTTATCTCCCACTCCAGTCAGTGACAGCTGCAGGTTCACACTTCTTTTGAAAAAAAATGAAACCAATGAATTAGATGCTTTAACGTTAGGCACTCTGGCCCAAGTTTTCAGTCCTTATAGGTGTAAAGATTACCTTACAGATTTAACCTCCCACAATGCTGTATTAGCCTGAAACAGCAGCTTGAGAAGAGGTTAGAAACACCTCTATTCGTCCCAGTTGAATGTTAATTCTGAAGCTTAATGAGAACTGTTGAGTTTCAAAAGCACAAATAGCTGTTAAGCACCTAATTCCCATTGAAAATCAATGCGAGTTAGGCAGCTGACACTTTTGTGCTTTTGGAAATCTCCCTAACACCTCAAATAATATAGATGCATGACTACATGTGTATTTATCGTATGCAGTTACTGCAATTGTGTTCACAAATTGAGCAAATGCACATGCAAGTGGCAAAGTATGCCAAATGAAAGAAATAGTGGAGATCCTGAAAATGCCATCTTTGCACCATTGAAACCAGTAAAAACTCTAGTAACGGAAAGGTCTGTTACTTCATAAGGACCATGTGACTCATTGGGGACTGAAGGAAGTTTTGGCCCTAACAACTTTATAGCTCTGGTCCCCTGACCATAACGAAAAACTGAATTAAGCTCTTCCCATAACTAGAGCTTGATTCACATGTATTGTACGTCATACACACATGAGCACATGAGGAAAATACTCTACATTTTCATAACTTTACATATCAGATGTGTCTCTCCTCTGACTTCTGTGATCACTTCAATTAGTTGCTTCTTGACCAATTACTTTTTCACCACATTAGAACAAAACAGCAAACAGATTTATTTATATTTATTCAATTTTTCAAATATTTCTTGACTTGAGTGGAAGCGATAACAAGAGTGTGAGCAAACAGAAATGAACCTCAAAACATCAGCTAAACCTGGCTAAGCAATGCAGCCAATGAATTAAACTTTCAGAATATGCTAGTCAGCCAGTCAATACTTTCCTTTTGTCCTTCTAACTCACTCAGCTATTCATCTGTACAAAGTACCATGGGCCAAGTCCTCAGCTGGGATACATCAGCAAAACTGCTTGTTTTATTTCTATAGAGCTATTCTGATTCACACCAACTGAGGATCTGCAAAATTCAAAAGGTTTCCTTTTAAAAAAAACCCCAAAATAACTCCAGAACGCCTTCCATCCTTCCCCATTCGCTTCCATGTACAAAAAATATCAGTCACATTTTTCTTCTTGTTCTAGTTAGCCGTTTTGGAACACACAGTACCTTGGAGGGGCAGATGAGGGAGGTGGCTTTTCAGAGACCTGAGTATTTAAACAACAAAAGAAGAGGGGGAAAGGTTAGGCTAAGGACCTTAAAATGAACAGTACAGGTCACAATGACTTAAAGGCATTTGTATGGGTGCAGTATAATATAAAACATCTAAAACTGACTTCATCATCATCATCATCATCACCACTGTCTTCACTATCGCTAAGCTGGAGGTCATCTTGTAGCATTCTGAAAGACAGCAAAAAGAAGGACATGCTTTAAACAGACAGACTTATTTATTTAAAATAACAAACTTGGTCCTTCCAAAAGTGCGTCTAGTTCTGATACCATACTTAAGAAACCTTCAGGATTTTGTTCCAAGGTTTAAAATGTTCTAGTATTAAATGTCATTACCTGAACAGACTATAATAAAATATCTAGCTCTTACATCTTATACATCTCAAAATATTTACAAAGGAGTTCAGTAGCATTATTCCCATTTCACAGATGAGGAAACTGAGGCACAGAGGGGACATGACGTGCCCAAAGTCACCCAGCAAGCCATTGGAAGAGCTAGGCATAGAATTCAGATTTCTTGAGTTCCAGGCAAGTGCTCTAGCCACTACGCTACATTACCTTCTGAGAGAATAGTGAAGTGTTTTGTGTACTTTACAAGCAACGTGTGGGCATTCACATTGTTTTTGTTGGATTGTGATTACTTTCACTATCACACAGGCTCTCTTCCTGCAGCTGAAGTCTCCAAACCAAGAACACCGAAACCAATGCCAAGGTCAAGCTGAACCCTCAATCTTCTTCCTCCTCTACATACCAGGATGTCATGCTCCTGAACATTGCACTATGAAATGGAACATTTAGTGCAATAAAGAGAAATACAAAATACTAAGATAAATTCAGCTCCGATGTCATTGGAGAACGTGTGCATCCAAGAGCAAAATTTGTCATACCATATTCACAAACATGTAGATGACTATCACAGAATATGACTTTTTAAGTTGTCTCAGAGCATTAAGAAGATGCTTTAAAAGTGCCTTGAAAAGGAGGGCAAAAAATAGCTTGAGTCCCACTGCATTTTTTTCTTTTTTATGATGTATAAAGGCAGCTCGAAAGTCTACTGACCAAAAAACCCTACTAACTCAAAAGACTAGAAATTCAAATCCAGAGACTGAGTATGGCAACCAGAGAATTAGTGAAATGATATTTAGAAGATGATAGACTCAAATCTGAGTAACTGAGAGGGAAACGAATTTTAAATCTGATAGTTTAAAAAGCACACTTTGTTCTAAATATCTGTTCAAACTAATGTTGAGTGAACATTTGGAAGAAAGGATTGCTCTGTTGAACAAGTCAACATCCCAGATCTTTAAGGTGTGAAAATTCAAAGTAAACTTCCTTGGGACCCCCAGGAAGTCCTTCCAGAAAAACCAGGGAAAAACAAACTTGACATTCCTGATATTTCTCAATAAAGTTTTAAAATATCCCTTTAGGCCTTTATTTTAGTTTGTACAGAGCCTAGCACAATGGGGTCCTAGTCCATGACAGGGTGCTACATTAATTATAATATAAAGGGACAAACAAGTCCAACTTTTAAAAAATCCTTTGCAGGTCCCTTTTAAAGACTTAAAGCAGTTCGTGTTTTCACAGCATCATAACACCTACCACAGAAGCTTAAATAAGCATAGTCATGTCTTCCTTTTGCTACCATACCCCACTATTTAGACAAATAAACAAGTAATCTTTCAGTTACAAAGTGTCCTTCATACCAAAGCACTCTGCAAGCACAGATAGATACATACTTTCACATATAATTTTTAAACCACTGAAATATGACCAACTGGGCTGTGGAACTTGGCAACTGTAGGCAAACAAATACTGCACACAGCTTAGGACAGGAAGTGGTGAATCCCAAATCCAAATGAAGCTACAGGAGGAATTGCCTGGTCAGTCAGATAAGATCTATTTGGCAGTCATGGTGGAACAGTAAACCCTGATTCTTCTCAGAGCACAAAGGTTTTTCAAGCACCAAATTAAATGATCATAATTCCAAAGTAAATGAGGAAAGCTATATATTTCCCTTAAATGTGTAAACAAGTTGCTCCTATTAACAGTAATGAGGAATTATGCATATGGAATAACAGGGAACAGACTGAAGTGGTTCTTTTGAAGGTTTTGTTTATTTGTATTGCTTGTTCTGCATTTAAAGTTTCCTTTAAAGTGGGCTAACAAATCACCCTCCTCCACTCTTTCAGCATAGAACACAACTGCCTTAAATTACACCATCGGAAAGTACAGTTAGTTTTCAGGAGTCAGGAAATATGATTAAAGAAAAGCCCTCCAAAAGTATTTTTGCACTTTTGGAAGCCAAGCCACTCACCTTTCTAGGACCTCTCACACCCAAATCAAGCAAGAAAGCTGAGCACCTGTAAAGCTATTATATTAAAGATTAAACTTCCTGCAATCCCCGTGTCCCCTTACCATTACACAAAAAAATTCAAGACATACAGTTACACAGGACGTCTTGTGTACCTGAGAATAGCTTTTGTCATTGAAATAAGTCCCTTCTAAAGCCTCTTCTAATGAAAATAAATCAATGAAATTTGGTTCTTCAGCATCGATGTTGTACAACAAATACTATTCTATAAATGAAATCTGTCAAGAGATTATGTCAGTATAGCTACAAATCCCAGAGGGTATCATTTAGATGCATGCAGAAAGTTAATAATAGGGTTCTTCTCTGCATTATTTTTTTTAAACTTTCCGATTCCATAAAATATATATTTTCCATGTAGAACCCTCTAACAAAGAAAGAATAGGTGAAGTCTATTAGACAACTCTTCAAAAGAACAACTTCAGACACCCACAACTAAATGCTAAGATTTATGAAAGTGAATAGTAATGTCAGATACCAACTTGTAGCATTTTCGAGACCTTATTTTCAGAAAGTCCTGAGCACCCACTCTCTGAAAATCCAGCCCTTTAAAGTTCCTCAAAGTTGAATACCCATACTAAGAGACCCCAAATTACTAGCCTCTCTTGAAAATCTTTATACTCTTAAATGGAGGCACAGCCAACTGAATGACATATTTCAAGTCAAAAATTTCTTTACATAAATTATTGCTCCCACCTTTCATTATTAAACTAAAGTATTTTAAAAAGCCAAATTGTTACTATTTATGTTTTTTGTTTAGTTCCTGCATTTTATTGAATGTGAACACTTTCACTTTTATATACATTCAGTTTTACATTAAGATTCTCAAGTTTGGCGTTATAAACATGACACTGAAATGTCTCCATTGCTTTTTTTTTTTTCTTTCTTTCTCCTGGAAAACTGTAAAGCCTGGAAAACGAAGTTATAGAAAGGAATGGCCATGCCAGTCTTAACTATACAGTATATACTGCTGCTGCTTCTATGATGGAATGACAGTGAACTGGAACAGAGGCTCTTTGTACCTTTGGATTGATTAAGTACCTCATGGACTGTTGCTGGTAGAGTGTAATAAAAAAAACTTTACTAAGGTCATGTTTCATGACTAATTTTTTTGCTTGAACATGTTCTTTCAGCTGTTAAAGCAGATTTAAAAGAAAAAATATCTGCTTTAATACTTCTGTGTTCCTGCAGGATTCTCACGAGTCATGGAAGTTTAATTGCTTTGGTCCAATGCTTTTTACATATGCACTGAATTAATAGAAATATTTTCCCCCTCTGCTCACAAATTCATCCATGCTCCCTGCATAGCCTGTGCTCCAAACCACGGTTCTGATCCTACGAACTTTACTCCCTGAATAATCCTTACTCAGGCAGACAATCCCACTGCAGCTAACAAGACTACCTGCATGAGTAAGGGCTTGCATGATCAAGCCCCAGCAAAGCTACAAGAAGTCTGTTTTTGAGAGAAAGACTACATTATTTAATTATCTGAACTATCTTTTCCCATTAACCTACATACCCTTGCTTTCTTGTTGGAGTCTAAAGCTGGAGTCTCCTTCTCTGAAATGAACGTATTATTAAAAGGTACTAGAATGACCATCTTGGAAAGTGAAGGCCTCTAATTAATTACAGTATAGAAATACCATGCAGGCAGCTGTAAGGATCTACAATGCACGAATCTACATACACTGTCCTGTATTAATCCTTGCTTGGTGACTTCTAGCTTCAGGGTATTTAAATTTTCATGCTCATTCAGTCCATCATCTTTCTGAAGAGACTGCCAATCAGACTGGCTGTTTTTTTGGAGGGCAATATGGTCAACGGTCCTTTAGGAATTAGATGGAGTCCAAGTGTTCCACAGCCTTTAGGGAATTAGTCATTATATAAGGTGATAACTTCCAACTTGGGCCAACTTTGAGCCAGCCACCTAGAAGAAGAATGCTTCATGCTCCATTACCAATTTCAATTCCAAGTCCCAGGTTGCACAGATGTTTAAAAACAAAACAAAAAAAACCCTACTAGAAACTTCTTTAAAGTCTAGGCTACAGACGCATTTCCTTCAAAGGCAACAGGATGATGTGGGAGAGACTACCCTAAGACTACATCTGTTCAGGAAGTCCTCTTTAATTTTGCATTATTTTAAGAAGTGCCTTCCACTTAGTAAATTAAACTGTTTGGTTTGCTCAATCTAGGATCACAAAATGACAATAATGCTTCAAATGAGTCATGCTTTCAAATAGATAAACAGATAGCCCGTTTCCTATAGAACATTTCAACAAGTTGTTAAATAGCTTAGTTAAAGAAAATAAACCCAGACTAATATTTTTAAACACTTTAACTCAGGAGTGACCATGTTTTTAGGCATTGTCACATTCTATTCCGTAGTCTGTAGAAACTGCAGCACATGCACACACAGTCATTCTCCCTGAAAACCTATTAAAAAGCTTTCTTAGGAAGCAGCTCTAAAGCTAATGTAGCATGCCAGACAGGAACAGCTCCACTGAATGCACAAGCTGGTCTCTCTCCACAAGCCTGGTTAGAGACACATTAGCAAGAATGAGCTTGGCATCTCTTTTTCTAAAAAGAAAGGCTACTTCCATTCCAATGAAGCCAGGTGCTAACTTAAGGGCCTTATTCAAGAATGAAAGACATCTGGGAAATCCTTGTATGTTCTGTATAGCTGAATGCTTAATTTGGGCACATAGATGCATAGGGATTTCAATCTCTAATTAGCACAAATGCTGTTTGTTTTCAGTCAACTACACTTCCTAACGTAAGCTACTCTAGGTGGCTGAATTTTGAGACAGTCACGTGTATTTCCAAGAGCAAAGAAAGCAAGTCCTATTGTACAAATGAAAACAAAAATCAGAGATGCATCCGTTCAAGGAGGCGGCATATTTAAGCCTCTGGGCAAATCATGGTTTACTCTATTTGATATGCGAATCTAAGTCACTTCTCCTTCACACTGACTATCTGTGCATTTTGGTTGAATTCACAATACAGATCTCTCTGATGTATCAATGTTTGAGCAAAAACTAATTCTCATGTCCTGATAAAGCAGACACCATTAAATGATGTACATTTAAAATTAGATATCACTGGGTGGTATGTGAGATAGTTAGTTTCCCTTTATACCTAGAATAAAATCATTCTGGAGGTGATGGCTTGCAAATGTTGGACCTGATCCTTCCTCGTGTTGCACTTTAAGTTGTCATTCACACTTGTGCAAAGTGCATGAAGAACACTACTAGCTCAGAATTTACTGTTCACTGACACTAGAGGGTGCATTTTATACTCACTGGACCCCCTGCACAGCTGTCAACAGCTACATAACATGCAAGGCAATGAAGAATCAGGCCCATTGACTTTTTAATGGTTTCTACAGAACATCAAGCAGCTAAAAATTACTTTGTTCTAGTGGGCCTGGACTACGATGGTAGGGAGTTTGTTCAGAGAATCTTTTGATAAATGTTAAAAAAGCTTAATTTCATTGTTAATAGTTAATACTATAGTAGGGGGAGGAGCACCTCTCCAATTTGTAATACTGACGTTCCTATTCTAATACAGACATTCCTATCTGTAGCATTGTGATGACTTTAAATACTGCAACAATTGCAAAACATATAATGATTCAGCAATTACCCTGCTATTCGAATTGCCCTTGAGCCACTTAGCAATCTACTTGCAACTTGTAAAACAAGGTTCAGAATCTATCTATATTGCCATCTAGTCTGGTTAACCTTGCAAGACTAAATTTCATCACACACAATACTTTGAAACAGTTATAATAATTAACCAAATTAATTGGTTATTATTTTCACTTGCTATTAATACTACAAAATCACTTTGTTATACTTGTTAACCTTCTCCACCACATACCTTTCCATTTGAGAGAAAAATGAATCACTGACTAACTGGCATTCCCTCCCACCCCCTTCTCTATCGACCCTTTTCAAAATATAAACGCTAAAACAAGGATGTTCAAAACACTTAGCCATGGTCTAACATGTTATGCCAACCCTGTGACTTTTTTAAAAATCCTACCCTACATCCATCACCTGTGTGACCCTAATATTTCTTTATTGAAATGAGCATATAAAGTACCATAGCAATTCCTGATTCCCACAAGGAAGAGTTCAATTTTACATACAAAGACAGACTCTCTGTGCAATCCAATCCATATGGGTGGAGCTCTCTGAATTGAGAAAATCCATTGATGTCAGGGGGCCACACACTGCATATCTGATTGTATGACTGGGCCCTGGTCTACACTTCTCTGGTGATTCGGCAGCAGTCGGCGGGCGTTACGCCGGCTACGCAGAATAGCTCATGTAACTCCTGCCGACTGCTGTGCCTCCCTTCTGTGCGGCATCTTCACTGCACTGCACCGACGGGAACTGTGTCCTTTCGATGCAGCGCTCCGCCCCTTGACAGCGTGGTTTACCAGCATCAACTTCTGGATCGATTGAGCAGGTCTTCAATGACTGTTCAATCAATCCAGATAAGTGGCTCTGAGGATGGCGACTTTGCTGCCATCGGGGTAGACATACCCTAGGACAATAGGGAGTGGAATGAAAGGATCTGTATTTGATACAATCATACCTAGGCAAGGATTCCTAAGACGAAATCCTAACATCCATTTGGCTAAAGGCTCTAGAAGAACTAAGCAGTTCTAAATGGAAAAGCTAAATGGATATGTAAAATTAGGAGAGCATTATTTTAAAAGACTAAAGATGTATTCATAAGTGTTCTTATAAAACAGGAAAGGATTCAGTGGAGAAAATTCTTACTTTACACACAGAAATGAAATCACAAAGCATCACCTTTACTTTTTCTTTCAGCAAGAGCCATTCATTAATAGTTTATGAGCTGCCATCATAGTTTTCAGTGTCAATAAAACAACAATTTATACCCGGTAAAAATGTTTTGTGAACTAGAAAATCTCTCTCATTCAGATACAAATTATAAAATTTATTAACCAGAGAAAATACAACTAAAAAGTGAGAATAGAGGCAAAACAAATAAATAGCCAAGAGCTAGAAAGAAACTCTCATCATTGCATACTATGCAGCTGGATTAACAGACTCAATTTTTAATGTTTGTCTTAAACACAAATTTACACCCTAATTTTCAGAAGCAGAAATATAGACTTCCTGGTTATTTGAAAGATTAAAAGAATCCCATTTGTTAAAAATGAATCAAACTAGCAATAAAGCCAGTCAGGAAACTTTCTTTTTAACAACTGAAAAGAATAATCCAAGAGATCCATGTTATCTCTATCATCATAGCAATATCATTATTGGTCTTTTAATAATTTTAATTTATAGTTTCCCAAAACCCAACAACATACTAAGTGCTATACAAAAATCTGAATCTGAGTCTGTGAGGAGTAAATGTTTGACTAACAAATCAGAACTGCAGTTACTTCTGTCTAAAGAAAGAATGGGTAGTCGGTACTTTACTAACCTTCATAGACTTTAAACTACACACATGAAAAGAAACAAAGGTAAATTTGCATTTAGGAAAAGAGCTTCATGTACTACTTGTAGTTCAAACAGTGTGAGGTGTGGCTAGATATTAAGTAGTGATTGAGGCAGAGAGAAAAACCACAAAGCATATTATCAGTACTATTGAAAAAAAACAATTAAGAGCCTGATCGTCAAAGGTAGTCTTTCATTGACTTCAGTGTGTGTTGGATCAGGCCCTAAATTTATGGAAAGAGGATTGCTCAAGCTTGAAGCACTGCAAAAATCCAGTAAACCAGGGTTTAAAACTGTCAACGCCCACCATAATTCTATAACAGCAGCTCACTGAACATAGCACTGAGAAGTGAGTCTCACTACTTACGTTGTTCCTTGCTGTGAATTAGGCAATGTTTTTGAAGATGCATCATACTGTTCTGTAAAACCAAAGAGAAACAGTTGGTGTTGCGTACCTCATTTATATCGTATTTTATTTCTCTGACTTTTTACTTGTGTCTCAAATAACTTGATCTTTTGGGTCAGGAGTTTGCTCAGACATATGATACTGATCGAGCATATTACCCTGGATACTGACCATTCGAGACAGAGTTTCCTAATATTTTATAGTTTCACATCTATAAAATAAATAAATAATAAAGATCAAAGCTCCAATTCAACAAAGCACTCAAGCATATTCTTCAGTTTCAGTATGTGCTTAAATTCATCCCTACACAATAAAGCTCTGGGACTTGTACTCCTAAATCAGTTAAATACTTTTGAAAATCTCTCCTGTAACCCACACCCCCCAACCTGTATATGGATGTTCTCTTCTATAACACCAAGTCTGGTTTGGATTTTTTTTCCTTTTACTTACTCTGGTTCTGTATTACAGATCCAACATGCTGGGCTTCCTAGAAAGAAACAAAGAATAAAAGCTAAAAATGAAAATGTTTATAAAAAGTTGAGACACACAAGATGGGTGAGGTAATATCTTTTATTGAACCAACTTCTGTTGGTGAGAGACACATGCTTTTGAGCTTACACAGAGCTCTTCTTCATTCTTTCAGATAACTAGAGCTAATATAGTATTAGTTATGATAGCTGTCTGTTTGTAATTAGCAGCATTTTGGTCTCTTGTTCCTGGAGGCGTAGGCTCTGATTTTGTAGAAGTGTTGCGCACTCATCACAGCTCCCAAGAACTTTAAATAGATTTGTGGCTATTCAGCACTTCTGAAAAATCAGGCCCAACAGTTTAAACTAGATTATCTATCGTATGAAAGTTTGTCTTGTTGAAGTCTGACCTTCTTTCTTTGTGGTGATGCAGAACTCTAAGATATACTGAGATTATTTATCCTCGACAAGAATGAGATATATTATTAATGTCAACAGTACATATATTATTAGTATATGAATTTTTGCATCTTGAAATACAGTGATAAGATTTGATAAACATTTACAAAAGACTCCTTTAAAGTGATAATAAAGAGTAGTTATGTTTATGCTATAACACAGGTGAGAGCTTGAAAACTTTTGCGAAAACAGGTATTTTTGAAGACCAAGATCTTAACATATATTAGGGGTTATTTTTTCCTTCTGGTTATTCATCCAAGTTCTTCTATTGCTCAAGATATGTTTTATAACTAACGAGACTTCATTTTAAAATAAAAAAAGGTAAGAGATGATTACAGCGGGACACATACAAGAGGTTTGTAGCCTACACAAATGTAATTACTTAGAAGCAAAAGCTAACCTAAATTTTGATGCAAAAGGATGGGTTTAAAATAAGGTATAACAACTTTATATTTTAAATCCATCTGCTTTCATTTCACATCTGATTTTTCTAAATAAAAATGAAATCTAACTGCCTGTTGCTGTACTGAAAGAGACAAACTCAGGTGAAAATGTACCCTAGTTGAAAGCTCTTTTCTATGCCATGTCCACACGATGCGCACCACAGCAACATAGCTACAGCACTGTAACCTCATAGCGGAGACGCAAACTAACCCGACAGGAGTTTTTCTGTCACTCTACAAACTTCACCTCCCCAAGAGACAGTAGCTCAGTCAACAGACACATTCTCCCATCATCCTAGTTGCATCTATACTGAGGGTAGACGGATTTTTCACACTCCTTAGCATCACAGTTATGTTGACTTAAGGCCTTACGCATTAAAAAACATGTGGGGAGGAGGGAGAGGTTCTTGGGGGTTTTTTGTTTGTGTTTTTTACCTTTATTGGAAAAGGAAATTTTGAAGGCTCAGCTGTGCTAGGCGTATGGATAGCTGTCAAGGGAGGTGGCCATGAATGGGTCATTTCCTAGAAAATAATTAAAAGAAAAAGGATAGATATTAAATGTTTTTAAACTACTGATACCCAGGTGAGGTTCTACATTGTTCACAGTAACATACTGAAAAGTCCCTGATGAACCTGCCTATAGCTAGAAGGCTATTTAGAAAATATTTTCGTGTGAAATTTATATTCTCATCATTCGCAATACAAAGCTATGGCCCCTAATTTGCAAACACTTACACATGTGAGTAGTCCCATTGAAGCCTGCATAAAGTTAAGTATATGTCTAAGTGTTTGCGGGATTGGGGCCTATTACATTACAGCTATTAGAGGTAATAAAGGCAGATGCAAATAAAAACTTCATACTAGCTCTTTGGTTTTCAAAGTGCAGTACTTCTCTATGATGGAAGTCATTACAGTCCTCAATGCTGGCACAATGGATAAATAACTGATGCCATTTTAGAAGGCTTTTCATAACACCAAGGGGCCAAACAGCAAACTGACTGCAACTGATCTTCTCTTTAGTATTTGCCTTCAAGAAACACACTCAGATTTGGAGCTGAAACTGCCTTCATAGGCACCATTAAAAACTGAGCATATTTTGCTCCAAGTACCTATGGTTTGACTTAATCCTTCAGAAGCCAGTTATTCTCAGATCAATAACTTTTAATGCCAGAAAGGACCATTAGGATCCCCAATCTGATCTCCTGTATAATACGGGCCACAGAATTTCATCCAATAATTACTGCATTGGACCCAAGAACTTGTGGCTGAACTAGCACATCCCTTTTAGGAATGCAGGCAGTCTATTCAAGACTGACCGATGGAGCTATTCAAAACACTTTAAAAACTGGCCAGTTTAAAGGATTTTCCTGTGACCATTGTGACTGAGAAGCAAGCTGAATCCAGGAGAACTAGACCCAGACTCCAGGCATCATTCCTCATGGAAGAAGAGGATCAAACACAAAGCACTGGCTTCACTGAAGACAGAAACGACTGAATGAAATCAGTGAGGCAGAAAGATCACTGTGAACGCAAGCATTCACAGTCTGACAACAGGTTTACAGAAATTAACAGGTGAACTGTTTGTGAATAAGTGTTCCTCTTTGTACCACAGTCTACAAATATTCCCTCTTTACCAGGAGCAACATGAGGAAAGCTCTGAAATTCCTGGCTTCCCAACCAAATCACATTTCAAGGAAGGATTTTATAAGTGTAGAAGAGATTTACATTTAAAGAGTCCATCCACATCATTACATTTGGCTCTACAAACATCCATTATGGTGGTCTAGGAAGATTTCTACACAAAGGATGGAGGGGAGAGGGAGGGATTTTAGACTTTACCATCATCTTTATGAGCCTCTTATCACAGCTAACCTGTGTAAACGAGTGATCACATTAACATTACCCTTGTCCTCCCTCTTTCTTCCCTCCCATTGTTTGTTGCTTACATTTGCTGCATCTTGTTTCAAAATTAGATTATAATTTCTTTTGGGCATGGACCACGTCTCCATATATTTGTGCAATGCCTAACATTTTGGGTTTCTAATCATGATTTGTTCTTTTGTGCACTACAGTATTAATACTAAAGAATCTGTTATCATATAGGAAAACTGTATTTCCTAAAGTGCGATGGAAAAGGGTAGCACTTATGCAATGGCAACAAATATTGCACCTTGTGGTGTTCGCAGGATCTGGTCTCAAATGAAACAGTGCCCTGATTACATCTTCTGTATGACGGAAGGGTCAGAATATTGAATCTTGAAGTAACATTGAAGGTAGAAATAACATCTCTGATGAAATACAGAGCATTGGACCAGGGTTTGAAGTCCTTGAACTGCCTTTCTGAAACTAACTTGACTGGCTTGTGAAACAAATATATTTTCAAACAATAGGTAGGAAGCTGCTACCACTTAAACCCTCTGTCTGTCTTTCACACTTTTCTACCATTTCTCAAGAAATAGACCGTCTTTGTGTGTGATAACCCTATTCAAAGTTTGTAGAGCCAAATGCAGGAATGCCAGGCTTCTGGATTAGTTTTGCAGAATTAGACTCTTAACTACCACGAATGTGGACTGGCTCAATGGCAGTGCCCTGCATTAATCTGCAGAGATGAGATCTCCAGTCCTAAAGTCTATTTCTCACAGCCAGCAGGTACTGGAAGCACTGATGAGTTCAGTATCTTTGTGAAAAGCAGTCTTTGCATTCAAAAACAGCAACCATCCAATTAACGTGCAGAATTGCCTGATTCCATAGTATTTATTCTATGTTGCTTCTAAGTCTTGCTTCTGTATTCTATCAGAGGCATTACTTTTAGATTCTGAAAGTAATTCTGAAAGTAATTCTGGTAATTTCATTGTGGTCTGATGCAACAGAAGCATAATACAATTTCTCCCAGCTTTGCCTTTTAATGCAAGTGAAAGATAAGTTAAGGTGAAAAGAGACTTGCTAGACACATATCTCTCTGTAAGCAATTAAAGAGGTGCAGGAGTGCACTCACCTTCAAAATTTCTTCAACACAATGGACTTCATTGGGGAAAGGTTGCTAAAATGTAAAAGAGAGGGAGACAGAGTGAGTCTTCCATTAACTGACATGAACTCTTGGTATGAAATAAAAGATGAGCAAAGGCATTTACTGATCAGATAATATAAATTTTGTAAATGCTAGTAAATAAAACTTGGATTAAATAAAAATGTATCCCCCAAAACAGAGGTTATTAAAACTAGGAATGCTTTTACAACGCTGGGGCTTTTTCAGCTCCTTGCTGAAGGGAATGGGGGTTGGGGAGAAGAAAGGTGAGCCTTATATCCGCAAACTGCAGCATCTTTTGGATGACTGGGAGCAGCTCCTGGATAGAAAATTGCCATGAGTAGCTAGTATAAAGGAAAAGGGAAGGAAACATTTTATCATGTGCTCATTCACCCCCACTGTAGTTACAGCTGTGCCTCCAGCTAACTTTCACATCTTCACTTCTGAGTGTTAGCTTTGCATTAATTTTTTTGTGATGAATTACATACAGAAAGGAAAACGAAGCTCAGTAAATGAAGACACTTGACTTGATTGACCAACAAGGTGACGTTTTTCTCCCCCAGTTCATGACCTGCTTTGTTACTTTTACTAAATCAAGTGCACCCAGACCTGTCAGGTAGTGTCAAAAAATTGCCACAAGCCACATATGACATCCAAAGAGAGACAGGGTTGGGTCAATGCATAGACAACACAGGACAATGCCTAAAGCCCCAGCTCCTTGAATCATGCGATTACATCAGAATCTGAGTTTTCATTTGAAGAGAGTTCCTAGCTCCTATAGCTGTGATGAAAAGCTTGAAAATATTACCCAAGTGTAACTGATGCAGTGATGTCTGCCTGAGTTTGCAGGCAGCCTGAAATAGCAGCTCCAGGAGACATGGGCAGCCCCATGCACCTCATGGTGTATAAATGTCAAGCTCCACTGGTCTGAGGTCCTCTCAAAAACACTCCAGTAGAGGACCCTGCAAGTGACAGGAGGAGAGTGTAGCAGGCCCGGCCCACTCAAGGAGACAACCCCCAGCAGCTGAGGTAATATGGGTAATATTAGTATAAGTAATATAGATTCCCCCTGCTTCTCCTCTACTCCTGCTTCTCTGGGGGGGGGTACTCCTGCTACTTCTCAGGGAAGGCAGGTCCCATGCTGATGCCTCTGCACCTCAGGAAGTGGTAGGTGCCTCCTGCCCCTACCACTAAGTGGGGAACAGGGTTGCAGCAGAAGCGCAGAGCCTCATGCTGCCTGTGTTCAGTTCAGTGTGCCTAAACCATGGATTGCCATAAGGTGTGAAAGGAGATCTGGGGCAGAGTAAGAAAGAGTAACACTAATATTTGCAAATATATATAACAGAGCAGACATGGCTTGTGCACAGAAATTGGTTTGTTTTAAATATTCCACTCAACATATGCAGAGTACAGCAAGTAGCAAAGCCACCTACAAACATACATTTCTATAACTACGTTGCTCAGTGGTGTGAAAAAACCACACCCCACTGAGCAACGCACGTATACTGGCTAACTCCTGTCGATAGGTGAGCTTCACTCGCTGAAATAGCTACTGCTTCTCGTGGAGGTGAATTAACTATGCTGATGGGAACAGCTCTCCCACCGGCGCAGCAGTGTCTTCACTGAAGCGCAACAGTGATGCAGCTGCCTCAGTGTAGCTGGACCTCTACAGCCTTTTAAGTATAGACCTGCGCTAAGTGTTGATCCAGCCAGGGAGAAGAGAAGGAGACAATATCTCATGCCTTTCAAGCACACGAACGTAGAAGGTACCCGTACATACAGACACAGTCAACTGATGCACAATGGCATGTGCTTGTGGTGTGCAGCACACAGGGAAGTTCAGTGGCAAAAAAAAAAAAAAAAAAAGTAGTACTCTCATTCCAGCACCAAAAATAGGAAAGTAACTGAGAAACATCAACTGACAGGACAGAACATTGCTTCAAGGTATCCACCCCACATCAGGCCAGAGAGAACAAGCCGGCCTTATCGATTTGTTTCTCATTTATTATTTTCTATTGAAGAAGCAAAAGGCATCTTTTATACATACTGCCTCATACCTGACTAGCATCAGCCTTAACAAAAATAATGAAACCAGGAAATAATTTAATTAATTCAATTTGTTGAGCAGCTACAATCATCAACTTGTGGTTAAAACCAACTTTTCATTCCTCATTGACAGTGTGATAAAGTGTGATAAAGAGAGTTGTTTTGCCCAAATCATCCAACTTACAGTAAAGGGTGGTATTAGACTACATCAAGAGGGTGGCAGCTACCTATGTCAAAGGGGGCAGAACAGAAATCTGTAACATTGTAAAAAAAGAGTGTCAGAGGGAACGACTTTGTCCGACCTAGGGGATAACGGAAAGTCCTGCTGTTAAGCTGTGCTGAGTCCATTGTAATGGATCACTCATATCTGAAGTGTACCGGTAGCTATTCTATAGGTTGCTTCTCATTGTATTTCAACTGCAATGCACCTGACCCGAGTGCCTTTGCTGCTCAGCTAATCCGTGGTCGTGTCGATTCATTCAGTCGTGAGTGCCGTCTCGGTTACCTTTGCAGAGCTGGGACAGCACCTACATGGGGACACATGCACGCAGCCTACAATGACAACTGTGGCTAGTTGCAGAATCTGAGTGCTGAATTATATGGACTAACAAAATGCTCTCGTACAGCAGTTCTTTTATTCACATAAAATACAACATATCTAATGTTGAAAAAGGGCAAAAACAGACTGAATGGCTCAGCCATCTACTGGTAATTTGGTGATGGCTGAGGGTGCTTTTAGGCCAATGTTTTCTCCCTTCACTAGAAGAGAGAAATAGTAAATACCTGAAAAGATTTGGCTTTGCCTGTTAAAAGCTAAATAAAATAATGCTATTGATGGGCTCAAACCCTACTTAAGCATGAGCAGTCTACCTCACTGAAGTCAATGGGACTACTCACACACTCAAAAATTAAGAAAAATACTTAAAATGCTTTGGTGGAACAGAAACAGAATGTTCAGTGGTTTGCTGGACCAATATATCTTCAAACATTTCTCTGTATGTAGACTTAAAAAAAAACATGGACAAACAGGGAAACAGAAGACAGGTGTTTAATAGTTTTCCTTTACAACAGACTTCACCAATCCAGGACAGGTGTATGTGTCAGGAGGGAGAGGAAGCTCTTAATTTAAGAAAGCATGTTTCCATAAATTCTGCACAGACCTACTTTACAGACAACAGCAACTGTGTGGCGAAGGCCCTGGAACTTAAATCCCTTGGTGCTCAAGTCCACAGTGCTTTAATGACCACAGAGGTTGCTGTTGTCTGACACCTTGCACAACTTTGCTGAGCACTTTGAAGGGAGTCAGGGAGGAGGCACTATGGCACAGCGCTATCTGGTGCGTAAATGACGTATTGTAGCCGATCAAAAGTTCATCTGGCAGCCAGTAACACAGGAAGTAATGAAAAGGAAGACACAACCTCAGTTCACCTGGCATGAAGAGACCCTTTTTGGTTGACCTCTCACAGCTAGAAGGTCATGGCATCAGTGATAATGCTGCTGCTTTAGAGACTTGGCGGGGGAGAGAGAAAGACTTACCAGTGTAACAGATCAAAGTCTATCGTGTCATTCAGCAAATGGAAGAGATGATCCAAGGTCTCATTCTCAAACATTCACTCCACATTCCAAGAGCATGAAGCGTTCTGAACCTAATTTTTAAACTGTAACACAATGCAACCAAAGTTTTCCAGCCTTGGGAATCTGAAGTTGGGCGTCTCAATCCATATTTAAGGTCCTAAACAAAAGTGGCCTGATTTTCAGTGGTTGAATTCTTAATACAAACCCCTCTGTTGTACCTTTAAATGTTACATTTCTTATTTAAAAGAAAGCACCACATAATTCTAGAATTAGAATTAGAATTCTAGAATTGTAATTCTACAATTATAGTTCAAAACACTAGAATTACAGTACTGTGAGCTGTACTGGATCACTGGCATAGAATACTGCTGTATCTTAATTCTTTCCATTGAAGCAGGTATAGACAAAAAACAGGAAAAAAGGAAACAATACATACCAGGAGACATGAAATATATTTTAGAAAGATTAAATATATATTGTACGTAGTCATAAAAAATATTACTGCACTCAATCTGGAATTAAACTAATAAATTGAAAAAAGTTGAAAAGGTGCAACGGCTAATAGATCGTTGGTGCCAAATTATGAGATATTCATTGTAAACTCCATTTCTAATACTAGTAATTTTTTTCATAGCTAGAAGATCTCTTACTATTAAATCATTAAACAGATACGCAACTGGGGAACTTCTATACTTTTGTGAGATAGGACACAGAATGTGACATACACCTTACCCTCCTCCATCTCATGCACATCCTAAAAAAAGGAAGTCTGTTACAATTAATTTTAAAAGTCATATGCTTCACATACATTAAGAGGCTTCTCCCCCACCCATCTTTTCACTTTTTTGCAAGATGGCCAATATATGCAGTAGTTTAGACTAGCTGCTGTCAACAAAATTATCCTCAAGACAAAATTGGCCATACATTACGTCACTAGTCATAGGGTGTCATTGATGAAGAGAACGTGCACGTTTAAAGCCAGCAGCAGTAACAGCATACAGATTACCTCTGCACAATCAAAGGAGATCTGGATGTAGACATTAACTGGAATGGATGTAAACTGCCTTTCAGGGAAGCATTAAGGTGTTACAGACCTTTCTGTTCATTCCTGTATCACTACTTTCCACCCCACTGCTTATCTGTACGCCTACTACTGTCACATTCTATTTAGAATTTCCTCTGTGATATTCTGTACATAACAGACAGCCAGTTTCTCTATATTGATCATGAAGGGTAGAGCTGAATATTGGCTTGAGTCGTTGCAGCTTTGTAGAATTTTTTGTAGGAATATACTTGAACAAATAACCTAATATTTTTAATAAAAAGGGCATTCAGGGGTGTGTGTGTGTATATCGTCTAAAAAGAAAATAGCATCAGTGTAAGAACCGAGAATACTGTAAGGAAGAAGTATACCATCTTTAACTACAGATGGATTTTTAATATGAAGAGAGCATACTGAAAAGTTCAAGGAATGCAAGAAGGCACTAGAGATTGAACCTTCAACCCATGTGTTCTATCCCATTGGATGTGTTGCTAATTTTGTTTGGCTACTACTAGTTAAGACCTTTGCCTCTAAAGAACTATTAAGACGCCAGTAATCTATACACTCTAGAAAGCGGGTTTTTATTTATTTATTTATTTATTAAAAAGTAGTTTAATCTAATCTATTTTCTATTGTTTTTTAAAAGCATCAATTTATTCAAACAAAACAAAACAAAAAACAAACAGCTTAACTGCCCTGGGTCTGGTAACTTGAATGTTATGAAGCCTCACTATGAATACAACAAAACAGTGTTTACACGCAGAACCTGTTTGAAAATCACAGAACAAAGACAAATTAAGATCAAGGCTGCTGTACTGTCCTCAGTTCACCTGTATGTGTCTAGTTACTACAGGAGAGACCTCAGAACAGTGGGAGATCTTGCATATTATATGAGTTATATTATCTGCATACAATAAGTCAAGCTGAGGTTAGCACAGCAGTCTATCCTCAATTACCACTTATCTGGATTTTTAGGGATTTAATCTCTAACCCCTTAACATTACTTGAATTTATTTTTTTCTATATTTTCTTAAAATAAAACAATTCTGCACCTGAATCTAGATATATACTGGTAAAACAAGATACATACCAGCAACTCTGTTACTCTTGCTACTGGATTCGATAATATTCTGCAATGTATAGCAGAATAGAGTTAAACCTGTAAAAGTAGTGATGAGCTTTGTTAGGCAGAAATTTTTAATTCTGACTGACAGAGAGAAAAGTACTCTTACACTGTGGTGATGGACAGCAGTAATAAAAACCTGAACAAATGTTTTCTACAAGATTGTTTAAGATGTTTTTTGTTTTCCAGACCGGGCTAAAATATGGCTTATGACCATCCTCTCTTTGAGGGGAGGAAGACTACGTTACTTTAGGTTTTTACAGCTGCTAAACTCCAACAGCAAGTAATTTCTATGCTTCCACTATGGATGATGCATATAAAAGCAAACAGGAAGGTCGTGTGACTTTATTTCTGGCAACAATAATTTATGTAAATTTATAACCAAAGTACACGCTGTCAACATGGGTGGCCCTTGTGGGCATCTTTGAAAGAGGCTGAAAACAAGGGTGTCATGCAGACTGGATTGGGAGGGGGGCATTTGTGTTATTTGACATTAATATGTCAAAATCATAATAATTCATGTAAGACACGCCATGTCAGGTGCTGTTAGAAAGGTTATAATGTGCTGAGTAAGAAGATAATATTTGTGTTCATGTGTAATGTGTGTGAGGGAAGTTATGGAGATCTTTGATATACCTATATTTCAAACTGTGCTGTAAAAGACACACCCCAGACAGAGAGGCCACAGGACAATAGCCCGCTTAATGGCCCATCAAGTCCTTTACAGAAACCAAAGGCCCAGGAAGAAACTGAAGGCATACCTGAAGAGTGACCAGGATTGGCCCATGTGACTATGGACTCCATTTTGGTTCCTGTAAAGTTCCACAAGCCGCATGGCCAGAGGCAGAGGGTATATAAGATCAAACCACAGAAACCATTTTGTCTTTGTCTTGTTCTTTGTTCCTGTCCAGACACACCTCTGGATCAACACACTTTGCAACTGAACTGAAGGACTTAGACCCATCCAGGTACTGGATGTACACCAGAGGGACTATACAAGCCTGCAACTCCACAATTGTTCTAGAAACCTGATGTATATGGACTTTTAAATCATTTGTATGTATCTGATTGCTTTAAGCCTTTAACACTTCTCTTATTGTTTGCTTTTCTTTTATTAATAAACCTTTAGTTTTAGTTACTAAAGGATTGGCTGGCAGCGTGGTATTTTGGGTAAGATCCAAACTTATAGTGAACTGGTACTGTGGCTGATCCTTTGGGATCATAGGGAATCTTTTAGTGAAGAGCATAGAGTTTAAACAACTGGTCTCTTTACTGGACCTAGTGTAAGTGTGGGGAGCCAGAGACTGAAATGCAGTAAAGGGGGCTGTGTGTATTTGGACAGTGGCTGCTTGATAACCAGTGTGGGGGAATCAGAAGCACTGTTTGTGGCTGGTTGGGAATCTGACTGCAGTGTCACCCACCAGTGCTGGGAGAATTCGCTCTCCTTTTACAGCCTGCCCTGACCCTGGCATTATCAGTGGGCTACCCTGGGCACGGACGGGTCACAAATGGGTTTTCAAACTTTTTTTCCAGGACCCTCTTTGAAAATATTTCAGGCTGTGATGACCCCACAAAAAGTGACTGCCCCCCCCATGCCAGGCCAACCTTACTTCTGAGATGCTGCTGGGGGTGGCACTGCCTTCAAAGCACCCAGCCACCCAGCTCTGAAGGTCTCTGGCTGTCAGTCATGCACGGGGCTGACAGTCGCAACCACCGCATGTGCAGGGGCTGACAGCTTGTGACCCTCCCAAAATAAGCTCTTGACCCCTTGAGGGGTCCCGATCCCTAGTCTGAGATCCCCTTAAATGTTGCGGCAGATAAAGTATGTTAATTTAACAGATCTATTTTTTCATCCAAGTCAATCTCTCTCATAGTGCAACTTTTGGTGTACTGGAAATTTATTATTTTATCAAGAGTTCACAGAAAAAAGGTCTTCCAGATCTGCTCTCGAAGGATGTGTTTTATGCACAGAGCATTTTCCTTTAGAAATTCATGAAGCAGCATCAACCTAATGCTAGGTGATTTTCTTTCTATGCAAAGTCCTATTATTAATCTCAACAGTAAAGATTTGCTACAAAGTAAAAATACAAAGCAATACTAATAGATAGTGGAACTAACAACGTTATCATGTCAGATGCCCCCAGTTTCACATAAGTTTTGTCTGGCATGTTTTACACGATATTACACGATTGTTTACTGAACTTTAAGCAGCCTTGCCTGTAGACCAAAGGGGAGTCACATAAATGCAATCCCATTTGCAAACAGTGACTCCAGGACAAAAATTCAGGCTTCTGACTGGACAACTAGTTAGAAATCAGTGGACCAACAGAAGATGGGAAAGTTCAGCAGAATCCTTAAGAATGTTTCCTGCAGACGGGAAAGGGAGTAAGAGAGTGAGGAGAAAGAGGAGAAGCGCTGAAGTTTGGACAATCAGATGTGAGCTCCACGGGGAACAGGAGGCTCAACCACTGCTACCAGTTTATCTTCTGCATGCTTTTGTCCCTACTGATGGCATGAATTTGCATGATAGCCCAGAGGACCTTGGGGAAAGCTGTAGGCCAGAAATCTGAAACCAAGGGGCTAGTGTACACAGGGACACTCAGGAATGTTAAGGAGAATCAACTAAAGGAGTGATGTCCATGTGCATAAATGAAAGTGTGTTAAACCCTCATGTGGATGTTTTATTCAGCAGTATAGTGGTCTCAGATCCCCGTAACGCCTCGAAAGAGAATTAAATTATGACAGACTACAACTTTACTACTGACTGAGGTTAACCACACAGGGGTTTAGCACACTTTCATTTATGCACACTGACTTTACACTATTAGTTGATTTGTCTGATCTTTCTTGAGTGTCCCCATAAGGGCAAACGAGAAAAGAGAACCAGTCCTCATAAGAAGTACGTTTTTGCTACAGAGTTAGTCAGGGCTCTTATCTGGGTGTTGCCCCATTCTGGCTAATGTCTACAAACCACTTACTGAAGCTGGTGGTGCTTTAAATCCAGGCTAGCTGGCATGGCTGAGTGTATAGGTTTGAGCCCAGGATCTGCTTTAACCCAGGTTAGTAACCTGCCTACTTTGTCCTCCAATACCTTTCCACCAGTCCTCCTACACCATATTTTCTTCTCCTCTACCTTCTACTCTCTTCTCCTGAAAAGGCACTGTTGCTCCTCCTGTATTTCCAGCTAGGGTGAGAGTTTGCTGCATTGTCTGGGGGAAAAAAAAAGACTAAAAACAAAAGAAGGTTCTGACTCAAATGTGCTGTGCATTAAGTGCTGTGACACTGATTACCCATAGCAGCCCCCTAGAGTATAAAACCACATTTTGGTTCCCTGATACAGGTTTCACCAGCACCTCCCACTTCTGACCTGGTACAAGTAGCTGGTCTGTTTGATATGTCATTTAAGACAGGACATTATTAAGCATGTTGGATAAACGTGATTTCAGCTGGCTGGGGAAGCTCTGGAAAGCCTACACTCTAGGTTTCCCTACCTAGGAGCACAACGAAATGAAGGCGATCTCTGGGGTTAGGGTCTAATCTTACTTCTGCTGCATGTCAATGGCAAACTTTTAATGAGCTCAGCAGGGCCGGATCAGACCTTTACAGGGGCCACGTACTAGAAGCACAGTCTTCGAAGCCAGCTGGCACCTCTTCACAGTGCTTCAGGGTTGCGGAATGCACAGCACGGTGAACAGTACAGTACAACCCTGGGGCACCTTACACAGTTTGATTAACCAAAGTTCAGACTGCGCAGCTTCAGTCCTCAGCACACATACAAATCATGCATCAACCAGCACTACTGCACAGTCTGAAAGTGTCTTGCAGAGATTTGAAAGTGGTCATTTGAAAAGCAATAGCATTTTTAATACTTACACATATGTAAAAATATTCTCACACCCTCTAACACTGCAGTTTCTTGGGGATGCGAAAGAAAATTAGAGGTTACTCTAAAAGAACACACACTATTCACTTGAAATCTAATCAATTTTTTTAAATGAGCTAAATGCAGTTCCAGATATGATACCTGCTCTTGAGCACACCCATAAATTTGTAGTCTTACCATCATATTTTCCTTTTTAAAAAATGCCTCTCTCTCACCCATTGTGTGAAACATCCCTACCAGCCAACAGAGAACTGACTACATGGGGGAAACAGTACCTGACTAAACACAAAGTTCTCTCAAATGCACAAAATAAGCAAACTGGTGGGGAAAAAAGAAAAATAAATTTCCCTCTGTAATTTCTTTCAGTTACAGAAATCTTATGTTTCCTGTAACATCAGGTAAAAAAATGTTAAAATATAAGTGATTTGTAAAGCATAAAATAGCATTTGACTTCTATAGACTTTGGATCAGAACTCAGAACTTGGGAAGACTTACAAGCATGCTTTACTTTAAGGATGTGAACACTCCCATTGACTTCAAGCACCTGGCTTCCATGGAACTACTCATGCTTGAAGTTAAGCATATGTCTAAGGATTTACTTTTTAATTCTCTATCTTCAACTATGTGGTTTTTGCATTAACCAAACACTTACTCGATTTAATTGATTTTAAGGTAAGAAAGGACTGTAAGGATCTCTAGTCTAACTTTTAAGGAAGCCATTTACTTGAAATTTCGAACTCTGCGATAACTGACAGCATCCCTAATAAGTGGCTTGGGAAAATCATAACTCTAGATTTTAAAGGCCATTTCTATTAAATATGTTATTGTCTTACTAGATGTAACTCCCACTGAAACCAACAACTCACACATCACAGAATCTTTATGCCAGAGGATTGATTCATTATACGAAAGTCAGGAATCTATCGTCAGTGAAGGTAAAGTTGTAAGACAGGAGACTGAATTTTCTCAGGAGGCAGCCCAAGACTATGGAATAAGTCTCTGGAGGTTAGAATTCATACAGGACTCTCTGCTTTCAGAGCCAAGCATAAAACTCACTTCAACTTAGCTTTACCACAACAGGAAAAAAAAAAAAAAAGATGATAGAGAGGAGGGGTGAGAAGAGGAGGCCACACGGAAAAAAAAACAAAACAAAACAAAACCAATTTTAAAAAAAAAATCAACTCACTACCTCTGTGGAAAGAGGAAGCTAAATCATATGTAGGACTCTGAGGTATTGATACAGGCTTTGTGAGATGCTCAGAGATCACCCTGATGATTGCAGAGTAAACACCCGGACAGATGCTTGGGGGAGGGGAGGTGCGAAAGGGAGGGGAGGTGTTAATGTCTCCACCACAAAGACTGACCTGATTCTTGAGCACACTGGAATAAGACTAAGAATTAAGAAGACCTGTTTGTCATTGTTTATGGTGTTAGTTTCATTTTTGCATTTCTAGAAAATAAAAAGCTTTCACTTTCTGGTTTATATGCACTGAGTACAATACTTAGGCATGGAGGTAACAACACCACTGTAGAAAATGTTTACACTCTTTTTCTCTCCCCCATTAAAGAAGGTTGACACTAAAATTTTAACAAAACATCACAAGCAGATTATTTATAAACTAATGCTTTTAAAAAATGAATACAAAACCATTACGTTTGGCCCTAAACCCTGAGCCTGACCAGCTTCATCTAAGTCCATGGGAATTTTTCCTTTGACTTTACTGGGTGTTGGTGCTAAGTTGTTCACTTTTTACACACACAAATTAAAATAAAAAGGTATGGGGTAACCATTCTATGGAAGGTTTAATAAGCACCACTTAACCTATTCACTTCTGGTCATCTGCTCTCAAACACCATAGTGCAGTATTCATTTGATGTTATTCCACTGATTAGCAACTGTACAAAGCTCAAAGTTATCTTGTTCCTGTTCAGTCTTATAGATGAGCTAATTGTAAACTCAGCAGTCCATCCCCACAAGAGAAGACAGAACAATTCCCTGCTGCCACTGCAGTCATCATGGGCTTGAAAGCAAATCGAACTATTTCCATGGTCTTGCTTTCTTCAGCTGACATGGGATGACCCCAACAATTCAGGCATTTTACATCAAAATGTTCAGTAAACAATGGCTGCACTGTAGTATTTATGCATGAATGCCTAGAGGAAATCAAACATTCTTTAAAGATTTTACACGCTTTTCTAACCCTGAGATGGATTATTTTGTTCAATCTAAAAATAAAAGCATGGGACTCGTCCTTATGTTCAAAGAGTGTAAGAAAAAAACCTTGTCTCTTCATTTTCTCTCTCTTTGGGTAGAAATGTAAAGGGGCTTGTGCTCTGGGGAAACAGGTTGCTTATATATTTTAATAACAGTTTCTTTTAAAAACAAAAGCTGATTAATATTAAGGTGAATACTATGTCTCTAATTGGTCTTCACCCAATTATAACTGAAATCTAGATAAAACAGATTAATATGAAAATTATGTGCATGACGACCTGTACTAAATACCTTAGATTGAGAATTCCAGTCAAGAAGTCTTATTTTGCAAATTAAATCATGGATGGTGTTTTTGTTTTGGTTTGGTTTGGTTTGAATAAGAAATCTTGGTACAGATGGAGAATAAAATCACCCTTTGCTCTGTGGAGGCACATCTCTAATTTTCCACCCTAAGGAAGAAGTTTCCTTCTCTCACAAACAAGCAGAGTAAGTCTTGTAATAATAAAAACCCCTAGATTCTAACCACCATTTATATATCTTTTTACATGTTCAAAACACTGTGCAATCACATTAATTACTTAATCTCACAGTGCTTCCCACCCTTCTCTTACAAATCTCAGTGTTGCCATGACACAAATCATAGATTTCAAGCCATGATTTCACAGGACAGTAGAACCTTATTCAGCTGTGTACCGTTTAATTTTTCCTATGGGGTTAAGGACACTTCACTACAATGTCTCGATTTCACTCTGCCCCTGCTTCTAAAAGCTTTTCAACTCCATTTCTCATGCAGCACAGTTCCCACAAACCTAAAAGGACTAGCAGCAGGAACCTTTAGTTTCTTACCAGAACCAACAACATTTACAAGAGAGTAGCAAACTAAGAACACTAGTTTCAGTACTGAAACTTCTGCTTTGCTTCTAGGCCACCTCTCACTCCATTCCATTCCATTTTGAGAACGCTTCAAAGCACATCCAAACTTCATCTACAATAGAGAAGGTTTGCCAATGTAATTGTACAGGTGTTGATATACCAGCAAACCCTCCTACTACAGATGCAGTTTACACCAGGCAAAAGTGTGCTTTTGTTGACATAGTTTATGCCAGTTCCGGAATAAAATAAGTTATACGAGCAAACGATTTGCATCTATACTGGGGGTTTTGCCCATATAAAAACCTCATAAGAAGAAAAAAAATTCACATCCATAGCAGACATTACTACATAATCAAAAATTTTAAGTGGAGACCCGGCCATAAGGGCTGTTGCACCATGATACTTTTCTAAAGAACAATTCTGTGGCATGAAGATCGTTATATAGTGTCACTTTGTCCTCCCAAATAGAATTTTAACATGTGGATCTTTAACATGAACGGCCACTTCAAAATTACATATTATTTCAATTGGTAAATCAAGTATAACATAAAATTATCTTTAAAAATTTGTATATGTGCAATAGCATAATTGTAAATATAAATCCACAGGTCAGAAAATTAAAATTATGGGGTAAAAATTTTCAGAAGTCCCTAAGCGATTTAAGAACTTAGCGTCTGTTTTCAAAAATGATTTAGTTCCCGATTTTTAAACACATTTAGGCATTGTTCTGCTCAGGGTTGCAAAGCTTAAGTAACTAAAACAGCTAAATCCCATTTTCAAAAGTGACTTCAGCATCTGGGAGCCTAAGTCACATTGGAAGTTAATGGTAATTAGGCTCTTTAGGGCCAAAATCATGTCTGAAAATGGGGCATACCTATCTGGGTGCTTGGCTTCATTTCAGCAGTGGCTCAATGTACCACCCAAGTACTTCTCCTAACCCAACACTCACAACATCATCTCATAATAAAAGCCAATAATGCTGTGGAGATGCAGCATAGCCAATAGTTCAAAACAGCACTGTTTATCAGGTACTAATCCAATCTCAGGGCTTAAAATGCTACAGCAGCACAGCTGTGCCACCGTAGCACTTCAGTGACACTACCTACACCAAAGGGAGGGATTTTGCTATCGGCACTGATAATAATCCCGTTTCCAGAGAGGCAGTAGCTAGAAGAATTCTTCTATCAACCTATCTGCTGCCTTCACAGGGATTTAGACTGTCTAAAGTACACTGCCCATCCCCTAAACAACACAGTTGCTAGAACCGTTATGCCAACCTAATTTTCTAGTGTTGACCAGGCCTAACTCAAGATGACTGGAGTGGAGTAACTAGTAATTCGAGCTAACTTCTGCAGTGAAGACAAGCCCTAAGTCACTTTGGTCTTGCAATGCGGAAAAAACACCTAAATATCTTTAAAAATCTGGGCTGTAATCACTTTGGAATCTAGATCTCCTTAACTTTCAATGAGACTTAGGCTATGTCTACACTACAGCCTATGTCGGCAAAATGTGTGTGAATATTTCACCACTCTAAACAGCATAAGTTAAACTGACTAAGTGCTTAGGTGAGTTTCTCCTGCCAACACAGCTTCTGCTGCTTGGGGAGGTGGTTTTTCATGTCAATGGGAGAGCCCTCTCCTGTTGGCATAAAAGTGTCTTCACCAGACTCGCTGAAGTGACGCAGCAGTATAGGTATAGCTACGCTACTGCAGCACTGTCAGTATAGACATGGCCTTAGATTCCCGAATAACATTACTTTTGAAAAATTGGACTTTGGCACTTTTGAAAACTTTACCCAGGGTTCTCACATCATATATCCCCCCCTCTCTTGCACAGATGCAGTGTTTTGTAGTAAATGTAATAATACCACAAACACAACACAAAACAAACACACACATGGCAAGTTCCAGCTGCTGCAGGAACCCACCACCTATATACGCTGCCTGACTTCTGAGTTTAAGGTTGTCAGCTACAGTTTCTGATTAATATTGGTTTCTCACATTTCACTTCATTTGTTTCAAATATTTAAAAAGGAAATATAAAACAGTAAGTGACCAAACACCAAAGAAAGTGATATTCAAAAACACTGACATAAATGCACAAGAAAAATGTGGGTATCAGTGGAAACCTACATTATGATTTTAAACAACCGAAGTGCTCTTTCCCCCTTCTTTCTTTAAAAAATAGTACAACCACCACTATTATATTAGTTACTGATATAATTATCTTTCCCTCCTATGGACTGGGAAACATTATTTCTCCAGAAACAAGCATTATAATAAAGCTGAACGGTATAACAACTTCTCTTCCCACATCCCAGGATAGGCGTTTGAACAATTGTTCATTTGATTTCAAAGTCTATTCTTCATGTGAGGGGTGGGGGAACAAAAGAAGACTGAAAATGTAAAACCGTGACTTCAATGGCATCACTAACATTTGTGCAGATCATAGAGGAAGCTAGTGTTTTTGGCAATCAAAGATCTCATGTAGTTCTCAAATACCTTTAATGACTGATGTTTTACTGAATTTCCCTCCCCTTTCAGATGTCACTTTTCTCTTGCAAAACATCGTAAGCTAGAGTTCTGACAGTAGTGGTGACATTTGCTTGTGTCCTTATGAATTATCTACTGATGCTCCAAGATTAAGACCTTTCATCAGGAAAGCACGTAACTATGAGTAGGAACCCGAATATGGACTTTAATCTTTTCGATAGTGCCGAATTAGACAAAATATGTACAACTACCATAGTGGTAGACAGTAGAAAAAACACAAAACTTTGCACAGACAGGTTCAAACTTCACGTTGCTTAGACTTAGAATCTAGGTCTAGGTCTTCACTGCAACCCAAGGTATGATTGCAGTTTGAGTAGACATACCCACGGTGGCTGCGCCTGCACTTGCACAGATAAAATTAGCAGTGGAAGCAAGGCGGCAAGCAGAGAACTAACTTTCCCAGTGTACTTGTATAGCCTGCACTAAAACCTATGACTTCACGTCTACACTGCTATTCTTAGCCATGCTAGTGCAGGTTTGTCTAACCCGACTGCAATCACACCTCGGATTGTAGTGGTAAGCAGTCAGTTCAGAGCCCACTGAAGTCAATGGAAGGACCCCCAACTGGATTTCACTGGACTTTGAGTCAGGTCCTAAGTGGGACACATACAACTCAAAAAGAAGGTGTAAAGGCATGCGTGCTGGAAGCGTGGTCTATCAGCAATAGAAAGCAAGAGGGTTTTGCGAGATCTGATTGGGAAGATGCTTGATGTAGACTATTCCAAATTACATGATGGAAAAAGCAGCTATTTATTCCCTCCTAATAACTGAGAATGGTTTTTCTTCTCCTTTCTTTTAAATTCAGGTCTCATTTCTCAAACTGTAATAGAAATGTTATGAAATGTTTTAAAGCTTCATTTCCAAACAGGGGTAATTCAACATTTGGAAAAAGCAGAAGGACATCCCTTTGATTATGAAGGCAACTTTTCTCATTGCTTTATTATTGATTTCAATGCAAAGAGCATATAATAAAATACAAACTGATTTTTCCCTGCACTGTCCATTTGTAAACTGGTGTTTCCCAACATAATTAAAATTAGGTGTCTAAATTGTAATTATAAAAGTTCTTCACCAGTCCCATCAGGGAACCCCACATTCTGAAACATTTATTTTATTAAGAACATTGTATCCAGTCAGCCCTGCATCAAAGGTGGAACAATATAATTTCAGCAGGGCAATACACTAAGCAAGTAGTTTTTGTATAAAAATTTCAGTGGTGCCTAAATGGCTTAGAAGCCTATGTTCCATTGAAAGTCATGCCATTAGATACCCAGGTCACTTTTGAAAATGTGACGTAGGTACTTTTGAAATTTCATCATAGATTAAGAGAAAAAGATGTCAACTAACAGCAAGACTATGGACCAATAGGTTCCTATGCTTCTACAGTTCCCCGAAAATGAAATGATCCTGATTTGATGACAAGGTGATTTGTAGGAATTAACAACTTTGCTGAAAACAATGCCACGTGACAGCATAATTTATAATTAAAACCCAGCAATGCGGCCACGAGGCAGTTTTTATGGTACAGGAGTGTTGTCTTGTTCAGTGTATGGGTTGCCAGGGCATTGCCAACCTCTACCTAATGAGAGGTAAAAAGAAACTTTCCCTGTCATTCCAGAATTGCTTTCTGCAGGGCTTCTTGCATGTTCCTCTGAAGCAGCAGGTACTTTGCTGGAGATGGAACATTGGAGTAGGTGAACCATGAGCCTGATCCATGGCAATTCCTATGTTTTCTATGTTACTGTTTTTACAGGCCATTTCATGGTTTTTCTCATGCATACTTCTCTCACATGACAAAGACAAACGAGTGAGAAGCTGTCACACTCCAGATAAATATATCCTGTCTAATTTATTCTGTACATTTTAAAGCACCTAGAGAGAGATACGAAAACGAAGTCACTTTATGAACCAGGCTCATATGAATCTAAGTCATATGAATATAAGCCACTAATCCATTCTTTGTCTGAAAGGACAAAGTGTCTGTACTGGGTTTATTTCAGAGATAATCTCAGGCAGTCTGATGCATGGTAGGCAATAAATGTCTCCCACTGTTGGGAAAGAAAGAAAGAAAAAAGACTGCGATGTGGGGGTATATATGCTCAGAGGAAATACGAAAGAAAGGCTATAAAGCACACAAGGGATTATTGCTACTATAGCAAACAGACAGTGAAGATAAATACAATTAATTCATCTTCAGTTTCTTTGTTAATACTTCGTTTCCATAAATAAGTCCATTTTTGCTAAAATTAACACCATCCTTTCAGAGAAAAGGGGAGGAAATGAGTCCTGCTTTGCAGTAAGGAAAACCATGTAAGTAAGGAAACGAGGAAGATCACGAGCATTCACGCAACACAGACTATATCCTTCCAGTACTTCCGGACAGAAGATACCTATTGCAGAACCTGGCCCCACTGCAGTGGGCCAGATAAATTATGGCAGATTCTATAAATATTCAGAGTTTTCCTTTTGTAAAATACTTATATTATTCCAAGTCAGAGGTGTAGCACCCTTCACTTTCATCTGAACAGAAATCAACACAGTAAGTCAGTATGTACGGTTTAAAGATGCAAAATATCTCACAGCTTTAAGCATTTTTTCTTTGATATAACTATAACAAGGTGACAAGCTCAAAGTAAGAGACCCAGATCTTTTTAAAGGGAAAAGGTTTGGTTGGCTCTAAATTTGACTCAACTTGGGGTCCTCCTACTGTCACCTCATTCTCTCTACCTTTACTTCTATTTGTAAAATCTATGTAGTCCACATAAATCACTGTCAGTTAGAACACACCCAATAAGGAACACAGTAACAAACCAGTATCTTGTGCAATGGCGGAAAACAAATCTTAAAGTGATTCTGACAACAAGATTTAGTTATTAATTAAAAGCACAAAAGTAGTAATAATGCCACATTAAGGTTCAGAAGCCAACCACTCAAAAGTCAGGACATTCTAATCATTAGCATTTCTCCTGCAATAACACAAAACCCCACTGCGCACACACTGTATTTTATTTTGCAGATTTTAAAACAAACAGTTGACATGTCAATGTTCGCCTTAATATGCACAACATCTCAAGGGTAACATCTTAAGGCAAGCCCTACCATTGAATTTTTTTACTTCTGAGTGCTTTATTTCCAAATTTCAAA
The DNA here is from genome assembly GCA_007922155.1 of Mesoclemmys tuberculata. Taxonomy (NCBI): domain Eukaryota; kingdom Metazoa; phylum Chordata; order Testudines; family Chelidae; genus Mesoclemmys; species Mesoclemmys tuberculata. Next base: position 22,409,285 of record ML675617.1, on the reverse strand, counting down.
CCTGCATGAAAACAAGTGTTTACAGTTAGGTCCTTATTTCAGTGAACACTTAAGCACATGCATAAATGCTTTGTTGAACTGGAACCTTAATTTCCCTGAGGTTTTAAAAGCAATTTTATTTTTTAGTTATTTTGGAAAAGAGTAAGTGCCACTTAATCATCACAGTTCATCCTAAATGTAAGCAACTTGGGGCGAAAATATGTGCGTCTGCCAATTGAAATGATCTTACCTTTAGAAATAATTAATTGATTTTCTATTTTTTCCCCTTCCTTCTCAATAAAAATTACTAAATAAGTCAAGTTGGAAGTTTGTAGGTCTGAAGCATAAATTTCAATGGGAACATATGGAGAAAAAATGGTTTTCCACATCTGTAAACAGCAAAAACAGCTGAACCAGTTTTGTACATATGAAAAGTTAGAACAATCTGGGTTAAGGACAAACAAAGAAAATGTCATACCGAACAGAATTTGCTGTACAATGTTCTGTACATCACACATTTGATGAAAATGATGTAGCAGAGACTCCTGAATTATATAGCACTGCCCTCTACAAACTAGGCGCTGTGATACTAAATTCAATTTATTTCATAACACTCCTCCATTTTCAGTGGGCTGCAGGTTTTAGTATGAATCACTTGCCAACATTGTAGAACTTGTCAAAGTTGGGAGCAGTTTGGGCAGCTACATCAGTGGTGACAGCTGGGTTATCTGGGACACAGGAAAGCAAGTCTGCTTTGTTTTCTGGCAACCATGAGATGTTTGAGGTTCCTGGGATCTGAGAAAAGCTACAACTCCTCTCCTTCCAAGCAAGGGCAAACATAATTTTCAATGTAGGGCAAAGAGGGAAATTTTGATTCCTTGTTTCATACCTTGACAGTAACTACTTTTCCCATGCCACAGTGTTCTTCTATCTGCCATTCTGCATGCAATGTTGACATGTAATGCATTATTATGTTCAAGAGTTAACACTCCTTTGGGACAAGCAGATCAGTTTCACTTCTATCAGAACAATCTTTTCCAACAGTCTTCCTTTATCTACATGCCTTTCACACACTGAAGGTTCTTTCTGCAACCACGAAGGCTAGAAACCTAGTTTTATGAAATTAAAGCAAAGATTTTAGAGCACAATGGCAAACTGGTCACTGGCCTGGGACTCAGTAAATCTGGGAACAATTCCTGGTTCTGCTACAGACTTGCTGTGGGTCCTTGGGCAAGTTATTTAATCATTCTGTGCCTCAGTTCTCCATCTCCAAAAACAGGAATGCTACTACTTCCTTTCTCCCATTTTTGTCTTACCTATTTAGACTGTAAGCTCTTCATGGCAGTGATCATCTCGTATTGCATACAGGGTCCAGAACAATGGAGGCCAGATCTGAGACAGGACTTACAGGCACTACCGTGACGCCCACAAATAAATAATTATGTGACAACTGGCACAGCTACACAACTGCATTAGACACGGGACCCAGGCTCTGAGCAACGAACAATGGGAAGTGAACAGAAGCCATGTCTTAAACTTCAGCTACAGTAGCCATCATATTGAGAACTATGACAGGTACATTTATCTTTTAATTAAGCAAAATCCACATCCAACTAATTTCTCTTTAAGCTACCTAAACTGGCATTGCTGCCAATACAAGGGTGGAGTAACATTATCTACCATCATTACAGCTGGCAAATCAGTTAAAAATTAGCTAATTGATCTACCTTCTCTTACCAGCCAAAGCAAATATCATAAGAAGGGGAGAGAGGTCTGACTGTAAGAGTAAGAGAAAGAAAAAATATTGTTTATGAAATACCCAGGTATTATTGAACTTAGTCTGTTTTCTTTGTGCTTAGCTGTATGCAAAGGAACCAGGGCTGACTTCAAAGCCTCTGTTGCTAGTCTCTTTGAACTGCTTAAACCATTAGAAAATTCACCACTGCATTTTGTTTGGGGTGCAATATGTTCCAAGTACCAAAAATCATGTAATGATGTACTGCCCAGGTCACGCTTAGCGGCACTTGCTACACCTGTATCCATGCAAAAGAGCGCCAAAGTCCCTAATGAAGGTTATGAAGTTTTTTTTTACTAGTTTCAAGGTGATATGAAGCATTGTTAATAATATATAGCTAGTGAAAGAAAATATTGTTGCACTGGAAACAAAGGGTAAAGGTTGTAAAAGGAAGAAAACAACCCTTCCAACATGGCAATTAAAATACCCAGTTCCTAAAAAATGATTGTAGGCCAACTTATTGTCATACATAAATAGCCATTATTATTATAGAAATGAACAAGCCAAAAGCTTCCTTTGGGAAGGTCAGGAAGCAGGGATTACAAAAGAGAACAGCATCAGCTTTTAGTACTTGAATTTCACTGGTGATTTCAATGTAATTCTGTGTAATTTAAAAGATATCGAATAATTAAATAATAAAAAATGCCATTTAACCTGTCCGACAAAAATAGAACGCATAACTAAATGGAAAAATAAATGAGTTGAACAGAGTGAGGTGATTCAAGGCAAGAATCTTTCCTATTATGAATGCAAGAATTCTGAATGTTATTTCATCATGATGTGTATTGGTATGTCCCAGTGTCAGAAGTACAGAGCAGCAGCAACCAGTGCTGTGAGAAACAGGATTAGCTATGAAAGATTAGACTACTGGACCTCCAACTCTGTAACTGGGCAACCTGTGAGATACCAGAGGATGATAAATCCCCACAGTGAATCTGGCCAAAAGTACAATGCTGTACATGGGAGGAAAAATTCCCTTCCGATCCCTTGCAATGATCAAGTGATACCTTGGAATAGGAGAATCGAGTTATAATTTAGCATATCTAATTACAAATATTATTACCAACACAGTCTTAATTTAAAATATGCTTGTGGCATTAGACTGTGGCCTCCTGCAGTCTTCACCCCACAGGCAAACTACATGAATCAGCTCACAGGTACGTGTATTTTACAACAGAAGTACATATCCTGTCTTTCCCTCTTCACCACCTTAACATCCAGACAACTGTCACCAAAACCCAGGGTGACAACCCTGTTTCCAAAGGCTTATGGTAGCAATGTATTTCCTGTGCCATTCCATGTATTATGGAAACCAGCATTAGAATTGGGATCACAGTAGATGTCTTAAAAGAAAAAGAACAAATTCCATAGAACAATTATTACCTTCAGCACTGTCTTTACATAGAATGTATCTATACAGTACCTTTGATCCACAAAGTGTCACCCAAAATGGGGCTAACTGACAGCCATTAACCATGCAAACAATATAAAGCCTGCTAGGCATTTATCTTTTAACACATTAAGTTTTTAAAAAACAAAAAACCACACATCCTGCCCCACCATTCCACACAAACCCCCACAACTACGAGTTCCAGGAATGCAGATAACCCTAAATAAAAGTCATCCTGGGAAGGTGCAATTTGGATGTACAAAAGAAAAAAAAATTCAGAGTTTTCCTGAAAATATGGAGCTGGATTTTGACACCAGACATACCTTCTCCCATACGGTTACAAGCCTTGGCATACTCAACCTCTTAATAAACATCTCCAATGGAATCCAAGACAATTAAAGAAAAGAAACAGGCACAATCTGCCAATTATCTATCAAGTGTGTGCAAGGGAGGGGAAGGGGGAGGGGCACAGCTATACCTTTGCCATTAAAGCTTGTCTTGTTTACGAGCTCTTTTGTCCTTTGATATCTACAGAACTTAACTTGAATCTTTTTTCAATGAAAAAGCCTTTAAATAAAAGACTGTAAAAAATCCCAAACAACCACAAGTCCTTTACTTGTCTATTTATAGACAAATGAAAAAACAAAACAAAACAAAAACAAAACAGCAGCCAAGGCCTCCCACTCAGCAATCTGCCCTAGTTTTCGCCCCCCCCCGGCAGGAAACACCTTAAGTTGCTCTAGAAGAGGCAGCTTAACACCAAATCATGTTTGTGTGGTGCACTTACCTCTGTGAACATGTCTTACTGCTTTCCTACATGGCAAGAGAGATTTCCTGTTTTCATACATTCCCTTGTCAACCCTAATCAGTGTCAATAGGTTAGTGTCTTTTGTGCTGGCGGCTGCAGTGGTAGCCCTGACAGGAAAGAACTTTTAATCTCTTCCCTTGCACTGAGCCATGAGAAGCGGAGAGCGCTCCCAGGCATAACTCCCTTGGCTCCTCTCCTAAAAACGCTCTCTCAAGTGCATGGTTGCTTAGCAATATTTGCCTTTCCCCTGTACATTTGAAATTGGCAACATCTGTCCCTTTGGCAGTTTTGACTTGTGCAAAGGACCGTGTGGAGAGTTTTCAAACCTACGAAACAAGCTGGTTGAAGATGTATCATGTGAGACTTTATGGCTGTTCTGGTATTTTGTTAATATTTTATTTCCAGCATGTATAAAACCTGTGGCTCTTTCCAGAGGAAAGGTACAGAGGAGAAAACCGTCACATCCAGTGGGAATCGCCTGCCAACATAACAAGTAGTTTTTTGTGTTTACTTATTTACACCTGCATGCTTTGGCTTGAGTCTTTTTTTAAAAAAAAACATGCTATTTAATTCACTAGCATCTATTCTTCATATAGATCTGTATGTAATAAAGGATGAGAACAAGAGAATATAAAATCTGATTATCTTTTTACAGGCATTAGCTTCTGCATTTATATACATACCTGCCCCTCCAAAATACACTCGCCATTTAGCATATTAATTGACTTCATACATGTTTGTAAAGCACCTAGCGTGACAAGGTACCAATCCTGATTGCAGCCTCTGGGTGTTACCGCAAAATAAATAGGAAACATGACCAAATATATACAAAGGGAAGGAATTTTACAGAGAAGGATATGCTCTCATCATCCTGAAACAAAAGTGTCTGGGAAGATAGACATTAAAAGAATACTTCCTTGTATCTAGGTATTTTGGGGATGGAGGGGAAAAGACATATTTCACCCTTAACTGAATTTTGCTTTAGTCCACCCTTACCCAACCCCAGTCATAGCCCTTACTGTTTTACAAGTTCTGGATTGCATATCTTTGTGTATTTGTGTGTGGGGTTTATTGTAGGAAGGTTCCCCTCCCCCTTCTCCTCCCAAGTGGGGGAAGATTTAAGATTATTTTGAGGGCTCAGATTTATATTGGGGAAGGGGGAGGTTGTTTTTGTTTTTTATTAACCAGATGGAGCCAGACTAATAAAATGTAGTTAATAGGATGGAATGCTGACAAGAGGAGTGTGTGTGTATATTAGAATACATTCACATCATGTGCAGTATGTCCAGGAAATATTTAAAAACAAAAACAAAAAAACAAAAAGATCTTTTTTGCAAAGTGTTTTTTTTAATCTACTAAAACTCCCATCTCCTTACATTCTCACACAAATTAATAGCACGATCGTACACATACTGTTGTAAGTAGTTCAGTGATGTCAAAGGGACCACACATGATAGTAAACATCACATCACATAATAAGGTCTTGGAAGAATTTGGCCCTAAGTTTATTTTTAACAAAAATTAGACAAACAATTATTCCATATTATAAATACATACCAAGATGTAGTCTCTAAAATGAGCCCTGTGTTCACTACAAGAGTACGAGAAGTCTAGTATCAGAGGGAGGAACTAAATCATATATACACAACTTACAACACAATATTTAAAATTTTTTTCTTTTTAAAAAATAGTTTCATTCCAGTTTTAGACATTTTATGCCACAATACAAAACCCTGTAATAAATTCCATCTCTGTTCTTAATGTAGGTTTATAATGGAAGTGTTGACAGCAAGGTCAGCTAATACTGTGTTGTAAAAAGCTGACATTTACTCTTCTATCAATTGAAAAATTACTTCTTGGGAAGGAATAGTAGTTGCAGTTACTTGGGAATGAACTAGGAACTCTCATAATTCTAAGCTTGTCATTCCCCTGCCAGTTGGTGGTCACCCAATTGTACGGCCCACCTCGCGGAGCAGACATTTTCAACTGCTCCCACTGGTTTGTTTTAAAAAAGCATCAGTTATGTATTTAAAAAAAAATCCTGATTCATAATTTCTACGGAGCATGTTTACCCTTCCTTTTTCTGTTTTATTTTAGATTAATATGGCGTAAGATGCCATAGGTTTCGGACTCAGCTGGAGAATGAATCCTGCAGGAACTTTTCAGAAAACCAAAGCAGCACTGGCACAAGTAGCTTCATCAATTAAGTTAGTGATGCACAAAGGCGGAAGATTCTCTCCCTCCCCACCCGCTCTGAAGGAACAGCCTTTGCCTTCTTTCAAAGTAGCAATAATATTTCTAAAACCATGTAAAAATTGTACTTATTTTTGCCAGAAGGGGGAAAAAAAATCTCATTTTGAAATATCAGCTTTTCATGTAAGGCTATGTCTACACAAAAGAGCTTACAGCAGCACAGATGCTGTAAACTCTCTAGTGTAGCCACTCTAAGATGATGGGGGAGAGCTTTCTGGCCACTTATTTAATCCACCCCCAACAAGTGGGGGCAGCTACGTTGGCAGAGAAGAAGCTGTCCTGCCAACATAGTGCTGTCCACACCGGTGTTTATGTCAGTGTACAGTATGTTGCTCAGGGGGTGATTTATTCACACCTCTGAGTGACATAAGTTATACCCATATAACTGGCAGTACAGACATAGCCTAACAAACATACAGCTCCTTGGTCCAAAGTAATCTGGCAGTGATCTGTCCAATACTGAGTGCAACATGGATGTTCTGGAGGATACATTTTGATAATGGGATCGTAAATTTACAATAAAGGACCCTTTCTCTTCCTTGCAGTTAAAAGGCTCAGAATGACAGAGGTTGGAAGTGAGGTGAAGACAGACAGCTGGGGCCACTCTCACCTCCTCATCTGAGATAGATGTCTGTTTTTACTTTTGAAACAGGCAACGATATGCTGTCATGTAGCTGGGTATTGTTTTGAGCTCATTAACATGCATATCGTCTGCCACCTCTTGCTGCTTTCAGTGTTTGCTTTGAAGCTGCCTTGTTGGAACGCTTGGCTGTCATCTGCTCCTAGCCTTGCTCAGGCTTTCCTGCTGGTTTCTGTATTACGTTTTTTTTTTTTCCCCCTTCTTCCACATTAGTCATATTCCACATTAGTAGTAACTATATTAGCAGTCTGAAACGCTTTCAGTTAGATATTGTTCCTGCTTCAAACTGTGCTGCATAAAAATAATTCAGCAAAACAGTTCTTATATTTCATTGCACTGTTTTCCTGTGTGTGGGTACACATCACTTAGGATATTTTCTCATGTACTGTTTTCCCACATTGAGAAGGTCTGTCTGAATGTCTTTGAAGTTAATATGTGGCCTTTTATTTCTGTTGAGTGAATATTCCTCACACCAGCCACCATTACTGGATACAGAAATGAATAGTAACAAAACCCGAAGAGGATGTCTCATGTTCCTCACTGTGTGGAGAGAGTTTCACATCTCCCATATAGATCGTTACTGGGATTTTTAGGTAGTCACCACACAATATTATTAACTAAATTTAATTTTCTGCAACTAAAGCCACTGCAGTTTACGACATGGAAAAAACAATCCACCCCAACAACTAGTACATTATACACATTCATTTTTCAAAATTCTATAATGCTATTTAAATTGCAGTACTAAATCAACAGTGAAGGGTGAAAATTTCCATCAGACTTCCATTTCCAGAATATATTTTTTCCTATTTTTTATACACCCCCCAAAACAACCCATCATCTTCATGTTTTTGAAAAGCAACTTATTTTGGCTTGCAACAGCTCATGCTTCATATTGGGTAAGAGGAAGATTTTACAGAAAGGTTCAAGTGAACTGACACACCATTTTTGAGTTATTACACTTCAGAACAATTGCTGCTTTTTTGTTGTCGTCCCTCTCCTCCCCCCAGTTTTGGGGGGGAAAAAAGGGGTGTAAGCTTTCTCATCCGCTCAATTAAAAGTAAATGGCTTGTTGGTCCAATGTACACATTTGGATAGGATCAGTTTGACAAAGTTTAGTTTCCAAATTAAAATGTTATTCAACGTCAAGTAGTTAATGCTGGAACCTCCTCAGATCCCCCTGCTGAGATTATAACTTTCTCTGAGCAGCTTGGCAAAAGTTCACAGAAGCTACCACCTCCAGAGACATGCCAAAGGAGGTTATCGACTGTGAAAGTTGTAACCTTTAGCAGCGTCACTAGAGTTACAGCCACCGCTGGAACAGCCAGAGACCTCCGAGAACTTAAAGCATCCAGCACAAGAAAACCCTTATACATTAAGGGCCTGAACCTCTTCTGTGTTAGGTCAACGGGACTCCATGGAGCAGAGTCAGTGGAGTCATCCTCATCTAACACTGGTGTAAGCAAGTGCAAAATCAGGCTGGTAGGGAAAGATAAACAAAGGGATTTACACGTTGCAACACTTGGCATTGCAATGCCTAACTTTTAGGCATCTAGCCGCACAAAGCCTGAGTTGGGTGTCCAGGCTCCCAATACGACGCATAGGGGGAGAAAGGGACCCACAAAAGCCAGCCAACAGAGTGGAGCAGCCTAAGCTAGCCGACAGCAAATGCTCAAAAGAGGGGCGCCTATCTCTGATTGAGATTCATAGCTGTGAAACCTTCCTGGGGTCAGGCACCTATTCCTTCCCCCCTCCCCCCCGCCCCCAGAAAAACTGCAGTGCATGCCTAACTCCACAGAAAATGGGGGAGAGGAGTGTCCTCTCTTACAGCTCTTAGTCCAGTGATCAGTGCACTTGGTCACCCAGGCCCAGATTAACCAATATACACTTGTATATTGTGTAACCAATATACACTGCACAATGCTTAGAGCCTATTGGGCAGGGCAAAGAGCTGGGTCAGCCCTCCGGGACAGGAACATCGTAGGGTATGCTTTCTCTCTATCCCCACTCCTGGGGCCTTTCAACTGCACTGGGGGGCAGGATCCAAAATGCCCACCCCACACCAGTGCTTCCCACCCCCTGGGAAAGGGGGGCCAATTTTCACAGTATATGGGGCCCTCTGGTTCCTTAATGCAACCCTGCACTCACCCTACCCACTTGCCCTAACCATTGATTTTCTGTGTGGGGGGGGTCTCAATCTCTCTTGCTGAAGCTGTTCCATACCGTATGAAATAATTAAACATGCATTGGGTCAGACAGTGAGAAGGGGAGTCTCTAGTCCAAGGGGAGGGCACTCAGGTTGAGAGACAGGAGACCCTCATTCAAATCCCTTCCAGGCAGAGGAACCAGGGCCTCACGCATCCTAGTTGAGAGACCTAACCACTGAACTAAAGGTTATAAGGAAGGCCACCTCCTCACCCTGCCCCTACCTCGAGCCTTTTTGTGTGGTTTCTGTGCCCTGAGAATGGCGTCTGGATCAGATGGGACAGCACAGGCAAGGTTGTTCCAGCAACAGCTACTTTGAGATTCTTCCTGGGATTATGCATGAGATAGGAGCTGAAACTCCCAGGCAGGGTCATGCCTGAAGTAACGGTGCACATGCTTAGCTGCTGAAATGTAGGCATTTTGGGAACGTAAATGGTGGAAACTTAGGCACCAAGGGAATTTAGGCACATCCAGGATTAGGCAGCAGCTGAGTGGGGTTTTATGAATGCCAGGGGTGCCTAAACGTTGAATTTAGTCACTTAAGTTCTTTTGTGACTAGCTCTTAGAGACCGATCTTTTCAATCAACATCAAAGGAAAGTAAAGGTATTGTGTGAACAGGAATTAACAGCTTCACCAGTACAACTTGTAAGTTCTGTGTCAGCTCAAACACAGAAAAAGACCATTTCTTGAAATCTGAATGCAAGGTCCAAACAAACTTATTCTCACCAAAACTCTATATCCATTAGTCTGTAAACTACTAAACCATCATAACAATTACTACATTAAAAAGCTATGTCAAAAGAACATAGACTCATAGACTCATAG
>ML675617.1:22164349-22394389 GCA_007922155.1 Mesoclemmys tuberculata | reverse complement strand
TTTTTTTCCCCTTTCTTGGGACGCAGGCTTCCGACAATTTCCGCAGTGCAAAGTCAAGCACTCAAAAGTTAGGAAATGTCAGAATTAAGATCACTAGTACAGCCTTAGTTTGGCCCCCTTGTGTGTATGCATGATATAGTCTTTAATTCCATTACATACTACTTTTTCCACAGGACCACTACCTCATCCAGTGTATAAGATGAACCTGCTATGGGGATGAATCAAGGTCGTTTAGCAAAGGAGGCTACTGTCTATAGGATCCCTGCTTCATTTGTTGCAAAAGTTGGAAGATGAGCAGTGTATGAGGCAGGGGATTGCAGGAAGAGACAGGATGGTCTCATGGTTAAAGCAGGTGGTCAGGAAGACCCCATCGTGGCAGTCACTGCTCTTTAAAAGGAGAAATAGCCAGTTGGAAGCACATCAGATAAAGGAATGTACGTGAACAATCTTGGAACAGTTTGATGGAGACTGGTGTCCAAAATCAAATGTCTCCAGTACCATAAAAGTAGTCCAAGGAATCTGATTCAAGACCACTCCTTCAGCTGTTTTTAGAAAAAAGCTACTTCTATTCTATAATTTAATGTGGACAAATAATGTTTAGTGTTTGCTAAATATTATGGTTAAATTAACTTAGGAAGCCATCAGATAACTCATTCACTCTTTTCTTTTAAAAATGCCCTTATTATATTTCTAGCATATTATATATTTAATGTTAAACAAAATTAACCATAGCGAAGTTTGATATGTTCTTCAAACCTTTAAAATTGGATGTTTTAACCATTAATCAGCAAGACAAGAAGGGTCCTTGAGAAACAGTACAGGGAACTTGAGTTTACCCCTAGTTATCATGCTAGTCAGGTACAAAGATAAATAGCTGGGAATATCAGGACCATAAGGAAAGAAAAGACATTGAGTTTCTACTAAAAGTCTAAATACATGCAAAGGATATATATGATATATATATATATATATATATAGTCTGCAAACCATAAGGCAATGTGGAGACTGCACTCAATCAAAACCATCAAAGGTTGGCTTGTCATAACAACTACAGGAGATATTTCTTATTCAACATATGATCATTGATGCTAAGGATGATGAGCCATGTATTTATAACTAATACAAATGAATTTAAACATCTTCATTTAAAAAACAGTACTTCCATTTTAAGTACATATCAGCATCCACAAAAAAGCTGCTTTAAGTTTTCTTGAGTTCTGATTTTTGGCTGACGACTGCAAAATTTCAGAACTCCACACAGATCCATCAGTGCTTTTGAAAATTTGTAATGTTCTAAACTAAGAATAGAAGGCACAAGAGTTTACGGATGAGGTTTCAGAGTGGGAGGGATACAGTACTGTATTTATCAATTCTACTGATTTTAACCTATTTTGTTGTGAATGTTTTAGCAATCTTCTCATTTTTCCGTACATATAGGATTTGACCAAATTGAAAAAACAAGCAACAACGTAATTGCTTTTCCCTCCAGGATCCAATGCAGGTTTGTTCACTATACTGCTTTGTCTAGTCTAGTTTGACATGGCTCACACTGAGGCATCTAAAATTGAAACCACTGTTGCTAACTCTCACAATGTTTGGGGTTTTACCTGAAAACCTCAGTTTTAGAAGTCATGTGAGTACATGAGAATCTTAGCTTTCATTTTAGAAATTAAATTTCTAGCTCTCACAGTTGTGGAGAAAACCTTGTAAACATGACCCATCAGAACACAAATTAAAAAATAAACCAAATTTAATATATTCCAAAATCTCATGGTTTTTAGAGCACTCATGTGCTCTTTAGAGCACTCATGTGCTCTTTGGGCACCTGACTCATGATATTGGAGTGCTTGGGAGATGGCAGCACTTATTTAGCCCTGATATGGCCGTCAATGTTTGGTAATAGTCTCTACATCTAGATATTTCTACCCGATTACTCTCTCTGATTATCCAAGCACTTCCTGGTGTTTCCAGAGTTGTATTATAAAACAAGTCTAATTTGTTAAGTTTCCTGTGTCTGGTTCTCAGCATTTATGATGTTGGAACATATAGTGTATGTCTTTTATGTGGTTACAGGTCTTTAAATATTAGGATTTATACTTCTGCATGTTTGGGAGGAACATTTAACAAAACAAAACCAAAAAAAGGGATTATTCAGACATGCACCCAAAATTATCCTTTGATTAATTTCTTCCTCTTTGTTTCAGTTATATGCCCTTGTACCATGTTAAATAATTAATCTTCCTCCCTTCTTGGTTTTTACAGGCCTCAGATACTTATAATCTTCATATTTCCTATCCCTAAATTGGATTCAGGATGGACTTTCCCCAGATGCACAGGCTGCATCTACACAATTCCCTCTTGACCCCAACTAGAGTTGAATTCAACTGCCCTGCTAGCCTGGTTATGGTCACATGAGTTCAACAGCTATTGTGCAATCGACCTCCTCACCCCTCCCTGCAATAGCAGGGCAACCAAGTTCAACACAAGTTGAGGAGCGTGAGGGAACCTTCTCCAACCCTCACTGTCAAACAGCTATAATCCCAGCATAGATACAGTGCCATAGTGCGGAAATATTACCTTCCTGCTTCACCGTGATGATACTTCGACATATGCAGCCCAAAACTGCAACAGCTCTTTTGTCACAATGCTGCATTGCCCCATTTGGACAGATTACTGCCTCTCCATCAGTTAAGGCTGCACCCAGCTTTCTCATGCAAGCTGGAAGTCCATTCAAACTGCTTTTGAGTTACGGGCCATTAAAAAAAAAAAAAACACCCCAGATTTGATGTACATCCAACATTTCTTCTGTCTCACTCTCGTTCAAAAATTACTCACTGCCCCTTCAAATTTTCCATATCATTAAGTCACCTTACTGTTTTTGAAGAACACAGGTTGGAATTAAGCAGTGAATGATTTTTTGTTGTGGACAGTTCTGGGGCCACTCCTGCTCAGATCGATAACAGCAGGAGCAGGACCCAGCACAAATGAGCAGTTACTATTGAGAGACTCACTGCAGCTCACAATGAACAGAAGGGCTCGCCTATAGCTAACTGCTCACAAAGATCTGCCTTCAGTGCAATATGGAAGGGCTATTAATTTCTGACACTGGATGACACGGCTCTAACTGTGTCCGTGCAAGCACATTATATATTCGGGAGAAGTGACTGCCTCTTCACAGTTAAGGTTCTAGCCAGGGTTCCATGAAAAGGCTGATTCTGAAAACTCAAAAAGAAAAAATTCTCATCCTTTCATATATTTTAGGGCTTGGGTTTTGTAAGCGATGTGGTAGACAGAGATACGGTTAGCAACTTCAACTGGTTTTAAAAGAAAAAGATTTTTGTTTTTGGAATCCAATTGTATTTATTATATACAGCTGCAGCAGGGGCTTGAGTCTACCAAGGTGAATAAAAAAATCAATGATTTAAGAAGGAGGGGAAACCTGACTTTTTTAAAAAATGTAAAATTAAATACAGGTGTTTTGTGGGTTTTTTTTAAACAAACATTTAAAATGAAATTTGAAATAATGACAACTTATGTTAAGGCCTAAACTTACTATAATTTATTAAAATATTTTAATTAAATAAAAATGTTAAGCAATGTACATTTGCAGCCAAAGTTTTAAAAAAAGTCAAACCCACTGAACTGGCGGAAGTCACTAGCTAAGCACCTGGAACCAGAGTTTGCTGAAATGCTATATCATTTTTTGTGGCAGGCTCTTCTGCCGATGCACAAGAATATTCTCTTCGTTTCAATTTATTTAGCTAGTTCAGGCCAAGGAATAGTTCATTAAAATTAAGAAACCATTTGAGAATTGAAAAAGCAGAAAAACCATGTTTTCCTCTTCCACTCTATGAATAAAAACTGTCTGAGAGGACAAGATCTACTCGTTCTAAAATTCTAAAGAACATGGTGACTAGAAACAATCAGTTCTTCACTAAGCACAAACAATATTTCTTTTGTTTAATACATCAGTTTTAAAACCAAAACATGTTTTGATAAGCTTTCTTATGTATACAGCACATTTAAGGTAGTTTTATTTAACTAATAAAAACAATTTTACAATGCTGTTTTTGTGCATTTTTAATTGAATTTGAAATGCAGAATTTGACACAAATCACAAGAATGAAATTAATCTTGTAACTAAGAAATACGCCATTTTCTAGCATAGTACAAATGTAGAAGTTAGGAATCTGAATAAATGTAAATTAAGCTATGTAATTGCTTAAATAAATGTGTATAGATATAGCATTCCCATCTGGTTAGCAAAAAGCAACAGCAGATTTAGTGTAAAGACTATATTTAGTTGTAAATCAACGTTTTAATGGCTACCAACCAATAAGAGTTAACCTCTAATTAGGAAAATAAGTAAAAATGCAAAACAAGATTAAAATCAAAGATTTAAATCAAAGTTTCCTGCTTGCTAATTTAAAATCACTCCTCTCTGCCCTGTCCTGTGCACCTTGTGCAATCATTTACACCTGCTCAGAGCACATTTTGATTTGTTAGTACATAACACCCACTTCAGACTCCTTTTGACTACACAAGGTGCAAGGCAGTGAACATTCATTCAGGCCGCAAGTCTTTGGCAGTGTTAGTGCTTTCTAAGCATGTATTTCCCACTGATTATCTGAGTTTAGCATTATCTCTTTAGACACTCCTACTCAAGCCTTTTTTCTCCATGTTTAGTCACTACCACATAATACATGATTGTTGAGTTTTGAATAGGTGCCCACTGGAAAGTCTGCTGAGGTGAATATGGCTAATGACTAACATTCTGGTCTGAGTAATGCCAATCTGAGTAATTGCAGCAGAGGCCATTTTGTTCACATTGTGCTTGGTGCTAGCACACGGCTATCAGGAAAAGTAAACAACATGTGTATTTTGGAAGCATGGCCGGAGAAGACACCCCTGACAAAACTCCATTACAGCAGACACACAGAGAGCCCTCTCACATTCAGAAAACTCAGCCTGGAAAAAAAAAAAGAAAACAAAACCCAGGCAAGAGCAAATGCTATATATTTTGTCAATCACTTTCCCCTTAACAGCTGTTTAAGATTTATAGTGTCTCCCAGTCACAACCTAGTTTTGCTACTGCTTGGTCCTGCAAGAACGTTAATCCCATTAAAGCCATAGCAGTCTATTTCTTTGGCAATTACTGTGATGTTGGTTCATGCTGGGCACTGACTTCCTTGCAGGAATAAAACAGGAAGGGAAGCTGGGCTATGAGGGAGAGTGACCTTAGTTAAACAAAAATGATCTAAACAAAGAATGTGAAAAACTTGTATGTGGTAAATACATTTCAGTTTAATTTATGGCCTATTTTTAGAATTTTCTCATTAGTACAGTATGTAAGTGCCTCTTTAAAAAGGAAATGAGTAAATCTGAGGAGAAAAAGGAGAGAACTGGGGAGTGGAGGGGAAAGAAGAGCTGTGCTGTTTGTGTATGTGAATGAAAAGTGAGTCACTGCAGTTATCCACTGTGGATTAATTCAGTCTACAGTGAGGCTGCTTGTCTATTCAAACTGGAAGGCTTAAAATCAGCGTTGCCATGAGCAGAAGCTGTCAACAATGAATACACAGCTGCAGGTGACATGCAGGCCTTGGAAATTCAATTAGTTGACAGCCACTTGGTAGAAGAAATCTCTCTTAAATGATATTGAGAGCGCCTGGGAAAAACTGGATTTGGATTGTGCCTATCAAGCATAATTGGGGCTGAACAATTAAAAAAAATCATAAAAATGTGCTGCAAATGAGCAGGAAACAAGAGGGAAAGGGAATAAATCAAATTTCACCAGGTCACAACCAATCACTACTTCAGCACTGCATGAAACAGCAGCTGTTGGATTTTTCATTTAATTTCCCATTCTCTGATTCACTAAAAATGAGGACATTGACAGTAAAAGGATGGCTAACCACCATTCCATCAAAAGTTTTTAGCCTTACGCCACAGCACTTCAGGTGACAATTTTGTTTAAAAAGACACTAACTCCACCAATTAAAGAGTATATCTAGAGAGCTTTTAAGGAATGTAATCCCACTGTTTGTTACCACTCTTTGAATGCCTGGTCTAACTAGTGAAAGGACATCAAGGCCAAAATCATTTTAAAATTAAGTTGTAATGAGTAGACTGGAACAAGACGACATCTTTGTGATCTAAAAGTCATGCTTCTTTTACTAGACTGAACAGAACCATTATCCTAAATGCACAGATCCAACAAAGAGTTTCACAGAAGTTACAAATTAAATACAGCTACACTATTTGATAGTTAGAGTCATACAGCATATTCAGAAGCAAAGCTTTGAGTATCAGATTATTAAACATGGCTAGAAACATAATTGGAGATGGTCTTTTTTTCTTATGGAACCACTTTCTGGAATACCTTCTATTCCCCTTTCATTGTGTCTACACATTGCTATAGCTCCAGTGTTACTTCTAAGCTAGTAAAAACAGTGTTGCTCTCTGGTGGGCCCACTGTCTCAATGTGTATTTGGACTTGCAGAATGTCTTTTTACTCCTCAGATGCTCAAAGGAACCCAAAAAGGAAGCAGAGTTCCATTTAACATATAATATCACGGCTGCCACTGGCCCACCCCATCTCAGACATGAGAAATGTAAGACTAGAAAGTCAAAGAAAGAGTGGAGACAAAAATAAGAGAAGAAAACCAAGTGGAAAGGGACAAAAAAAGCAATGTACGAAGGTTGGGAGGAGAAGAGAGAGAAGTGCCATTTGAGAAAAATGTAGGGAAAATAAGCACTTCCAACATTCATGGCAATGTGAAGTGCCAACATTTAAAAACTACTAGCAACTCACTGCACCCCCAAAAACCATGTTGTGAAGAAACTGAAATCAGAAAATACTCTGCTTTACTTCTCCCCCTGCAGCAAGAAATTTGGGAAACATGAAACCATGACCATTTTGCATTGCCTATTTTAATACGAGATTTGCAATATAGGAAATTTGTTGCTTAAAAGAAAACAATCTCAGACCTGAGTGTCTTTTCACAACTGTTCATCAGTATCTGACAATTTCCTCTAGTTTTCCCACAAAAAATGGGTTTAAATCACATTATATACTCATCAAAACAGCCTACAACATCCCTTTCTATTAAAAACAGGCCCCAACCATCTTTTTCCCTCTTGCTACAATGGCAAAATGCAATTTGAAAACTAACACTTCAGTTATCTATTGTCAAACAATACTGTTAGACAATACTGTGGAATAATTACACTGTGGAGCACGTGTTTAGGATACTTTCAGATCTGAGGGCTGCCTGCAGCAACGCTACCAAACACACACCAGCTGCCCCCACCCCAACATCCCCAGTTCATCTTGCATGGGCTCCGGTTCATGGAGTAAACATATGAGTCTTCCTAGCAGAGTATCACTGTCCTGATAAAATAACCTTACTCTATTCTTATAATCTTATTCTCAAACTAGGGGTTGCAAAGTTACTATGAGGGGGTCACAAGTTGTCAGCCCCAGTGTCAGAACTGGAGGGCCAGAGAGCAACACCTGCTCGCCGGGTGCCCAGCTATAAAGGCAGTGCCACCCCCAGCAACAGCACAGAAGTGAGGGGGGTTCACTACTTTTGGGAGAAGGGGGGGGTCCATCATAGCCTGAAAGTTTCAAAGGGAGTCCCAGCTAAAAAGCTGAAGAACCCCTACTAAAACATATTAAACCAAACAGACATACAACTGGGTTTCTTCTTATTTAGAAACTCCAGGTGCAAATGACAACTTTAAAGAAAACCACACCCACAGCACAAAGGAGCCAAAATATACATGGCAAATCAAACATACTTTCCATGCCGTCAGCAAAATCAGACTCAGGGAACCAAGGATGAGACAACCTCTTCCGTGCCACACCAAGACAACAGTTAGAAAGACAAAGAAGAGAAAAAGAAAAGCAAAACTCTTTTCACCTTTTGATTAAAAAATATAAAATATAATATTGCCGCTGATTTGTTACGAACTTTTTAATAATCACATGAATATCTGTTACACATCGCTTACTAGTTCTGAGTACCTTGGGTTTTCTGACAGGAGGTCGTTGCGTATGCCTGCACTTTTCAAGTGAAGCATGCAAAATCTTCACTTGTTTCCTCCTCAACCCTGTTGCTGGGCTAAGGAAAGGAGGCAGAGTAAGTACTACTGTAGCAGACTTTACTTCTGAGGCATTTAGCCCACTTTCAACACTGCTGTGTTTTATAT
The DNA here is from genome assembly GCA_007922155.1 of Mesoclemmys tuberculata. Classification (NCBI taxonomy): domain Eukaryota; kingdom Metazoa; phylum Chordata; order Testudines; family Chelidae; genus Mesoclemmys; species Mesoclemmys tuberculata. Next base: position 22,386,178 of record ML675617.1, on the reverse strand, counting down.
GGTTGAAATGCATCATTCTGGAAAAGAATTACCAGTTAAAAGGAACAACAAGGCAGTGTGAAGGACAACAGGTCATTTTAAATATTGATTCTAACTGCAGGTTTTCCAAGCCCAACAAAATGTCTTACTAAGAAAAGATGAGTAAGCGAGTGTTTGCATCAGAAGAGAAGCAAAAAAAGGTATTAGAAAAAAAACAACAAGCAGACAATCTTAAGAGCTTCTTATTTACATTACTCCTCTCTTGAAAACATATGGCTGAGATTTTCAAAGTTGACTTAGAGGAACTGTGCGTTCTAATCACTTAGATGGCTTTGGAAACGTCAACCTGCACATTTAGTTAAGAAAATTCTGATAGTCAAATACCTGGTTAGTCAGTTTTCTTTTTTGTAGGGGAGGACACCAAGCATTTTAAACAACTCTTTTCCTTCCCCTCCAACACCCTCCAGGGACACAAACCATCTCTAATATAGTGACACTAGAAATATGGTCATTACCTTACCTCCTTGGAGAATAATTTTCCATCTGCCTTTACCACAAAAAGTAATTGCAGCAGCATCACACCTAACCCCAAGGTTTAAGAAGCTGAAGACTGCCTCCAAATCAGTGAATCTCTCTTAAAAAACAGAGGTTTCTGCCCATGCAGCCACAGAGTTTTCTCAAACCTAAGATCTCACGCTGCATAATAAAAAGTGCGTAACAGTTACCCCTTCTAGCAGCCCCTTCCCCTTAAGGTTCTGCTCCCCTATGTGTTCAGTTTAAGTTATTCTGCTGGCAGCTCCTGCTCAGAAAAAGAACAATTTCACTAACCTCACTGGGCTCAGAAGGTATTTTCAATTTGGATAGTTTGGCCTTGGCATTTGCTTTTAAATCAGCTATTTTCCCATATGGTTGTCCAGGGTATTCCTCCGGAAGTGGCTTGAGCTCCGGTGACTCATTTGGTGCCTGATCTTGGCCATCCATTGGTCTGACGTACGCAGTAGGTTTCTGCTGCATTGCACTGTTTTTTGATGGCAAGGCTGGAGGAAATGTCTGAGAAGACGGTTGGGTGGCTATGGATACATTAATGGCTGAACTGTCCCAGGTTTCGTTATCATGTAATCCTGCCACTAGGTCCTGAGGAGATTTCATTTGATTGTAAGTCTGCCCATGACGTTTGTTGTTGTTCTGTGACCTGGAATTGATGTGCTGAGTGGAATGTAGAGGTGAGAGGGGTGCCATTGGAGAAGAAAAAGAGGACAGTAAGGGAGAAAGCTCTGAAAGTGAAACCTGCAGTTCGTCAGCACCATCTTCATCAACACGCTTATCATTTTTCTTGTGGCGGCCACCATGATGGCCTTCCTGACTACCGCGATTCAGTTCTGGGCCTGGGTTCTGACCGCTGGACAAGCTGTGGCTTTTGGTGTGCAAACCTGAAGCTGGCTCCATTCTTGATTGTGTCTTTGGGTAGTGGATGGAGTTACTAGCAGAGGAGGGAGCCAAAGTGGGGGGTCCCATGGCATGGTGGTGGGTGCTGTGCTGGATTGGGGTTGGTAACGTACTGCTGGTCTTTTCAGGAAAGACTGGGCGATCAGGTTTTCCTTGAGGGACCAGAGGAACAATGCTTTTGGGTATCCCTATGAGATTCTGATGGGACTTGGTGCTGATTAGCTCCTTCACCTCTTCATAATTACCCAGCATGTTCTGAATTCGACTGGACAATTCATCTCCTTTGTTAGTCTGAAACAGAAAAGAAGAGAGGGGAAAATACAAGAATTAAAAAAAGATAACCAAAATCCAGGTTCCAGAAAGGCATATAAATAAGTGGCTTACTTTCAGTAGACTTAACTTTATCACAATTTTAGGATACAGTTATGCATGCTTTACACTCCCTGGGTAGCACTTACTCATGCATGCAGTCTCACTACTGTGAAAGGAACTGCTTGCATGAGTGTTAACATGAGTAAAGGGTGAAATCAGGACTTCAACAGTTTCCCACATCACCAATCAATTCACCTCGTTTCAAGCTGTACCTAGTGATGGGTGGGTAGTCCTAATGAGTGATAAATTCTCACTGGCTGGCCCATGGAGACCACAAGGTCTCATACCGTCCCTCCCTACTACACCATCAGCAGAATTTCCTAGCTTAGCGCTTCAGTAATCTGCAAAGAGAAACAATTGGGGGTTGCAAGTGCGTATTGATAAGAGTCTCCGGCACATGCAGACATATTATAGTGCACATGAAGGCCACATCTCCTTCCCCCTCCTCTCTGCAACAGGATACATTATCGATACCTTGTAAGGTTCTGCAAAGAGAGGTGCATTTTCAGAGAATGTCTCTCTCTCCTGAAGAGCCTCCTGATTCCGTCTTTCTCTTTCTCTGATCCGGAGCAAATTTCTGTCCTCATTGTACAAGCTTTTGGAGAGAGAGAAGGAAAAAGATTCATGAGCATTTTACTTCAACTTCCCGCTGTCGACACAAGCACTGTGCCAAAGTCATTTCCCCAGCTGACATCACACATCCAACAAGCCAACTCAGTTTAAAATCAGAAAATCTATTGGATAATTGAACTGATGTATCAGTCACATAAGGTAGTCATCTCACGGCCTGGCAAGAGTTCACACAGCAGATGTCTCAGTGTGCAGACTATGCTGAAGGATTTTTTTCTTGACATTATACACCAAGGAGAGCAAACGGATTAATAACTTTATAGGGATGCTCAGCTAAAGGAGAAGTCTGCCAAGCTTCCTGACCACAGCGCTGTCATTTAAATTCAGAGGCAGCAGTCTATGGGAGAACTGCCATTTTGCCCCCTTACATAGCAATAATTCTCCAAACCTACTTTGTTAAGATTTCAACCCTCCATATTACAAACCCCTGGTTTTAAGGGATTATATCTGTTCCACATTGAAATACTGCATATAACATCCTCTTGACTTGGTGTATGTTCTAAATTAATGTTTTATTTTCAATGAAGATTTTGCAAGCTGTAGTCTGATGAATAGATTCAAGCAAGAGGGCCTAAAAATCAAGAGAACATCGATTAGAACCCCTCACAAACAGAAATAACAGGGAAGTCCCTTGACCTCACTGGGCCTACATCAATTCAGCCATAAAACTGAGACACATCCAAAAAAAGGAAGACTTCTTGGAAAACCACATGCAGTAATTGAGTTTCCCTTGACAAATGTTACTGAAAAATAAAAGAATCCATTGCTCTAATATTTATGTACATTTTGTAAGAGAAAGTCTGAGAGAATTCTGCCCTTCCTTTCTCATGGCCTACTGCACATGCAGTGATTACATTCCTCTTGACATGATAGGCCACAACGTGTCCCAATGTTAATACATCAATGATAACTCCTCCAGTCCCTATTCCCTAGCATTAAAAAGTTTTATACATACCCTGCCAGCAATAGCTAGACTGCTGGGTGAACCATTACAGCAAAGTATGATATTTAAAATTCAGTGTTTTGTCATCGCGTTCGTACAATAAAATGTGTCAGATTAGCACAGAATTGAGAAACTCTTAAATCCTTCATGAATGAAATGACTCCTATGCCAAATCAATCCTCTGCTTTTCTTCTGGGTATCTGTGACTTTGTCCAACTTTTGGGATATAATGCTATCTGAAGGCAACCTTCCAGATACACGATTACAGCCAGTACATGCTTTTGGCATTAAGGAAAATTAATGTGCTAAGTGTTAACCACGTGCAAATTTTAAAAATAATTTTCATCTTTATTATTCCTTATTTTTTCCCCAAACGTAGCAAAGCATGAATTTCCAGGGAGTAATACGTATTACCAGATTTGAAAGACACGCAGACAAAAAACATTCAGAAACCTCTTTATGAAACTTTTTTATCTACTATTATTAAAGGTAACATGTAACTGAAATATTAAGGTTTTTCAGTTTACTTTGTGTACTTAACAGCACTTTGTATATAGTGAGTTTCACTTATTCCTGTGTACAGTCAACTAGCTAGTCAGTTTCTCCAAGTGATTTTTTTTTTTTGTGGTGGGGTGGGGAGGAAGAAAGAGTTCATACAGCAAATAAGGGGAGGTTTGTTGGAGGTTTTTTGCCTTTTGTTTTTTAAATGGAAAAGTGTGATGGTAAAAGTCACAAATATTTAGTACCTGAAACTACTTTTGATACTTAAAAAAAAAATTAATAGATTTAGATTTGGGATGACAATGTTCCTTAAAGTTTTAAAAATGCTGCTATTTGAATTATATTTTAAACCATGAAACAGCATTTTCCCTAAATTCTAGTAAGTAAAAATGGTTTAATATATTTCCTTTAAAAACTTGAGTCACTTCAAGATTGAGAACAAACATGAAAAAGATCAGGCCAAAAAGTAGTTTTTGGAGGAAGTTATTAAGAACATAAACATCAAAGCTTAGAACGGAAGGACCTCCCAACCTTAACTATAGAGTCTCTTTCACAATACTATGCATCTGTACAATATGGGATATGTCCTCTATTGGGAGCGGAGGGCAGGGGCGGCGGACATGACCATATAATTCCCTGGCAGGAGAAGAGAATCCAATAGATCTTTCTGAGCTCTGGTTACTCTGCTTAAGGTATTCAGAAGCAGGTGCCGAAAGCTCCTAAACCCACATTCAGGCCCCATGGTAAGTGGCCTTGTTTTTAAAAAAACATTCAGCATCCTTTATCTCCTATTCAAGTCAGGATTGCTGCTGGGTGCTCAACATTTTTTAAAATCCAGACACTTAGCCAGGTGCCTAAATATGAATTTAGGAGCCTATCTTTAGATGCCCCCCCCCTTTTTTTTTAAAGAGTCTTTGCCTACAATCTTAAGGTAGGCAGGGTGCATGTATGTTTTTAGACTAAAGTTCTGAACCCCTTCCTTGTTTTTCTCAACACTCTCCCCCTCCTCTGCTGACCATAACATTGTTAAATGTTAACATACTAACCACTTGGTAACCCATATTTTAATGCATGAAAATATGTATAACAAGGCATGAAGATTTAAGACTTGCATTCTTCATTGGACTAGAATATGGCAGGTACTCTTCTGAAGGACTGAGAACTCCTTTTTAAAGTCTCTCTCTCTCTCTCTCTCTCTCTCTCTCATTATCTGCAGTAATTTGTTCTTTACTGCAAATGATCTATCTTGAGAGGTTTTCTCCCAAAATATTCTTTCTGACTTAATGATCTATTGACACTTTTGTTAACAAGCAGCTGTTGTGACAGATATAGCAATTTCCTGCAGTATCCGTGACAAACTTTAGTGAGTTAAACTGAAATATTTTTGGAATCCATTGTATTAAATGCAATTGTATTATTGTAGGCCTGGATTATATTTCATCTATCTAGGGGGGAAATGTGATCTGACCCCTGGGAAGTGTTATGAATTCCAAAGGACTTATTGAACAATGTGCCAGACAAGAATGGATTTTTGGGACAAACAGTATCAGGTGGTTTGCCTGGGGAATGTCTAGAAGGTGGTGAAGGCAAATTCCTTATCTCCATTTATGCCAGAAATGGCCTTCTGAAGGGATGCCCTAAGGAGAGACTACCTGTTCCTAGAGGAACATTACTACCTGTTCCTAGAGTCTCAAGATCAAACTGCAAGCTTTATAAAGGAAAGACTGAACTATGCATGGGTGTATTAGCTCTGAACTAAGGCTGTTATGAACTTGTAACCTCAGAAAAACGCCTTTGTGGGGTTTGAAGAAGTAATGACTCCTACCAGAGCCCTTGTTGGAATTGGGGAAGTGATCTCTGGTAAGTTTATCATCATGCGTGTAGATTCTTTTTATGTTTTAATATGTTTTCTCTGTAATGCTTTCACTTCAAGAATAAATGTGCTTGCTTAGAAAGCTTTGTGGTAACTTGTAACTGGTTACAATTACACCTATTTATAGCTTCAAAGAGGAAGGAAAGTGCAGATGCTGACCTATTTAGGCAGTGTGGGTCGCTGGCAATATCACAGTATAGGCTGGGCACAGTGTTGCCTGGAAAATCCCCCATAAGGGAACGAACGAACGAACGAACACACGAACACGCGCACGTCTCCTCCCAAAAGAGAGGACAGCTGAGGAGCAAAGAGCCTAGAGTAGGTGCCCTCGAGGGATCACAGAGGGGAAATTTCCCTGAACTGAGAGCTAGGATCCTGCCATCCTTCAAAGTGACTTTGATAATCGTCTCCTCTTATGACTTAAATAACTCCGTCCCTTGATTGGCTTTCAGAAGCAAACTGAAATTTCTCTCTCTTTTCAGTCTTTCTGCATTCTCACCCAGAGAATATAGATAACATTGCTTTAAAATGTCTCCCTGCAATGTTTTGGATGGCTGCAGTTAACATCCTGGCAATCTTTTCCACATGCAGAATGATCCAGTTTTCCTTCCGGGGGAAAATGTGGTGGGACAACCTGATCACATTATCATGGATTGCATCTTTGTACAGAATAGACTTGTTGTGTACTGTTAGTGTAAACCTGCGTACTCACTTGTGTCTACTTTGTAGGTGGCCTGGCTGGGGGAGACAACAGTAACATGTTCTGAACAGAGAGACAGCAGGTTGTTCTGATTATTCTGCTATAAAAGAGAGAGTGTATATATGTATCTGTAATAAACTAAGTTTGGTGATCACTGTTTATGATCTATGAACAGTTAAAATGATTGTGTTTTTACTGATACTAGCCTGTAAATCTTTCCCTATTCAGCTGTGAAGGAAATAAAGGAAATAGCTTCGAAGAGGAAGGAAAGTTAACACTGAGAATTAAGAAACTTAAGAACACTGAGAATTAAGAAATGTGGTCTCCAAAAAATGTGAAACTTATGTTCGTTGAATGATCAGAGATCATACTTCCGTTGAATGACTTGCCTCACACAGACTGAACCAAAGAAAAGCACGTAGCTCTCTGGTGTATTATGTATATCTATTTTATAAAATCGCCTTATATTTCAGAGCACTATACAGTGATTGATTCATTTCTTTGTTACTAGGTGCTTGATAAAAAGCCCTATTAAGTTGATGGAAATATGTCTATCTACTTCAGTGGGCTTTGGATCAGGACCTCAGTCAGAATTCTTCAGACATGCAGAGTAGAGGAGAACCCTGACTTGTACACTGTAGAGCAATTCAGAAGGCCTGTGTTCTGATACATGTTTAGTGTAAGTGTGTCTTTCAAAAATGTCTCAAATGAATTTGAGTATTTTGTAAATTAAAATAAAACCAAATAACCTACATTTCATCTCTACCACCATCGACTTTTACCAGTAACATCATAAAGAAAAGTAAAGAAAAAGAACGCACCAAGGCAAAAAAGTTTTCTGAAAGGATGTTGAAAATTCATAAAACTGACATTTTGAGATTGGAAAAAAACCTAGCAAGTTATTTTCATTTGCCCTCCTAGAATATAATCTATAGTCAGTATTGTCTATTTGCCCATGGCCAGCATTTTAGAATTCCAGATCTAGAATGTGGTATTGTAAGATTAACAAAATCACATGCCTAAAAATTAATGATACCATAAAGCAGATACAATGAAAAATTAACAAAATTTAGCATACAAATTATGAGTTTGCAGACTGTATTCTACTAATATATCGTATGACATCCAAGTGGATTGGGCACATCTTCCTGTCATTCCTGGAATGCAAAATAGAATTCCAAATTCAAAGCAATAAAGTTGCTTTCCTCATACAGGCAGGAGGTATTTAAATGAAGAAAAACCTCCACTGTATGCCTCCCTTCACATTTGTTGTAACCCTCTGATTAAAAAGAGCATCAATTTCTTTCCCATCTGTATACTGTATGTAAAATAGCATCTTAAATACTGTTTGTTGCAAAAACAGCACCTGTAATGTGTCTAAAGACCTTTTCTGTCCCTGAATCTTCCCTGCCCTCCACCCATAAATTAAACAAAAAACCAAAAACCAAACACAAATGAGAAAGAAAGAAAGAAAAAAAAAAAAAAAAAAGCCCAAACTAAGTTTTTGCAATGACGCCAATTCTAGGAGCTTTAAAAGAACACAAACATGTCTGCTCTGGAACAGTCTGGTTGACGCGAGTATTCTCACACGTACTGGTCTACCAGGCTCTGCTCAATGAGGTTAGTCATGCATTATTACTAAATGCCATTTAATGCTGTCATGGAAACTATTGGCTCAGAGGCTTCACTATGCACAGCTGACTACCCACTTGCCTTGTGGATAGGTCACTTCACTCTGATTTGTTTTTTTAATAAAGATGATCTACTTCTTGCTCACTTTTTAAACCAATCCACCAACCCTCATTCATGGTTAACAGAGGTGTATTTTCCTCCCATTTAAAAGCACACAAAAGGAAACACATTTTTAAAAGAGAAGGGAATGAGTGAGATAGTATCCATTAACTTCAAGCTTATAATTTTCCAACTACATGGTAGTTAGAATTAAATTCTCCTCTATACACAAATTAGAACCAAAAATTAAAATTGGTTTTAATTCACAACTTTATCTAAGAAGGCCCCATTTCAAATTAAATTAAGTCTTTGTTTTACCAAATTAAGATAAATTAAAACTCAGCATTTTAAATCCAAAATTCACACAGATTTACACTGAAATAATTAACGGTGTGAATTAAAACAACATAGTTAGTTTGATTCCAGTTCACGTGGAGACAAGTATTTGGGCCAAAAGATTGTAGGTGCCCAAGTTGAGGCATTTTTAAAAGGTGCTTGATTTTCATAAAGCACCAAGAACCTTGCCTCTGCAAATCAAAATCCTTTAAAAAAGCTATTTCAAGTTGGGCATCTGAAAACTGAGGCAACCAAAAAATCAGTTTTGAAAATCTTGGCCTTACACTGCATTGTAATCCCAGGTGTGAGAAACATGGGCTTTTGGACTCTGTTTTCGAAGCTTGCACTTGAGCATTCATGCTGCGTTGTCAACTTAGGTTTACAATTCCTGAACTTGGGTCACACAGCTGTGCTAATGATTCCATGCTGCACAACAGACCTTCTGCAGACTCAGGTCTACAGCTTGAGCTGTAGCCACACTGTAAAATGATAGGGCTTGGACCTAACCCACCCTTCAGAAGGATCCTAGGACCAGGTCCTGAGAACCTACTGACCTGAGTCACTCTAATTTGCATGTGGATGGCAGAGGGGCAATTTGAGTCATAGCCTGGGCTTCATGTGCAGCGTAGATATATCGAGAGTGACCATATCCTACCGTGAGGCAATACAGGGGGCTGGTAAGCCCACATACATTCCCAATTCTAGACGGAGTGGGAAACATAACACAGACAGTCACAAAACAACTAGTGCCTCATATTCACTGCAATAGATTCTAGGGCTATTCTTTCCTATTCACTCTGAGGGGAGGATTAGGCCCCAGAAGTCTTCAAAGAGATCCAGCCACACAGGGAAGCTTACTGCTAACGAGGGCTCTGTTTTCCAGGAAGCCATCCCTGAAGCATGCACCTACTGAAGACAGTCAGCCTTTTCCTGTGCTCTGGAGAAAGTGTGTCTGCAAAAGCATTTACCACCTTGATAGCTAAGTAGTGCTACGGTCAGAAACTAGAATTCCCATTCAACAGTCAAGTCTGGAATTTCAAAAGAGTTCCAAAAGGGAAAGAAACTGAAATTTAAAATGGTTCCCACACAAAGGGAATACCAAATTTTTGTTTTGACAAGCCAAAACAACATTTTCTTTAAAACCTTTTTTAAAGGTTTTGAAGGTTCCCTGAGCCATCCAGTGTACAGGCATCTCAGACAGTGCAGAAGCTCCCAGAATTTCTAAGGAGCTAGGAGCCTGAAAATGCCAGTTTTGGGTCAGTCTGTAGGAGTCCAGGCTGCCAAGGATCCACATGCTAGGGCTCCCAGCTTGCCATCAGCTCAACAGGTAGGCTGCCAAGGAGCTGAGAGACTGCGATCACCATGCCTCATTTTCCCCATCTGTAAAATGGAGATACTGAGAATAACCTCCTTTGTCACATACTTTGAGACCTACTGATTAAAAGAGCTACGTATTAATTTATTATTATTGTTGTTATTAAAGGTATAAAACCATCTCTTCACTCCAGCCTTGTGTTGCCCACAATTTGACCACAGTTACCATCAATTCAAGCTTAAAAGTCTGCCACTTTAACCATAACGGTACAGTTAAGCAGCAAACCCCACCGCCACTAAGATAAATGCACGTATACCAGAATTACAGTGTTTGTACAAGTATAGCTTATTTCAGTTCAGGAACCAAAATAAGCTATACTCTGAGTAAGGCACCCAGATACTGGTAGAACTCCGCTAAACTACGGCTTTTACCTGCACTACTTTGCTGGAAAAAAAAAAATCATAGCTCTTAGACATAGTTACATCAATAAAATGTAAGGGGAAACCAGCCCTTGGATTCCATGGGCTGAAGCACTAGTGTAGATAAGGCACCAGCAGCTCTGGGCCATTTCAGCACAGTGTTTTGTACTCCTAGCCTAAACCAGGTTAGATGATGTGGTGCTTTTAACACTAGCAGTTGCCTGGAAGCGTTACTACACTTGCCCTCCTGTTACTACCATTTGTGGGGCTGAACCATTGGTAGCAATGGTAGGAAATTTGGGGCAAAAAGCCTGATGTACATACCCTAACATTACATCACCCAGGTTCCAATTTAAAATAAAGCTTAAGCGTGCATCATGATGTGGAGTCATTCTCACTTAATATTATAATCCTCAGAGCACCATTTCACAGGTGCATAAGTGATTATCCAATCCATAAACAACAACAGCTGAGAGCATCCCAGCTCAGCTGCAGTTTTTAAAAACAAGAGGGGGTTGACAGAAGTTATGTCCCCACCTCTCTCCTGTGCATTCTGAACAAGGAAAAAGGAGACAGCAACAACAAAAAATCTTTTCCACCTTTAACTGCTATCAGGAACTGCTGCTGGCTGCCAACAGGTATTCCTCCAGCAGCAGAGAAGGGGGTGGAGAAAGGCTACAAGAAAATACACAAATATGCCGTTTCCCTTCAGTACATACAGCAACTCTTCCTCCAGAAGATTAAGAGGAAACGTTTCCTTTTAGTACAACTGCAGGAAATCACAAGCTTATTGAAGCTTTTTTCTCATTAAAGATTACTTTTCTTTTTTCATGAGAAGCTGATTCTCAAGATCACAACAGACTTTTTATTTTTAAGTCACGGTATGTTACAAAAAGAGAGCACACAAAAAGTACAAGGGATACACGTACGCTTTCAGGCTCATCAATCAGACATGAGGTCAATTCCACTCCCACAGAAGTATTGATGCAAAAAATTCCCATTGATTTTTATATGAACAGAATCACAGCTAAAGAAGCTAGTGAAATAGGTATTATTTATCCTTCCACCATTAAAAAAAATGAAGCTTGGTAAAATGTGTCAAAGGAAGTTACCACTAAACACATACCATACACAGTGTGATGTTCTCACACACATTAACGTTTTGCATTGTGAAGTGACTGCAAGCCAGGCATTTGAAAATAAGATACTTAACAGATACTCAAAACATCAACAGGCTCCCATCACCCCCATTTTTTAATTTATTTTTTTAAAGACACCTAGATCTGCTGGATATTTTTACTTTTGTTTCACTCCTTCAGGCATTGCCAACATCGAAACTGGTATTATTTCAACTGGTATTTTAAACAGCAGCAAATCACCACAGATACCTATTGCAGAAATGACATATTTTGTACTACTAGCAAAATATTTTTGTTAGAACCTTTTCAATTTAAGAAACTGTATTATGCATCAGAGCTCATAGAAATTTTCCAAATTTTGATTTTTTTTTAATTGCAAAAAAATTGAATTTTTCCTCCCATTTTTAAACAGCTCCATTATTTGTAATACAGTAGCACTCAGACATCCCAAGCAAGGCCCTATTCTTGGGCAGTACCTCACTGATGCATGAAAGAAAGAAACCCTTTACAAACATTTATGGACTAAAGTATCATATACACAGTATCCAATACAGCTGCAGAACTCTCACGCTAACTAAAAAGCATGTGAAAAAATTAACAATGGGAAATATTTAGCAAGTTTCAGATACACATTTCCTCAGGCTATGTTGAGATATAAGAACATGGGTCGTTCGGGGAGGCAGCAGAGGGCAGGCAGTTTTATAAGTAAAAATTAGTTTGATTTCTGCACAGAAGTCAGTTCTAATGCCAAATTAAGTATCTACCCACCTTACTACTTTCAACAATACATTTCTTTGGGGGTGGAGGGACAGGAAGAAACTTACCACATATTGACTTCCCGATGCTATCCCTGAATTTAAAATATGTTCATTAGTGAATACTGGAAAGGTTTCAGTTTCCTTTCAGCACAGGCTACCTTTTGTTTGTTATAGACTTGATCCTAGGAGGTACTGAGTATTTCCTGAGAGGCGCTGAGTGTCCTCAGTACCAAATGACTTCTAATTGGAGTCTGTTCCTTGTACAATTTGACCAGCACCCTACAGGATTAGACCATATACCCTAGTGACCAGACAGACAAGTTTCTAAAGAGCCACCACTGTGCCCCACCACCAAGCAGAATATTAAACAAAAATCTCCCTCCACAATTAAGAAACCTCCCATACCCAACCCAGCCAGTCCCCTTGGCGATATGAAGTACTGTATTAGCATAAGAAGGAGAAACATGATCACGAAAATCTAGAAACAAGAATATAAGGGCTTTCCCCCACACCCTGAAGACAGTGACCATAGTGTGGACACATTTCAAAATATACATGCAGAGATGCATTTTTAAAGCAATCAGAACCTGGATTAGCCTGGATGTTTGTTAGTGGGAGGGCACACAAGCCAAAATCCTAGCGATCACATTCACTGCCAGGTCTGATTAACAATTTTATACAAATATGGCTCGGAGCGTTAGAAAGAAACTATAGCAATTGTTCATATGTATCTGGACTTGTCAGCTTAATTGTGTGCCTGCAATACTTCCGCTATTATGTTACTACTGTAAAACTAAAAAAAACCCTAAACAAACCAAAAGAGAGACACCTCCTCATTTATGATGCTACAGAAAACAAGATCTCAAAGAAATCTAAAAGTTCATTGTCTCTTCAGCAATAGAATAGAGTCTGGGAAGGTGTTAATTAAAAATCATGCAAGGAACAAGAATGCTGCCATTCTCTGTTCTAAAAGAAATGCTCTCAGAAAGGCTTCTAAGTGGGCATGGATATGTGAAGAGCAATTAAAGGAAAAACAGATGATGTTTTACTTCCTTCTGCATGCAAACAATGATTAATTTAAGGGTGTGTTTGATTGGGACGTGATAAGGACAGGAGTGAATTTGAAAAAATTGCCAAATCAGCAAGTATATATACTGACACTCCCACGTTCTCCTCCCCCTGCCGCCCTCCCCCCCCAGGTCTCTTGAGAACAAACAACCCTGGGGATGCAACAGAACTGGTGTCATTCAACTGCACAGCAGGGACATTCCTCATCCCATGCATGACACGTAGCACAGCTTCATACAGGCTCCATGCCCCAATGCACATAAGTGCTTTCGGGAGGGGAAAGGAAAGGAAAATGCATCTGCAACTAAGCAGATCGCCATTTATTCGCTGTCTGTAGAAGGGCTCAAACAAAGTAGTTGTAGACTGTGGTACCGACAGAGTAGCTCCTCTACTGCTCTACAACCGAAGACACATAGAACAGAGTAGTCTTCTTCGGTTCCCACTGTCTCCTTGCAGCCCTTATCTATGCCAAGAGCAGTTACCCGAATAGTGGGCTGGGCGCAGAATTTCAGTTTCTATGGTTTAAATGTTAATCAATTTTATATGAAAGAGGAACTTGACCCTTTTGTGTCAAAATGAAGATTTCCACCAAAGTGCCACGGCATATAGAATTACACTCCATTATTATTCAGTTGAGCTCACATTTCCAACCCAAAAGCTCAAGTTGAATTACAAACCTCAACTGAGTCCAACTGATATTTCAACCGAGGTCATCTCTGATGAGACATTTCAACCTTGCTTCATCTGTGAAGAACCTTTCAAGAGAAGTGGAATTCCCTGCTGAGTTGCCTCTGCTCTAGCAATGAATGAGGAGATACTCAATCAGCACTGACCACCCCAAGACTTGTCCATACAAAGACCTAAAAAGCTGATCACAGGAAGGGCAAATAGAGAGACACATTCGCCCTTCAAAGACACCTAGATCAAAGGCTGTTAGATGTAAACAGGAGGCCTTAGCATCAACAAACATTATGGGTGTAGACCCCTTCAACACTATGTAAACTTTGAAAATGAATGTAAATAAGGCTCTTCAGGAAAGAATCTAGAATCAAAAGAAAATTAACGATTTCACAAAATACAAATTGCAAATTTGCTAACCCTTCTCCTCTCACTTCACTCTACACCACATATCTCACAGCCTAGTTCACACTTCTGCAACATACTCCTGATATCTCCTTTCAAATGGCCCCTCTTCCCTGGACACCCTTTCCTGAAGCCACTCACCTGACTACCACCTGCTCCTCCAAGTCTCTTCTCAAAACCTACTCCTGCGATCAAGCCTATAAACTAGTCATGTAGGATTTGTTGGGGGGGTTGTTTTGTTTTTTAAACGCTGTCATTTTCATATTAATCACCTAAGTGAGTGCAGGATCATTTTTCTCTCTCCCTGTATGTGCCTCTCTTCTCTTCTTGCATTAATTCAGGGCCCAACTGAAAAACGCAGTTTAAAGCACCACTTAACTCAAGCTAGAGATTTTTGGTAGTTGTCAGGATTCTGGTTAGGGGCAACACTCACATTATACCTTGAGCTAATTCTGAAGTGAAGACAAGTTTTAATTAGGCATGTGAGTGCTCCCATGAAATACAGCTTTGCCCTTACATTTTTCACTGCTGTAAGCAAACTGGAACCACGTACCCTCAATATTTTGTTTTCAGACACTTTTTTCTTTTATTTTTTTTTTGCTACTGTAGTAGACGCACCCACATGAGAACTAAAGTTGTATGTTTGTTTTTCATCAGGTGCTGAAGAGGCGTGTTAGGAACTGTGAAATGATCCTGTAACTTCTTAACAGGTAAGTCACAAGGTGGCACATTTTGCACTTACCGTTTAAAAAAAAAAGTCAGGCTTGAAAGATTATTTTGAAAGCTACAACACAGTGCCTGCTAGAGGATCATTCTTGAGTTAACAAATACCTTTAACTATCTGTCTTAGGACTCAGATCTTACTAATACTTACACATGTGTTTAACTGAACTCATGTAAGGAGCCCCATTTAAGTCAATAGAACAACTCACAGGAGTAGCGTTAAACATATGCAAAAAAATGTTTCCAGGCTCAGAGCCACACAGTTCTATGCAGACTGGGGCCCACGTTTCTTTGTAAGTAATAGTGTCCAGTACAGTGTTAAAAAGTAACACATTACATAAATTGAGAAGACTATTCTATCAGCATAATACAGAAATGAGAAAAGGAATAAAAGGTCTACAATCCAGAAACTACTCCAATATTTCTTATTTTAATGAAGGTCTTACTAACACTCAGCAATCCCTTTCACACTACGTCTAGACTAGAAAATACAGGTCACAGTTTCAGATGCATTACCTAGTATTGATCATGATCAGCTGGCCCTTATAAAAGAAGTATATCAGACAAAAGATACAGCTCTGAAGACAACTAAAAGCTGTTCAAATTTTAATGTGTATTTTTGTTTATGTAGCAACTTAACACATTCCACTTTCTTCTCTTCGAAGACGCATGTGCACACTCACGAATGCTGGCACAGACAGGTCCTAGTGCATAGAATTATTCTCAATGGAGTTCAAAAATTAATCTTCTTTCCACCAATCTCACCCCCCCAAAAGAGAGGAACTGCATTTTAACTTTCAGAGAAGGATGTGGATGATAAATACAGCCAGAGAGTTTGTTCACCACTTAGCCTTTCCCCTACAAATAGTCTGAAATAGTTTCAGTTAGACATTTCGTCATGCCAACAACCTGCAGAAGGCTGCAATCATTAAGCAACAGGAAGTAGGAACAGAAAAAAGAGGCATGCAGCAACACTGGAGAGGGAGAGAATTAAGAGCCTATTTATCAGTAAGCAGGCAAAACAGCTTTGGTTCCAATGACAACTCTCACCATTTTATGATGAATCTCATTATACTTAATATTTTCCTTAAAGCCTCCTTACCTCAAACCCAGCAATTACATGACAATCTCAAATTTCATTAGGAAAAAATATTTCTAGCTCTTATGGTTACAGAGAAAAATTTGAAAGCCTACACCCTAATGATCAAAAACCAGAAAGCAAATAAAAGAAACTCAAACATTATTATATTTTAAAATAATGATTTTTAAGCCAATTTCATGATTTTTGGAGGCTGAGTCATGATTTTTTAATACTTTAAGATTGAGAACACTGGCAAAGAAATTGTAAACAAATTACATAATCTTTTACATTGTACTTTCATTCTTCTTTCCTCAAACAACAAGAAAAAAAGGAGGAAAGAAGTCAGAGGCTGGGATGGAAACATGTTCTTCACAATCAGCATAAAAATCTTTACCAGTTTCACATCGGAGCAGCTAAAGAATCTGCCAGCTTCCAAAACAGGGAAAGTACAACTTATTCCCTCTGTAAAAAAAACAACTTCAGCATTCAGTCTAAATATTGCAACATGAAATAGACAACTTGGAGAGGAAGTGGCTCCTTGGCCAGGTTCATGTCAAGCCAGTTAGAGCAAGTAAGCATGAAGGTAAATGCATGAGTGCATGCATACACAACATTCTGGTCTTATCCAGGGTTGACAGAGTACACAGGTTGCTGAAAAACAGCTTATACCAGCATACCTCACAGTACAGCTTGATTTTGTGAAATGCTCACTGTGCCTAGGAAAACTGTTAATTCTCTTTTAGCAAGAACCATGTTTAAGTGAGAATCATACTAACACAGCATCAGTGCAGGTGCAGAGAGACCCATACTGAGCAATACTATTACATAAAGTACACAAACGCTTTGAAAGCAATCTGATCTTAGGAACACTCAGTATTGTGTTTGTTTCGCTCTGACATCGTCCAATCAAATGGTGTTATAACAGAGAAATCGGACACCTACTATGAATCCTATTATATAACTGCAATCATTTCATGTCCCCAGTTGGACCCATTAAATATTTCCCGTCCCCAAAGGATATATCACGTTGCCAGTTGGGGGGGACGGGGGTGGTCCTTCACTCCCCTTCTTCTCAACAGCTTTACATTTAGTGATATTGAATGAGAGCAGCTATGATATAAACCGACACCTTGCCCAAGCCAATCTCTGAGACAGTACATTTAAAACAAAAAAGGACTAGAAGTGTTAACAAACTGGCCCAAAAAAAATCACTATTGGGAGGAGAAGTAATTGAGGCAAATGTCAAAGAACCCCAAACACACAGTTTCACCAACTGCAACTGATATCATGCTCTTCCCTTGCAACTGTCCCAACCCCAATGCTACACTCCAGTATGCTTATTAATTGGTTCAAGCACATCACTGTACAGCTACATCTCACTGTTATTGCCTGGTCATTATTTCCATTATTCACATACAGACACAACAGCTACTATTTGATGTTCAAATGCGTATACTACATTGAAAGTTCTTTGGGGCAAGGGGATAAGTCTTTCATTATGTATGTGTTCTCTGCCCAGACGAAGGGGGTCCTGAACCCCCACTAGGGTCCCTTGGCACTGTCTTCATTTATCCACTAACACAACAGATAGTTATTTATTCATATTTCTAATGGTAGACAAATCCAGCCACCGGAGCAAGATTATATTTATAAAAAAGAGTTAAAAATTGCTCTCTTGTGAACTTTAAAGCATTGTTCAAGAAATGCTACCTTATGTTTTTCACAAAGCCAAATTCTCCTCTCAGTTCCACCTCGTTTCTCGGCAGTGTAACCCCAGTGATGTTTGTAGACTTACACCTCATTTGCACCACTGATGATAAAAATAATGTCCATATTCAACAATTGAGTAATCATCTTGATTTTTTCCATGATGAGTAGAAACTTTTTATGAACATTTATTCCAAATATGTTCTTTGCTGAGCACGGTCTACTTACTGGTAATATAGCTGGAGCCAAAAGTAAAGGCATCAAGTTTTCGGAGTTGCAACTCCAGAGAGCTACAACACGATAATGCATCTGTTCCATTACAACAAGGTCCAGCAGCATCTTGTCAACATGCCAGGGCTCATATTCCAAACAAGTTTGGTGTTTGAAAAGGCTGAGTGCGTAATTGCATGCAACAATGGTTAATTATTGGAACTGGTTGAAAAATATTAGTCTGCAGAAAACACTTTCCATTTAAATGTTTCCAACCTGTCATACTGTTATATTCATTTGCAAACACAATTTCCTCATTTGCATTGACGCACATATTAAATATGCATTTGGATACCTAACTTGTTTAAAAGTCTAGTCCTTGATCTTGTCAGCTGTAGAAAATGAAATTGTGAATGCTCTGATATCAGCTCTTTCAGATCAAGCTTTCCTATATTATATTGTCTATATAGCACAGAAATACGCTGCTGCAAGACTGTTGTGTCCCTGAGGCCTGCACAAAAAAGAGGCATATACTGTATCTCATGAGGCTATCCTAGTATGTACAATTTTACAAAGAGAAGGAAGTGTATGCTGCTGGATAATACAATAAAATAAGAAAAAGTAAGTATACAAGTAGCTTGAGAAATAATTGCTACATTTCAGAAAGAAAAAATGTTTAATTTATAACTATTCATTTTAAAGCATTTCACAGAGCAGGTAAGGAGTCATCTCGTACCATCTATTAATTTTAGTTTCCCAATTTTCTCAGTGTACATAAGTGCTTATCACAGGTACAAGAAATTATTGCTGTGATGTATTTTCTACCTTAAAATATATTAAAATTACTTAAGCAGACATTCCTTATGTTTACTGATTCTGTAGAACAGTGGTTCTCAACCAGGGGTACACATACCCCTGGGGATACACAGATGTCTTTCAGGGGTACATCAGCTCATCTAGTTATTTGCCTAGTTTTATAACAGGCTTCATAAAAAGTACTAGAAAAGTCAGAACAAACTAAAATTTCATTCAATGACTTGTTTATACTGTTCTATACACTACAGTAGGGATGTAAATATCGGTTACAAAAGGTAACTGTTTAAACTATTAAAATTATATCTGTTAACTGTTTAACCAATATAATTTTGTGTCCTCCCCACATCCTGCCCCCACCCTTCAGCCCTTGGGTAGCCTGACTCCCCAAGGCAACCCCCGTCTCGGACCCATGGTCCCTGGTGTTCTGCAGCGGGGTGGTCCACAGCACCTGGACCAGGGCCTTGGCCTCCCCGGGCAGCAGCAGCAGTGCAGCCAACCTTGCCATGGCCTGATGCTGTCACCATGGAGATAGAGAGCCCATGCCACCGGCTGACCCCCACGCTGCCGGTTAACAGATACGTATTAATCTTAATGGTAAGACTAAAACTTATTGGTTAATCGTTTAGTATTTTACATCCTTAAACTACACACTGAAAAGTAAGTAAAATATTTATATTCCAATTCATTTATTTGACAATTATATGGTAAAAATGAAAACACAAGCAATTTTTCAGTAACTGTGTGCTATGATACTTTTGTACATTTATGTCTGATTTTTTAAGCAAGTAGTTTTTAAGTGAGGTGAAACTTAGGGGTATGCAAGACAAATCAGATTCCTGAAAGGGGTAAGGTTGAGAGCCACTGCTGTAGAAGAATCGCCTCTTTGCATAGCATTAAAAACAGGAACTCTACTGTTGTTCTCTCCTACACCAAAGAAGAAGTCTAACAAATATACAGTGATAATAAAACCAAAAGCTGAAATATTTACTGAGCAGCTGTTTTCTTTGTCTCCATTAAAAATCTTTTCCTCCTATCCCACTAACACCTCTCACCAGATAATTAACATCCCCTTAGACTCGTCTGAATAAATACGTAACTGTTTTTCTGTAGGAATCTGTTTCCACTTGACCTGCTCTGAGCTGTTAAGCAACTCACAAGCCTGTCAGTTGGATTGTCACATAGCCCACAGGTGTCTTATCTTATGTTCACACACACCACATGTTGTCCTCCTTTTACTCCCTGCTTCTGGCAACACTTCTCTTCCCCCACACCCTTTCGTATCACCCATGCACGCAGTCTCTCTTTCACTCACTCACTCAGACCCCTTTTATTTCACATTATAAGCACACCATGTTCCTTTATCAATCTTGTTCAAATCTGTTTCCCAAATTCTGTCTTCCTCTGGTGAGGAAGCATACATGTTCTTTGTAACATATAAATTAACCACTTAAAATAATTGGTTATGTTAAACAAAGATCTTAATTGTAATGTGTGACAGATTGATTTTCCAAACTAAGACCTGTTCTTTACTACAGACTTTTGTCGACCAAAGTCAGCTTTTTGTGCCCAAACAGTGGTGGTGTACACACTGCAATCATGCTTCCCCTCTGACTGGAACTCCAAAGCCCTACAGCCATCCGCCCCTCCCCCTTTAAAGTCCTGGGAATTTTTTGAAATTCCACTTCCTGCTTGGTCAGCGTGGAGAGCTCACATCTCATCTTCCCAGCTGATCATGGTGGCTCCACGCACCAAACGCTCTCTCCTACTTCCTTCTGGATCTGATCGGCATTTGGTGAGAGGAGGCTGTGCAGTCCCAACAAGGCTCCAGCAGAAGGAATTTCAATATGTACCATCAAATTTCTCGTTTAATGACAAACTTCTCGTTTAATGACTGTGGAGAAGCAAAGAGGAGATGGCCCAAGAACTCCTCCAGTCCTCTTGAGACGGAGAAAAAAAAAGAAAAAGAAAAAAGAGCATGGAGAGACAGTGTGTCCGAAAATCAGAAAACTGATAGGCAGGAGAGGAGGGAAAACCAGGAGAGTGTGACAGGAGGTCACGAGCGCATGATAAAAGCCATGGAAAAGCAAACGGAGTTGCTAAAGTCACTCATAAAGCTGCAGACTGAATTCATACATGCTTGCCCCTCTTTGTAGCCAATACAGAACTGCTTTCCATGCCCTCCCTCTTGCCTCCAGCCCAACTTTTTGTGTGTTGTGAATTGTAATTTAATAAAGACATACTCTGTGAAGGATAAGCAATCTTTATTTGTCTCTTGCACCCAATAGTTGCACCTTACCTTAATACACAGTGCAAGCTGGCATGTAGTCATAGCATGGCACAGTGCTGTTTACAAAAACACCTTATTGTTACTCATTGACAAAATATTTACTCAAGGCCTCCCTGATTCAAATGGTCCTCCACTGTGCCCCTCTAATAGCCCTGACATCTGGTTGTTCATATTCAGCCATAAGGCAATCCACCTCTGCACTACACCAGGGGGAAACTTTTCACCCTTAGCTTCACAGATATTATGGGACACACATCAGGCGGCTATAACCATGGGAATATTTTCCTCATTTAGGTGTAAATGGTCATAAAGCATCACCAGCATGCATTTAACCTGCCAAACGCACATTCAACGGTCATTCAGCACTTGCTCTGCCTGTTACTGAAGCACTCTGTGTTAATATATAGGTTGCCTGTATAAGGCTTCATGAGCAATGGCAATAAGAGGTATGCTGGGTCTCCCAGGATCACTATGGGCATTTCAACATCCCCCATTAGAATCTTTTGGTCTAGAAAGAACATCCCTGCTTGCAGCTTTCTGCATAGGCCAGTGTTCCTGAAGATACAACCATCATGCACCATCTCTGACCAACCCATGTTGATGTCAGTGAAATGCCCACTGTGATCCACAAGTGCCTGACGTACCACAGAGAATGAAGTATCTTGTTCTATTGATGTACAAAAGTAAATACACAGCCCCGTTCATTGCATTTCAGTCTCTGGCTCCCAATCAGCAACTGGGCCCAGTAAAAAGATAAGTTAAAACTCTATTCTCTTTACCAAGAAAGTCCTCCTGATTCCCAAGGGTCAGCCACAGTACCAGACCAATATAAGTTAGGATCTTACCCAAAATACCACGCTCCCAGCCAATCCTTTAGTCACTAAATTAAAGTTCATCATAAAGGAAATAAATGAATAAGAAGAGAGATGTTAAATGATCAAAGCAATCAGATACATACAAATTACTTTAAAGTCCATATATATCAGATTTTCAGCAGAATTGTGGAGTTTGCAGGCTTGTACACTTCCTCTGGTATATACCAAGCCCCTGGCTGTTTCACAGCTTCAGTTGTAGATGAGTTGATCCAGAGGTAGGAAGCAGGAATGAAGACTAGACAGAGATGGTGAAGCTGCATTTTATCTGGTCTGTGATGTGGCTTTTTTCAAACACAAACTCTCAGCACATTGGGCTAGGAAAGCCACTTGCAGGCCCTGACCACAGGTTTGTCCCTACATGTCCTGATGACATCATAGGTACCATCCTGGCTTCTCTCCCTAGGCTCATTGTAAAGGCTACGAGCCTTGATAAGTCATCAATGCTGACACTAATCAGCTTGAGAAGTGTAACAGTATCACAGTACAAGTTTTTGGATACCAGTATATCACACACGTCCATAACTTACAGTACAAAAATGATATATACACAAACAATATCATCATACCTAGCAAATGATAACCTTTCCATTGGTACCTGACATAACATCTTGTACAAATTATTGTAATTTTTCACTATTGATATCAATATTATAATAAATGGTCACCCCTAATTCAGACAGCATCACATCCACTATCGGGAAATTCATACTAACGTGTCAGTCTCTGATATTAGGAAAATGAACACAGACTAGTTTTCAAATGTGAGTGCAATAACTTCAAATTAAATATATTTCAACGTAGACTAAACCCTAAAATATATGCTTTTAAAAAGTTATCTACCAACACACCACATAATGAACTTTCCCCTGTGTTTTCTAGTTGTGTAACAGAGCATACTGCTTTAACATGCTGAGCAAGACTATAACTTAGTCCTTGCTCTGCAGAAAAGTAGAAGCAGAAAAAGATTAACTATGGCCCGATCTACACTTACCTTTGCGATTCGGCGGCAGCTGATGGGAGATATGCAAGTGACGTAAATCACTTGCCTATCTCCCATCGACTTTGCAGCGTCTCCTCTGCACGGCGTCCATGCTGCGCTGCGTCGAAGGGAACAGTGCTCCCTTCGACGCAGCACTACTCCACTTACCGAGGTGGTTTTCCTGTGTCACTTCCTGGATCGACTGAGCACGTCTATACAGACCGCTCAGTCGATCCAGAGCAATCGATGTGACAGTGACGAATTTGCTGCCGTCAGTGTAGACCCAGCCTCTGTTTGCAGAAGAAACCTGTTTATATGGTAAAAAGCATATTTAGAAGGCCTTTTCTAGTTAAAGATCAATCGGACATAATGTACAGATCTTCATCAGATTGCAGTTACTCCATGTATCTCTCTCTCTTTTTGAAAATGTATAGAACCTCCTATTAGTTTTCCAGTGATTTATAACATTTAAGGTTTAATAAAAAGTACTACAGTCACTTTTGTGCACCGTGTTCTGTGCCAGAGTTCTAGTCTAAAATTGACTCAGTCTGATATTTGTACGATGAAACATCTAATTGTCAGATAATCTCCATTCAAGAGCACTTTGAAAGTGTTCAGATTATTCTATGGCATTAATCCATGACATGGTCTATAGGTTCTGGTGCATGCCTCCAGTGCACTGTGAAACACAAAGCCCATTAATGTGCTCGGAGAGGGGGCTTATGATTTTTATTTAAGGACAGTTCTTTAAAAACCTTTTAAGTTTAGTGTTGGGCTATGCATTCTATCACACATCAACCATTATGAAAGGGCATTCTTTGTAAAACGAAGAAATTAGTAGCAAAAAATGTTATAAAATACATCTCTACTATTTTGAATATATTTGATCAGTTTAGCTTTTACATTGGAAGGCGAGTTAAAAGAAGGGCATAGGAATTGCACCACCCTCTGCAAGGTGCAGTACTAAAGCAACAGATGAGAGTTTCAATCCCCATGGATAGCACAGTGTCCACTGCTGTCTAGAGAAAAACTGCAGAAATGTAGGCCCTCACTCCGTGGTGTCATGCTCAGAAGTGACTGATGCCCCAGAGACAAAAAAAAAAGGGCCTGAACAACAATAAGGCTTCTCCACTTGTGGAACTCACTTGTCTTTTCTCTAGCAACAACACGAGGATGCAATGGGGAAAGTTACAAAAAGAAGGGTGGGGAAGGCTATTACTCCATTGCCATGCATGCCCAAGGGGACCGAGACGGCAGTTCCCTAAATATTTACCTGTCTGGGCAAAGTGCTTAATGCACAGATTTTTGATAGCCCTGGGGTGTTCAAGAGTACAAAGGTGCGTTACACCCACCAAAAGCCACATATATTAAAGGAGTCTCTGCCCACACACTAATTCTGGGCAACCTTGCTTATTCCCTACTTTCTCAGATTTTGTAATCTAGATAAGATTTCAACAAGGTGAGACACTGCTTCAGCTACTGCCTCAACAAGAGCTAGCGTGCCTTTGAAAGTCTTACGGCAAAGTGGAAACCCTTGTGGGAATACCTTTTGTATGTGTTATTGTTTACATTCAGTATTTTGCACAACCCATGTGAAAGCAAAGGCAATATGTCCACTGGAAATAGAAAGAGAAAGCACACAGGGACACTGCATTTTACCAGCTTGAAGCTCTTGTGGTGCAGGAGATGACTATTCTTGCCAAGAGGGGATGATAACTGACAATTTTTAATGTATATAATCAGGTTGCCGCATAGGCAATGCTTTACCAGTGCTACAGAAGAGGAATGCACTTACGAATATATTTCTACTAATAATTACTATTTATTATTTGTATGATGGTAGCATTTGGGAGTCTTACCTGAGATCAGAGCCCCATTGTGCAACGTTCTATATAAAGACATATTGACAGATTTATGAGAGAGATTACAATATAAGCGGACTTCTGGACTTGGTTTTGACAGCCTGATCTCATGTTAGGACCAGTAGAAATAGTAGTCTTGAAGTACTGATGTAGTCCTTTTTCTTGTTTGTTTAAGAGAACGCAGTGTACACATGCTAGATATCCATTTACTAGCACTGCAATTAAGAGTTTAAGAGACTTTATGTTTCTATTGGGTTTTACCTTTCCATTAAAGCACTTAGTGAAATGACTCTCAGACACATTATGTGTTCTGTAGCTGATCCATGAATACATCCGGCCTCACCATACTATTTAATAGACAGCAAATTTCTGTCATGCAGCAGCCAACTGAAAACTGCTCATGAGAATGGGGGAGTAACTAAATGCAGATCTGTTGGTATGTGCCCTTGAAGTTCTGGAAGATGAAGGATGGCATTAAGAAGGAGTTTACTGGCCTGACAGCTAGTAGGAACCAACATCACATTAGAGAAAGATTTTTGGCAGGAGGTTCCTACAGATGACAGGAAGTATTCATTTGGACAAAGGAGCATGTCTAGAATGGATTAAAAAAATGGAAAAGATTTTTTGCCAAAAAAAAAAGTGACAAAATAATTTTTATTCCATAGACTCATAGAAGATTAGAGTTGGAAGGGACCTCAGGAGGTCATCTAGTCCAACCCCCTGCTCAAAGCAAAACTAACCTCACCTAAATCATCCCAGTGAGGGTTTTCTCAAGCCACAGCTTAAACACCTCTAAAGATGGAGATGCCACCACCTCCCTAGGTAGCCCATTCCAGTGTTTCACCACCCTTCTAGTGAAAAATGTTTTCCTTATACCCAACCTACACCTCCCCCACTGCAACTTTAGACCATTGCTCTTCGTTCTGTCATCTCCTACGTTGAAAACAGCCTAGCTCCATCCTTCCTGGAACCCCCTTTCATGTAGTTAAAGGCTGCTATCAAATCCCCCCTCTTTCTCTTTTGCAAACTAAACATGGCCAGTTCCCTCAGCCTCTCCTCATAAGTCTTGTGCTCCAGCCCTCTAATCATTTTTGTTGCCCTCCCCGCTGGAAATCGCTCCAACTTGTCCACATCCTTTTTGTAGTGGGGAGGCCCAAATTTGGACACAATACTTCAAATGCCACCTCACCAATGCCAAATAGAGGGGAATAATCACTTCCCTCGATCTGCTGGCAATGCTCCTACTAACGCAGCCCAATATGCTATTAGCCTTCTTGGCAACCAGAACACACTGCTGACTCATATCCAGCTTCTTATCCACTGTCTTTTTCCTGTCTTTTTCTGCAGAACTGCTGCCTAGCTCGTCGGTCCCCAGTCTGTAGCTGTGCCTGGGATTCTTTCATCCTAACAGCAGGACTCTGCACTTGTCCTTGTTGAACCTCATCAGATTTCTTTTGGCCCAGTCCTCCAGTTTGTTTAGATCCTTCTGAATCGTATCCTATCCCATCCTCACCTTCCAGGGTATCTACCACTCCCCCTAACTTAGTGTCATCTGTAAGCTTGCTGAGGGTGCAATCTACCCCATCCTCCAAATCATTAATGAAGATGTTGAACAAACCAGCCCCAGGACCGATCCCTGGGGCACTCCGCTTGTGACCGGCTGCCAGCTAGACATGAGCCATTGATCACTACTTGTTGAGCCCGATGATCTAGCCAGTTCTCTATGCATTTTATAGTCCATTCATCCAATCCATACTTCTTTAACTTGCTGATAAGAATACTGGGAGAGACTGTATCAAAAGCCTTGCTAAAGTCAAGGTATATCATGTCCACTGCTTTCCTCACATCCACAGAGCCAGTCACCTCTTCATAGAAGGCAATCAGGTTGGTCAGGCATGACTTGCCCTTGGTGAATCCATGTTGACTGTTCCTGATCACCTTCCTGTCTTCCAAGTGCCTTAATATGGATGCCTTGAGGACCTGTTCCATAATTTTTCCAGGGATTGAGGTGACGCTGACCGTCTGTACTTCCCTGGATCCTCTTTCTTCCCTTTCTTGAAGATGGGCACTATATTTGCCTTTTTCCAATCATCAGGGACCTTCCCCAATTGCCATGAGCTTTCAAAGATAATAGCCAATGGCTCTGAAATCACATCACCCTCACATGCACTGCATCTGGCCCCATGGACTTGTGTATGTCCAATCTTTCTAAATAGATTAACTGCTACTGCTCTTTTGCAGCCATTCTGTTTTACAAATGTGTGTTCAGGGACTCTTTTTTCAACAAATCATTGTTTGCTTGGCAGACCATAAATATCATGTAAATATAGTTTATTGTGCCAACATCAGTCCGAATATTCTCCTTTGTTAGACTAAGGAGAGAGGGGAGGAAATTTTAGTCCAAGTTTTTAAGAAGCCATTTTAAAAAAGGGAAACCACCAACTTGAAATCTAGTCAGTTATGGACTTCTCTTCATTGCTAAAAATGCTGCATTTTTTTACCTCAGAGACTACAAAGACCTAAGACGAAAAAACAGAGTAGGAACTATACCTGTCCATGAGTATCTCTGCCACTTTCCCATCTTAAACACTTTTGAGCTACCTGTAGCTGAGTGAAAGACTGAATAATCTGGAAACTGACCAACTTGGGGAGACCCGAAAAAGACTAAATCCAAATGCTATCTAAAGCCCAAAGTCAAAGAACTGAAATAAAATAAAAGGAATAAAATACAGATAGCAGCGGAAAATACTTCTCTCTAATCCCCCTTTATTTACAGTAACCTTAGGTGCCATTTGTAAGAATAGCAGATAAAAAAACCACACCGTGAAAAATGTAATAGTGTCTTTTTTCAAGATGCTAGTTTTTGGGGGTTTTTTTGTTTTTTTTTAATTTAAAGGATTTAAAAAAATATTAGCCCAGTGAAAAGTATTATTGCATAATTAAAATCCCCAGAAGACAGAAGTTGACAATGGAAATGTGAACGATACTAAGAACCTGATCCTATAACATTGATGCACCACACAGGAAGACCCCTGCATCGCTGCAGATCCTGTTTGAAGTCTATGGGGCTCCACATATGTACAGAATCACTTCCAGAATCAGGACATAAAATGCCTGAACTGAGGCACTAACAGTCATGTACACTGCATTCACAGCACTGAACACAGGCTAAACATTCACTTGAATTTTAAAGTTAATACAGTTCATGTTTTAAAAGCACTACAATTATAGGACAGAGTTTCAGTACTTGGCCTCCTAGCCAATTAAATATAGTCAGCACAACATAAAAAAAAATCCAAAGAAGCAGCTGTCAAAATGGACAGTGAAAAGGTTCTTTCCAGTTATCAAATTAAGTTCTAATTATCAAGTGCTTGCATAATTATTTTAAAATCACAAAAAGAAGGTTCTGGCTGTGAAATGCACAGCAAGGCAAGTGTAGCAGTCCATTCTCAGTGAAAAAAGAAAAGCAATACATTTTCTGCATACAAATTAAGCCCATCACTGTAAAGACTATGAAAAAGGGATATAATTAGAGAAATATAACAACTAGTGTGGGTTATTTTATTCAATTTATTTAATTAGCTTGAAAATAAATCACTCTTTCCACTTCATTAAGAAGAATCAAACTGATTCTCATGCTTAGGAAACATTAGATGTGGCAGTCTGAGAGCCAACTTTCAGTTTAATCATTTCTGCTCATTAATTCACACTGCTCTTCCTAGTTTTCACTCACTGAGGTCTTGATTCTGCAGACACAGGCAAGTGCGTCACTTTAGGCAGGTGAGTAGTTAGTTCCATTTTGTTAAATTATTTATTTATGTTTAAGTTAGGCACATGAACAGGTCTTTACAGAGCTGAGGCCTGACTGATGATCTGACAGCTATCTTCACAAACAAGAAGAAAATGGAAGAAGATTTAAAAGAAAAGCAGGAAAAATTTTGAAGAGGTAATGGTTACATCTCCCCCCCTCACCTACCTCCGGCCACACACTTTTTCAAGCTACCTACAAATTAGGTCCCTGACCTAGCAAAGGCTAAGCATGTGCATGGGACTATTTACAGTGGATAAATTTCAACACATACCTAAGTCATTCCAGGATCAGGGCCCTTAAGTATGACATTATTGCACACAGACTCTTTCAGCCTTAAGATACACAGTACTACTATTCATAATCATGCTATGAATGTTTCTTTTTTTGTGGTCAGTTGAGTTTACATAACCCCAGGAATCTTCCTTTAGTTCCAGTTGCCACTAGTTTCCTAATAGGCTATAAATGCACTAAACACCAACACTTATTTCCTCATAGAAAGGCCTAAGAGCTGACAATTTGTTTTGCACACACAGAGGTACGTGCACACACATACAAATCCGCATACACATATGCAACTAGATTTTAGAATAGGTAATGTTTCAGAAATGACGACTTCTCATTGGTAACATTTATATTACTATTCATCCTAACACCTGTTCTTAATGAACACTTTTATCAGTGTTATAGGAAGAAGTAATGTTACTAACATGTTTACTTTCCTTCATCTTTCTAGCTTGCTGCATGTGACTTGACTATACTGTGCTTCTAATGTATAACAATTCTGCATTTCCCTTGTAAACAGGGAATTTTAACTAGTTGCTTCTCTGACTGCAACATTTTTCTCTCAAACACAGGAGATTTCTGGTGGGATAAGTTACAAAATTCTCTGGCACTGGCTTCTTTCATTGTGTTCTGTAAGCATAATTGTTCCACAACTATTCCTACATATCGGCATGCTTCACATAAATGAGTTAAATTCCCTGCGACTTTTCTCATTACCACTAAGTAGAAAACAAAATTACTAAACAGAAGCTTTTTAGATTAACCTTGTTACTTGACCAAGATTATTGCTGAATAGTAAAATATGAAATTGCTACACTTTTTTCGCCTGCGCAGTGTTAGGCAGTTTATCAGTCTATTTTTAAAACCTCATTGTGTGAGTCAACTGAATTTCATGAAACATTTAATGGAAAACAAACATGTCCCGGATCATATCTATTACTGAGTATTAGTGTTTCTCTAATGAAACTTTAGAATTTCTTTTTTAAAAGTGACTCCTCCTGTAGACTTCTAGACAGTTATATAAAATTTTTTTACTGTTTCCTAATAGACATAAGTCCCTCAAGGTTCTTATCCCTTCCCTTTTAGAGCAGTAAAAGTTTTTTTTAATCACAGCTTGTTTCCAGTATTCAAAAACTTTAAACAAACTTTTGTTCATATAAATACTTCAGAGTATATAAATGTTCAAATGAAAAAAATGATAAAACCCCAAACAAAACAAATACTATACCTGCCCTTGAACTCCCTGCCAGTTTTTGTGATTTTACTATCTATATTTGTATATTTTTCTCCTACTCGTTTCTTGTGTGAAAGCCCTCCACAAACAAGGCAAAACACCATAGGGAAGAGTGAAATAAAATATAAAAGTCCTTTCAAATTCACACAAAGCAAACAAATTGAAAAATAAGGGAAATAATATAACTTTTTTCATTTAATTTTAAGTTACAGTAATCTTTCAGATTACCTTTAAGTTCTGATAAAATGTGATTTTTTTTTTTAAACTGATAGTGTTCCTTTAGATATAGACCAGTCCTGCAAAATAGTAATCCTGGATAACACCTACAGCTGGGAGATCCATTGAAAACTAAGGGGAAATATGAAGAAAAGAATGACAAGATGACACAAAAGAACAAGGAAAACTTGACCTCATCATAACCATTGTCCCAAATTACTTCTGGTGAGAATACCTGTCGCTCTCAAACATTCACCTAGGTACTGCGTCTGTTACCTAAATATGGTACCCTTCCTGGACTGTAAGAGTAATGAAAAAAATTAGTTTCTAAAGTGCTGAAAGTCATCTCAACTTCTGTGGCAGGCCAGCCACTCAGCTAGTCAGAATCTTCATGGAAAAAAAACCCTTCCAGATACAATCATGCTACCTATTACTACCTGATTTATCCCCCCGACAGTGGTAAAGGCACTGTAAGCACTAAAACTAAAAGGCTGCCTCCTCTCTGAATACTAACCACGGGGTAAGAAATCATGGGTTAATCATACCATGTTGTCTAACCCACAAGAGCACAATCACAAATACTTGTGCTGTCATCACCCTGTGTCCACACTGGTACTCTCGTTTCTGACTGTGACAACGAATACAGCTATCTGGGAGCGTATCCCAAGATTCATAGCACCACAACTAACTGTGAAGCACTATGCTTACATTTGCAGGGTATTGTGGGGTAACTTATCTGCCACCCTGGGAAGCGGCTTAATAGAGAGAACACTTCAATAAATTTCTTGTTTGGGGTGTATAGACAATCAAAAGAGGAGGTGAAATGAGCTTAATATAAAATGGAACACGAGTAAAAACAGAAAACACAGTTAATGATACAATAACTTATTCTCAATTACCTGTTTGCTAAGAAAAGCAAGACAAGAGGAAAGTTTAAAACCTTGCATTTTTATATCTTTACTTAGCTTTGAAAACTTGAACGAGTCAACCTTTAGAATAACCATTAACTCTTTATTAGCCTCTCATTAAAAACTCAACTGCAGGCACTAACATAAGGTGGGTGAGGTAATGTTTTCTATTGGACCAACTTCTGCTGGTGAAAGAGACACACTTCAAGGTTACACAGGTCTGAAGAAGAGCTCTGGATAAGCTCAAAAGCTTCTCTCTCTCCTCCCAACAGAAGCTGGTTCAATAAAAGATTAATTTGACATGTCTCTCTAATACCCTGGGACAAATGTTGCTACACCACCACACTGCCTAGGCACTAAGGCAGTGATCTATATACAAGCTGAACTGCCACATTTTCAGTATTGTTATTTATTCATACAGATGTTTGTTTAAAACAATATTAACTGAGTGTTTCGTTCAAAGGTAAATTAAAATGCAGGTACATTTCCAAACTGGACCAGTCAGAGAATCTGTTTACTATGGCTCCCATCTTACAAAACAGAAAGTCATTAGTCATAGGAGACGGGTCTGGATATGGGTATGCATGCACGCCAGTTCAAAGAGAATTAAGGACAAATCAAGGTTCAAAAGAGGACTGTGCAAGAGTCCTGCCAGTGATATTAAGAACACAGGACCTTCTCTACATGGAAACTCTTGTAGTGAAGATACAGTTTATACCGAGCCAAGAGAATGTTTTTGCAGGCATAGTTTATCCAAATTCCCCAAACACAATAAACTATACTGGCAAAAATACTTTCTTCCCAGCATAACAGCATCTACATGAGAGCTTTTGCCAGCATAACTATGTTGGGTAGGTGTTTGGTTTTCTTCCACACTCCTGACGTATCAGAAAAACTTAAGTTACTACAAGTGACTGTTTCAGACTGATTGCAAGCACAGTGCTATATCAAAAGTGATTTCTAAACAGAAAACTAGTGTTATCCTGACATCAAAATCCTTTTACCACAGACTATTTTAACCACTAAAACGTGAGATGGTAGGGATTTGTTCTCAGACTTGTAAGTGCAGTGCCCTGAGCTCCTCAACTAGGGGGAGAAATGGGTACTTTCTAATTAAAATTATGCATGTATAATATGCATACACACCCCAGCTGTTAGCACAACTGCAATGTGGAAGAGCTGTTCATAGTGTAACACCATCTGTTGCTTACTGCTCTGACTCCATACAATATTCCAAGCCAAAAAAAAATATTTTTTTTTAAATGAGGACTTCTGCTTTAAGAACTTAAGAGCTCTTCCGGTTGTGTGCTTTTAAAAAAAGCAAAGTGACACCAGAATGCAGGAACAGACTTGTTACAGTTCTGAGAATTGACTCTTTTGTTGTCACTCAAATTAAACATTAACGTATTGGCAGGCGCAAGGAAAAATTAAAGTAGGGACATGATTTCTACATAACCTGATCTTTAACGGTGCGGAAACAACAAAAACAAACTTAATTGTTATGTTCGTGTTTTAGTAAATGACTTTGTTTACTTAGTGCAACTAAACAGGACCAAGCTAAAAACTGGATTTAAACATTACCTAAATCCAACCCAGCCCAGAGCTCAAACATACTTGCATGAACCATACGGCACACATAATAAAAGCTGCCTACATGAACTCTGCTAGCAATATCAGTTAGACCAAGATTAGTTCAATGAATTCACATAATAAAGGGGCTACAAAGATGCATTGTAGCTAACATTAAAATGCTGCCTCTTGACTGGCAAAGTGCCTCCTCGACCTCACATCCCTGCTGCAGTACTCCTCGCTCTTCTCCAAGCCTTGCCTGCCAAGAGCTGTTCAGTAGTTAAGTGCAACTGGGCTTCTGTATAAGGCAGTGAAACAAAAAACATTTTGTTTTGCAAGTAGGCCCACTGAGTTCCATGACATTACTCTCATGCTCCAAGTTAAGCATGGGTGTAAATCTTTGCAAGACTGAAGTCTAGTACTGGATGCATCACCTTACATGGCTCTATTTCTTCCTATCAAAGCCCTTCCTAATTCAGCTCCATCCTACCTATCCACCTTGGTATCTTATCCCAGGGTGGACATACACCATCATTCAGCCAACGATTCTAGCCTTCACTGCAGAATTC
The DNA here is from genome assembly GCA_007922155.1 of Mesoclemmys tuberculata. Classification (NCBI taxonomy): domain Eukaryota; kingdom Metazoa; phylum Chordata; order Testudines; family Chelidae; genus Mesoclemmys; species Mesoclemmys tuberculata. Next base: position 22,352,756 of record ML675617.1, on the reverse strand, counting down.
CCCCTCTTTCTTCCTCATGTTTAAGTCATCAGTGAATGAAAATTGACGGTCTTTACCAGCCCACATTTAAAAGTACAGCAGAAAGGGGGCTTTCTACAGTACATAAATACACACAGATACACGGATTTTTGTAGGTTTTTTTAAAATGTTAACTCCTGAACAGAATGAATTTTTCTGTAGAATGATTTCCTATACAACATTTTGTTGAACTAATATCTGAAAGGGCATAAAGGAAGGAGCAGTGTCAGCATATATCATAGTCCTACTTTGCTGAAAACTCAAGTAGAAAGTGCAAGTGCCAGAGTGTGAAAATAATTGTGGAAGGAAGGACAGACAGACAGATAGATTGTATGAGTGTGTGGAGAGAAGAAAGCTAGCAGGGCATGAAATGTACACACTTAACATCCATCCCTCTTTTACTCTCCAGTGCTGCACTGTATGTCCAAATTCCACATTCTTGGAGACTGTCTCTGTTTTAGAGAGAAGGGCCTGAACACAGCAAAACTGGGGAATCTCATATCCAACATAGGAAACAAAAATGCCTTAATCAGGGTTTGACATCTTTACATTAAAATCATTCCTTAATCACCACCACCTACGCTTCAGATATACAGTAAAACACACACACAAAATCCACCTTTGCAGACCTCCCCCATTACCTTGGTGTTAAAAAAGACATTACACTTTCATCCTACACCTTAATGCCCTACTGCAGAGAATGTTGTGGAAATAGGAAACTTTTCCTCACTCTGTAGTGTATAGATAAGCACTCTCTTAACAGCACTCTAGAGAACTATTTCCCTCAGCTTCCTTTTAACTTATATTTTAGAGGTTATTGAAATTCTCACACTGCCATTAAACTATAGCTGGATTCAGTGAGAAAACCATGAGGAGAATTTCTGCAGTTCATTAAAAACTTGCTTCCTACTCTTCATGTTGCTTCTTGCATTTCACCTGGCAGATGCTTTGTTCCTATAAGGACAGCAAGAGAGACAAGGCTGTCTACGCTGCCCACTACATCCTCCAGATCCAGAAAAAATACATTCTCTGAAGAGATCCCAACTTTGAAAAGCCCTTCTGCACTACACCTGGATGAAGAACTTTAATTCCATTTCCTGGAGAATTTTAAGATTTAGAAGTTTGATTTAGAACAAAAACCAAAAATGTCCAAAGTTCACAACAGTGGCTCTCAACCTTTCCAGATTATTGTATCCCTTTCAGGAGTCTGATTTATCTTGAGTACCCCCAAGGTTTACCATACTTAAAAACTATTTGCTTACAAAAATCAGACATAAAAATACAAAGAAATGTCACATTATTACTGAAAAATTGCTTACTTTCTCATTTTTACCATATAATTGTAAAATAAATCAATTGAAATATTAATATTGTACTTACATTTCAGTGCATAGTATACAGAGCAGTATAAACCAGTCATTGTCTGTATGAAAGTTTAGTTTGTACTGACTTTGCTAGTGCTTTTTATGTAGCCTGTTGTAAAACTAGGTAAATATCTAGATGAGTTGATGAACCCTGGAAGACCTCTGTGTACCCCTGGTTGAGAACCACTGTGAAGCTGCGTTGCTGAGAAGCAGTGAACCTGGACCAGGCTTCCCAGTAACCCAGTAAGTAGGGATATGAGGAACCAGACAAGCAAGCTGGCAGGAAATGAGGCAGTCTGGCTCCTGGCAGAATTTAGTTCCCAGGTCCCACAGACCATTTCAAATATTTTGTCAAAAATTTTGACTAAACTTCTACAATAAATAGTATATCATATCAGGACAAAACATGAACAACATTTGGTCTTCACTGTATCAACTGGACCAGTGTAACAAACAAGTTATGGAAGCTTGTTTCAGAGCTGACCTTTAGAAGGCCGCAAAAATGGACGGGAACAAAAAAAGCAAAAACCAGCTAAGCTGCATTCTCAGAATAGACAAATACCATATACAAATAAAATAGGGCCACTTTGTAATGAAGTTTTTCAACTGGAATTATTAGAAATAATCATGTTTAATTTCCTTTAAGGGTGGGGTTGATTTGACTTGTTTTTAGGAGATAAGAGCAAAGAGATTCCCAGGTCCGTGTATCCATCCCTAACGTTCCCTGCCTGGCTGACTCAGTAGAAGTAACATCCTGAGATACAGAAAAGAGACAGACATGGAATGCTCAGATTTCATGCTTCCTGATTCCCCTTTTTTATGACTATGCCATAACAACGAGTACTTACAAAGACTGAGAAATTCTTTTTACCAGTTTTCACACACAGCTTCTGTCTTGCAAATAATGATCTTGGTTGCAGTGGCACTCCACATCACCAATTAGGTATTATACAGATCACACACTCCTTCCCGCGCCCCCAAATATACACTCACAACTTATGGAGTCAAACTATTCGTTTCACTCTTCATCACTTCATATTTTGGGAACATGGGTGTGCATGACAAAAAGAATTAATGCAGAGTTTTAGCAATTTATAGCTTCAAAGAGCTGTACAAACAAGGCTTGAAATATTTACAGGACACGTACTGGCCTGAGAAATGAGACCTAGTTTTCCAAAAGCAACCTCTGGTTTTGAGTGCCTCAACTTTCAAGTTCCCAACTTGAGCACCTTTCAAACAAAAAATAAAATGAAAAAAATCCTACACAGGCCCCAAATGCTTCAAGCTGGATATCCAAAAACTGAGGCACCTAAAATTTGAAGCCACTTTTGAATATTTGGACTTAAATCTACTAGCCAGAAGCCCATGTAAGAGATGAGGAGGTTAAGAGGCAGCATCCTAATGACAACCCCAGGTCCCACTGCTGGTGGAGAGAGGGAGAGTGGTGGAATTCCTTCCAAGATACTCCCTAGACCCTCAGTCTCTGGGTAGTAGGTGTCTGCTGAATATCACAGCTTTACCAAGCAGAAGACTGAACTTCACCTGATTCTAATTAATTTTGTTCCTAATCACAGGCTTCTGAATAATAGCCACTTTTACTCTGCTGCCACTTGGGAATAGTAAGAGTAGCAGAGGCATTGAAGCATCCAGGCTAGAAACTTGAAAAATAAAAAAGTTGGTTATGCAGAAATTAATAGCTTAGTTTACTCTCGTTCTTCAGGGAAAGTTAGTGGTAGGCAATTCCCCTTCCCCCTCCGAAGAACTATATACACATACTGATTGATTATAGTGATCGGCATTTAAAAGTTCAGTATCCCCACAGTTACACCACAGAGGTATGTAAAATACTACAGTTACCTCTCAAGAGCTAGAATAGGAAATAATTGTGGCACCTTGTGGGCCCATGCTGACTTTTCACTGATGAGCACTGTAATCGTGCTCACAACACCCCAGGGAGGTTTCTGATGAAGAAACAGCCAGAAGCTTAACGAGCCACATAACAAGTCAGTGGCACAGCTGGGTTTATAATTCTGGGTTTCCAATCCAATTCTCTGTTCGATATCCTTCCGAATAAGACACCTCTTGATTTCTGTACATATCGCCATGTGATAGACTTCATTTCTTAACAGACTTGTGCAGATGGGCAAGAATAGCTCAATAATAAAATGAAATAACTCGATAATGAAATAATGAAAGACAGGCCACATACTGAAGCATAAACTAAAAAAAACACACCCATGATGTCAAGCCCTTCACTCAACCATCCCCACCCACATTGAAATCTTCTCACCTAGGTAAAGAAAAGAAAATCCAGGGTAATAGATAGGGGTGCTATTTGGGGGGGGAATCAGGGAGTTCCCCCCCATCCGTTTTTTGTACAGGAAGACTGATCACTGCGCACATCCCCCAGGTGGAGCTTTTAACTTGACTGTGGAATGAGAGTTCTGCAGAGGAGAGAGACTGCTTCCAGCTTCTGCTCCTCGGGCAGGGAGTCAGAATTTTGTTTACAAACAGTGGCAAGGTGATTAAGATAAGAAAGGGCTGGTGATGAAATTAAGGATCTGGAAGTCCTTAGATGAGCCTGTAAAACAGGATGTTGAAGGGAGAAGGCAGGGGACTCAAGAAATACAGCCAAGCCCTATGAGCCAAGGAAAGGGATTGCAATGGTGTAATTTCCCCCTCTACATATGGTACTTATGTGGCCCATCACTGTCGTATCTGAGCACCTTACAATGTCTAACCTATTTCTCCTCACAGCCTCTCGGAGAGGTAGAGCAGTGCTGTTATCCCCATTGTACAGATGGAGCACTGAGGCACAGAAAGACAAAAGGCCAGAGTTTCAAAGCTATTTAGGCATTTTCAATGCATTTTAGGGATTTTCAAAAGTGCTTAGAAGGTCTAGCGCTTTGTAAATGCCACTAGGTGCCTAAAAACCTTTGAAACTGTGTCCCTAAAGCACTGACCTGAGGCCATAGAAGAAGTCAGCAGGCAAAAGCTGAGAAAGAGAGTCATATGAGAGATCACTTTACCCCCTAGGGAGGCAGGTATTACCCCAGGCTGGGTTGTAGCGCAATGGCTACCATGAAATTTTACATTTTAACTGAAAACCATTTTGTTTTGTCATTTTTTGTTCTGAGTTTGAGAAAAGAAATGAGAAAGTCTCATATGAATATCAGATGTGTTTATGCCTCAAATTTCAGCTGTGTTCAGGCCAATTCCAGAACAAAGAATAGAAATTGCATTCACATATTCCATAAAGTCAATGATTATCATCAAGATTTGTATTATTCACTGGGCACCATCTGTGCGCTCAGCACTCTTCAGACTAAGCCAGAAAATGTGGCCATGCATAAGATAGCTAAGATATTTAAGTGTGAAGTGTACAGTTATCGATCATATTTTAATATCTGTGAGTGGAGGCGCTGATGGCAATAGAAGTTTTATCTGATTAAGGACTGGAACATTTGACCCTCCAAAGTTTTTTTCCAAGAGGAAAAGCTGCCTAGAGCTCCTGTGCCCGTTAATTTTCCTTTCCTGCCTGCAGCGGCCCTCATATACCTCAGAAGACTCCATTTTTTTCTCAACTGTAAAATGTGGAATTTTCTTGTTGTTTGGTTTTAAATATTCTCCCGTGAGAACTGCAACTCAACCACTGTGTTTAAGAGTTTTCTGGAAAGTAACTAGCTTTTAAGCAAAAAACAGTATTGCCAACTCATGATTGTGTCATGAGTCTAATTATAATTATTATTCTCCTTAAAGCCTCAGCTCCTGGAGTCATGTGATGATTTTAGCCTTCATTCTTAAAGGAAAAGGAAGTTTTTAGCCCCCATGGCTGTGGAGAAACCATCAAAATGTGACCCCAGTACACCCTAAAGGCTTAAAAAGCACAAGGCAAATAAAAAGAACACAAAATCATTGTTTTTATGTAATCTCATGATTTTTAAGCCAATCTTACGATATTTGGGAGCCTGACTCATGATTTTTTAACATTTGGAGTTGGCAATACTGTAAGTGACTTGAAAGTGTCAGTTTCATTTCTGTTTAAAGTCAGTTTCTAGTCTATTATTTGTAGTATGGTAACACCCCTACAACCTCAGGCAGGTACAAACTCACAGGGTCTTGCCCTAGTAGGATGTTTCCAAAAGTTGAATGATCTATTCCAAGCCTGGTGAACTGCAAAATGTAAATAGCCTAAATGATAGAAAGTAATCTAGATTTCTTTACAATTGTTTCAATTTTGTATTCAAGAGTTTGTAACAAAATAAGAATATACATGAAAATTTTAAAACCTAACCAGTGTCCCTTAAGTGACCTGACACAAGATATCAGAATATGTTCGTATTAGAGGTGAGTGGGTCATATTTATTTGATTTTCTTTCTTTATATAGGAATTAGATACCATGCTCCTGTCAACTAATTTCTGAATTATTGTTGGCAAAAAACTAGAGGTTTCAGGAGCCCAGGTAGCCCCTGGAATCATGGTAAGAGTTGCCTGAAACCCTCCAAAATCTGAAAGGGCTCCCTTGGTTAATAGCTACATTCTAAAATAATATTGACTATGGTTCACTGCCACCTCCTCCACACTAACAAAACAGCAGTTCATGGCCTTGGATTATATAAACTCCCTCTCCTATTTAAAAAATAATCTGTCTTCTGTCTTTAAACACTGGCAAATACAAGAAAGTCTTCATCTCCCTCAAATCTAGTCTGTTACAAAGCTCTCTCTTACCCCAATGCAGCACACCAATTCCAGAACTTAACCCTCCTTTTCCCCCTTCCGGGGTTAATACCTGTACATCAAAGCACCTTTTCCATGCAGGAGAGCACAAAATGTCTGCACTGAGGACAGACATCACTGTTACCCAATATCACCCAAACAGAAATAATATCACAAGTGCAACGCTGTTCAGTAAAATGACATGCCTACCTCCTGCTGCCAAAACACAGACATATCACTTCCAGTCCAAAATCAGGTTCTAGCCATGATGCCCCCCACACCCACCCAAGCCAAAAATCAGGCTCTACCTTTTTTCTCTGTGGTGCGTTGAGGTTGCCTCCTTATAAGCTGTTTTGAAATGGCTTGATATAGCTTTATGGCAGAGCACCTTAGAGCTCAGCACATGAACAAAATCTGCATAAGTCTGACTTGGCAATGCCTAGTTCACTCATCTCGTAGTACCCAGCCCTAAGATAATACCACATTCCATAGTGTTCGCTGCTTAACTGAGTACTAACACAACCCTGTTCCCTCTGCACCGCACATTAGCTTCAGAAATCCAATGCCTTTCTTATAGGGCACTAGATGTCCGTCACTGGTACCAACACCAATCCTGTCCTTGTTTGGTCAGTCCGTGGGGGACGGGGCTTAGAGACAGATTTATTTCGCATACCATCTCTTGCTACTCGAGAAAATTAAGTGTGACCGCTCGGACTTCAAGCACGTTCTTGAACTTGGAATTAAGCCATGCTTCAAGGCCAGCTAGAGGCTCTAAGATTTATGCTAGATCCTCTCTCAGCCTGTTGGCACATTAAAGAAATGCACTGAAAATGCAGACCTCTAAATCATAGTGGTCAGTGATCACACAGGGAAAAAAAGTGGAAAGGAAGGCATCCTTATATTAGCGAAGTAATGTACTTGCTGAAGGATAGAACTCCCTTTATACAGAGAGAAAGAGAGAGACCTGTTTAGTTAGCAAAATAGTTCATCTACTCATAAAGCACTTACTTCACCCATTCCCACCTCCCAAAGCCTCAGTATTTTACCCAGTATTTTACTCAGTATTTTACCCAGCTGACAATTTCATCAGTTCCTGGTCTCAAACTGGGGGCTTAGGAGGGGAAAGAGTACAGTAGTCAGAAATGTTGTCAGTATCAAATCTCAGTTTAGATAAATACTATCATTTTTTCTGAGGGGCAAAGAGAGATGGCTGGTGTGGGACTATCCCATTGTGTAAGTTTATCACTTAGGTATTTCTAATATGCCCATCACTGCAGTCTAAATGCTAGAAGGCAGATAAAAGATACACTGAGGTTTCCTAATGGAGCCATTTCAGCCTGTTAAGAAAAAGGAACTCCCAAAACACTGAGCTTGAAAATCCGCTGTAAATAGCAATAATTTTTTCCTAACCGCAAAGTGTAAAATGGATGCTTTCCCAAAGCACACACTTGATTCAAAAAAGTGTTCCTAACCAAGTCTGGGAGGTCTGCCGGGGTTTCTTTCAATGGCACGCACTGACAACAACTAGAATTAATTATTCTTTTTCACACTCTCCCCTTCACAACCCCACAGTACATTCCCAGCCTTTGCCTGCTCAGCAGATTCACATACAAAAACCGACTACCATTTTATATTGATAATTTTTCAATCAAGAAAAGAAACCAAGGGCAACTGTAATACAAATAAAAACCAGTCACCTTTTACAACGTTATGGCTGCCTCTCACCCTAACTATAAGCTACCATAAAAGCCCTTTTTGCATTTGGTAGGATGCAGTTTAAGAAGAAAATGAAGGCAGTACACAAAGGAGGAGATAATGAATTTAAGAAGGAGGAAGTGATTAACTTGCTGTTTTGGTAAGGAGAAGTTTGATAAGGAGTATTAACTCACTGTATTTCATAAAACTTTCCATTCACAAGTTTATCCTGAAAAGCGATACTGCATTTAACCTTAAAAAGCCACATCATGCAGGGCTGTCATCCAGATGCATTTAACCATAATACGATTTTTAAACTGACTAGCAAGTTATAACAGAAGAGGACACAGTTAAATAAGACAACTGGGAGACATTTAAAAACTCTGCAGTGGTAAAAGTTAATTTCATTCCTTACCTTGATTGGGCAGCCATAGTGAAGTTTATAATGGGAAATGTCTTCGGTCCATGAGCCCCTTTCCCCCAACTGCCCTCCTTACCCCGCAGCCAAAAAGGTATTTTCCATTTGCTGATACTTTCTCCCTGTTTCCTGCAAATTTGCCCCCTTTAAAATGTCTCTAAACTCCCTACTACCAAAGACAGGTTCCTGAGCGAAGTCTCTCTAGTTCAGTATTGGATTACACTAATTTTGATAGACATCCGGGCATTTGGCTTGATGCATTCCAAATCTGCAGGGAACTTAACTAGCTCCTGCATTTTCAGCTCCCCAGATTAAGCGATTCCAGTGTAAAAATGTAACACTCCATAAAAGCTTCATCAGTGTTACTGAAACACATCAGCATAAACTGCTATTATTCAGAAAAAAAGCCTTTTTTCCAGCTCTAGTCCCAGATGCCTGAACAGCCTAGACCTACCCCTTTTCAGTAAAGTTTTCATGGTACAATCCACCTCCTTAAATGGACATGTTATTCTGTCAAGGCAAGAAAACTGGAGGATTGGATAAGAAGGGAACAAGCTTGGGTCACTAGCCTATCACGTATGAAATGCACGCTTGTTTTCTCTGCCAGAGACTCCACCTGCATGCTCATAAATGGGCCTGTGCCAGAGAGCCCTAACAATGTACAAACACATAACAGCGAGGACACAGGGTTCCCGGCTGCTTGGCATGCTAGACGTAATTGGTATGTTTCATGCTATGAGGAGAAAGAGGGCAGAGCAAAGGAATATTTACTAAAGAGCAAGAGGAAGAGGAGGTACTGTATAGCATGAATTCAGTGTGTAATCCTCATTGCCTTTTAAGTTTTTTGAAAGCCAGCAACAAGAGAAAGCCTTTCATTGTGAGTGTGACATTGTTCACACTGTCAGCTTTTTAAACCAAAAACATAACCAGTCCAGAAATAGAAACATTGTTCATCTAAGTTACTTAAAAACTTGATACATAAGGCCCCACTTAACTTATGATACTGCGGAAATTGCGGATTCTGCAATATTAGCCTTCCACCACAATTTTGACAGTGGGAGCCCCAACCGCCCGGGAGCAGAAGGCGGAGAGCAGGAGCCTGCCTGGCTGCCACCAGCCTCACCCTGCCTTGCCCTGCCAGCCCTGGGCATCTCAACTGCGGGCTCTCAGCCCCCTGTTCCAGCTGTCAGCCCTGGGCCCCTGCTCTCAGCCCTGAGCATCCAACAATGGAAAATCACAGACTTTGTTACCGCAAATAACAAGGTCCATTATTACTTTTCCACAATTTTACATGGCTTGTCCGCAATTCAGCTGCAATTTTCTGACAAATCTTCCTGCGATTCAAGTATGGCATTATTGATACATAATGTAAGTTGCAAGTGCCCATACATGGGATCCCAGAATAAGAAAAAAAATCATTATTTTCTCTTTCATATTAAGATAAAATGTAGATATTCTTTTGGGCCCCAGTGTTGCACAGAGCACAATGCAGGATTGTAACCCTGATGTGTACACTCATTCAGTAAAAAGTAGCACCAGCCCTTTGCTTGAGTGCATCTTGACATGTTTTTAAATAATTATAAAACAGTCTACACCTGTAACTCCCTATCAACCAATAACACACATAATCCACCAGTCAAAAACATATTTAAGAACCTTGCAATCTTCCACAACAGTGTGTATACACACAAACCCCCTCTAACATCACAAAACTATTTGTTTTGTATTTATATATTTCCAAATTTAAACAAAAAAATGAGTGCTTCCAAAGACTGACCAGCTACTGAAAAGGTTTTATTTATAAAGCATCTTTGAAAAACAGTAAATTCAGCATTTATAATAAAAACACCTATATATAAAAATTATTTAGAACAGGACATAATTTGAGATGAATGACTTAAAATATTATAGCAAAAATGCCAGCAATAGCTACTGTAAAAACCCTTAGTAGTTTTCATTCTACCCCATTCTCAGTTGCATATAAAACATTCAGGAATAAATAATTTTCCATTCCAAGTCTCTGATCAAAGGTGAGAAAGAATTTTTGGAAAATCTGAGCAAAAAAGATAGCACAGTTCTTTTTTATTATAATGTGTTCATACGTGGGGAACAGAGAAATTATATAGTTTTTACGTTATATGTAAATAAAGGCCTAAATGTTGAGAAATGCCCAGTAATTTTTGGGTGCCCAGTTTAAAAGACTAACAAGATCTGTGCTGAACACTGATAATTGACATAGCCAAAATTGTTGTGAGTTGGGCCAAGTGTTGTAACCTTTAAACAAAACAAACTACAGCTAAAACAGCTCTCCTGCTGACAAAGAGCTGTCCACACTAGCACTTATTCCAGCAAAATTTACATCTTTTCACACTGCTGAGAGACTTAAGTTTTGCTGGCAAAAATGCTACTTTAGACAAGGCCTTAGTTTCCCCACCTCTAAAACAGGAATGGATCAGAAAGGCAACGTGCACAATAGGCCACACAATAGGGTAGGAAGTCAGGACCCCCTCATTCTCAACCCTGTACACATTCTTCCACATTGCCTTATTCAACTTTGAGAATTTCAAAATGCACCCAAGCCTTAGGAGTAACTAAAATAATTTCAATTAAGGCAATAAAAAAATTCCATATCCTTCTCCAAGCTTACCCATCACCCCACTCCCAAGAATTCACCCCTCTCCCTCAAGAAAAGATGTGGTAGACAAAAAATTTGGGGTTTGAGAACAGAAGTTGCTTAACCAGTTAAAGGAACTTTTGTTTTTAAATATAACCCAAAAATGCTGAAAATTAAACACCATCATCATCTAGAATGCAGTAGTGCCCAAAATATGGTAGGGGCTTTCCAAAGACATGCTCTGCTCCAAGTAACACCTGAAATCTCCAACAGAAAAAGACTGGGGTGGAAAGCTATCATTTTTTGTTTACTTGTGCATTTGAAAGTTGTGTGTACACATTCAGTTTTATCTCTTTGCATGCATCTTTTGTGCAAATAGGAAAAAAAATTAAAGGAAATCTGCTTGACTGGGACAAGCGGAGATTTCAAGTTGGTGGTTTTCATTTAATGATTTAAGAGCTTAAAGTATTAGGCTCTTTTGTATTTTTTTTAATAGCATTTCAGTTCGCCTTTAGGATTCTCACAATATCGTTAAACAACAATGAACTGTTCGCATCAAGTCAAACTTTACCAACAAGCTGTATTTTTAGTCATTGTAGCATGCAAATCTTATGTTGAAAATCTTAAAAATTGTCTTGGGCTTTTTCTCCCACACTAAAAAAACCAAATCATTTTACAGTATCCTAGTCATAAGATATAGCCCTAAAATAATTACGAAATAGGACTTCTAATAGCAAGCACAGATTTCTGCTCATGCCCACAGAAGTTATACAAACCTGTTTTCTGGCTAATTAAAGGCTATAAGGAATACTTTATTGCACTCTTTTGTAGTGCCTTCCATCCAAGAATTACCAAAAAGCTTTACTCCTGAATTAAGGTCACACTACCTCCTAGGAAGTTAGTGAAGTATTCCCATTTTACAGATGGGTAAACTGAGGCACAAAGTTGTTAAGCAAATAGCCTACTGTCTGGCACACAGCCATTTTGTGGAAGTGTTGGGATTAGAACATGACTCTTTCCAACTCCAAGTCCCTACTTTAGCCACAAATCCATCCTTCTCCTCAAGGGAACAGTGGCTAAACATGGCTTCTAAGACAAGCAGGAACAACTCAGTCACCTTTGATTAAAAGCCAGTTCTCTTAATTAAACAGAGGACCAGAGACAGTTTATTATCCAGTACGTGTGTGGGTATGTTTCATACACGTGATTAAAAAAAAAAGTTAAGATTTTGAGAGAACTCTACTAACTTACATGACCAACTGCCTTTCCAAATCAGCTCGAGAGGCGTTCAGGGCTGGAAAAACATGGGTGATTCAGGTCAGGTTAAAGGAACACAGGCAAAGCCACAGAGGGCATTTTTCACAGTACCTGACTATTCTGCCTCTAGTTGAAACCAGCTCTGTTATTTCCCTTGATTTAACAAGCACTCACTGTGACTCAAATATATATTTTTAAAAATTCAAGGCAAATTTGTAGGCTGACAAGAGGCACCTTTCTCCATAAATATGTGGCTTCAGAAAGAAATTAAAATATATTTTTCTTCCAATCTTAAGTACATGCCTTTTTTGGATATTGATATGCATACCTAACATTCTTTGTTATCATGGCATTTAAAAATCTGTACAAAGAAACATGATCTGGTGAGTTGTATTTATAGATTTGAGAGACAGCAATGCTGCATACTATATAAAATGCACAAAAATATAAATTTATTTTCAACTATTTATTCCTTGAATCAGGTTTTGTATTTCGCAGGTGGCCAAAACGTTAATATGACAAACTGACATACTGTGATCAACTTTAAACATTGTTAAGTCCTTTTATCATCAGTTAATTTCAAGAACACTTGTAAGCAATAAAGATTTTTAAGAAATACTACCAGGTTTCTTTTACACTTCACTGAATTCTTTCCCTGGAAAGAAAACATAAATAAAAGCCTGACATATTGATGTAATTAGATAAAAGAAAATTAATTGTGTTTATGTTTTCATTCTCCAGGACACATGAGCATTTTTCCTACTGGAACCAATCTGCAAAACGGAAACAGAGCAAAGCGGGGAAGAGGCCAGTGGAAATTACCCATCCTACTTCTCCCACTCCTTCTTTCCTGGCTATAAACATCCAAGAAGTTACAACCAATGAATTCAGATTTCCTCTGTTTAAATTATTTATTCTATACTGTTCCTGCACATAAAAGCATAGAGTCTGAAAAGTTAAAGCAGCATACAAACTTCAGGGGGAGAAGGATGCATATAGGTGAGACTGGTGAACAGTCACTTCCCATTATAAGACCTTCAATTCAATTGCTTATAGAACTTGATCAAGTTTTGTGTGTGTCCCACATTTGCTTCAGGCTGATTTTTTTCTAATTTTTCAGCCAAAACAGTTCAGACATTCCTGAGAACAAATTCCTGGGAAAAATATGTTCTAACCATGTTAGCAATTCTGGTAGCCTCTTTGTGAAGGTCTAGTGCCCCCATGCTCTGGTACAGGGACTTAAAATTTGACAGGGGGTTGGCCCTTAGCGTCAAAGATATCTCTTTTGCCACCCCTACAAAAATCCACCCACATTTGCACAAGTTATATGCCTCAGAAAAATTCCGATCTGCACGTGGTCAGCAGAGTCTTGCTAGATTTTTAATAGCTAAATTCTCCAAAGATTCTGTCTGCACTGGGCATGCTTCAGCCCATAACTGAGAAGGACGTTCCCTGCAGCTTTGGGCTGCTACGGACCAGGCTTTCAGGCACTGAAACACAAAGAGGGGAGGCTGTCTCTCTTACGATCTTGGTCCAGGCAGGAGGAAGCTGCCTGCTTCAAATGCAGAAGGGACAAGAACAAGACCTGGGGGGCTGTGGATCATAGAATATTAAGAGTTGGAAGGAACCTCAGGAGGTCATCTAGTCCAGCCCCCTGCCCAAAGCAGGACTAACCTCAGCTAAATCAAGAACCTCTTTATGCCAACTGGCAAGAGGGAGAGGGGGGTGGGGGGGGCGGCTAATGGAATTTTGTGAGTTTGGCGTGTACATTCTAGTTCACCAAAGAATGTCACGCGGTCTCAAATGAAAGCAGGTGTTGCACTGGACATCAGTATCATTGGAGAAATGTACATACAGATACATAAGGTGCTTCATACATATACTGAAAATACGTTCTTAGAAGCCTGTATCAAGCTACTGATCACCAGCAAAGGTGAAAAACAGATTCTCACATGTAAATTGTCTCCTCGTCACCAGTCTGAACCAAATGCAAATAAAGAATCCTCAGAACTTCAGAGAGAATCTAACAGGAAGAGGAAAACAGCAGGGCACAGAACCTTATCTGGAGGAGCCCTTCAAAGATTTGGTGGGCGGAGAAGAGACCCAGATGCTCTTCACTGAGGAAGTACCTTTTTCATGAAGCAAAACCACTTTGAAGAGAGCTTTTGCTTCATGAAAAAGGCATCTCGGCCAGGCTGGTGAAAAAAGACTGAAGAGAACTTGGGTGAGATAAAACTTCTTTAGACAGGATGCTAACTCTTTAGTCAAGTTTAGTCTCTAGAGGGGGTGTTATGATTTTGTTTTATATGTAACCATTTGTTTACAACATTCTTACTCACTCTCACTTAAATCTCTATTATTTGAGAATAAACCTATCCTTGTTTTCACTATCCATGTATAGCTCAGTACTGTGGTGTTAAGCTAAGTGCTGGTCCTGCGTTGAATCTTAAAGCTAGTTTTTTCTGTTCTTTTGGGCACAGTGGGCCTTGTAATTCTGTGCATGAATAAAATCCACCACCAAACTGTGTCTCTCATCCCCCTCTAGTGCTGGTCCACATGGAGGATGACAACCTACTATTGCTATCAATTACTCCAATAGCTCACGTGAGAGATGTCTGTGTCTAAAGATTTCAACTCTGCTGATGATCCTTGTTGGTGTCAATATAAAGCCACATGGTTTGATTTCTCTTTTTGTTCTCTCCTTTTAAAAACCTAGGAAATTACACCTAAAAACCTATGTTAAAAGAATATTAAATACACAATTCAGGCACTCAAAAGTTAGGAAATGCCATAATGAAGATTGGCTATGCAACCTTCATTTAGTCTCTTTGTGCATTTGCATTATGATATAGCCTTTAATTACATGATTATACCCTTTTTCCACAGGATGTCTGCCTCATTCAGTGAATGAGATGGACCTGCTATGGGGATGAATCAATGCTGTTTAGAAAAGGAGGCTATTGGTCTGTAGGACACCTGCCTCATTGTTGCTGAAGTTGGAAGGTGTATAGTGAACAAAGCAGGGAATGGCAGAAAAAGAAAGGACCGTGTCATAGCTAAGGCAGTTGAATGTTGCCCTTGAAAACTGGATTCTATTCCTGCCTCTGCCACAGAATTCCTATGTGATGTCGGGCAAGTCACTTAAAATAAACTTTTCACGGGTAGTCCCTATTTGTGTGTGCCACACTTTCTGGGTGTCTGATCTGATACACTGGGGTCTGATTCACAGCAGTGCTAAGCATTTGCAGCTGGAAAAGAAGTCAATAGAATCTGTGCTTTGAGTATATAAACTTTTGTACAACACAGTCTGGCAAATCAGGTCCTAGTTGTCTCAAACTGGCATCCAAAAAGAGTGGAAATTTTTTACCGTCATCTCTACACCTCAGCTCCTCATCTGTAAAATAAGGATACCACCACCCTTCCAACTCACAGGGGTATTGTAAAAATTAAAGTTTGTGAAGTCTCTGATAATATAACAATGAGCAGCACAGAAAAGCCGATAAAACGATTTATAATTCTGTCTTCAGAGCTAGATTTGAATCACATACAGTAAATAAGAAATGGGGCCACACACTGAACAATGAGAACACAAAATATTGAAAATATATGCTCATTAAGTGAGCATCATCCACCCTGTGCACTGAATGAGGCAGTGTTCTCTGGAAAAGATATATGCCCATGTACTAAAGACTGTATCATAATGCATCATTGTGGATACAAACTTATTTTTTATTTAAATCTGAATTTTATTTAAATTAAGGTTTTCTTTTTAAAAATATACCTATTTAAATTTAAATCTAAATTTAATACAAAATATTTTAAGCCAAAATTTATTATAATTTAGTTGTAAATGTGAAACATGTTTTGATACAGGAAGTCTATGTATCCAAAACATTTAAAATTCTTTTCGTTTACTAACCATGATTTTTTATATGTTGTTGTATGTTTAATTAAATTCCAGTTACCATCCTAATGCAGCTTGACTCAAATCATGAGTAAAAAGTTAATTATCTAGTAAATAAGAAATACATCACCATTTCCTAGCATATTAAAATATACCATTAAAAATCTAACTATTAAACTATATATGCACCTTTCTTTAGAAAATAACTGAAGTACAAATGGAGAAGTAGATTTAAAAATTGGCTTTCCATTAAATTATTATTTAAATTGCTTATTTAAAATGCCTGCAATTAAACCCAACAGGGTCAAAGTAAAGTTGCACAGGCAACCTTAATGCTGGCAATTCCTAACTTTTAACTTTGCAATCTTAACAGTGTTCTGTTAACATAGTTCTTTTGTGTATAATACAAGTGTGCACACACACACACAAAAATAAGATTCCAGGATTGTCATTGGGTCGCTTTCTAAACCTTAGAATGCCTGTTGAGGCAGTGTGGCATGAAGGGAAACAGCCAGAAACATGGTTGACAGCTCTTTTTGTTTAGAATATCAACAGGTTCAATCGTCACTGTAATTTTTGGCCTGTTACCGTCCAATTTTTAAGTTTTCAGACATTTCCAGCTTTTCTACATTTTACAATGTACGACAGCATAAGATTTCATCCAGCATACACACATCACACTCTGCCCCTTAACCCAACCTTCTCTAATTGGCCAACATTTAATAGACATCCTGGCAGAGGTGGATCTTAAAGAGAAACTGGCATCACACATCAATTCTAGCTGGACTTTCCATGCATAAGAGGCAGCGTAAAATAAAGGTCAGGAGACACCTCAAGAGGCACAGTATCCATCAATACTGTGCTGGCGCTCTTGATCAGTGCTGACTCAAAGGGAAATGAATCAGTAACACTGCTGCCATCCCCTTTTCAAGAACTGACCCTTCCTGACCTTGCTCGGTTTATACATTCATAGATGTTTGACGTGCATCAGAAAGCACTTCATTTACAGCCTCGTTGTCCAGAAAATTCTGCTGTTTGTTTCCAAAAACATCTGCAAATTTTATTCAAGTTGTGCATAGAATTTCTGGAGGCCGTTCTTGAAGTTATTCATTTTCACTTGCTACGCGGTTTAATAGGCAGCGTTTTTAAAATGACTCTTGCTTCTTCTTGGATCTTACAACAAGATCTGGTTTTAAAATTTAAGAACAACATCGAATAGAATTAAAAATCTCACTGATTCTCTAGATTTGATAAGGAAATCCTTGGATATCTTTGTTGTCCTGAGTTACCAAACTGTTAGAATAAACTGATACAGGTAACAACCATCTAGAACCAATTCTTTTTTTTATTTATATCTTACTAACCCTGAAGGGGTTAGTACAAGAATCAGGTCCTCAACATGCTAGGTGCTATACAAACACGATAGCTTTCTCAAATGCCATGTCAATCTAGTGTAAAGTCAGATTCAATGGGGTAAGTGGTGCCTTCCCACTAGGGCCCACCTACCCTTATTGGTACAGTGGATAAGACCCAGGCATCCAGGACTCCATACACCCACTACTTGGACACGTAACTGGATTGTACACATGGACTGCCCTCAGTGGACAGAACTCAGGAGTCTGAGGTTGGGGGGCTGTCTGTGCTGCTGTAGGGGGACACTAGCCATGCAGGGTGATGAGACCTAGCTGCACACATCCGTGCATCCTCGCTCATACCATCACCAGCCTGGTGAAAGATGCAGTACAGAGGGGCTGCCAAGGGAGAATGGGGCCTGCTGGCCCCCTGGGCAGGGGGTAGCTGGGATGGGGGACTCCCCTGGCCTGGACAACTAGAGCCTTGGGCATGAGCAGGCAGCAAGGACAGTGTCACAGATCCACAGGATCAGTGCTATGCTCCAACTTTGAACAGATCCCTGGAGGAACCCCTTCGATGGGCCAGGCCCTGACTCTGTCACACTCTTTCTTCAAGGTAGGTCACATGGCCTCACTGCCTCCTAAGACTGAACTTCTGGGGCTACAACACTCCTGCTTCATGCCATGAGCTCTGCTCAGCAAGTCCAACTGAGCTAGGCTCCTGTTAGAGAACCCTACGCCCTTTAGGGACTAATGCATGGCACCCAGTATTTGCAGCTCAAATGCTCAAGCAGTGTTTTCAAAACAGTCGAGTTTGTTACTCAACTGGAACATAGCATTGGAAGTACTTAAGTTAGCATAGAGAGCCATGCTGGAGTGAACTCCGTTTTCAGGCTCAGTATCTCTCTCTCTCTCGCTACCTTCCTTCATCAGTTCCCAAGGGAAAGCACTTGTATTCACAGACATGGTCAGCTCCCAGACTACTGCACTGGGCGGCACAGAATGGGGAGGAGGTGAACATCCCGCCGTACTGAAGGAACAGGTCCAGGACTATTTAGAAAGATTGCACATACAGAAGTCCATGGGACCAGATGCAATGCACCCGAGGGTGCTGAGGGAGTTAGTTGATGTGATTTCAGAGCCATTGGCTATTATCTTTGAAAGCTCGTGGCAAAGGGGGAGGTCCTAGATGACTGGAAAAAGGCAAATATAGTGCCCATCTTCAAGAAAGGGAAGAAAGAAGATCCAGGGAACTATAGGCTGGTCAGCCTCACCTCAATCCCTGGAAAAATCATGGAGCAGGTCCTCAAGGAATCCATTTTAAGGCACTTAAAAGAGAGGAAGGTGACCTGGAGCAGTCAACATGGATTCACCAAGGGAAAGTCGTGCCTGACCAACCTGACTGCTTTCTATGAAGAGGTGACTGGTTCTGCGGATGAGGGGAAAGCGGTGGACATGATATACCTTGACTTTAGCAAAGCTTTTGATACGGTCTTCCACAGTATTCTTATCAGCAAGTTAAAAAAGTATGGGTTGGATGAATGGACTACAAAATGGATAGAGAATTGGCTACAACAAAGGGCTCAACGAGTAGTGATCCATGGCTCCGTGTCTACCTGGCAGCCGGTCAGAAGTGGAGTGCCCCAGAGGTCGGTCCTGCAGCCGTTTTTGTTCAACATCTTCATTAATGATCTGGAAGAGGGGGTAGATTGCACCCTCAGCAAGTTTGCAGATGACACTAAGCTAGGGGGAGTGGTAGATACCCTGGAAGGGAGGGATAGGATACAGAAAGAGCTAAACAAATTGGAGGACTGGGCCAAAAGAAATCTGATGAGGTTCAACAAGGACCAGTGCAGAGTCCTGCACTTAGGACGGAAGAACCCCATGCACAGCTACAGACTAGGGACCAATGAGCTAGACAGCAGTTCTGCAGAAGAAGATCTGGGGGTTACAGTGGATAAGAAGCTGGATATGAGTCAGCAGTGTGCCCTGCTTGCCAAGAAGGCTAATGGCACATTGGGCTGCATTAGTAAGAGTATTGCCAGCAGATCGCGGGAAGTGATTATTCCCCTCTATTCAACATTGGTGAGGCCGCATTTGGAGTATCGTGTCCAGTTTTGGGCCCTCCACTACAAAAAGGATGTGGACAAGTTGGAGAGAGTCCAGTGGAGGGCAACAAAAATGATTAGGGAGCTGGAGCACAAGACTTATGAGGAGAGGCTGAAAGAACTAGGCCTGTTTAGTCTGCAGAAGAGAAGAATGAGGGGGGATTTGATAGCAGCCTTTAACTACCTGAAAGGGGGTTCCAGGGAGGATGGAGCTAGGCTGTTTTCAGTGGTGGCACTGAACAAGGAGCAACGGTCTCAAGTTGCAGTGGGGGAGGTCTAGGTCGGACATTAGGAGAAAGTTTTTCACTAGGAGAGTGGTGAAGCATTGGAATGGATTACCTAGGGAGGTGGTGGCATCTCCATTTTTAGAGGTTTTTAAGCTGAGGCTTGACAAATCCCTGGCTGGGATGATTTAGCTGAGGATAGTCCTGCTTTGAGCAGGGGGTGGGACTAGATGACCTCCTGAGGTCCCTTCCAACTTTAATATTCTATGATTCTAAATCTTCTGGGAGAGCCCACATTTATTCTGATACCTCACACCTCTGAGTCCTCTGTTCTGGAGCTGGGGTCTCTACTCAGCTTCGCTCTCAGAAGCAGGGAAATCCTCCCCCCTCTGGGTCATTGTTTGCTAGGTGTCTACGTACTTCCATCATCTGATTTTCCAGGTGGACCCATAGCCTTCCTCCCCTCCCCACTAGGCAGCCATGCAAAGCATAGGGGAAATTGAGGTATTCATAGGATTTTAAAAAAATATTACCAAAAATGCCCCCAAAAAATTACCAAAAAAGTCACAGATGCATGGAAAAGGCATAGAAGATATCACAGCACTCAGGGATGCATGAGGGGCCCAGAGACAAGAGACACCACCTTTCCCGAGAAACTGAGTGCAAACTAAAAGCATTGTCTGCTTTGAATAGGGCAGATATGTGTGGAGAACTGGGAGGATTGGGGATGGTGTGCTGGGTGGGCTAGATCGGAACTGGGGTGGGGAGATGGAGCAGAACTGGGTGGAATTGGGGGGATGGAGCAGAGCTAAGAATATTGGATTGGAGGATTGGGGATGTGTAGGAGTGGATTTCAGAATCAGAAAGGGAACTGCTAACTTATTCCTGCACCAGGGGACTCTGGGGCCTTTTTACACCACTGGTCAGATTATTTAGATTTAAATGTAAAAGCATCCATTCATTTTATGGTACAAGGAAAGAAGAGAGGAAGAGAATCCAATCCATTCTTCCTAGTGAGAAGAATGAGTGTCATCCATTTTATTAAATACTACTCATTAGGTGAAACGTATAGGAGGAAACCTTTCCATAACACATTCATAGTAAGAGAATATTTGTTATGCACCAAAGAAGTAGGTCAAATACATGCACCTAGCAATTTTTCCAAACATCTCATTACACTTAAATGCTAATTCCGTAATGGGTTAAAAAAAAAACACAGCACATATACACACCCTCACTCTCACTCCTCAAGAATCAATGCTGTCTTAATTAAAAGGTCTTCTCCCTGCTCTGTTTACAAGAATTGTGTCTAATAGCCACCGTTTACCACCACTGGAGAGGTCAAAAAGGTCAGACACGTATTGTGCTTCCAAGTATCTGAAGCCGACATGCAGTAGCCTTTTCATTTGCCATGGGGTTCTCGGCACTAGGTCAGCAAATGACCTTTCCAGCGGAATGAGTTAGCCTTTCACATACACAACATTATGCCAAACTGGACTCCTCAAAACCACCACCAATCTCTCAGCAAAATGGGGTCTTGCCTTGTATTTTTTTTCCCCCAGTGGCATCGCCAAGCAACAAATCAGACTGCCTCCTGCTTTCAAGCAGAGGCCAATGCTTTCTTAAACTGAGTTAATACTTTTTGGATCCTGGAGTGCAAACCCCACACACCTACAATCCAAAGTACTGTCTATGGCTTACTGCTCCTGTCCCCCGTCGTCCCCACCCCCACCCCGCCCCTGTCAGAGAATAAGATATTCAGGACTAAGCAGGGATAACAGTGAGCCCTACATGCTGGAATGAAGGCTCATTTTACATCTTCTCTTTGCAGCAGATTCATCCCTTTAATCACAATACTGGGATCCTTCCAGAATCCTCTCAGTACTTCTTCCAAACAACAAAGAGATTGAATTACACACTACTAAGTTGCTAGGCAAGTTTCTATTCCCCACACCACAGGTTTTACAGCTAGTATGAGGCACACACCCTTAATGCTGCTACTATAAGTCTGGGGTAGGAAGTCACAGAACCTCATACTAGATAGCTTCCTCGATAAAGAAAATAATTCTGTAAATCGCACCACCCAGCTCTCTCAAGGTAAAACTGCAAAGCCAAGAAAACACTGAAACCTAAGAGTGCAAGCAGACATGAAAAAGCCAGTTGAACTACGTAAACAAGGCTGTGGAGAGATCAGGTGGGTGAGGGAATAATTTGTATTATATCAACTTCTGTTGGTGAGAGAAAGAAGCTTTTGAGCTTCCACAGAGCTCTTCTTCAGGTCTTGTCTTTATGTACAGCACTACAGTTTTAGGCCTTGTCTACAGTGCAGAGTTTTGTCAATGCAAGTTACGCCGACGATCAAAAAGCGCTATCACAACATCAGACTTGCATGTTCACACAATGTGTCTTCTGTTGATGGAGCGTGTTCACAGTTGCCATTCTAGCATCGACAGTGAGAGCAGTTCAATGTGGGTAGCTACCCCATTGTGCAATTTGCCACTTTCTGCAGGTAGGAGTTGTGGGAAGGTGGAATGGATCCCATGATGCAGTTTTTTCCCTTCCATCATTTCATGGGTTTCCAACTGTTTCTTTTCAACAGCCCCTGTTTACTGTGTGCCCGCCATCTCTGTCTGAAAGGATGGATCCTGCACTACTCTCTGCTGTTGTGGTCACTTGATGAACACACTGTGGATGGTCATGCAGTATATCATGAACTCCCAATCTGAAAAGGAATCAGAGATTCCTGATGTGGGCTATGGAAAGAAACACCAGATTACTTTTGGCATTCACAGAGCAGCTGCACACAGTGGACTGTCCCTTTTGGGCATGGGAAACAAGCACCGAGTGGTGGGATCGCATTGCTATGCAGGCCTGGGATGAAGAGCAGCAGCTGTAGAATTTTCGGATGTGGAAAGCCACCTTCCTGGAACTGTGTGCGGAGCTCGCCTCAGCACTGCGGCGCAAGGGCACCCACATGAGAGCTGCCCTCTCGGTGAGGAAGCATGTGGCGATCACCGTGTGGAA
This sequence comes from Mesoclemmys tuberculata, assembly GCA_007922155.1. Lineage (NCBI taxonomy): Eukaryota > Metazoa > Chordata > Testudines > Chelidae > Mesoclemmys > Mesoclemmys tuberculata. The sequence goes on along the minus strand of ML675617.1, from coordinate 22,330,061 downwards.
GCTGGCAACTCCGGACAGCTGCCGGTTGGTCGCGAATCAGTTTGGAGTTGGGAAGTCCACCTTTGGGGCTGCGTTAACTTAAGTGTGTAGAACCATTAATTGCATTCCGCTACAAAGGACTGAGACTCTTGGAAATGTGCATGAAATAGTGGATGGCGTCACAGTGACAGAATTCCCTAACTTTGGCGGGGCGATAGATGACACACATATCCCAGTATTGGCTCCAGACTATCTTGTGACAGAGTACATCAATAGAAAGGGGTACTTTATGGTACTGCAGACGCTTGCGGATCACCATGGGAGCTTCACTGACATCAAGGCGGGGTGGTCAGGGAAGGTGCGTGATGCACACATCTTCAAGTACACTAGCCTGTACAGAAAGCTGCAAGCATAGACTTTCTTTCCAGACCAGAAGATCCCGAAGGGGGATGTTGAAATGTCCCTAGTGATCCTGGGAGACCCACCATACCCCCTATTCCCATGGCTTATGAAGCCTTATGTAGGAAACCTGGGTAGCAGCAAGGAGCACTTCAACAATAGGCTGAGCAGTGCCAAATGACCACAGAATGTTCATTTGGCAGATTAAAAGCACACTGGTGCTGCCTTTATGGCAGGTCAGACCTAAATGAGGAAAATACTCCCATGGTCATAGCAGCCTGCTATGTGCTACATAATATTTGTGAAGCTAAAGGTGAAAAGCTTCCCTCGGGATGGAGCATGGACGTAGATCACATGATGGCTGATTTTGATACCCAGGGCTATTAGAGAGGCACAACAGGGGGCTATTCAAATCAGGGAGCCTTGAGGTACCATTTTGACAATGAGCACAGTATTGTGTCTTTCTGTATAGCATTCTGTCATGCTTCGTTAACTTGCTGCCTTGCATGAAAATGCTGGTGATTCCTGACCGTGATTTGCAGTCTGCAAATGATCCAGTTGCCATTGTATATTAATTTCAGCAGCAACCATCATGTGTAGGGAACAAATAAAGATTGATTATCTTTCAGAGTATATTTTTATTAAATATCAGCTAACAATACACAAAAAACGCTTGGTGGGAAGGGAGATAACAGTGAAGGGCATGGTAGGCTCTCATAGCTGTGTATAAATCCAGCTATCATTCTGGAAGCTGTCCAAAGGGGTGGAGTGAACAGGGTACCAAAACGGGCCAGAAGAGTGGAAGGAATGTGTGGGAGGAGTTTGGGAAGGGCATAGCAAGCAGTTCTGCATCAGCTGCAGGGGAGAACGAGCATATATGAATTCTGCCTGCAGAGTGATTAGGGAATTCAACATCTCCATTTGGTCCTCCATCAATTTTAGCACCCACTCCAGGCCCATTAAAATTTGCTCCAGGCTCTCCTTTCTGTCTATTTTAAAATTTTAATTTAAAGTTTCTCTTCCTATATGCTCTCTCTTGTTTTTCAGTCTCTGAAGTTTGGAGCACCTCTTGAAACATGTCCTTCTTGCTCCTCCTTGGTTGCTTCTTTATCTGGCACTGGAGCGAGGTGCCTAGGTGGTTATTTTGAAGGCCACATCTGCAGAACCATAAGAAACAAACAGAAATATGATTGTTATTGCATTCAAAGCATCAAATTATTATAGTAAAATACACCTCTTTTTAAATACTAATCAGTTTCTCACAGTCCCTTGGCAAGCATACAGCTCAGTGAATGCCCTAAACATGGTGGGTTTGGCCAGAGAGGGAGAGAGTGCTTCAAGATGGGGCAAAGGATCTGGGTGATTTTGTGAGGGGATCACAGCAGGTGATTAGGGACAGAATTTTAAATTCTGCCATCGTTTTCCACAGGCCAGGGTCATAGAAGCTGATCTCTCACTCCAGAGGGTAGGCAAGGATTCACAGGTGTATCTTCTCATGCGAGCGGCCTCAGATCTGATCCATATACTGCTCGCCTGTGAGCCACTTTGGTCCCTGCACAAGTTATTATTAATTGGCCTGGGAAAGTTTCCTATAATGGGAGAAGGAACGAAGAAGCAATGCCAAGGAACCTTTGGCAAAGGAATGGCAAATACCTCTAGAAAAGTTTCCCAGAGATCTCTCTGGAGAATTCCTGTGAAATCTTAGTGTTCATTAACACTTTTCCACCACACTGCTTAGCTGCACAGGGGAATGTGAAGCACATGCAAACACAGCTAGTTTTGTACAATTCTATCCCTTCACCCATCCCTAGAACACAAGGAAGCAAAGAACAGCTGTACCTCACATAACCAAGCAGCATCAACTCAAAAAGATCACTTACTAGTGCCCCCCTCTCCTGCATCACGTGTGCCAAAGACAGTGTTGGGACTGGCTCGAACCCTCCAGGGTTGAGAAGAGGTCCTGGTTCCCCATGGTACTGGATGACCCTGTTCCATCTCATCCTCCAACTCAACCTCCTCCACGACTTTGTCTTTGGCATTGAGTCCACTGTCTCCAACCCTACCGAAGCATCCATGGGACTCCTCAGGATGGAAGTTGGGTCACTGCCGAGGAGTACATCCAGCTCCTTATAGAAGCAGCAGGTCTTCAGCGCAGAACCAGAGTGACGGTTTGACTCCCTTGCTTTTTGGTATGCCTGCCTCAGCTCCTTTATCTTTGCATGGTACTGATGTGTATTCCATTTGTAGCCCTTCTCCAACAACATGCTACGAGAACTCTGACCATAGGTATTGAAGTTCCTATGGCTAGAGCAGAGCTAGGACTGCACAGTATCCTCTTCCTATATGCTCAGCAGACCAATAGCTCTGGTATGCTCCCAAGCGGGAGAGCATTTGCTGCGTGGAAGTGCCACGGTCATCTGTGAAGATGTGAGGTGAGCTCTCCACATTGAGCAAACAGGAAGTGGAATTTCAAAAATTCCCAGGCCTTTAAAAGGGGAGGGACGGATGCCTGTGTACCTGGCTGCAGGGCAGCAGGGTTCGAACTGCTGACCAGAGCAGTCAGGATAGGTGTTGCTGGACAACTCCTGGAGCCCATTTACAGCAACATAACCAAGCAGAGCATCTACACCGATGCTTTGTCAATATAACTTTGCCACAATAAGCTTTACACTTCTCACTGAGGTGGCTTTATTTTGTTGGCAAAGCAGGAGAGTTTTGTCGGCAGAAGGAGCATTTCAGTGCTTATACTTCCACTGTTTTGTCGACGAAAACTGCCTTTTGTCAACAAAACTCTGAAGTGTAGACAAGGCCTTAGTGAAGTCGCTACTATGCCGATGGCTTGTCAACATAGCACTTGGTGGGTGGGATAGGTCAGTATAACGACGACACACAGGTGTGTAGATTTTTCACACTTCTGAACAACATAGTTATACCGATACAGGTCTGTGGTGTAGACCTGGTTTCAGAGTGTCACAGCTCAATGCCAGGTGGAAAATATTGTTTAGTGTAAGTAGTAAACACATATTGTAAGGAACCATTAAAGGTGAAGTGGCCTGTTAACACCCCTCCAGTCATAGGGAAGGAAGGAAGGGGCTAGTTAGTGGGTTCTAGATTGTTGTAACAAGCCATAAATCCAGTCTCTCTATTCAGTCCATTGTTTTCAGCATCTACCAAAGTTTTGAATTTAAGCTCCCAGACTGTTCTTTTGAAAGCATTGTGCAGGTTTCCTTGAGAATAAGGACTAAGAGGTCAGATATAGATTGTTTTATGAAAAGTGTTTGCCCACGGGTGACAGGGTGTTTTTGTCTTTTATCATTTTCCTGGGTGAGTTCATTGATTCCTCCACAAACTCTGCAACATTAACAACCTCCCTCAGAACAGCATCATTGCCACCCGGGATGTCACTTCCCTATACACCAACATCCCTCACAATGACAGCATAGATACCTGCCTCAAATATTTATAAGACAATGGACCAGCCTCACTTATCCAACCCAAACAAAATCACCAAATTCATCCATTTCATTTTCACCCATGACAATTTTACATTCAACAACAAACACTTGGACTATATCATGAGAACAGCCATGGGTACCACAATGGCTCCCCAATATGCCAACCTCTTCATGGACTTCATTGAACAAGAATTTCTGGACAAATGCACCACAAAGCCAATTATATACATGATACACATCAATGATATTTTCATCCTCTGTACAGACGACAAACTCTCTCAGAGATTTCTACCACTACTTTAACCACCACCACCCTATCCATTAAACTCTCTAATGCTCCAACACTAGCATCAACTTCAGCAAATGAACCAGCAATGGAACCTTACAGACAAACATATACAAGAAACCCACAGATCACCACACCTAACCTTCACAGGTCCAGTAACCCCTCAAAAACACCAAGAAATCTTATCTACAGCCAGGCATTCAGATATCACAGATTGTATTCTGAGGAGAAAGTCTGGGATACATCTTAAAACACTTCAAAAAACAAGGACACAACACCAGAGAAGTAGATTGCATCATGGAACGGGCCACCCGAATGCCCTGAGAGAACCTGTTCTGCACTGAAGTAAAATCTGACAGCACACCCCTAATTGTCATCTTCCACCCCACACTGGAACCCATACAGGATATCAAACAACCACTCCATCCTGAAATAAATCTTTCCTGAACCCCTCTTCTGGCCAAACAATTCCCCAACCTCATCATCAGAAGCAAGCTCTCCACAGACCAGGACACACCAACACAAAATGGCATCAGACCCTGCCAGAATAACAGATGCAAAACCTGTAGACATATTTCCATTGCTACAGTGATCAACACACCTCCACAATACACCTTTCAAGATCTATGGGTCCTACGCATGCCTATCACAACATGTGGCGGGCCTCATCCAATGCACTAAATGGCCTGACAATAACTATGTGGGTGAAAACAGACAATCACTAAGCTCTCAAATGAATTCACGCAAGAAAATAAGATAAAAACACTCTGTCATTGGTGGATGAACACTTTTCCCAAAGCAATCATTCTGTATCTGACCTAGCCATCCTCATCCTCAAAGAAAACCTGCACAGCTCTTTCAAAAGATGAGCCTGGAAGCTTAAATTCATAACTTTGCTAGACACTAAAAATAATGGACTGAACAGACACTGAATTTGTGATTTATTTACAACAATCTATAACCTGCTAACAACTCCAACAGCTGCCTCCCTCTCCTTCCCCCTCCTGTTTCCTTCCTATGACTGCTGAGATGTTAATGGGTCACTTCACCTTGAATGGTCCCTTGAAATATGTGTTAACTACCTATACTAAACAATCTGTTCAACCTGGTGTTTTAGCTGTGACACACTGAGTACATATGTTTCCCAAACCCAAAGAGCTCTGTGTAATCTCACTAGCTTTTCTCTCCCACCAACAGAGTTGGTCCAATAACAGCTATTATCTCATCCTGCTTGGCCCTCTAATATCCTGGGACCATCATGGCTATAACACTGCATGCAATGAAGGCTGTGGATTGTGAGTGATGGCAATTCCCCTGGCCAAGGGTGGGCAGGAAGTTGGGGAGAAGACATTTATGACCCTGATTAAACAAAGCACTTTGGAATGGATTTCGCTTTAAACACATACTTAAAAGTTCCAGCGCTTTGCTGAACTGGGACCTATGTCAATTTCTCTGCCATAATGCATGCCTGTTGGTTAATCCACGAGTAGCACTGTATAAACTTTAATCAGGCGTCCTTGCCTGCCCCACACAACCGGAGGAAGGCTCCAGACCTGGTAGCGGAAAATAAGGAAACTGAGAATCATCCTGAAAGGGGGAAAATACAAGTGAGGTATTACTTTGCCTTTAGTAACAGCAGAGTTTCTGAATGCATGCATTTGTTAAAAAGTTTTCTGCCGATGTTAAAAATAAGATATTCCTGAGGAGGGAGAGAAGGGGATTAGCTCAGCACTTTCAATACATTTCAATAAAAACCAAACCATCCCTGCTCATGAACCAGACTATCTTGCAGGCTGTATCCCACTGGCCCTCTGCAGCCACCACCAGGAATTCCTGCCACATTCCTTGGCATTACCTCACTCACTGTCATTCATAGGGTCCTAGTACTTTAAAGACGTTCCACTGACAACATGCACTTTCACAAAGGGTTAAAATTAACTTGGAGAGGTTTAGATACCTTGTTGGCTTTGGCACCAAAGCTGTAAGAAACCACACTGTGAAGAGTGTTAAATGTCCTGATTTATATTCCAATTGAATCAAGATAACAACCATGTGCAGAACACAGTGTACCCTTCAGATTCACTACAGCTGTCAGATTCGTTTTGCTGTGATATCTGATCCTTGGATGAGGCAGAGATGTATGCAGGACAATGATCCAATAAATCCAGGGATCCAAATGATTTTGGTTTGATTTTTAATTTGTCCATGCTGCTGTACATTGTCTTCCAACACAGACAGCTGAATACAAAGAGCATGTTTCTTGCATATGCATGCCGATTTAATGAAAAAAATGAAAAAAGCCAGATTAATTTTAAATAATAGGTTAGAGGAAGGATTAGGGATTACTGAGATGGCCTGGATTCAATTTCCTGCTCTACCACAGGCTCCCTGTGACACTCTGGGCAAGTCACAGTCACTAAGTGCCTGAGCTCACCATCTGTGAAATGGGATATCAGCACTTTCTCAACCCTCACAGAGGTGCTGGGAGGCTAAACATATTAAAGAGTGTTAGGTGATCAGATACCGCTGTGATGGGGGCCATCTGAATACCTTAGACAGATAGCTTCATTCAGCTGCTCCTAAACACATCTCCCTTGCCTCCCACACCTCAAAGGGATCAGCTCAGCACCTGCAGGATTCAGTCTCCAGGTCAGAACACCCCTACTTCTTCATCTTTCCATACGTATGTGTGACACAGGGCACAAGCAAATGCATTTTAATGGCACAATCAACCTCATGCAGATTATTGGGGAGGCTTTGTGTGAAACAGGACGGATTCATCAAGCTCTCTCACTAATACTGGAGAAGGGATCAAACCACTGTACCTGTTTGAAGATAGGGCCCCACCCCACTTACCAAACCTGCAGGACTAGTAGCCTTTGGTTTTTGGGTCTGCTAGCTAAATCTCTCCCCACACTGAGAGTGGGTGTCAAATTCTTTATTTTACACTACACTTACATGGATGAAAGTTACAGTCATCTTTTGCTTTTATAAAGAACAGCAGATTTAAAAAAAATCTGTTTTCCCCCTCACAAGAAGTCTCACAATGAATGAAGAGAGGTTAAAGCTGAACCTATCTGCAAATTAGTTTAAAAAGTAAAATAAAAGCATGTCCCCAGTATTACACTGGGTTCATTCCTACCCATTGGTGCTGCTTGGTGCGTTTGTGGATGCCATTACGACACTTCGGTGTAAATCAGCTCATCTGGAAGAGAAAAGGAGACATTTAAAAATAGCCATGTATTTTCCCCATTTGTAAGACATAGCACATAATATTCAGCCTCCCCTAGGTGTCACCTAAGCTTTGCTTAAACAATAATATGGACCAATGGAATCTTTTTTCTCTGAAACTGTTTCTCCCTGTAGGTGGTCATATAGGATAGAACAGGAGGCAGGCAAGGCGTTTAATCTCCAGAGAAGTGCACTCCATCCTGAAATATTCAGGAACTAGACATTTATGTGTGTGTATGTATATCTGCCATTCAGCTTTGGCTGTCAATGGCGTCTGATAAATCATAAAGCTCCTTTTAAAGCTTGCTTTCTAAAGCCATATTGCAGCTGAACAAAATGCAGGTATTTTACCCCTACAAAAATAATGCTCAGTGATTATCATCTAAGAGTGAAGACAAAAAGCAAATCCAAAACACGCATGACAGTTTTCAGCCCATCTCCCCAATGTCGGCTCCCCCCACCATCCCCTCAAACCTACAGGGCAGTCTGAACAATCTTCCAGTTAGAGTCAGGTCATCGTCCTCAATGACCATGTAACAGCAAAGCTAGCTGTACTCTGCAGAATAGATTGTTTTGCCTCAGGCAGCAAATCATTAGCAATGTTGCCAACCCCAAATGTTCAAAAGTCGAGAGTCAGGGTTCCCAAAAATCATTATACTGGCTTTAGAATCATACGGGTATGTAAAACCCAAGAGTTGGTGTTTCTATTTGCCTTCTGCTTTTTGAGCCTCTAGGGTGCACGGGGGTCACATTTGGAAGCTCTCTCCATAGCCACGAGGGCTAGGAATGAAGTTTTTCTTTACGAATGAAGGCTGAAATCATCACATATCCATTTGACTACAGGAGCTAGGGCTTTAAAGTGAACACGAATTATCATGAGACTCATGACAAAATCATGAGCGTTGGCAACACTGTGGATTATTGCTACGCATTAGTTAAATTCTGACAGTTTGCTCAGTAGTTTACAGCATGCCGCGGAAGACACGGTCTCTGCCTCCAGAAGTTGACAGTCTCAGAACCTGGTAAGGAACACAGTGCTTAGTCCTGTAAGTGGTTCCATTGGTTTGAACTATTGGCTTCAAAGAGACTTCTCACAGCAGTAAGTACTATGCTCCTTAGAGAACATTTGCAGGTTTAGGTCCTAAACATCTAGATGCAAAACATTCAGTAACTGCTTGTGTGGGACTGTGAGCTAGCAGGAGCAGGTATTTGCCAGCACACATGGGGAAACAGAAATCCCTCCAACAAGCATCATCTGATGTCACTACTCAGATTGGGCTCTTCCTCATGTCAAGGCCCAGAGACTGTATGTTGCAGTTACATGAGCACTTGTTGAAGCATGCAACTCAGTATTTTCCAACTCGGGGGTGTGTGCAACCTATGGCAAGAACCAGACTAATCCAGGGAGATAGACATAGGAAATGAGCATCTGGGTGGTGAGGAGAGGGAGAAAAGCTGCATGACTCTAGATACTCCCCGTCCCACACTGAAAATATGCCCTACAAATGAAGATAAAGCAAAGGGAAGCTCTCTGAAAGTTGCCACTGTCTTCTCTCTCCTCCAGCTGTGGTACCTAAATGCACTGGATTATAGGCTCAAGCAGTAGTTTCCCATGACATTCAATTCAACCTCAAGAGCATGCACACCACAGCCACATGGGCAGAAGGAACAAAATTATACCAGTGGACACTCCACTCTGAGTATCACATAATCTGGTGAATGGAGGAAATGATCTGGGAGAGAAAGCAAAAAAAAAAGAACAGCAGTAAGGAAGAACAGAGAAGATAGACAGAAAAGAGAGGGGATGATACCATGTTGCAACACAGTTACTATGAGGGGGAGAGATGCATTAAAATGGGTGGCTGCAACAAGCTTGCTATTCACAGCCAACTGGATTTCAGTTACCAGATATTCCCCTCCCCCTTGCTTATTATAAAAATGAGGTCAATTTTAAAAAATTGGAGTTGGACCTGCCATCTCCAAAGTATTCCCTATGTTCAAGTCCAATGAAATGCTTGGAGCATATTTTATTACAAAGCTGGTGGCAACTACCATAATGATCACGTTGATTTCTCCTTCAGATCTCCTCCAATTGTCCAATGCCCAGTTTCACAGGGCAGGAATACACTTAAAATGCTGCATCAATGCAGCTGCTTACATGAAAATGCTCCTATGCTGACGGGAGACCTCTCCTGGCAGCATAGTTAATCTACCTCTGCAAGAGGAGGTAGCTGTGTCAACAGGAGAATCTCTCCTGCCAACAGAGTGCTGTCAATACCTGGGGGTTAGGTTGATATTGCTACGTCAATCAGGGGTGTGGATTTTTCACACCTTTGAGTGATGTAGTTATACCAATATTGGTCTGTAGTGTAAACCTGACCTCAGTAAAATAGGTTGCACAAAACCGTAACAACAGTAATTGGTTTAGAAGAAGTTTCAGATGGCTTTTTAGCAAATTGCTTTCATTAAGAGCTGAGAAATGCTCCACAAGAAACTATTTTTGAATAAAACCAAAGTGAAAGTAAGAATAGAAAATTGGGTCTGGATTAGTGCAAATACAAAACTGACAGCATTTGCCAGGGGTACCGGAAGAAGAGAGAGAAAAATGAATACTGAAAATAAATTCCAGCAGGAAAACAGAAGCACAGAAATGGTTAACTATCAGCTCAGCCCATTTATTTTCAGCATCCCACCCTACTGAGCGCATAAAACAGATTTATGGCTTGAGGACAGGCTGCAGTACCATTATGTGAAACAGTGGGAGCTCAGCTCAACCAACTGAAATTAAAAGGAGTGGATGGTTTGGTAACTGGATAAAGAGACTGACCTCTAAGTCATTAATTTAATTCCAGGCCAGTCAGCTACCATTAGAAAGCTGTTCAGTGCGCTCTATGAATCAAGTTTAGTGGGCTCAGTTTAACCTATAGTTAACATCTATAGCAGCATCTCTGTCAGATAACCATCACCAAGATAAAACTTCCTGTTGAAAAGACTCAGGACGAGATATGCGTGGAAACTACTCTATCAAAACATGGTTACATACAGACAGCAGGAAGCAAACAGAAGGGATTCCACTTTGAGCATAACAATGTATGACAGCAGCAGCATCTGTTCTTGAAAGCTTTGTTCCATTTATATTTGAGAATGTGAAGAGATCTAACACTTCACACATTTCTCAGGGCTTTACCATCTCTAGTCACTGTATAGCACTTGGTAGGATGGGGTTCTGAGGCTAAACTCCTCCCAAGAAGTGCTGAGCTCCATCTCCTCACATTGTAGTCATTAGGTGTAGAAGGAGCTGAGCCCAACTCAGGGAGGTACAGAGCAACTGTACCATGGCATTGCATCCTTAGCTATCCAGATCTCGGTGCTCCAAAGTCCCCTACTATCAGAAACAGGGTTATGGTCCCAAAATCTATTAATTTTATTGAACATTTCAAGCACCAGAAATCTTTATTATATGAACACATCGCCCTGACACTTGGATAGTAGCAGCTGTACAGTAGATCATAGTTTTTACTTGAGTATAGCAGGAGAATTAATAGTGCTCAAATAGTACAGTGACAGATACTAATGTAATAACTTAAAATGGATGGAACCCTTTGTGGTATGTGCTCTCAGGCAGAGTTAGGACATACCTGTGACTACCTATGATCAATAATCTTGTTTTAAGAAAAAAAAAAAAGATGATAGTTATAGAAACGGCAGCTTAGCCTGACAGACAGTCTGAACTTGGGTTTAAAATAAACTAATGTAGGTAAATAACCCAGGAAAGGTTCTAAGTGGGTAACGGGAGCAGCTCTCCAAAACTGCTACTTGGATGGTCTCAACATTGGGTGCACATGCTCAAAAGGGAGTTTGCTCAGCAGGAGAGGCATGGGCTTCAAGGGGTACAGTACCCATGGAAGGACACCGATTCATCACACATTGACTGGGCTGCACGGTAAGAGAGGCATGCACTGCCACATCCATGTTTCATCTGCTCTGTGGACACAGGGCACATTAATCTCTGGGGTGAAATTCTGATTCCACTGAAATCAATGGAAGTTTTGCCACTGACTTGATTTCATAACCAGGTGCGTTACTCAAGCACTGCATTCATTTAAGAGCATTAACAACATACATCTTATTTCAGTACATCACCACTAGAGACAATTGTCACCTGTTTTCTGCCTCTCTCTCTTCTCAGTTTGCATTTGCAAGATATTTGTGTCTAAACAGAAGATTTCCCCTCTGATGTCAATTAATATAGTAAAGAATTCTAGTTAAATCCCTTGTTTTGTTTTAAATCCCAAGTTTTGTGAGTATACAACATACATGTAATTTTTTCCCCTCACAGTTTTTGAAGAGTTTCTTCCTTTATCAGTTTTGAATGATGTATGTTACGTCCTCCTCTTACTATGTTTTAGAAATTCTAAGATGCCAGGGGTTTCCTATAGAGCTGAAGTCAGGAAGTGAGCTGTCTTTCAAGTGACTTACTACAATGCTTTTTATAAACAGTTTCAACAATAAAATCCAATAGTTTGTGAATAAATTTTCTTCAACTCTTCAAACCTTTTTGGAAGAACAAAAACAAACAAATGGGAACCATCAATATCTATGCATGTTTATACTTCTTCTTCCACAAGCCAGTAAGTCACCACCCAATAATACTGCCACTAGTAACCATGCAAAACACCAGTTGTGACACTCTGACTGAACTTTCATAAATCCCATAAAGAATGGCAAAACAACCTTGGATACAAGTTCTAATTGCTAGGGACACTTTTACTGTGGAGTGGGAGGGGAAACTGCTATTTGGAAGAGACTTAAAATTCAACTGTTTGTTTTGCAGCTGTACACTTAGCACCTACAGACTCTGTAACTGTCAAACGACCTTAAAAGGAGAGTGAGAGTTTGAAAGTGGTTAAAACTGTTTGTCTTTTATAATACAAGTTTCTAACACTGTTGGAAAGAGTTAAGTTCAAACTCTGATGTTGGGAGACACTGCTGAACACAATTGCAACATGGCACATATGAAGCATTTCTGCAAAAAATTTCCCACCACTGACACCACCAGTTCAGCTCCACAAGTGAGGACTACAAATGTAGACAACACTCCACGCAGCTGCTGCTATTTTAGCCATCATGTCTTTAAACCTGTAAAGCGGCTGGGCAATTTAGTCAGGACTGAAAATTCCCCTGCAATGAGGCAGATTTGAAATTAATTTTCCACATACATAAACACCTTTTTAACATTTCTGTCTTGGATTGCTTTAGCCTTAGTGTAAGTAGTATTTCTTTTTCATACTATTTTGAACAGCAAAGCAAACTTTTAACATAGTTTATAGAGAATTCAAGTAGTTGTTTGTAGGTACACACATACAATTCTTATGAATGACCTCTTTGGTTATTTTGTGGAGTTGTCGGGCACTCGGTTACCCCAGACAAATACCTAAATAAGTTTTCATAGGATCTCATTAACCCACCAAGCCTAAAATGTTAAGTGAATGTTATCAACGTTTAAAAAGCTTCATACAAATAAATGGAGAAATAGAGAAACTAGTCCATGTAAAAAAAAAAAAACCCTGTAAATAAATCCTTAATGGCAGACTACTAGGGAAGGAAGTTTAAATCACGGATCCTGGTGCACTGGCAGGGAAGTCCTCAACACTAGTTTACCAGACTCCTGTGGTTGATATTAGAATATGTCCAATATAAGCATTTAGGATAACAAGAAGCCCTAAAACAATTGGGAGCTTTTCCACAAACCACAACGTTTTGAATTTGTAAAATACATATAAGCTAGTAAACACTGTTTAAAAAACCGAGACACCTCAAACAGCTGTGTTAAGGGTAGTTTTTATGTGACACTGTTGAAACAGGTTATGCTATCCTTTGTTCATTTGAACTTCAAAATACTTTTAGCAAATAAATGCACAGTTCAGGGGCTTCAGTTCCAGTTACGGTTACCCTCGTCTCCTATTGTGATGATACCCAAAAGGGATATAACCCGGAGATTTTGTGTAGATTTTAGAAGGGTGAATGCCATCACCCAACCTGATCCTTACTGTACACCCCAGATAGAGGACCCACTGGATCTATTGGGCAATGCAAAATTCATAAGTACTCTGGATTTGACTCGTGGATATTGGCAAATTCCCTTTGACGCTGATGTCTAGGAAAAGTGAGCTTTCATAGTGTAATGTGGCCTATATGAGTTTAAGATTATACCTTTTGTATTAATTGACAGGCCTCTGAAAGAAACCCCCTGGAATAATGAGGTGCTGCAGGGTTCACAGACCTTTGCCAGGGCTTATGTTGATGACTTGGTTGTTTTTACTGACTCCTAGAAAGACCACCCAAACCTTGTGGGAATTGTATTGCAGAGGCTTAGAGAAGCCAGCCTCACTGTCAAGGTGTCAAAATATAAGATGGGGCTGCAGAGATACCTTATTTAGGACAAAGGATGGGCAGCATTTTTAAAAGGTAGAAGCCATTCGGAATTGGCCTGCCCCACAAACCAAGAAGCAAATCCAGTTCTTTATCAGTGCAGCCATCTAACACCCAAGGTTTGTAAAGGAGTTAAGCGATATTGTGGCCCCCACAACAGACCTTACAAAAAGAGGAAGCCAGATCGGGGGATATGGACTGAGGCCTGTGAGAAAGGCCTCAAGGACATAAAAGAGGCTTTATCTAAAGAATTTCAGCCAGCCCCAATTTTAGCAAATCCTTTGTGCAGTGCACTGATGCTTCTAATACTGGGTCAGGCACACTGCTATTGAAGGCTGAGGGGGACATGCTGCACTCCATTGCCTTCTTAAGTAAAATACTGATCGCCAATGAACACATCTCTGCTGTCATTGAGAGGGAATGTTATGCCATTATTTGGGCTATTACACAATTTAAGCCTCCTCTGCATATGTAAATGCTAACAGACCACTCCCCACTAACATAGTTGCACTGAGCCAAAGGGACCAATTTGAGACTATTACACTAGAGCCTAGCTCTACAGAATATGACATGGAAACAGTCCATATCAAGGTAAAAGAAAGTGTAGTGGCAGATGCCTTGTCAGGAGCAGGGGGAATCTGAGGCATATCCAGGAGCGCCAATGACATCCCTTCTTACACCTTTTTCGGACTGGGGGTGTGACACTAGCATACCAGCTCAAGCTAAGGTCCCCATGCTTCAACTGAATACTGACAAAGACACAGCTGGCATCAGTCTGGCCTCACCTGTGTGTGTCAGTATTGTTACAATAAGTGTTCGAATGATATGAACATGTTTATTGTTTGACTTTATGGAATACTTGTAGGTTGCTGTATGCACTAATCTCACTTATAACATCCGTAGCCCATATTATAAGGTAATATTTGAGTATTCGCATTGTGAGACACTCTGTGTAAATCACCGGACAGGAGCGAGATCTCGTGTCAAGCGCTGATCTCCAGCAAGGCCCATCAACACCAGACGGACTAGAGTGGCATATTAAAAAAGAGGACTTTTTAATCTTTTTAAAAAGACTTGGTTGCTTACTCTCCCTGCCTCCAGGAAGATGAGTCTTGCAAGTGAATTCCTCTCAACAATTGAGATTGTAGGTCATAGCAGAAGGTGGAAGAGAAAAAAACTCCCTCACCAGGAGGAACTGTATCTGTATGCTGCTTTGACTGTAGCAAATAAGGATTACTAGGCACAAATAAAAGCACCCCAGTATTTAGCCTGGGTTAGCCCTAAAGAATATACAGAGCTTGCTTGTTATAGAAGCTTCTCTGACTCTTTGAAATTTAAGACTGGAGCTCTTCTTCTACTTAACTTATTTCTACTCAAGAGCAGAATTTGATTCTTTATTAGTAATACTATTTAAATAAAATGAGGTCTTCCATTGCTTTGAAAAGCCACATGACTTGAGCAGTTCACAAGCACATTCCTCTTTCTGGTGTTTTTAAAATCTAAAAAAAAAAAAGCAACGTTTAATGAAAGACATTACATTAGGTTAACCCCTAAAGCATCCACCTATTTAGGTCCCAATCCCGCAAACATATAAATGGATGAGTAACTCCATGGGACTGCTTATATACATAGTTACCCAGCTGTGGAGCAGTTTGCAAGACTGGGAAAGAAACATAACTGAGTAGAGCTGGAAGCTTACCCCCTGGGTTGAACGAGTGACCTCTGGTGGACCAACATATCCGCAGGTTTCAGAATTGCTCACTGTTGACTTTTTGTAACCTATAGTTTGTGTTTTCATTATAATGTTTCCACTAAACCAACAACATTATAAACCAACATCAGTGCAACAAACAAACAACTGTTATAATTATCTCATCATTAAAGTGATTAGAGTGGATATTTATAGCATATCATTTTCACATGAACAGGGCTTTTTGTAAGTCTTAACAACCACGCAAAACACCAGATGACTTTTAAGCAAAAAAGCAGTCTGCTCCATCCCCTACAAGGGAAATTAATTAGTGACACAGCTCAGTGCTGCGTTTGATGTGGAGAAAAAAAATCACAGCTCAAAGGAAGAAAAAGAGAGAGACTCTACTGCTGGAAAATGACTAGCCACCCAGAAAGCAACCCTGAAACGACACAGATGTCTGCACCCCGTAAGGTAGAATCGGAAAACCCAACCCCTGGCTGCTGTTCAGCAGCCTTCAAGAACGAACACAACAGTTTACACACGTGCAAGTTACAGCCCCGCGCGCAGCTAATTAAGCCAATTACGTTCTGCAGCCCGTGTCAACAGACCCTCCTTCTCCCACCCCCATGAGGCACCCCCTTGTCCCCACTCCGGCTGCAGCTGCTCCTGCTGCTGCCGTACTTCTCCTGGCAGGCGGGAGGGGCGGGGGCTTCCTAGGCCCAGGAGTTCACAGCCCCCCAATATTTCCTGTCGAAAGTCCCGAGACGATTAAATGCAGCCCCCCCAGCAGCTCTTGGCTCGCCCCCTCCCGCTAGGGCTGCATTGTGTTCGCAAAGCCAAGCCCGTACCCACCCACCGCGTCACCCCGAGCCCCCCGGGCCGCGGGGGAGCGTGAGAGCCCCCCCAGCCGGAACACCCCACGCAGGAACAGACGAGACGGGACCAGCATCCCAACACGCCCCCCCGCCAACCGCCCCAGCCCCGCTAGGGGCTCTCACCTCTGCCCCGGCGATGCAAGCGCCCAGCGCAGACGGGCCGGAGGAGGGGAGACCCGCGATGCTGCGGACGGGCTCGGGCTCGGGCTCACCCCGCCCGCGCGCCTCCCCCCGGACCTGTTGCAGCAGCAACCCAGAGCCAGGCGCCGCGCGCGCTGCTGCTGCTGCAGCCGCCTGGGCTCGCGCGCGGGGCAGGCGGTGGAACGCGCGGGGAGGGCGCGCGCGCGCGCGCCGCAAGGTAGGTGGGGGGGGGCAAGCCCCGCCTCCTTGGCTCTGCGGAACGTCCGCGTGAGGGGGCCGCGCGGCGAGCGACCGCTGCAGGGCGGAGACCCCTGGGGTCACTGGGTGGCCAAGCCTGGCGGCTGTGCGGGATGGTGCATTAGCCCAGCCCAGGGGGCGCTAGAGCATTGCATGGCCCCGCCTATGGCATTGCATGTGCCCAGCCGGGGAGGTGGAGGGGGGGTTGCACGACCCAGACCATGAGGGTGCAGGTTTGCTGCATGACCCACCCTTTGGGACACGGGGGAGGCCCAGCCCTTGGGTCTTCGCTGAGGATGGGCCAGAAGCCTCGGGGCCCCTTCCCCGCCCTTCGCTGAGCCAGACCCAGAGCTGTCGCCAGTGTGGGGTCCCAGGCCCAGTTATGGGAGGGTCCGTGGGGTGGTCTCCATCCTCACCCTGAATTGCACTCAGCGGCCTGCCTTCAGGATATTATTTGCATTGCAGGAGGGTCCAGTTGTGCAAAGCATTGTATAAACAATGTATAAACAATGTCCCTGCCCCCCCCCCCAAGAGCTTACCATGGGTTGAAGACCATTATAAGTGTGTCACACAAGACCCATTCCTGGTGTTTTTGAAATCAATGGGAGTTTAGCTACTGGCTTTGCTGGGAGCAGGAGCAAGGTCAGCGAGGAACAATTTCATAAAATAAGATTGTCTGAAAGGGTCCGTAATGTATTTGTAGGAACAACTGATCAAACTGGCAAAGCAAGGGTTAATTTGGTTTCAGTCATGCTGCTTGAAGAAGTAGGCTTTTCTCTGGGCATGCCAGGCAAAGAGATGATGGTGAACAAAGTGTACGTACAGAAATGTGGAAAGAGGCCACCTGGTGCTCAGGGACAACTTCCATAATCTTATCACAAGCCCAGAATAAATTAACCTTGGTGAAAAGGATATTAATCTTGTGTTTTCCAAAGAGACTTGTGAGTGTGTCTGGCTGAGACTGTGTTATTCGGCTCCTCTGAGACAGTCCTATAAACCCTACATTCATCAGAAATAAGTTTTAATCAACAGGGTTGAGAACAAGTTGCAAATGTAAAGAGAGAGCTGGGAATAGGGTATGATTAAAAAGTGTGAATTAGTCACAGCCAGAAAATAGTCTAAGAGCTACATAACAGAGCTTCCAGTCTATTTCCAGCTGGTTTTCAGCAGAAAACAGCCAGCAAATAATGAGGCAACTATGTCACTGTGGGGTTGTATATGTGAAGATGTGGATACCCTCTTGTAACAAAAGAAGGCCAGCTTGAACTCAGAAGAATGCCAAATAAATACTGAATTCCTGAAGAATCCAGTAGCAGCCTGTAGGACTGACAGTATTAAAAGTAATATGTATAAGCCTTATCTTCAATCTCCAGAGTCTTGTGTCTTGAATTATTTGTGTGAAAGAACATTAGTTAATTACGTCGTAAGGTATTTTAAGATAGTAAGCCTGATATTAATTACTATAACATTTCTGGAAAGTTTAAGACTGTTTAGCCTAAATTTGAAATGACTGTTTCTGCCCTTACAAGCTAAATTTTGAGGAATTGTCGTTTTCACTAGATTTATGCGGAGTTCTCCCATTGCTGGGATTTCTTTTACCTCAACTTGTGCTTAATTTTAAGTCAATGGGACATGTTAAATGTAGTTTTTACATCAATGGACATGCTTAAATTGCTGAATAGGGACCAGTGTTAGGAAGCTGTAAAAGGGCCTTTTCACAGATGATGGTGCAGGGACCCTTCCCCCAAGTCTGATAATTTTCTATCTAATATTTCTGTTTATATACTTTGCTTTTCAGCAGCATGCACACCACTGACAAGTATGCTCTTTAATTGCTAATAATATGTCCGTTTATTACATAGTTACATAGGCTATAAGAAGTAGGCAATAATTCAGAAAAGTTATTACCTAGCTTCAGTAATAACGTATGCAGTTACAAATGAGAACTACAAACACTACGTTAGAGACTTAAGCATGGAAGTATCACTTATAAATTAGTCTGGAAGTTCATATGCCCATGTAACATTATCAAAGTTAAGGCAGATTTTTTTTTTTTAAATCACCACACAAAAACAATATAGCTGAATGAAAACTGTAAAAATTTCCTAATATTTGAGATCACTGTATCCAAAAGTTAATGAAAATGTTTTTATTTTAGAGGGTTTGTTTCTTTTCTTAAGGAGTTGTGTAATATAAAAGCAAAACAAACAAAAAATATACTGAAACCATTGACTGACATCTCTGTCCACTAAAAATATTCCATCCTGTTATGGGTTTTTTATGTGAAGAAATACCTGAAATAGTGTGCATCGGACTTTCTGAAAATCCCTACTACCCATGCACACACAGACAGATTAACCCTAACTTTCATAAACCGTGTGCATGGGTCCTGAAAATGGATCTGCACTGATTCCATTTCCACACTTTTTTTTTTCTTTTGCTTCATATGGCCTTTAGTAGAACTTCTCAATTTTTAGTACAGGACAAGCCAGTTCTTAATTGTTTTCATTAAACAACTGCATGATAGGTGAAATTCAACTCTGGTCACATGGCCCCCACAAAACACTGAAGTGCTGAGCAATGTGACCTTCAATGGAGAAAAAATAGGCTTGTGCCTTTGATACATCATTTAAAAGGCTTGAAAGGTTATGATTCAAAAAAACAAAAGGGGTTGATTTTACATACTTGTTATAACGTTAAAAATGAGGTTCGATCTACGACAGAAATAGGGCCATATTAAGACATAAGGTTCTATAAGCCAATGCTCAGGTCCCCAGTTTTTGGACTCGTGATTACACCAAAATGTCAGCTTTCACCCGGGGGGGGGGGTTTGTTATTTTTTTAAAGCAAAGGTTGCGAACAAAGACTTGAAAATGTGGCCTGAGTGTAATCATTGCCATGATGCCTGCCCAAGTCTGTACGCAACCTGAAACAGTAGCTCTGAACTACCTTATGCTCCTCACAGGGGTGTTAACTCCAAGACACAATGTTCAGGAGCCAAGGAGTCAGTGTGAGGGAGGAGAGTGCAGCAAGCCTGACATCCATCTAAGCAGATACACCCTGACTGTTGGGGTAAGAACTGGGTATCCCTCTCCGGCCACTCCTGAGTCTGTAGGGGAAAAGGAGTGCATGATACTGCCACTGATGCTCATGAAAGGAAGGAAGCCCTTGCCAGCACTTCCTCGAGCTACTGCCTCTTTGGGCGGGAAAGTGGGGGACTCCTGCCACTCTCAACCCAAGTAGGGTTGGAACTATGAAGCTGGTGTGGAGCCACCAGGGGCCCCAAGTTGTGGCATGCCTAGGGCCCCAAACTGCCTTAATTTAGCCCTGCCTGGGAGACTAGCTGGCATCTGGAAATGACAGTCTCTCTATTTTATCATGAATATCATGATTCTTGCATCTGACAAAGTGGGTTGCATGCCATGAAAGCTTGTGCCTGCAGAAATTAAACTTGTTAGTCTTTAAAGTGCTACAGGACTCATTTTTTAATGATATTTGCTATTTTTCTTAGAGCTCAGAGTACTGGAATTAGGTTAGTACCTTTATAAACTCAGCCTGCTTGCTTTCTAAGTAAGTTTCTCAGCTTCATGGCTATGAAGAAATGATTAAGAATGTGAACCCTAAACCCTCCAACACTAGAAGGCAAAAGAACCCAAGATTTATTATTTTTTATATCTCAGGATTTTCAAGGCAGTCTCAGGATTTTGCAGGGCTGGAGGCTGGCTCATGATTTTCAAATACTCGTGGCAGAGTATATTGAAATTATGACAACAAAAGAGAGAGAAGAGAGTTAAAGCTGAATAACTAAGTGGGGAAAGGATTTTTACTCAGACTATGTAAAACTGCATTTTGTTTAGTTTTGCTCACACCTATTAACTCAAATGTCTGCTTAACATTTGGCGGAAACAATGTGCTTGTTATTACTATAACACCCCTCCCTCCCATCAGTTCAGAGGAGAGTTCACAATAAGCATCTCATGAAACCCACATGAAGTGCTCCAGCAAAACCAGGGAAGAACAGACTTAACACTCCAAATATTTCTCAGTTAAAGCACCCTTTCCGGCTGCCTTTATAAATATAGTGAAGCAAAATATGGTACCAACCCAATATTTTGCAAGTCACCTTTAATTCCTGACTTAAGTCGTGTATTAAATGTTTGTTTTTTAAATAAGCAAATGGGGAGGAAAATGCCCAGGTTCCTTTATAGGGATTTTTAATGGAGTTTACATCTTGTTCACTCTGTCTGCTGTAAATTCCACCCTACAACACCTTCCTGTTCATGTTCTCTGTGGTTCACTTCTTGATTGCTCATGTACACAGCAGGTTAAGTGTCTCTATTTGGTGTGGTTATAACCCCTATGGGAACATAGGAAGCAAACAATAAAAGGTGGTAGCTGAGTGTGGATTCCTAGGGAGAGCCCTGTAAGCATGGTGAGGACTGGGGAAGACTTGGCGTTGGGGTGAGTTTTTGAGTGGGACTTTTGTTACCCTTGCAGGGATGGAGTTTGTGTTTTAACTGGAGGGCCAACCGGTGAGAGAGACTACGTACCCGAGGAGAAATTGAGGCTCTGCCACATCATGACTACAAGAGGCAAGATAGCATCTGGAGGTTCTGTGAAAAGGTATCACAACACAAAAATAACAAAACTGATGTCTGCTGCGAGAAGGCACGTCAATTTATAGTAAGGAATCCAGGCTAGCACTCTATTATTCAAATTCAAGGTGGTTTTCTAGCTTGATTCTTGCATTCTCTGCTTTTCTAGTCTGACCTACAAGTTCTTTCAGTTAGTTTATCAAGAATTTCATTGATAATATCCTGTTCAAATGAAATGAGAAGCCTGATGTAGTGGCTATCTGTTCAAAGACTCTTTGGCTGGATGTACGCTACATGTTTTGAGGGCACACAAAATTATATCGTGTTGCTATTTTTCATCTGTTTCCCAACTTCTGTTTTTATAGTTTTCTTTTTCCAGTGCCAGTTTCAAGAGATGCAGATGGCAGTAATATTCCGTCAAGTGCAGAATGCATAATTGAATAACGTGCAATCTTAGCTGAGCAAAGTTACTCAGATGTCTTCCTCTTGAGGAATTTCATCCCTCCTTCCTGGCTGGGAAAAAGCAGCACTTGGGGGGACCTGTCAACAACCCTCTCCTATCATGATTTAGCTGGCAATACTGGAATTAATCCTTATGGTGAACCTGCTGTTCCTTTATGGTTAATAGCTTT
The DNA here is from genome assembly GCA_007922155.1 of Mesoclemmys tuberculata. Lineage (NCBI taxonomy): Eukaryota > Metazoa > Chordata > Testudines > Chelidae > Mesoclemmys > Mesoclemmys tuberculata. The sequence continues at coordinate 22,308,106 of ML675617.1, read as the reverse complement.
TTGTTACCAGTTATACAGGGCAGTTATTCACGACACTTCACAGAAAAGGGAAATGATAGGTTTCTTCCCAAAGGATCTTACTATACAATCTAAATAGTAATTAGAAGTGTAAAAGATCTGTTGCTGTTATTGAGAAAGGATGGTCTTGTGTTAAAGAATTGGACCAGGACTCCGAAAATCTGGGTTTTGTTCCTACCTCTCATACAGACTTTGTGACTTTGGGCAAATCACTGTGTCTCTTCATGCCTCAATTCCTAATCTTCTGCTTGTATGTTCTAATTCTTTCTGCCATTCTTTGTCTGTTTCACCTATTTAGAATGTAAGCACCTGAGGTCAAGAACTATCTCTTATTATGATTATATACAGAGCTCAGGGCTGTGGGCCAGTGATGTAGGTTAGGGTCTCTAGCTGCTAATGTAATGCAAATAATAAACAGTATTTGTTCATCAAATCCAGCCCACCTTTCCGTCCTCATCATGCAGGATATAGTCCCCAGACAAAGGACATACTAGTTATTAAGCTGACGCTCCATTCTATCTTAGTTTTCATTAGTCATCAAGAGAAAAAATGTTTCTTTAGCAGAAGTCGTTTCCTGGCAACATAAGAACTATTTTATTGGCAGCTATTAAACAGCTATTAGAAATCATATCACCGAGCTCGTAAATTACTTGCATTACATTGCTAGAAAATAAACTAACAATTTATTAACAATAACTTGTGCCTAGTAGTTTCTTGGGGACTTTAAATACTAAATTCTGACTCCTTTGAGTTGGAAACTAGAGACAAGCTCATACCTTTTTTTTGTCCAAAATTATTTTTGTGCAACATCCTTAAATATAGGTTCCCTCCCGCTTGAGTTTCAAACTCACATACAGTGTTGAGAGATTACGGGGAGCATATACTTATTGCAACAAGATTTTCCTTTGCCCAAACTCAAATTAAAGATACAAATTTTGGCTCACATTTAAAAATCTCAGCTTTAGTTGGAGAAGGGAGTGGAAAGGGAATCTGGCCTCCAGATTCTGATGAACTGTTATGTCTTTTAATTCCCACTACTCTATCAGTGAAATATTATCATTGATGTCTGATGTATCTGCAAACTGGTGATCATGTGCTGTGCCTAGCCCCTAGAAATTGTTGTATCAGCTCAAGTCAGTAGTCTGTCTAGTCTCATGTCCAACGTTGGCTAGTACCAGCTGCTTCAGAGGAAGATCCAAGAAACCCTGCAAAAGACATTTAAAGAGTAACCTTCCCACAGGGAAAGCTTTTTCCTGACCTCCATTAATTAGTGGTTGTTTTATGGCCTGAAGCACAGTTTGCTATAACAAATATTTAACCCAGCTGACCTTGTCCATGCCAGTAAGCCAATAGTCTGCAGAATGAGTTTGAAGGAAAAGAGTCTGCTGGGTTGATATTCAAAGTCAAATAAAGCAGCTCCTGTAGCAGAGAGGTATCCTTGTTGACAAAAGTGAGGCCCATCTAAACAGCTGTCATATTTGGGCCTTCCATACCAAAAAATTATTGTCCACACGGTCAAGAATTTGTACGTGCATATACTGCAAAACGTACTGTAAAAAGTCAAATATGGTTTGAAAACTAGGCACTGGAGAGCACTCATACAAAATTGAATTAGATGGCTATGCTGGTCATTGAAAAAACTTACTTTTAAAGCTCAATTGCCATCATTCCTTCTGGAACCTCACCTTTATTGCTTGAAGTTATTTTGACACACTTGAGTGGCTTTTTTTTTTAAATACATAAAAATCATCTTAAACATAATTTACATGTATTTTATGGTGTCATGACTGTTTGTAGAGAAATTATTACTGGCACCCCAGTAATCAAATGCAGGAGTGACAACTTGTAAAAGCTGAAGCAGCAGTTGTATCTTCTGAAGAGGAGAATAAGACGAGAATTTCAGAACATCTGAAACTCCAGCAAAGGGTTCACCAGAGTTCAATACCCCTGTGCCTTTGTCATGCTCACAAAGATCCACGCTCGAAATACTGCTCACTTTTTCTTTGGATGAATTCTAGGGGAAAGTCCCAAAAGGTAAGCATGCTGTCCGTTTCCAGGCTGTCCACCAAATGAAGGCTTAGAAGGATGGATGAATAGATAGATGTGTATGTTTATAAAATATCTGTCCTGTAGTCTCCTAAGTGTTAACTAAACTTATGAGTTTGCTGTTGTTAGTACTGAATGGTTCCAAGGGAATGGTCAGTCACGTTACCACATTTAACAGAAAAATGTGACTAGTCTGAGAAGTTGGGACTCTAGTGCGTCCTGCTGGAGAGTTGCAGTGCATCCTAATTTGATTTAATATCAATTCTTTGACTCAAAGCCTGAATCTGGGCACAGGATCGAGTCCATAGAAAATAATATTTCAGTAAACATTGCTCCAATTTCTAATATTTCGTTGTGGGAATGTTGCCTTAATTTCACTGGAGTCACTGCTTATTTACACAGGTGCACAGTATTTCTTCTTTTTCTTGAATAGTCTCAGATTAGATAGCAGTTTCCTCTCCGTCATTTCTCCCTGCTGTGGGGACAGGCTTCCCAAAACAGGACTAGGCCATTTCAACAAATGAGGGGCAATAACCACAAAGACGACACTAATGAGGCATGCTACCAACACACACCTGTTTCTAAGCTCTGAAAGTCAGAATACCACATTCATTTCTCTGGAGACATACGTTTTAGACGTACTCCAGAAAGCAAAAGCAACCAACAAACTGTCAGGATCAGACTCAGTGCAGCATACGGGGGTTGTAAAGGTGTCCAGCGAGCATTCATACCCAGCCTCCAGTGAGAAACAAACCACAAAAGGCATATTGGAGTTCCACTCCCAGAAATTGTGGGACAAGTTAGAGAGATCTGCCACTTTCTTCAACTTCAATTAAAGCTGTGAAAGCTTAAGGCAGAATATCAGGGACAAAGGATTTGTTTATTTATTAATGTAACAATAAACATTTGTAAATGCTCATTTAAAGTGGTGTCCAATATGACTTAGACTCACAGGATATAAGGAAAGTGTTCCCTTCGTAACCCAAATCCGAAGGCAATTAAATAAGCCACTCAAGGAATCTGACTGGACCTTTTGCACCTAGAATCCTACATGCAATTATTCTGTGCCCAAGGCTGTGGTGATGACAGAAAATCACAGGCCAATAAATGTGATGTGCTTGGTATATTTTACATGTGATGGGACTTTGGTGGACACAAAAAGGGACAGGCTTCCCCAAATCCATCTCTAGAGCCTTGGAACACAGTCAATTGAACAAGCCAGAGAAGAATCTGACCATTTCCTTTGCAGTAAGGGCCAAATATGCAATTACTTTGTGAACTGTATATGAAAAAAATTAAGTTAAATTCTGCAGCCAGCCAATAAATCTCACACCCATGCAGCTCAGAAAGAAGCAGCAGCTTTTATTCAGTCTAAAATTCATTGATTGTTTTCCTCTTACCTCTCCTTTGAGGAGGAGGACAGATAGGTCAGATATAGAGTGATTGCTTCGTGAAAAGTGCCGCCCACAGGTAATAGGATGTTTTTGTCTTTTATCATTTGACTATGTGAATTAATTCGAGAAATATAGTGATTGTCTGCACTAAATATCTCATCCAGTGCACTGGCTGCCCCGATAACAACCATGAGGGTGAAACCAGACAATCATTACGTCCTCGAATGAACTCACACAGAAAAATGCCATTAAATTAAAAAGGCAGAATTTCACAATCATTTCTATTTTGTATTCCCAGTAGATTGTGATATGGAATGTTTGTGGTGCTCACACTGATCAAAGACCTGATATCTACTGCACGCCTCCTTCCCACCCGTCCCAGGTCCTACATAACAGCCTTCTCTCTTCCAGCCCCAAAGCCAAAATGGCACTGCAGTGTCTGCAGACCCTGTCACTACTCCATAAAATGCAGCCTCGCTGGCTCTCCTCCCCCTGCTTCTGCAACACAACTGAAGTTCTGGATTTATTATTGCAAGAGTTCACGTCATCCATTTATAAAGCCCGGTACATACCAAAAGGTATCGAGCTCAGTAGTGCCATTTAGCCCATCTAAACTAGAATGTAAAGTTGAGTTGTTAAAATATTAGCTAACGTTCTAATTAACATGCTTGAAAAGTCTAGTATAGTCGGGGCAGTGGTAGACTTTAACACAGGGGTCAGCAACCTTTGGGAAGAGGCATGCCAAGTTTTCCCTCCACCCTTCTCCCACGTGCCAGCACCTGGAGGGCACTCTTTGTATTTGTGCCCCGTTTCCTGCTCTCCCCCTTTACTGGCCTCCACTGCGGGTGAGGTGGGGGCGCCGGCTGGGCTGTCCTCTGAGGAGCCGCCTCCTGCTGATTGTCACGCTGACTGGATTGAGGCTGGGGGGCATTTGTGTTATTTGACATCTTTATGTCAAAATCATAGAGATTCAGGTGAGATATGCCACGTCAGGTGCTGTTAGAAAAGTCACAATGTGCTGAGTAAGATGAGAATGTTTATGTTCATGGTATATCTATAATGGGAGTTAGGGAGATCTTTGATATCCCTGTATTTCAAACTGTGCTCTATAAGACACACCACAGACAGGCAGCAGGACAATAGCCCGCTTAATGGCCCATCAAGACCTTTACAGAAGCAAAAGGCCCAGGAAGGAACTAAGGGCATACCTGAAGAGTGACCAGGATTGGCCCATGAGACTCTGGACTCCATTTTAGTTCCAGTAAAATACCACAAACAACATGACCAGAGGCAGAGGGTATATAAGATCAAACCACAGAAACCATTTTCTTTGTTCCTGTCCAGCTGCAGACACACCCCTACCCACCTCTGGATTAATACACTTTGCAACTGAACTGAAGGACTTAGAGCCATCCAGGTACTGGATGTATACCAGAGGGACTATACAAGCCTGCAACTCCACATTTCTTCTAGAAACCTGACGTATATGGATTTTCAAATCATTTGTATGTATCTGATTGCTTTAAGCCTTTAACACTTCTCTTATTGTTTGTTTTTCTTTTTATAATAAACCTTTAGTTTTAGTTACTAAAGGATTGGCTGGCAGCGTGGTATTTTGGGTAAGATCCAGACTTATAGTGATCTGGTACTGTGGCTGGTCTCTTGGGATCAGAGGGAACCTTTTACTAAAGAGCATAGAGTTTAAATAACTGGTCTCTTTACTGGACCTAGTGGCAGTTTGGGGAGCCAGAGACTGAAATGCAGTAAAGGGGGCTGTGTGTATTTGCACAGTGGCTTCTTGATAACCAGTGTGGGGGAATCAGAAGCACTATTTGTGGCTGGTTGGGAAGTCTGACTTCAGTGTCACCCATCAGTGCTGGGAGGAGCTGCTGTTCTTTTACAGCCTACCCTGACCTTGGCATTATCAGTGGGCTTCCCTGGGCACGGATGGGTCACACTGATATCCTCAGTGGCCCTCTGGCGGGAAGCAGGAGTGAGAGGGGCGGAAAGCTGCCTACAAGGTGCTTAGATGCTCCCCGTGCGAGGGCAGAAGAGGGGCCAGAAGGCTGAGGGGCTGGTCAGAGCACTCCTGGCCCTAAGCAGTGCTGCGTGGCAGCTGGCCCTCCCCCCCAACCTTCTTTGCACCAAGAGCAGCGTGGCTCTGGCCAGGGCACCACTGGGCCCACGTGGGCGAGGAGCAGGGCCGGAACAGGGGAGCGGCCTCTGTGTGGGGCCGCGAGTGCTGCCATGAGCCGTTCAAAATCATCACACTGCCACCAGTTGCTTTAACACATGCTAAGATATTAGACTTAAAGCCTTGGCTCTTCCACAGGCTTTACTTGTCCAGGTTAGAATGTGGTAATGGCAACGTGCCTGTTCTACACTATACTTTTCACAGCATATTCTAACACCCCATCTTTAGATCCTAGTCCAACCAAGGCCTTAGGGGTTAACTGAGCGATCTGGAGCAAAGCCCTATGAGAATAAGCCATTCCTATATAAGGCACCTTTATGCTGGTATAAGTGCAATCACACAGTGAGGTCATACCACTTAAACTATCCTGCTATGTTAAAGTTATCTGTTTTTGTTAGCACAAACTGCTGTAATCTAAAGTACCACTAGGTGGAAGCAGTGCTTCTCTTTGCTGCTCACTCTACTTCAGTAAAAAACAAAAATGCCATCCATCATGTGCTGGACCTTTGGTAAACTAATTTTGGGAGAGGCTTCTGCCAGGCAGATTTCATCACATGCTCTACTTTCATCAAGGAGAGATCTCTGGGAACAAAGCATTTCCAAAGATGTAGCGCTAGGAGGTTTTGCACATGGAGAGATTGAGGTTACTTGGCCCTCAGCACAAGAATTCTATTTGCAAGCACCCAAGCAACTGAACGGAATGTAATTAGAGTCGATTCTCCTTGGTATGCTTTGTAGTGAAATGCCAAAAAAAAGTTTCTATGTTCCTTGTTTTAAGCCTGCAAGTTAGGTGTTGAACTAAATTCTAGCATTGAGCTGGCAAACCACTGGAACTGGGAAGTAGTAAAGCATTTGATTAGGAGAAAAGAGTGAGTGTAGAAGAAATATTTTCTTTAGCTGGTGTCCCATTCACATTTTTCTGTGCCACTGTGGTAAACATCTTCATGTTCCTTCCTGAGAATTTAGCACTCATCTAATACCCCACTAGGGGATTCAAATACTATATTTCACTACACTCATCATGTATGTAAAACTGCTTTATACTTACCTTTGCTTAAATGAATTCGCCATTGAGTTATCAGTCTTCTTGCCTATATTAAGTCCTTCTGGAGTTCTCATAAGGTAATTTGGGCCATATTTTTCAAAATCTGCACCTACAGCACACACACAACTTAGGCTTTATCTAATTAGACATACTCATGCTAGCTGTCCCTGAGCTGGGGCACTCACTATAAATAGTAGTGTAGCAGCTGTCCCACAGGTAGTTGTGGCACAGGTTTTAGCTGCCCTGAACACATACTCTGGTGTGGTGACCCCCACGTCTCACTCAGTGGCAGCAGTCTCCTCCATCAGTGAGACCTGAAGTAACTAGCCCCAATCTGGACGAGTCTTTGTCTCTTCCCCTCAGCACCTCTCTCACAGTGTTTGGTGCAGCCTTACTTCAGGCCTAGGGAGTGTCCCTGGCCCACCAGGCAGGTAGTCTCAGCCCCTGTATGTGCCTCAGGGAGGTACCTGACTGTGACTCCTTCCTGCCAGCTGGGGCCAGTGGTGTTCTCCTTCTCTGCTCCTCTGGCTGCAGAGGAGCATTATCTCCTGGTCTGGAGAAAGACATTTCTTCTCCAGGTGCCATAAACTTTCTGGCAGCTTCTTCCTGGTTTGGGCTCCTCCTGGGAAGGCAGGGTTTAAGTACACCTGGAGAAGCCCTTCATTGGGTTCAGGTGTCTCTAATTGGCCTGCAGTAACCTCTCCTCGGCCTGCAGAGAATGGGGCCTTTTGCCTTCTAGGGCCCACATACCGGCCCTAGTACACCCTTTGGTAGCCATCTGGCCTGACTTTACCACAGTACCAACAGAGTCCAGGTGGGTTTGTACATGGGGCAGCTGGCCTGTGCTGTGGCTACCTACTAGCCTTGCTCCTATGGCTACATTTCTATTTTTAACATGCTTGCTCAGTCATAGCTAGCATGAGTATGTCTATGTGAGCTGGGAATCACACCCACAGCTCTGGATGTAGACATAGCCTTCACCTGTGAACTCTCCAGGGAAGAGAGTTCCTGTGTGTTTGTATATAGTGTGCCTAGCACAAACCTACTCCCTGACTGAGGCCCTTTAGGCACTACCACAATACAAATATTTAATAACAATGATGCATTTGTTTGTGCAGCTGAGTGTGCAAATGGGGGAATCACACATGCAAGTGGCCATTTTGAGCTCTTATATTTGGTTTCCCCATTTACCAGTTAGCACAGCCATACCCAGGTTGAAGATGCAGCACTTATATGGTGTTGTACATTTCTATGGGACATTCATACATGTTAGGTATGTCCTTTTAGTCCTGACAAGCTGACAGTGTAGCTTTTGGCATCCCAAAGTTTGCAGTGAGTATGGAAGCCTCAAATCTTGTCAAGTAGCCAGTTTAATAATTGTAGTAACCAAAGGAGAAACTAAATACCAGTGTTCCAAAGCTGTCCATGAAAGATTGTGTTTGCAAATCTTTCTTGTAACTATTTCTATTTAATCTAAGGGCTTTATACTGCCTTCAACCACCACAGTATCTGAGAGCCTTCTATGTAAAATCAATAGCAATTACAAATTCCCAAGAGGTCTTTATAGAGTCTCTGGTGTTTCTCCCTTTTTAGGGCCACCTGCACAGGCAAAACTATTTTGAATGCCTGTCTGCAGTCAAACATCTGATTTATGCTGCCTGGCTTTGAAAATTTTGCCTGCAGTATTTAGTATAAACTCTGTTCTGGGCTATTCTGTTTATAAAAACTAAGTAACCATTATACGCGTACCAGGGAGAGTCTGTGTTCCTGAGTCACAAGCAGGGCACAGAAAAGCTTTAGCAAAGAATGCCCAAGAAGACTGAATTTACTTGGCAAAGCTGTGAGAGCTTGACCACAGGGAACACTGATCCCAGTCTCTCCCTCCCTTCTGGTTGGAGCAGGAGGGGGAGGTGCTAGAAGTAGCCATTCAAGCTGGTCTCAGTCAGTGACTGCTTCTCCCTGTCTGTCTAGGAGAGTGTTGCCCAGTGATGCTTCACAAGGCCCATTATTGCATCAGCAGCCAATGCAAATGAGATGTCACAGTAAGTATGCCAGCATGGCATTGCTTTACAGTTCCCTCTGGCTTGGAGTGAAATGCATCCCCTAAAGGAAACCAAAAGAGGCTCCAGGATCAGGAACAACACTGCTGCGTGGTGCTTTATTTGTGGATTAATGTGTGAGTAGGCAACAAACAAAAACTCATTGCAAAGAGACAAAATGGGTAGCTGGTGTCAAACTGAAGAGGGATCCATTACCTGCATTAGCAGTTTGCTCAGTGAGGACATTTTAATGCAGTTGAAACAGTCTTATTTTTATTGACTATTTACATCGTTTAAAAATTCTCCCAGGAAGGCTGTGGGTGTTGAAGTGAGTAGGTGAAGGGGTCAGTGGCATTGTGATCTACAGATTTCTTGCATCCCCAAACTTTATCAGCAACTTTTCTCCATAATTCGCACTCCATTTATTATTATTACTTCTGTTAGCCCTTAACACGTTCAAATGAAAAGTTAATTTAAATAATTCTTCTGAGTCACTTTGTAGGAGTGAAGCCCAGGGCTGAGACTAAGAGGGAGGTGGGTTGGTGGAGGCATGGCTGCTAAATATTTTCACACACAGAGGTATGCAACTACAATTCTGTTTTCAGCATACTGCCCCTTTAAGTGTAAGAAATTTGCCTGCATGACCTGTACAGCTGGTTGAATTTTTTTAAAAACTATAAAACCCTTTTTAAATGGTTAACCCAAAAATGGTCTTTAATTTTTTTTTTAAAGAAACACCCTTGATATCAGCATTGTGTGCGTGGGTAATTAAAAATGAAAAATAAGTCAATTTCAAGTCCTGCAAAATGAAACTAACATTTAAAAATATTTCATGACATTTAATATTTATGTTTTAATTTTTCAACCAGCTCTGCTAACCTGGGAGAGGGCCAGGCAGTGAGTCGAGTCAAGCTAGAGATTTCTATAGTGAAAGAGAGATTCTCCTTTCTCTCTCATGGGGAATTGTTTATACTTGCTCTTTTTTTTCTATTGTCTTTAATGTAAAATAATTCATTTAGACTGAAAGGGCCTGATCCAAAGCCCATTGAAGTGAATGGAATGGACTCCCAATGATTTCACTGGGCTTTGGATCAGGCCCAAATGGCAAACGTTGCTTTATGTGCATGGAAAATGTAAGTAAAACTGAAACAGGAGTTGGAGACTTTGTTCATTCTGCTTTTTTTGATCGTGTCAAAATCAAATAATCCAAAAACAGCAGGCAAGACTGACAGATACAACTCAATTAATTCCTGGAGCAAGTTTTCCATATTTTTTTTTGTTAAATTTAATTCATCCAGTTAATGTACTGCAAGTAAATGTCCAGGTGGAATGGGTTTTCCTGGCTATATTCCTTTATGTTACAGGTGAACAGTAAGCAAAAGAGGATAGTTTGTCTGTTTCTGACATGTCTATTAAGTGAACTACATCCACTTATCCACCATGGAATATGATTTTCACAGAAAGAGGACAGTAAAATCTGTTTTACAGGCAAGCTGTTATAAAGTGTAAGTGCTGGTTACTACATCCCACAGTCAATATGCACAACAGTGAACACTCTTTTTATACTCTGTTAATTATCATTATGTTGCTATTATTAATTAAGAGATTGGGACCATATACTAGTAGACATTCCTTACTCCAAAGAGTTTACAGTCTAAATGGACAAAGGATGGGTATAGATCTGAGACACAGGGAGGGGGAAATGCCTTGACCATAGCCATACAGGCTATGTCTGTACTGCAATAAAAGACCCGGCGCGCGGCTGCAGCTGGGAGAACGTCTCAGAGCCCAGGCTTGAATGTCTACATTAATGCTTTTAAATTCACAGCCTGAGTCAGCTGTGAGACTTGATGCCATGGGTTTTGTATTGCAGTGTAGCCCTGATAAAGCTAAGACTAGAACTCAGGTGACCTAAATCCCAGTGTAGGGTCCTGCCCCTGAACAATACACCTTTTTAAAAGTGGATTACGTGCTTGTGAAAAGTGTCAGATTGCTGGCATTGGGAAATGGAGTTCTCGATCCCCAGAACCTGGAGCTGAACGGATACTGGCTTCCTCATCCTCTCTCCCCTCACCCCACCTCAGCCATGTGCACCAAAGTAAGCTTCTTTTGGACTTAAAATTCAAGCCAAGTGGAAAGAAAAGTATGTACCATACTGAGACTTACTGCAGATAAGGAGATGTAAGAAATTCCACCTTGCATATTTTGAATTGATTGATAGAAAAAACGTATAATGACAGAAAATAAGAGGCATAAATATAAACACACAGGAGCAGAGTTACGGCTGAGTTTTGAAATTCAGTCGTGCATTTCCTGACCTGAGTGCCTGAGTTTTCAGCCATAATGTTTCATTGTTAGCCCTTATTTATAAGGCTACATTTATATTTATAACATTATTTATAATGTTGCTGCCCAGTTACACATAGTTAATTTTAGGGAGAGGCTTTCATACAGGGGAAAAATCAGAACGAATCACGCAATTTCAATCTTTTTGCCTTTTCCATGTTTTCCTAGTTTCTCTTGCTAAGAGGTTATTTGCATTTATTAAGAAGTCAATCTACCCCTAACTGACCCTGCAGCAAAAAACTCAGCAGTGGCTGGAGCGAGCCTTCCTCACCAGCTTCTCTCCGATCATCCTGAAATGGAATAAGGCCAGACGCCCCTGTAACCACTTCCGTGTCCGTGATCTGTGGCGAAGCAGTGGCTGGGGGATGGGTGTGGATGAGCACACCTTTTCCAACTCACTCCTGGCCTTAAAGAAAGGATGGGCCAGTGGTTAGGGTACTAGCCTGTGACTCAGGAGGATGCAAGTTTGTTGTCGTCTGTCCTACAGACTTCCTGTGCAGACTTGAGCAAGTTACTTAGTCTCTCTGGGCCCCTGTTCCCCAAACTCTAAAATGGGGATGATAATGTTTCCTCCCTCATGGGGTTTTGTGAGAATACATATATTAAAAAACAGTGAGGCACTCAGACGCTACAGTAATGAAGGCCTGATAAGAACCTGAGGTAAATAGACATACCTGTCCTCCTTACCCCTACAATGTGGGAACAAGCTGAGCCCTCCCGCGAACGGCTCCTACCCCTTGTGTGGGTTCTCTGAATCCTGCCTCCTGTATCTTATGGTAACTTAAGCTGAATTTGAGGGTCCCTAGTGGCAAAATGGGCTGTGCTCTCTCCTGTTTGTGTTTAGGAACAAACCTACTCACGCTGCTCTCACCTGCCCTTAAATATTTTAATAGGTCCCTGCTAATGGGAGTCAGACATGCAAAAGAAGTGACTTTGGAGGGAAATTCTTCCTTTTCTCACTATTTAATGAAGGAACAAAACAGGGCTAAATTACTGTTAGGAATTCTATTTAATGGTAATAAAAATAAGAACTTAATTATATCTGACTTGCGCAGATTGTGTTTTTATGTTAATCATGGTATGAATGAGGAAATAAACTGACTGACTGAGTGAGCGATCACCGTTCTTTCAATTTTGTATGAATTCTTGCCTTTCTCACCAGGCTTTTTTTATGAGATTACCAAAGGCTCCCTCTGGTGGCCAAAATAACACCTATATACGTGGCTATCATTTGAAATCATTGTTAGACCAATTATAGAAAACATTGCATAGGTGACCTAAACGCTCTGAGAATTGTATCCTGTCATTGCTGTACAAACCATTAATTCATGACATTTTTGCTGTCACAGGGTGGATGCTGCAGAACTTAATTTGCTGACAAGGAGTTTGCGCCAGGAAATGGGACAGCCAAACCTGTCTCTCCTTGAAGACATCCCTTGGTGTCACGCTTTAAATCTGAAGCCAGCTACCACAGTTGAAAGACATCTGTTCCCGTCAGTACAAAGTAAGTTTTCTGGTCAGCTTTTAAAGATTCTGTGTGCCATTTTGAGTGGGAATTGACCCAGCAACACCAGCTAAATTCCAAATAATGCTCTTACCTCCACTTTAAATTTGAAACAAGGAAAACAAGTAGTCTGCACCCTGCTCAGAAAATCATGAAGGAAAAATTATTGCAAACGACAGAGGCTAAAATGTGAGTTCTAGCGCCTGCCACCCTGCAGTATTGTAGGGCTGTTCGATATACGTCTTGTTTCATGTTCAGTGACCCTTCCTTCCCAAAGTCAGTGCACATCTTAAAATCTTCACTGTGAATTGTGATAAGATTCCAATTTTCATTCGGTCAGGTAGTTAATTCCTTTCAGGGTTGAAAGATTTTACTTTTACCACTGTTCTCAGTCTTCTGAGTCTTCCAATTTCCTTGATTTGGTGGGTTTCAACTATAATGGTCTCTCAGCTCCTTGCCACTGACTGCCTTGGTGATCTTGAGAAAGTCACAACATCTGTAAAATGAGGATAATACCTGTTTTATAGGGGTGGGAGGTTAAGGATTACTTAGTTTACATTTGTAAAGTGCTTTGAAGATTAAAGTGCTAATTAATAATACCACCTAGCTTTTATATAGCACACTTTTACAGGTGGGGAAATTAAGGCACAGAGAAGGGGAGTGACTTGCCCAGGGCTATCCAGCAGGTCAGTGGCAGAGCCAGAAATAGAATTTGGATCTTCTGAGTCCCAGGCCTGCACTCTCTCTGAAGGAAAATACAAGGACAGGAGAATACCACAAATTATTTACATTAGATTAACTTGAAAGGGCTTGATTGACAGCTGTGCCAGACTCAGATCAGTCCAGATAAGGGGAGTGGAGGCAAATCTGAGACATCTTTTCAACTCCTCCAGTTCTGGGCAAGGTGGGGGTTCAATCAGCCCCTGGTGCACACGTAGCCCACCCCCAAATGCCATTTTCCTTGAGAGGGAGTAAGTGGTATAGAACTGGCAGTACCAATCTTCTGGGACTGGGGAATACCCCCTACAAAAGGTGAATCCTCAGTTGACTCTTTTGTGCAATTTTAAGGTAGCGTAAATTGGACTTAACTTGTGTTGCGCAAAAAGAGCACTCGGGATCCTTTCAAGGAGAAAAGGCAGTGTGCCACATTTATTACCAGAAACTAAATTAATAACTATCTGAAGTCTATGGACACACAAACACACACATGCCCAAACACACCAAGAAACGTTCTGTAGTTGTATAGCTACCAGTCCTTCTCGTGGCTTGCGATCGCAGCTTGGTTCCATTGCTGGAGTTTGTGGCTCATGGCAGCTACCTGGCCAGGGAAGCTGGGCACGAGGAGAGCGGGGTTTTTGTCAGACGCACACCAACGCTCTTCTTTGATGGTGTGCAGAACGTTTCTTCTCCCCAAAGCCTTGCAATCTCACCCAGTCTTTTATAGATTTTTTACTTCAGTTCAAACGTAGGAGTTTTGCTCTGTGACCGTTGCTTGTTGGACAATAGCAAACGTGACTTTCAGCTCGTTCTTGGTGTCTTGATTAAGTTTGTTCTTTTGTTTTCTGGGGTGGAATCTTCTTTTGCTTTTTAGGAATGTGTTCACACTCTTCAGCCGTTAGGGTTTACTCCATACTTCATCAGGACAAGCTTACAATTTGGGTCTGGTTCACACATACATACACCCTCCATTCATACCTTGTTCAGATAAGTTTACCTATTCATTTAAAAGTTTAGAAAGAGTTTTGTACACGGTGGAATACATTTAGTCAAAGTGGGGTTTTACATTTACAAGATGGAGTATGGCTGACAGGAGTTCAAATATTACATACAGAATTGTGAGATGGTGATTATACATTCTGGGAAGAAGGGTTGAAAACAACTTTAATAAAATGATGATAAAAAATGACACACTTATTACCTAAGGACAGATAGGTATCAACTTATACAGCAAAGCAGGCTGGGAGTGAGTGGCTCAGAGGAAATGACACGGCCTTTGCACCCAAACATGAGAAACAAAAGGACAGCGGTTTGAGCCTAGCACTCTCCAATACCTCACCAAAGAAACAGGTAGATTGCCTCAATTAGCAACCAAGCTGCAAAAAGCAGCAGATTGCTAATTGCCAGTAAAGCCACAAACAAAAAGCAGAAATGGACAAACACTTCTAGGAATGACTATCTTAATTATATATATATATATATATATATATATATATATATAAATGAAGACTGACACAAATAAAGCTGTTAACTAATTAAAACTATATAGAGATTGACACAAATAAAGCTGTTAATCAATTAAGACTATATAGAGATTGGCACAAATAAGGGTATAAATGAACAAAGCTATGAATGAATCTACAGGCTTACAATTTTATTCCTACACTTGGACTGCAAATCTGGCCCCAAATTACTATAATGATCAAATGCAAGTCCCTTAGCAGTCAATTATGAATCCCTCCTTATCTTTGCAGGAGTGAGAGTCAAGTGCATCATTCCAAAATAATAGATTTAAAGCCCTGACTGCATTTTGTGAATTACTTTTTAAAACATTGTGTTTTGATAAACATAATTTTTAACCTCTGCATCTAGTAGCTCTCCAGCTTATTGAAAGGACAGAACTGGATAGAAGAACACAAAACTGCAGTGTAGTGATCACATAGCCTCCAGTGTTTAGTACACAGCAGCTGGGTGAAATGGGCCTGTTTCTAGTAGATTGTGATCTAAACCAGTACATGATTTTCACTTAGAAATATTAGTTGGACTCAGGCTAACAATCAGCACTGAAAAATCAATTCATAATCCACCAAGGTCCTGATAGTGTCCTGGCATGGATATGTGGAGATGGGTGAGAGTACAAGGAACGTTTTCCCCATCCTTATGGGGCCTCTGCAAAGGCCAGGTATAATTGTACTCTACATACATGGAGAAGTGCGGTGATTGCTTGCTCCGTATCCTGTTTGAGGCATTTTCACTTAATGGCTTTTCTGAAACAGGCCCTAAATAAGTTAAATTCCAGTATGTGGTGCTTTCCTGTACTTCTCAATTTCATTAGTTCAATCTTCTAAAAAATAGTGTTAGAAAACAACTGCTGGAAAAAAAATCAAATTGAAACTGATCTCTGATGAAGTGTTAGCACTTGAACTTGATCTTGACTCGAACTGTGTGGATATGGCTACCTCATGTATATACATGCTTTTTAATAATGAGTCATTGCTCCGACTTGTAATGAAAATCCTCCAGAGAGCTGGTTAAAAATATCCAGGTTGTTAAAATAGCCAATAACATGAATGGGAATGATGTTTTTCTTTGGGGAACCCAAAATCAGGGTTTATATTAAATATAAATTATGCCTTAGGGATATTTCAATACATTTCCCTCTGTCTCTCTTTTTTCACAGCATTAGAGACTGAAAGGATATATGAATCCAAAAGATTAAATAAGATTGACCTTGAAAACAAGATTGCTCGGCAAACTGAATTTGACCTAAAGGGCAAGAGAATTGGTGCAAGACGACCACTTCCACCCTTCTGATGGCATCATGCTAGGCCCAGATTTTTGAAGTCCTTGCTCTAGTCTCACTCAGGTCTTCCTTAGATAGAAATCCAATCAGTGCCAACGGTGCAAACTGTGGTCTCACTTTACGCCATTGTAACAGACTGTCTCCAGGCAAAATCAACATTGAGAAAAAATTTGCTGTAAGTAAGGACTTCAAGATTTAGCCCATTATCTCCAGGAATTCTCCTGACTCAGCACTTACCTGCCTAGCAAGGACAAGCTGTTACATACAGCTCAGTTTGTAATACACAGGAAAGACCTGGATGTAGGAGATGACTAGGTCATGAATAAAGGCAGTCCTTGTATCAGTCCCTGCACAAGCATTTTACATTGTATCTCCAGCAAGCTCACTCATAGAGTCCTTCCATGATGAATATCCTAATGTGTCATGAATGGGCTCAATTCATGATCTACAGGAATGATACATGTTTATTAATCAATCATTTGAATTGGCGTTAGGTAGCTAAATACCTTTGAGGAGCTGGGCCTTTGTATTTTTAGACATTGTTTCAATTCTAGAAGAAACAATGACGCTAACAGTCAAGTTGCTAGATTTTCTTGAGATGTAAAATTAATTGTACATGTTCTTGTTTTCTTATTTTTGGTAACAAATTGCATGGAGCTGAGGGTGAGGGAGGGAGGAATATCTTGCAAAAACTTTCAGATCCCAAAACAAGTTTCAAAAGGTAATACAAGTTTCTATACTCAGTAAGTTCTATTTGTCCTTCAGTGCTAACACCACTTAAGCAACTGGGGATCTCTTGTTTATACTAGCAACATCTTGTCCTCTCTCTCTCTCCCCCTCCTCCCTGAGTGTCCAAGCAGCACAGAGATGCCTATTTTCTTTGGTTTCTGCTTTTTATCCCCTTCTTTCATGTTTTCTGAGCTGCAACCTCGTCTGATGGGAGGAGTCCACATGCATGACTCATCTTCACAGGGGGGAGGCATTTCCAAATGAACTGGAGGAAGGAAGTTCTGCCCATGCACCATTGCTGATATCGACAGTGCTGTCATGTTCATACCTCCTAGCTGATGTAATGGCCACCAGGAAGGCTACCTTGTGCCTCACTCCCGGGAGGTGAGAGGCAGTTAAGTGAAAGTCGTGCCTCACAGCTAAGTCTCACAGGTGGATGGCTTCCTGGCAGAGGGCCGAGGAATGCACTCCCGCTGCCTGTTTACATAAAACATGGCTGTAGTATTGTCCGTCAGCACCTGCACCACATTGCCCGTCAGGAATCGGAGGAACACTTTCATGTCAAACGAATGGCCCTGAGCTCCTTCACATTGATGTAGGGGTGTCTCTCGTCCCCCGCCCAGGACCATACTGAGGATCTACAATAACAAAGTTCAAAAAATGGGGAATGTACTTGCGGAGAGCAAGGCAGTTTCAGCAACCGTCATGGGCGGAAAGAAGGAATTGAGGGGCCGTAGGGTCGGCAGTGCCAAATATACCGTGGCATGTGCACGGGGCTCCAGGGGGCACCAGAGCTGGCCCTACGGGGTCTGCTAAGAGAAAGAAAGTTCCGGGAACCATGCACGGTGGCATGCACTCACCTATAGTGGAATGGACATGAGCAATCACTCGAAGAACAACATACCCTCTACTGTGGTGCGCAGTACAGCATTGAACACACCAGTGGCACTTAACTAATCATGTATTTAATGTATGTATGTATGTAGATGTCTAATAAAATAGACACACAGGTCTGTTACTCTAGGGCACCTTTGACATGACAAACAAACTCAAATCTCAGTGGAAATAAATAATAATTAACATGTGTGGACAGATTGGATAGGAAAAGGACATGAGTCTAGCACACGGGATAATCAACTTAATCAAATACATTGTGATATAGAGAAGCATGTGTTATTCACGTATTGACATCTGAGATAAAGAGCTGAAGCAACAGGTATTGGTACCCATGGTGCTGTGTGGTATGTGAAACACAGCCCTTGTTGTCATGTGAGGGATCATTTCTGCTTCAAAGATAGATTGTAACTTAGGCCCTGATTCACTAAGGTACTTCTGCAAGTCAATGGGACTACTCGTGGTTAAAATTAGGCAATGTGCTTGCTAAACTGAGGCCTAATAGAGTCACTTTAGGAAGCTACACACAAAAGTTATAGTGCATTACCTACAGTGGCATAGTTAAAAGTCATACACCTCCTTTAGTGTGGCCACAGCTATCCCAGTGTAAAGATGCTTTGTACAGGTATACACGGCTCCTGTGGAGGAAAGGGAATAAGCTATACAGCTATAAGTACCTTTAAACTGCTTTAATGGCACCCATCCTAGGGGTTGTCAGCATAGTTACCTTGGTAAAAAAAAAATCAGTTATACTAGCACAAAAATCACATTTAGACCAGGCCTTAGTCTACATATGTAAGGTAAAATTCATGGTCCATTTGAAGGTAATGGGCACTTTGCCACTAACTGCAGTGTTATCCATAATGTTTATAATCTGCTTAACTATTCATTACTCTTCTCTCTTCATTGCCAATATAGCTTTAACACTCATAAAGCCCACATTAAAACATTAAAAAGCCAAACGTGGCATAAAAAAACTGTAGTCTGATGTCTTGACCGCCATGGACACATCTCTGTTTTGGAAATGTTTTCTTATACTTGATGAAGGCCGTTAAGAACACAGGAAATGGCTTCTCTACATAATATAGCAATGGGGTTTTTAGTGATCTCATCTCCAAAAGTGGTCAATGGCAGATGAATCCTAGGAAGGCAGAAGGCTCTCATGACGTGCCTCAGAAGTGCAATACTATACCATAATGGGAAACTTCATCCTGATCGCAGTGGAGTACTCAACATATGCACGGCGCATGAGAACCTAGAGCCCTTAGATGTTTACCTTAGCCCATGTGGCTGCAGAAGTTGCTTTTTCAATTCATTGAATTGGCTTGCCTTTCATTTTCTATTTAAACTTACCTATCTGTTTATCTCAACGATACCTTGTCACAGTGAGTTCCAGAAGAGAATTTGACTTTGTATAAAAATGAGAGCTCGATGAAACTTGGAAGAAATATACCTGAAAAAAATCTAACGTTTTCCACTCCTCCATTTTTTAAAATGCCTTGAAATTTTCACATCAGGTCTAGGAAAAATGTATTTGTTTTGAATCTGTGTTTTATTGCAGATAATATCTGACTGGTCACCTTTACGTATGTTATTATTTATACTATTGTGTCTCCTTTCCAATCTAAGAATTGATTCAATATTGCTGATGTGCAGAGGCCAGTGGAACTCCTTTATGAGTTGTGAGGGATGAGCAGGTGTTGTATGTGTAATTGACCTGAACGCTGCCCTTGGAAAGCAAGTTTAAATTGTGGTAGGAAGCTGAACTTCAATGACGCTAAGGAGAGTATTCTCAGTTATTTTACTGCGTGTTGAATGGGGCTCTGAGTACTTCCCCTTCCTAGCCATTAGAGCTGTTTGCAATATTTTTTCTTTTGTTTGAAGTGTATTTTCAACAAAAAATGGCCTTTTTGTCAAAACAGACATTTCCATGAGAAATGTCTGGGTTATTTTTAAACACAATGTTTGGATTTTCATCAAAAAATCCAAAAGCCAAACTTTTTGTTGCTGTTTTTTGACATCCCAAAAAGATCTGGCTGAAAACCAAAAATTTTTCACATTTCAGTTTGTTTTTTTGGACCAAAAAAAAAAAAAAAAAAAAGAAAAAGAAAAAAAGAAAACATTTGGAAGAAAACATATGGAAAATTCTGTTGAAAAATTTCTCTGAAGCCAAAACAAGTCCTGACCGTCTCCACAGGCTACGCTGCCCACTAGATGATTGGCTAGCTTCAAGTCCTCTGCTAATTGAGTGCATTCCATACACCCCTGTAAGTCCTCCCCTAAAGGCAGACTTACTGCAGCTGGACACCCTGCGTACTGAGTTTTTCCAGCAGAAGCCTGTGTAATCTGAAAGGTATTTTCCCTCTAGTATAAAGCTCCTTGACCCTAACCTTGCCAGTAAACATTTTCATTACATGTATGGAGCTTTTTTCCCTGGCTACATTGACATCTTTGTCATCCCCCAATATGCCAGCCAAATGAGCTGATGCAGCTACGACAGCGATGATAGTAAAGTAAACTGTGCCAGGTAATGACTGTTGCAGATGACTTCCCCAAGGGAGCAAGTATAAAACCTAGCAGTGCCGCTCACTTGGGGCTGGGTTACGAGGCACCTAGTCAGCCCATAGTAAGGTGTGACCCACTGTAAGTGAAGGTGATAGAACCTGGTCCTTGGAAAACAGGAAATGGTGGAAAGAGACCCCCAGCAGGAGTTATGTCAAATTGCTGCCACGGATTGTACTGCAGTTTGCTAAAGCCAAAGTATTAGCATCTAGAGAAAGATAACCCAGGCAAACATGTTGGCTAAATAGAAAGTATCTTTATTCAATGAAGTGACAAGGAAACTTTGTTTTAACTATCATTTTAGGAAATAGTTAATTAATATCAGTTATCTCATTTAATTGGAGGGCAATGTTTTCTGTTTGGAAATAAGGATGAAATTCAATTTCCTCTTTCATAAAACCCAATTAATGTCATGAACTTTTATCATCCTTATCTATAGGAGCAGACTGCTCAGGACATCAATCTGTCCTATCAATCTGTTAATGAAATGTAAAGGCAAGGCAATAAATAGTGATAAACTTTGCCCCTTGCTCTTATTAGGGAAAGATTCAAAATAAAGACGTAATAAAAATAAGGTGATTAGAAGCTGCCTTTGCTGAACACCAGCAGAAGAGAGGGATGCTAGCATATGCTTGTAAGAGAATTAAAAAACCAAAACCTCTCTTTCTTTTTCTCTCGACTGTTATCAGGGAAGGATTGACTCAAGTCCACAGTGCAATCACTATCTGCTCTCAGATATGAACAATAGTCTGAACCAATGAGGCAATGCTGCAATGTACTTGGACTTTCAGAAAGCCTTTCACAAGGACTCTCACCAAAGGCTCTTAAGGAAAGTAAGCAGTCATGGGATAAGAGGGAAGGTCCCCTCATGGATCAGTAACTTGTTAAAAGACAAGAAACAAAGGGTAGGAATAAATGGTCAGTTTTCACAATGAAGAGAGGTAAATAATGGTGTCTCCCAGAAATCTGTCCTGGGACCAGGGCTGTTCATATTCATATTCATATTCATATTCATAAACAATCTGGAAAAAAGGGTGAACAATGAGGTGTCAAAATTTGCAGATGACACAAAACTACTCAAGATAGGTAAGTTCAAAGCAGACTGTGAAGAGTTATAAAGGGATCTCACAAAACTGGGTGACTGGGCAACAGAAATGGCAGCTGAAATTCAGTGCTGATAAATACAAATTAATACACACATGGAACGATGGGGTTTAAACTAGCTGTTACCACTCAAGAAAAAGATCTTGGAGTTATTGTGGATAGTTCTCTGGAAACACCCAAACCATTATGAAAGGGCTAGATAAGGAGAGAAACTATAATGCCACTATATAAATCTAGGGTACACCCACACCTTGAATACTGCATGCAGTTTTGCTCACCCCATCTCAAAAAAGATATATTAGAATTGGAAAAGGTTCAGAGAAGGGTAACAAAAATGATTAGGGGTATGGAACAACTTCCATATGAGGAGAGATTAAAAAAAGACTGGGACTTCTCAACTTGGAAAAGAGATGACTAAGGAGGGATATGATATAGGTCTATAAATGGTATTGAGAAAGTGAATAAGGAAGTATTATTTACCTCTTCACATAACAAAAGAACCAGGGCTCATCCAATGAAATTAACAGACAGCAGGTTTAAAAGAAACAAAAGGAATGACTTCTTCACACAACACACAGTCAACCTTGGGAACTCATTGCCGGGGTACGTTATGAAACCAAAAGTATAACAGGGTTCAAAAAAGAATTGGATACTTATTTATTGGATATTTATTTATTTAGACTAAGCTCATCAGGGCAGGGACTATCTCTTACTGAGTATATGTACAGCACCTAGCACAAGTGAGCCTCATTTGAACTGTAATAATTAGCATAATTCCAATTTTCAATGTGAATGGAAAAATCCTGAATGTGAATTCCTGAAAAAGATGTCTCACTTTTGACATGTTTTAAAGAATGGCATGCCAGTATAGGTGGAAACACCCTTTATGAGACAACACCTTTTTGCTCAGATTTTCACTGTCTGCACCTGATGGCTTAGGAAGTTTAGGTACAATCTTTTTCCTCTGGTCCAGAGAAATTTAGGCATATTGGAATCTTAGTAATTTGAACTGCTTGGGGAACAGCCAATATACAGTAATAATCGGGACTTTGGAGAACAGGGAGACAACATAATAGAATGGCATGTTGACCATTCATTGAAAAAAGAGCTTTAAACAACTTGCACGATACCTTATTTTATATGGAAGAACACACACTTAAATTTTATGACAAACATTAGCAATCGTTTTAAATCTGTAGAATACAGCATAACATTAAATTGTGTCAAGAAGTTTGTAATGAAGGTCTGTTGCCCATGAAGGAAAAATAAATTGCATGTACCTGTGTATGAGAGAGGAAATACAAACACATTTTAAGCCATGCTTTGGGATATCACATGCATTTCTTAATGGAGTTATGTGTATTACAGTGGCACCCACAGGTCCCAACTGAGATAAGACCAACCCCATTTAGGCTGGTCACTCAAAGGAAGACATGGTCCTTGCTCTGAAGGTCATACATCATAGCTGAGTGTATGAACAGACTTTCCCTTTCTCTCCAGGAAAACTCTGACTCAAGAGCCCTCTGGTGCATTAAACAGCACACAGGTCCACCAATGTACCTTTACCACATGTATTTATTGTTTGTCTCCTTCTTAAGCTCTAGGTACAATACAACCATATAGCAGCAGTTATGGGTAACCCCTTCCTGCCCCATAGGTTAGCCTTTTATCCTGGCTGTTTTCTTTTTCTGGTTCTCCAGCTTGTGAGCGAATTACCTCATTAACTCCTCAGGCTACCTGCAGATGTAAGTGCTCCCTTCTCCCTTAGCCACACACACACCATACCCACTGCCCTGGTGTTTTAAGTGACCAGGGTGCTGGCTTCCATACAGCCCAATCTGAAGCTGTTAACAGCATCCTATCACAGCCTGTCTACACTAGAAACATGACAGCAGCTCTAGCATAGACCTTACTACTGTGATGAAAGAGGTTCTTCCATCTCTCCAAGAGGCAGCAGAAGAATTCTTCCATCATCCTAGCCGTGTCTACACCAGGGCTTAGGTCGATTTCATTCCATCACACAGGGCATGACATTTTTCTCAGCCCCGTGCGATGTAGGTAAGGCGACTGCACTCTGTAACGGAGACCAGCCCTGAGCCAGGATTAGAACCCGCCTCTTCTGATTCCCACTCCACTGATTTATCCATTGGATCATGCTGTCTCGATGGGCAGAGGCTACATGGCCACACGGCCTTCTCAAAAATCTACCGTCTCGTTAAGAGCCAAAGACTCCTGCAAATGCCACTCATCTGGACAGCTGCAAGTCACCAAAAATGAAGTGCAGTAAGGGACCTTTCAAATTCACAAATGTATGACTCCAAAAGAATGTTTTTTTGGACTGAAGATGACTTCCTAAATACAGCCCAGTTATTTTGGTGACTCATTTACTGCCCAAGGAACTGAACTTCTGCATTGCTCAATCAGCTTTGCCATTCCTACAGGATCAGATCTGGGCCTCATGTCACCCGCTTTGAAAAGAGACACCCAGATTCAAATGTTTTTGAAAAAATGGTGTTAACAGATGAAGTGATTAAAATGGAGAGAAAGTGAACAAAACATTTCACCACTGATGCTTTTTATTTTTATTTTTCCATTTTCTCAGGGCAAGGCTGGAGAGTTTAGCTTGCAAACCGCCACAGGGGGTGCTTTCACCCCAGACTGTTGCCAATGAAATAGCAACACACACCTAATATTACACTACTGTCATTTTATTTAAGACATAAAAGAAAAATTTGGGCCTAAATACAGCAATGAAAAGGTTTCTCATATGTTACTGTATGTCAGACACTTCTCCATATGCATTATGTTATGAAATGCTGCAGCTTTCTACTTAGAAAAATATAGTTTACTTACCTCATCATTTCTCTCTGACAACAGTCTTTACATATTCCACAGCAAAACCACTGCTTTTGCTCAGTGGGATACACTCATATATCAGCTCTAATCAAAACATTCACCAGAGTAACACCACCAGAATTGTACTGCACTGCTACATTGTAGAACTGCTGTCAAAATTATGGCACAGAAGCTACTTAAAGGACCTGAGGTAGTTCCTAGAATTTAGCCTCCATGGAAGTCCTCAGGCAATGCACAAAATGCCATCTGCTTTAGCAGTGCTGGTGTCAACAATGCAATAGTTCCGTTTCTTTGTTTGGTCTGAATTTAATATTTTGAGTTTTTCTGATACACAAACGAGTTCATGTACATAGTAGACTTGCAAACAGGGACTATGGGCCACGTTCAAGTGTTAGTGAACCAAATTTTACCCTTCTCACTCTGTGCAACACCACTGACTTCACAAAATTTGTGCCTGAATTATTAAAATGCTCATCTCCTATGTTAATAAACCAACAGGTCAAACAGGTATTTTGCATAAGCTACATTAAAAAAATGTTTGGCCTCTATTCATAATGGGGAAAATAGAATCAAGAATAAAACAACCAAAAAGTACTATAACGTATTATTGCAAAGCTGCTTTGGGCATTTCAAATCATTGGTTTTTCCCTTGTGCAGACAATGTATTCAGGGAGCTGAACATAAGTGAACCTGGAAACACCTACAGCTTTGCTAGCAAACATTGCAGAACTGGTGGTCAACTTCCTCCCTGACCTTAGAGCACAAGTTAATTGTTTTGTGGTCTTAATTACTATATATTATTCACTATGGCTGAACCCTAAGCCCAGTGCTTGCCTGGGCAGATATTAAGGAAGCTTACAGGTTGTGTGGATATATCCTCTCTGCTACATGCAGAGCACCTTACCTTCTTTAGTACAGCCCCATGGCAGACATAGCCTTGGAGGGGGTTGGGAAGGAATTTCCCCAGGTAAGATTGGCAGAGACCTTGGGTTGTTGGGTTTTTTTGGCTTCCTCTGCAGCATGAGGCACGGGTCACTTGCAGGTTCAAACTAGTGTAAATGGTGGATTGAAGGCTCTAAATCATGATTTGAGAACTTCATGTAACTCGGCCAGCAACATGGGTCTATTGTGGCCTGCAATGTGCAGGCTCAGACTAGATGTTCATGATGCTCCCTTCTGACCTTAAAGTCTATGGGAGCTATTCCTTGGTGCCCTCG
The DNA here is from genome assembly GCA_007922155.1 of Mesoclemmys tuberculata. Taxonomy (NCBI): domain Eukaryota; kingdom Metazoa; phylum Chordata; order Testudines; family Chelidae; genus Mesoclemmys; species Mesoclemmys tuberculata. The sequence goes on along the minus strand of ML675617.1, from coordinate 22,282,638 downwards.
TGAGAGGTAGGATGGCAGAACCTGTTCAGCAGTCGATTCTCTACCTCTATCTCCTTCCCACCCCTGCATGCTACCATGCTGGAGCACCCCTCATCCACAATTGTCGAACCACCTCAGTGGCTGCACCATCAGCGAGGAAGGAGCTGGATTTGTCCCTGTAATAACAGTAGATAAAATTGTCAAACATGCCTAAGTGAATTAGGAGTGCCATTCTCAGAGGGATTTATACATCTATATCATTTAGGCATGTTTGAAAATTTTACCCAACTTCTTTCTATATCCCCACTGTTGCTGATGGCATCCACTACAAGACACAATCATTGTAACACTTTAAAATCTGCATCTCTCCCAGGAAGCTATTGAGAGCTTTATAAAAAGGGTGGGAAGGAGTAAGCTGTTTGGAAACGTCCAAAGAACATTAGTAATTAGCATTTAAAACACAAAGCACATCTAATCTTCAGTGTGCTATAGGACTTTACCCTTCACATAAAATTATCCTTGCAACACCCATGTGAGGTACAGATGGAGAAACTGAAGCACAAATAAACTGTTTGCCAGAGAAGGAGTCTGTATCGGAACTCAGGAGTGCCTGGCCCCTAGTCCCATGTCTAGTCCCAAGAATGTGCCTATTTCCTTTCCCTGTTAACCAGCATTACACAAAGACAACTCTTTAATTAGAACCTGGTTTATATCACCATTTTTGCTGGTCTGGTAAATTTCCTGCTAAACATTGGATACCTTAAAAAAGGAAAATTCCCTTCAGCTAGATCACATCCTGCTTGCTTATTTAGCAGAAAGCAAGAATGATGACTAAGGTGGTTGAAGACACTAGAGAATTTTTGATCTCAGCAAAATGTAGCCAAGATTCTGAACAAGAGTGTAGCATCTCTGCCACTTTTTCATTTGCCTTCCTTCAAGTGGGAGCTGGGGATCACAGAGTTTAGAATGCTCTTGTTCTGTTTTGCTACCTTCTACTACTTACAATGTAAAGCGTTTGTGAGTAGCACTGATTTATTCTCCATTAGCACAAATTTACTTCATTTAATCACACGTCAGTTTAGCCAAAATGAGCTGATTTGTGGAATGTGTACATGTATATAAATGAAGAGGCTGTCTATGTAATTTTGGATGTGTGGTATGCCCTATACCTACCCCCTACACTTGAGTCTGATCAAATCAGCATCGCTTTGCTGGATGCCAAATACAGGAACGTGAGTAATGAAATTCAGAGTCGAACTGAGTGTTCTGGATCCCAGAGAATTGAATGAAGTGTTCTCCCAGAACTGGACAAGGTGTTCTGGATAAGCTGATGGGAAAAGGTCTTGGAGGGAATCCCAACAACACTACACTGCTGTTTAAGCGATACACTTCCTCAGCTGTCATGGTGCACTGGATAATGGATATGCCATGTATGATTTCTGTAACAATTCTGTAATTCTATTGATGAGACAAGAAAAAAAGCTTTAATTATTTTTAAGATGGGCTGTTGCCACGTCAATGACAATTAAAATGTCCAGCAACCACAGTGTCAGGTTTGGGGTGCAGGCTGATAATTTGGGAACGAAAGCTTGCATATTCACCGCTATCTGAGCTCAGCTTTTACCCTGAAATATGTGATGCACTGTAACTGCTACATAGTATACCTCATCAGCACAGGGTATGCGGAGTACTGTTGCATACTAAATACACATTGTTTTCACTCCAGCAACTAAACACACATCATCATGGGAAGAAACAGAAAGTAAGATAAAAGGTACATGCCCATTTGCTTTAAAACAGGTAAGATGCTCAGAGAGTGCAGTGTAAGGACAGACACATCATCTCATGTGGACATAAAACACACCTACATACATTTTAAAGTGTATTTTTATTTACATAGTGGAAATGCCTAATCAGTTATAAGTTTAGGCACCTGATAATTCAGCTTTTTTTCGTAAAAGTATATAAATATATACATGGAACTCTATGAAGTAAACATTATAAACTGTGATACAGTAAACATCCACTACTCTTTTCTAGGCTAATAAGTGTCTTGTAAAGCTTAAATACTGATTTCAAGTAGTCCCTATAAAATAGCTCTACTGTATCAAAATGCTGAAAAGAGAGAGATGTGCTATAAACAAGCTTTTAAAATAGACTAATAAAACGTCCCTGTAAGAAAGTCCACCAGGATAAAATACTGCTTTATTTTGCCACGCTTCTCCCCCCCTGCATCAGAAACAAATACTAAAAAATAGTTGCATACTCATAGAAGACATTATTAGATTAACTTTTTTAATTAAACATTTTTATTTCAGTTATTTATCATAGATTAAGAAAGTTGCAAAAATGCAACTTTATTAAATATTATTTTTCCTGGCATATAAAGAACCCCATCAATGTGTGTGTGTGTGTGTGGCGGGGGGAAGTAGTGGTACTGCATTGTCTTTCCCTTTACCATGTACTATAAATGGGATGAAGCACTAACTGCATAGAAGAGATAGTTGGTAAAGAATGAAGAAAAAGACTGGAATAATATTGGCAGAACGAACACAAATATGCAGGAGCCTCTGCCTCTATTGCTTTTTTTTGTTTTTGAACACTCCAGGCTCTGGTATTTTATTTGCCTCTCTGTTGTTCTTCAGCTTGAAGACGTTTTAGGACATAGAGGACAACTTGATAGCAGAAAATATACTGATCCTGTAAGAGGGAGAATCAAACACATTAAACAAATGTTCACACTAGCTAAACAAGGTGCCTCTACCTGTATTTCACAGGTGGCAGAGTTCCTTAACTGAATGCTATTTCATATAGTTTATTAACAAGATAATATGATCATAGAATATTAGAGATGGAAAGGACCTCAGGAGGTCATCTAGTCCAACCCCCTGCTCAAAGCAGGACTAACCTTAGCTAAATCATCCCAATGAGGGTTTTGTCAAGCCACAGTTTAAAAACCTCTAAAGATGGAGATTCCACCACCTCCCCAGGTAACCCATTCCAGTGCTTCACCACCCTCCTCATGAAAAATGTTTTCCTAATATCCAACCTAGACCTCCCCCACTGCAACTTGAGCCCATTGCTCCTTGTTCTGTCTCTACTACCATTAAGAACAGCCTAGCTCCATCCTCCCTGGAACCCCCTTTCAGGTAGTTAAAGGCTGCTATCAAATCCTCCCTCATTCTTCTCTTTTGCAGACTAATGATGAGTGACTGTTACTTGACAATGTTTAAAGAAAATAAAGGGGTCAAGAATGCTGCCCAGTTTTCAATTGTACTCCATGTGGATTTGCCGCTTGATTAATATTTAGAGAGTCATTCCTAATCCTACCATCACAACCACTATTTTGTCATTATATAGCGTTTGTCATCTGTAGACCTCAGGGCAGCTTACAAATGAAAGGAAGGCACGAAGAAGTGACTTGCCCAAGATCACACAGCAGTCAGTGGCAGAGCTGGGACTAGAACCCAGGTTTGTAATACAACCTTTCAGTTTACAATGATGCTACTGCAGGGTTTGGGGCTACTACTGGAGAATTCTGGTTTGTTTTTTTATCATTATTATTATTATTATTATTATTATTATTTTATTAAATAAGGTTTGAGAGCTCCCAGATCTAGAATCAGGTTAGAAGGCTCCTTTAACCTTTCAGTCCTAAAAGCCTTTCATCCAATTCCCATAATGTTAACAGATAACAGCAGCAGATAAAATGCAATTGCTTTTTTAGCCTTAGAATAGGTAAAAGGGCATTAATGTGCTTTTATGATATTACTTCCTGATGGAGTAAAATGACTGTTTCCCAAAATGTAATAAGGGTTTAATGCAAGAATTCTAGAACAAAATAACATCAGGTCTTTCATGGCCCAGATTAACACAGTTCACTTCATGTAAATTTGCAAATCCTTGTACTTGTCTGACTTATGTTTGCATGCACTTGCATGTGGTGAAGCATGCCAAAAATTACATGCATTACTATGAATTCTTTCCCTATATTAGCATTTGATTTCACTCCAGCAACATCAAGGTTGAGTTTATGGGGTACAAAATGAGTCATTCTAATACATTTTCTAACACAGACATCTAGCACAGGCTATATGCTTATCACAAGTTTTCTGAGAGATCAGAAATTCAGTTAAAAATATTTATGAAAGCATAACTTGATAAACCAAGACAGACATACCTCCGTCTGAACCATTCCATGTCTCTGTAGTCGCATTGTACGCACCAAATCAGAGATGTCAAACTGCCAAAAGCAACAGATGGTAGCAGCAAGTGAGATATTATAACAAAGCCACACACATACAAGAAAATACACCTGTATCACATCAGGGAATTGACATTTTAGTCAATTAGACAAACATCAGTCAAATGCCAGTAAACCCACCAAGTTATGATCATATATGGAAAGCATACAGTATGTCCTGAAGCAGTGCAATAAATATGAGAGACCTTTCCTGAGTGTATCATCTATTTTTCCTTTATCTTTCATTTTACCTACTCAATACACCTTATACTGCCCAGTATTTATTGCATTAAAGCTGAACACTCTGGCCCAAATCCAACAAAGCTCTTAAGTATGCGCTCAACTTTAAGTATATATACACTCCCTTTGACTTCCATGAGATTATGAAAGTGCTCAAAATTAAGCATGTGCTTACACGCTTTACTAAATCGGGTCCTAAGGTGCTGCCAATACACTATTTTACAGCAAGATGATAGGAAAGTGATTGTTCATGAACTGGCAGATGAGATGACTTGAAAATGAGGCTGTCAGTACTCTCCTGTGGATAAGGAGTGCATCATCTCTGCGAAACATGGCATGGCACCCCAAGTTCTCTTACAAAAGTTCTTTTACCACATCACTGACCTAGGTTTATACATAGGAGTTGAAATAGTGACCTGTTTTGGTTTTGCTTGATTACAGCCTCCTTTGTTTAGATGAAAGGTTTCTAACTACTGTATTCTATGGCTTCTGATTGTATTTATCAGAGCTTCCACAAAATATCCAACCTATTTATGAGAAAAACATTGCATGTTTTCTGTTTCAAATATTTGCTTTTATTGAAGAAAAACAAGAGTCCTTTAGCACTTAAAGACTAACATTTGTCTGTGGGCATAAGCTTTTGTGGACTGCAACCCACTTCGTCAGATGACGAAAGCTTATGCCTGCAGAAATTTGTTAGTCTTTAAGGTGCTACAGGACTCTCTCATTGTTTTTGCTGTATACAGACTAACACGGCTACCCCGCTGGTGCTGTAATTGAATTATGAATGTTAGAGTATAAAACATTCAAACAGACCACATCTGTGAGAGTAAAATCAGAGAGTTTCTTAAAAAACAGAGTATTAGATAGTTAAATGTTGACTAAAGCACATTTTACAAAAATCATTCATAAAAAGAAATGTGAGTATTTAATACATTTATGATAAAGAATTACTATAGTAATTAAATAACGATGCTTGGCAGAAGTCTATTTTAATTTTTTAAATAATTTTGATGGATAATATCAATGTTTATTTTTAAGCTTTTAAAATTTTTATCTATTTAAATTTTCATAGTTGTGCAAAATTATGGGGTTTAAGATTTTTTTTTCTATTTTTATTGATTTAAATTCACAGTTGCAGGAAGTTATGTACTTACCTTTATAACCTTAACTTGTTTCTAACTAAAACAAATTGTCAACATCACGTGTCAAAATATACGAAGTAAACGTCCTTACACCAAGCTTTAAATGTTCTCAAGCAGCATTTTTCCATTACGTTGCCTATCTGTAAATTTCAATCATTATCCATGGAAGTATTTGTGAGTGCATGGAGAAATTTGATGTTTACCAAAATTTACCGATAAAAATCTTGTCCTATTAAGCCTACAAGGATATATCTATGCAGCGTTTTGGAGTTCATGGGAGCGAGTCACTTGACAGACTTGGGCTAGAAGGGTTCACACTCATGCTCTGTTGCACAGACAGTTGCGCTGCGGGCTGGAGCTCAGACTCTGAAACCGAGGGACAGCAGCTATTTTTAGATTTTTTTTCTTGTATTTCTGGGTTCCACAGTTATTGCTATTTTACACCATATACTGAATAAAACAGGTGAGGGTATAACCAGAGTCCTTCATTCAAAATAGCTGCACACTAGTAAAATAACCAAGTAACTCCTAGGGCTCACAGTTCACTTAGTGAAAAGCACAGTTAAATCTATCTGGGTACTCACATCAAGATCCTTGCTGATTAATCCTAGAACCACGTCTATACAAATAAGTGTCCCTGAACGTCCAATGCCTGCACTGCAGTGAGTGATGATAGGTCCTGATTTATGGATATGCCTCATGTAGGAGATGAAAGTGAGCAGGTCATCTGGTTGCGATGGTGTGTCATGGTCTGGCCAGGCAGTGAAATTCAGATGAGAAACACGCCGTAATTCACCAGTCTAAGGTTTTAAAAGAGACAGAACAAATGCACATAGAAATGGCAGAGCAGATGATCATATTGTTCCCTTCTGACCTTAAATCTATGAGTCTAATAGGCTTTGACACTGCCAGAACTTGTAAGACTTGCGTAAGAACATTCTGTGCCCAAACATCTCGCTCCAAAGGGAGACTTGCCAATTCGGTGTGACCAAACATTTAGATTTTGTAAGCAAAACTGTTTTTACAGTGCCTTACACATGAATATAAATGCCAGTTTGTTTGAATTTCTACCTTCCCCTGCCATGCGTGGAAAGGAAGCCTGCTGAGAGCGTATTACAGTGTGAAAGAACGTGGACTATGAACAAAAGTGAAAGTAATCAGTTTAGTTTCATTGTCCTAGCTGCGCTCATGCAGAAAGTCATAAATGGCGTAAGTTGATCTACAAGTGAGTTTAATTTTAATATATCTTTCTGTTTCTAAACCCCATGCTCTGAGTGTCTCTAGCCTCTATTTGCCAGAAGCTGGGAGTGGACAACAGGGGATGGATCACTTGATCATTGCCTGTTCTGTTCATTCCCTCTGAAGCACCTGGCATTGGCCACTGTCCTTAGACGGGATACTGCGCTAGATGGACCATTAATCTGATCAGTATGGCCGTTCTTATGCTCTAAGGCATTATTAGTACTGCAGATATGTGGCCAAGTCCTGACCCTGTGTTATAAGGGAAAAACAGGCATATCAGTACTGAGGGGTGATGTGCTTGAGCAGTGCATAACTGCTGAAAAGCTCTCTTGCTAGCTCATGTAGAATTTTATTACAGTTGTGGAAGAAGCTGCTTACACAAATTCCTACGTGGAGGAATTTGTCACAGTCATAATAGTCTGAAGAAATATGGACAAAGAAGATTTAAAAAAAGTAATCCTGTTGTTTCCAAGGATCTGGATGCTTACATTAGCTGTGGCTAGCCTGAAGGGATCCATGCCAAACAAACAAAAGAGACACGCGCCCAATTCCCCCAGAAACCCACAGAGTGCAGAATGACTTGATTCACTTACTTGAATATCTTCCAGCTCCAGCACTCTAATGACAAAACCTTTCAATTGTTGCAATCTCACAAGGGCCAGTCGGAGTCTGTCATTTACCATGATAGTTTTGCCAAGTACATTGGGCCAATAGCGCTGGCATTTTATCTTTTCTCCTTCTACTTCCTGGGTCATCATGGCTATTATAGTACAGTTTTGTTCCCAAGTCATTTGCCAGAAGTCTGCTACTGTAGTAGGGAGAGGTCCTTGACATGCAATGTAGACAAATTCCTCGTTCCCTACTGGCATTCTAATGAAGCTGGCATTGATGTATCCACCTTCAGTTCCTAGGGGCACTCGAGTGGTATCATCTGAAATCCCAAGAGAGAAAATATGTTTTAATTATATACATCCATGCACCCATAATTAAATCTATGTACTGTAAAAACTTAGAGAGTACTTTTCGCCTTCAAAGAGACTCACGAATATTAATGGTTCCTTACAATATCCTGTAAGCCCACATCACATAAGGAAAAAGAGACAATGAGGTTAAGACTCTGATTGTCAGAGGTGCAGACACCTTGCAGTTGCCACTGACAAGAAAACTAGGTTACTTACCAGTAACTGATGTTCTTCGAGATGTGTTGCTCATGTCCATTCCACTATGGGCGTGTGCACGCCTCCGTGCCTGGTTCCCGGAACTTTTTTCCCCTTAGCAGAACTTGTAGGGCAGGCTCTGAAGGCCCCTGGAGTCCTGCACACATGCCACGGTATATGAGGCACTGCCGGCCCTACGCCCTCTCAGTCCTTTCTTTCTGCCAACACCAGCAGCGGGAACAGGGGGTGGGTTGTGGAATGGACACAAGCAACACATCTTGAAGAACACCAGATACTGGCAAGTAACCTAATTTTCTTCTTTGAGTGCCTGCTTATGTCCATTCCACTATAGGTGACTAACAAGCAATACCTTGGAGGTGGGCAGGAGTTACCGGTGAGCTGCCCTCAGCACTGCCGAATCCTGCGTCATCTCTTGTCTGCTGGATGATGGCATAGTGGGATGTAAGGTAAGCACCGATGACCAGGTAGCGGCTCTGCAGATGTCCTGCAGGGGCACTCGCTCCAGGAAGGCTGTAGATGAGGCTTGAGCTCTGCTTGAGTGCGCTGTGATGGTTCCCGGAAGTGGCACCCTCGCCTGCTCGTAGCAGAACTTGATGCATGATGTAATCCACGAGGAGATGCGCTGGGTAGGGACAGGTGAGCCTTTCATCCAGTCAGCCACTGTGACGAAGAGCTGCGTCAATTTCTGGAATGGCTTTGTACACTCAGTGTAGAAGGCCAGGGCTCGTCTCACGTCCAGCGAATGCCATCTCCTCTCCTCCTCCGAACCGCGAGGTTTGGGAAAAACATGAGGAGAAAAATATCTTGATTACAGTGAAATTGGAAAACCACCTTCGGCAGGAAGGCTGGATGCGGCCTCAACTGAACCTTGTCCTTATAGAACACCATATAAAGGGGCTCCGAGGTCAAGGCCCTAATCTTGGAGACCCTCCTAGTTGAAGTAATGGCCACCAGGAAGGCTACCTTCCATGAGAGGCTGAGCAGAGGATATGAAGCCATGGGTTCAAAGGGAGGCCCCATGAGTCTCGAGAGGACCAGGTTGATATACCAGGGAGGCACTGGGTCACAGACCTACGGATAAAGTCTCTCCACCCCCTTGAGGAACCTGATCGACATGGGATGAGAGAACAGGGATCTCCCATCTAGTGGCTGATGGAAGGCCAAAATGGCCACCAGGTGAACCTTCAGCGAGGCCAGCGCCAGACCCTGGAGCTTTAGCTGGAGCAGGTACTCAGGATTGCCTGTATAGGCGAGAGGCTGGGCGGGATACCCCGGGACTCTGCCCAACAGATAAACCACCTCCACTTAGCCTGATACATGACCTGTGTGGAAGGTTTCCTGCATCCAAGCAGGACTTATTGGACCTACATGGAGCACGCTCTCTCTCCCTCCATCAGCCACAGAGACTCCAGGCCATGAGGTGCAGGGAGTCCAGATCCGGGTGCAACAGGCAACCATGGTCCTGGGAGAGAAGGTCGTGCCGATTGAAAAGTCCAGCAGCATGCTGAAGCAGTGCTGTCTCATCCAGGCCGGAGCGATGAGTATAACATCCGTCCTGTCCCTCTTTATTTTCAGCAGGACCTTGGACAGGAGTGGAATGGGTGGAAACACGTACATGAGGGTCCTCATCCAGTCGATGAGGAACGTGTCAGAAATCGACCCAGTCTCGCGACCCCGGAGCAAGCAGAACCTCGGGCACTTCGTGTTCCAGGCTGACACGAAGAGGTCCAGTTGGGGAACACCCCACTTTTGGAAGATCATAGCCACCACCTCCGGGTGCAACGACCAGTCATGGTGGGGTGGAAACGACCTGCTGAGGTGATCCACCTCGTTGTTCATCACTCCCGGGAGGTGAGAAGTCATCAAGTGGAAATTGTGCCTCACGGCAAAGTCCAACAGACAGATAGCTTCCTCACCAAGGGACGAGGAATGCACTCCTCCCTGCCTGTTTATGTAAAACATGGCTGCGGTGCTGTCTGTCAGCACCTACACCACTCTGCCTGTTAGGAATCGGAGGAACACCTTGAATGCTAGGTGAATGGTCCTCAGCTCCTTCACACTGATGTGCAGGCACCTCTCCATCAGCAAGGCTTTTAACTGGATTTCTCGGTCCTTCTGAGTCCTCGGTTTAAAAGCCCTGCAGATCTTGCACTTTTCCTTTCTGTGTGCCTCCCCCAAGCACTTAAGGCAGCAGTTGTGGGGGTCGCTGAGCAGGGAGGCCTATCCGCAGGAGGCACACGTCTTGAACCCCGGCGACTGGGGCATAGCCTGGCCACTCTAAGTCCCCGCAGGGACTTGCCTTATCTCTGACTACTCTTTTTAACAATGTTTAACAACTACTTAACTAACTGAACTACTTAGAATAACAAACAAGTCCAAAGAAGGGGAATGGTACTTGCTGAGAGCAAGGCTAATTCCTGCAACTGTCACGGGCAGAAAAAAGGAACTGAGGGGGCGTAGGGCTGGCAGCGCCTCATGTACGCAGCACTCCAGGGGGCACCAGAACCGTCCCTACGGGACCTGCTAAAGGGAAAAAAATTCTGGGAACCGTGCACAGGCGAGCGCACATCTATAGCGGAATGGACATGAGCAAGCACTCAAAGAAGAACTGGAGCGTTGGGCATTGAGCACTCCTCAAAATCAGGCTTTTCACTTTGAACTGGAGTTGTGATTCCCAGCTCCAGGAAACAGTCATGCTAGCGATTATCGAGCTAGATCACTAAAGTGAGAGTGTAGCCACAGCAGTTAAAGCAGTGAGAAAAGGCTAGATGTTCCAAGTGCACGCCTGTCAGAGACCCTAGGTGCACACTCAGAGCAGCTAGCTCCGCCCGCTGCTCAGGCTGCCACAGCTATGAGCTAGCGCAAGTATGTCTCCTCAAGCTGGGAATCACACCCCCAGCTCAAGGTGTAGACATACCCATAGCATCTTACCCAAGGCTACAGAGAGACTCTTTGTAAGAGCAGAAATTAGAACTCAAGACTTTCTGGCTCCCAGTTCTAGACTCAGACTTCATGTCTCTGGCATATATAACTAATAGAATATAAACGCAATTCCATTACAATGAGATTGACACAGTGTATTAATATTGATTATTATACTCTAGTTACTCCAGATTTACAATGGTATAAGTAAGAACACTAGCCGTCCCTCTGTGTTTATGTCTATCTGACATGACAAACAGGATCTGCCGCATAAATAAAATGAATATTTTATGTGAGAGTGGAGGGAAAGGATGGGAGCAATCCAATAGCAAGCAGGTGCATTCATACAATACTTTTCATCCACAGACCTCAAAGTTCTTTAAAAGGATGGGCAAGCAAAATTATCTTTCAGTTACAGATAAGGAAAATGAAGTGAAGAGAGGTTTAATGGTGTGCCAGATCCCACAGTAACTCATCAGAAGAACTGGGAAATAGAGTCAGGAATTACCAGCCTGATGTCAAATCTCCCAGACTACACTGCGCTTCTGGTTAAATCAATGGCAAAGTTAATTATCAGATTAAAAAGGACTTACAGGGAAGAATATTTTTATATCTGTTCTTCTTCCTGTTCTCTTTATTTTGTCCAACCAAACACTGATCCAAAGGCTTTAAGTCTTGAAGGTTCTGTAAGCAGATAGTCACGTCATATTAATATTTGCTGGGATAAACAAAATGCCAGCACGTTTTAACAACTGTTAAGCGACTAACAAATATCTATTAGAAACATATAGAAACAGTATTAATAATATAGATGGACTATGGATTCATAGATTTCAAGGCCCAGAGACCACTGTAATCATCTAATCTGACCTCCTGTGTAATACAGGCCATAGAACTTCCCCAAAATAATTCCTTTTCAGCTACAGCAGATCTTTTTAAAAAACATCCAATCTTGATTTTAAAGTTGCCAGTGATGGGAGAATCCACCATGAACCTTGTTAAATTGTTCCAATGGTTAATTATCCTCACTGTTAAAAATGTACACCTCATTTCCAGTATGAAAGTGCTTAGTTTCAACTTCCAGCCACTGGATCTTGTTATATCTTTCCCTGCTAGACAGAAGAGCCCATTAACAAGTATTAGTTCCACATGTAGGTCCAATTCACTGTCACACCACATGGGAGAAAGAAAACATGAAGCTCTGCAAAATCGATCATCTATTAATTCGTAATCTTCTCCTGGAAGTTTTAACATAGTTGGCTGTTAGTAACAACTTTAATAAGAGTAGAGATTCATGTTTTCATTGGTACAGCTGGGTTTTGCAGAGTTCATATATATATTCAACATCCTTTTAGCTTAAGTGTTGGTTTTTAAAAAAATATTATTTATTATTATTATTAAAAGATTTGAACAAATGGGCAAGCCTCAATCACATTTCTAGATCAAAAGCCAATACAGCTCATTCTAGTTAATGCAGTTAAACAGGAACAGAGGAGTGGCATTTGGTAAAGTATTCTTTTCCTCCTTTTGCTTTGGTGCAAGGCCATGCAGAATCAAGCCCTATGTTTCAACCGGCTTCATGCTGTCCTAGTGAAGAGTATTTTCAGTGCATGATTCATATTTAAATATTTTTATGAAGGACTGAAGAGAGCCTGTGTTTATTTACCTCAATCTCTTTCGAAGGAACTCCTTGTTCCAGTAGTCCACGCAACATTCGGATGACTGACTTCAATTTGGCTCCAGTATATTTGCCTGAAGGAAGCACTCTGACAATTGGAAGTGCAGTGAGCTCTTCATTTGTCACTAAAGGGCAATCTAGCAGCAGAAGACGACTGATTTATGTGTACATAAAAACAGCTAATGGTAAGGACAATACACAGCCTGCTGTACAGCAGTGCTGAGAAATGAGAGATTTCCCAGGTACCACCATATCCAGTTTTCAGGTTGTCAATTGCTTATTCATATACATTGTGGTTATATTTTATATAAAAGATCACCCATAAAAGATCCATGAGATAAACAATCCTTCCAGCATTATCCCTTCACTGGTAATGCCTGCTACCTGTTATCATTAGCATTTCCCCAGAACTATATCCAGATCAATTCACGATTAATTATATGCAATAAAATGTCAACATTTGAGAAACCACGAACAAGAATGAGTAATTTTCATTTTTAATTTCCTTACAATCAATTCGCTGAAATAATCAACAAATGCATTTTTAGTGTGGATTCTTGATACATTGCAATTTGCAAGATTAATGACCACACGCATAAATATGAAAGCAGAACTCTGCACTTGAGCCCCCTGGATTTTATATTTTAAAATGGAAGCTCACACCTTGCAGTTCTTTCTTTAAAACTTCACCTTAAAATGTATTTTAACGATAAAAGCATATGATGTGTTAAATGCATTATGTTTTTCAAAAAATCTTGCTTTAGAACCGTCGATGTCCTTCATTAGTCTTTCAAACACCACACAACTCATTAGTAATCCAAGTTTCCTTGACATGAGAATTAAAAATAGGTGAATCATACAAAAAGTTTACTAGAATTGTTTATGTTCAAGTTTACGTTTCCTAAGTTAAAAACACATTGAAGCACAAAGGCTATTGACACAAATCTGAATGTGAATATGAATTCCCGTAACTGATATTCCTGAAAATAGCCAAGATGCTAAAGATAGACACCAATTCTGCCATCCTTACTCATATTGTGCAGTATCTTATTCTGGGAGTAAGTCCATTGACTTCAATAAAGATGGCAAAAATCAGGCCCAAAGTAATGAGAATGCTGTGTACTGAAGAGTGCAGAGTCAGCATTCAGTAGATGCCTATAGGATCTCAGTCCAATTGCACATTTCACCATATGCCATTTCACCTTTTGTAAAACAGGTATTATGGAAAAGAACTGGCTGAAGTTCTGACTGTAGGCCCAATTCTGCAATCCCTTGCTCAGAAGGGCCATCAGTGAATCAGCGGGTCTACTCACTTGTGTGAAAAAGAGTTTGCAAGCTTGAATTATTATGATCCTGTAAGGCTTGAGATTGTTTTCAGCTAACAAGTTGTAAGTCGAAACTCACGTAAATGGCTAATGAGCAAACCTGACCCTCAAGGACAATGGCTAGTGTAAGCATCTGGCTCAGGAAGCCAGATGTCGTCTTAGTGATTCTAATTCCAATGAGAACAGCACATTTGCTTTTAGAATTTCTGTCTGTCTGCCACCTATCTGTAAAGACCCCCCACTTTTTCCTCCATCCTACTCCCTACCGCGTGTAACCCTAGCATCCTTGATGTAAGTAAAGTTATTAAAAGTATCTCTGCATGTATGTAATGACCATTATCACTGTTCTCTCCGGTTGGGCCAATGTCTGTATTTGTAAGTGAATAGATAAAGAATTTAAAACATACTATGTAATCGATAAGAACGAGTATATAATTGACCACTGTAACACCATGAAGTTGAAGCTGTTTTATCAGACTTCCTGGTATTGTGAATAAACCTCTTCAGTATTGTCTGTGCTGCCTGATTCTTGGAGAAAGAATCCTTCATGCTTTACAATTCACTCCTATAAGCTGCTGAACACCCTGATCTACCGTTGACTGCACTTCTCAGGACTGGGCCCTTAATCATATCCAGTAAATGTTTCTGACATTGTATTTTTACTGTAATCCTCAATTTCTATTGATGATTTATTTGTTCAAGTCCTTGCCTTTAGCTAGACGTTCCTGATTTATTGATTCAATTGGGAGTTCATCACTTCCCCATGTGATTTCATCTTCATCTACTTGTTCCACATGAGCTTGTTGTGGTAACCTACAAAAGTAAAAAATGTACAGGTTCCTCATTTCCTATTAGAACAATATATTTAAATTTTAAATATGAATATTTATATATGAATATTTTTAAATATGAACATTTTCTGCAAACAAAAGACCCTACGATATACGAGATCATTTAGAAAAGTACAGAATTCTTAAATTTAGAACTAATTTATAAACCACAATTAAAAGAAAATAAATATTCATATATTCAATAGATTCAACCAAAACAAGAAGTTTAATCCCAAAATGATAGCTATTAAGGTAATACATAGAGATTATGAATTATATTATAAAATATATATAAAATATAGGGAACTCCCTTAAAAAGAGAGAAACTCAAAAGGATTTTTACTGGATCAATTCTTGTTGTTGTTCCTTGAAGACAGAAGACTTAGCTTCTAATTTTTATTTGGCCCTACTTAAGTAAATTTAAATGTTGTATTATTTATAACACACATACATACAAAAAGCTATATTAAAGAGCACAAAAGTTGCAAAATCAAGCACCCGGATGCTGAGAATTACCAGAATTAACGTTGTCCATGCAACTATATATATATATATATATATATATATATACTTGCATGTTACACATGTAATTATGTTATACATACAGACATGTTATTCATTCATCCACATACACCAATGATTTTCTGGTGTGACTTGTATCATTGCAGGATAAAATGATACAAAAATAAATTAATTCTGAATTTATATGAGAAAAAAACAGCCATTAAGCAGTTAAGTTTTCTGAAAATTTCCTCATACCAACATGGTGTAGCAGCCTCTGTTATACTTCTACTTTATTATGCTTCAGCCATGACTAAAGGTTCTTTTGTTTAAGACTAGCAGAAGAAAAGAAGAGGAACCTTTGTCGTTAGGTTACTGTACGTATGTCTGCACGGGGCTCAGATACCAAAGTGATGCCTGTGGTATAAGAACCTAAGTTAGATAAAACATTTCCCCACAAAATATCCGCAGTGCAGATTCCTCACATTCAGCCAGGATGCCTCAATCCAGTTTGCAGGGACCACTGTAAGTGTCTGGCTAGTTCAAACACCACACCCCTTCTGTCTTTGGACTCTGCGGATGCTACTATCAAAGGTGGCAGCTCTTGCCAGTTTTGAGGGTGATACTGATGGGGATGCATTCCCCACAAGGAAATGTCTGGGAATCACCAATTCATTCATAGCCAGATAAACCACTGTCAGAAAGAAACAACTTTCAAATACCACCGTCCTGGGCTGGATTCAAACTAGCCATCTACAGATGAAAGGCTATACCTTTTTATCAATAGATTTTGGGAAAAGAGGAAGGGGTGGAGGCAAGTGGGAGACTATTGAAATCAGGACCGGAATACTTTTTACCCTAATTACTTTCCAATAGCTGAGTAGCAAAATAGAGCCCTAAAGCAGATTCATACTGTTCATAATGAGCGACCGATGTTCTTGAACACCTCCAGTTGACATTGGGTTCTATAGCACTATATAATATCATGACCTCTCAGGTGAGATGAACAGACACAAAGCCACCTTATAGCAACGTGTCAATAGAGAGCCATATATATATATATAGATGGAGTTTGTGGTTTATTTGTGCTTTATCTTTTCTCACTTCACTGAGCTGTAAAAATTGTTACTTTGAAATTCTATTTAAAAATCTCACCTTTCACTTTCAGGCACTACTTCATCTTCACAATGTTCTTCACAGCCATTTACTTGAGTCGGCTAGTGAAGGAAGCATTACAAAGTATAATGAGTTATACTGGAAGGGGATTGTACACTTTCATATTATAAATTAAAACAGATTATGTTAACAAGTAAATTCAGTAGTTGTGCAGGATGCCACACTGAAAGCACTATGCACTGAAGATCTCTATTCTTCCAGGAAATCCACCCAACCACAAAACCTCCCAACATTCAGCCTCTGCATGGAGGAATGTGGTGCAGTTGAAGAGATGAAATCATATCCCAACCGAGGTCCAAGGAGCAGGGTGCAGCCCTCCAATGGCTGTTCTTCCAGATTCAGTCTCTTTGTGCTAGTGATGACGGTTAGGGGTGTGATTTTATTGCCAAACACACCAATGTGCTTTCCCAGTGCATCTTATTTTGTTCAGGAAACTCATATAAGCTACACTGGCAAAAACACTTTTGGAGATATAAGCTGCACCTACATTAAGAGGGTTTGCTGGTATACCTATAGTGAAGACTAGAACTAGGAAGGAGAGATGGCCTGGCCCTAATTCTATACCTATTCAAACATTCAGCATGCTCACTTCTGAAACAACGCAGAGCTGAAATTCAATCAGGCATCAAATCTGCTTGTAGCTCTGCTCAACATACAACTCTCCTATGACTATCTCCTGCCAAGTCAGACTATACCTGAAACCCATACTTAGAATGGAAAGTGAAAGGACAGTGCACATGTGAGTTTTGCCCCCAAATGAATATGTCCCATATGTATGAATAGAAGTAGAGTACTCAAGAGAAGTAAGGAGCTTTTTAATTTTATTTTTGATGCAGTGTAAGTATAAAACATGTCAAGAGTGACACTCAACTGAGACCAGCTCAGTTCAGCTGCTGCTGGCTTAGCCAAGGGGAGTCACCCTTTTGGATCACCAACAAAGATGTTACAGATCAAGGGTCCTGGTGTTGAGTCACAGTTGTCGTAACTGGGCAGAAGTAAAAGCAGTGAGTGTACTCTGGTCAGGGGGAGTCTATAACTGGATACATTGCTATGGACCTTGGACAGCTATTGACTGATACAACATAGGACAACATGGGGAAGTGCAGAGTGAAAGTCGTATAGAATTTGTTCATGAAGATGAGCTTATTTGAGGAGAAAGGTAAAGGAGAGAGAGCATCAGATTTGGACTCTTTACAGATATTCCACAAAATATCTGCAATGGCTCTGATTTTTCCTAACCTTTTCTGAACTCAGGGAGCTTACTGGCTAGAATGTTTGAAACAGTATATTGGCATTTTATTCTCATTACTGTTTTAAAAACTGTGGCTTTCATTGCTACCAAACAATTAACATTAATTTTTGGGTTATCTTGCATGGTTAATTTATCACAGATTAATCATTAATTATACAGTATTTCAAAAATTATTTCTATACTCTCTGTTTATCAATACAGTTTTCTGGAGGCCAATCAAATGGCAGTAACAGTTAAATTTAAAAGAATTTTGAAATTCTGTGTGATCAAGGGAATAAGAAGTTAAGGTAAATAGCCTGGGAAATCCACAAATAAAGGCACTTCAACGTCTCTTCATTTTACCTCTGGGAAGTCTTCTGGCAAAGATGATCCATCACAGTCTGTGTCTTCGGCTTTTTCTTCATCCAGCTTCCTACTGGTCTCTAAAGAACCTGCTGGAGAAATACATTGGAGGGCAGAGCTATACAGAAGCTATGTTAAAGGTAAGCTAAGTGAAAATGCTCATATTTTCATTAAAATATAATTAAAAAAGCGTAACAAACTAAAAAGCCAGAAAAAATGGTTCTAAGTGTACGAGGCCCTGACAATACATTCATTCTTAACAACTCTTCACTGTCAATGCAGACCATAGGACAAATAGTAGACTAGGGGTCTGATTCTCATTCACACTAAAGCCGTTTATACCACTTTGGCAGTGTAAAGCGGCCTTAAATTGGGCATAAATTACACTGGCATACACTTTTAAGTTCCCTTTATGCTGCCAGAGTGGTGTAAAGGGGCTCTAGCGTAAATATTAATCAGGCCAATATACGTCATCATTTTTAGCATAGAATCAAAATTTGGGGTTGTTTAAATTTAATTTAACTACATGGTTATTTGTATCAGCATTGAGCTGATGTACATACTATAAAAGAATGACAAGTTCTTAACTCAGCGACATGAATTTAATTCAACTCACAGTAGGTCTAAACCTGGATTCTAATTATTCCCTATATTAATGAGTCACCATAAAATTGTACAGAAAATCTGACTACTTCAGCTATTTCACTGCTGCTGTATCTTCCAGCTTCAACACACCCGCCATGCTACTGGACACAATGGGCCAGAACCCAGCGGGTGTAACTTTAGCAGTAATGGAGCCACACAGTTTTACACCACTGTGGGCTCAGGTTCTGTAATTTTAATGGAATGTTAATAGATGAGAATAGGCCAGCAGGTTCAGGAAGGAGCGGTAGGAAAAGGGTTAAAATAGTTATAAAGTGGTGACTCAGATATGGTGAGGTGAGAGAAAATAAATGAATAAATACTATTTTTAAAGAAATCCACAGTAGCAGCCACCAGTTTGGTCTAACACACTGAATCATGTGCAAGCCCCGTGGTACCTCACAGGAGCAATTAGCAAACACTCTTCCCACAATCATGCTCATTTCAGTTGACGGTGACTATTCAGTTGCAAAGACAGAGAGGTAAAGAAAATGGAGTGCTAACTCTTGCAGCACTAGGAACAGAGGAAACTACAAAACTGGCCAAAAATTAAAGATTAGCAAAGAAAAAATATTTTATAATTTCAAAAATTGCAAACACACTTTTGTAACCACAAGGGATGTAATTTAGTTGCATGGCTGCACCTACAAACCAAGACATCTACTCATCATCAATTATACTCACAAACAACTGCAGGAACTGAAGCATACCCAAAATTATTTAAAGTAAAGGCCAGATTTACAAAATCTGGACTTCACAAAAAGATCCTCTCATTAGACGCAGCTTTCCTTTAACTGCATCTCTTGGAAAAATTCAGTTTGTAAGCTACTTCCATTCCATCTCACTCTATTAGCTAACTAAAAGCCCATTCAGTGTTCATTTCCTGAGTTTAGTGTTTTGATAATTTATGGTACCTAGCAGACCATCAATGGTTATTGCATTCTTGCGATTTAAGAGGTTCTGGGCCTCCTCATCCACAACATCCAACAGATACTGGACAACTTCATTGTGATCATCCTCATCATAATAGTCATCATCTGGCACCTCAGTTTCTAGAACAATAAAACAAACAACGGGGAAAGGAATATAAAAAGATTAATGCTCATAAAGGAAGATAATGACGAAAACGGGCACTCTATCAAGATATTCTATATGTTCTTTAAGATACTAATACTAATCATTATTATGGCTTTCCTTCCTTGACTATGCTACAAATACATTTCAAACTCTCATCCCACTACTACACTTCCCCTTTACTTGGCAAATTCTCCTCTTTTAGGAGAGGATGCGGGCCCAGAAGAACACAATAGAGAAATGAGTGTCAAGTTTAGGTATTCAAAGAGTTAAAAACGTTTTTTATTTAGAATTTTGCCCGATCTCTCTCGTATTCTTGAACTGAAGGGTCGGCAGATGCCCAGATTGCTCCTCCTTACCTGAGTGATCACTGTTCTTGGAAAAATCTGATATCTGATTTAAAAAGCCACTGGAGGGCATGTTTCTAGAACCAGTGAAGTTCATTAGATCTTTTGCCTGATGATTGCTGCTTACTGCATTTGCATGAGAAACTCCTATCATGCTTTCCCCATCAACCTAAAAAAAAAAAAAAAAAGTAGCATTGGTTAGTTTTTTCTTTTTTATGGGCTCGTTGTTTGTTCCTCTAACAGCAGCCCTCTCTAACAAGGCACAGGGTACTACTTAGGAGTGCAGACCAAGGAACACAGCCTTTTCATGCTTACTACTCAATTAATAAAATAGACTATTTAATCTGAGTGGTAATTCATGCTTAACGTTTTTTTAAATTGGCAATGTAAGTGGGGGAGACAGCCCTCGGAGAGGCTGGAAGCCTATGGGCAGCTGGGCTCCCAGCAGGAAGTTGTCAGCAGAACTGAGAGACTGGGATCTCAGCTCCCCACATTGCCCATCTTGGGTCAGTGGAATTGCTCCTGGTTATACCACCAACCCAGGGATGGCAGTGTGGACATCAGCAACTGCAGTAATTAATGGGGTGGCTGTAAACCGACCTAACGTAGGTCAACTTATCTTTGTAGTGTAGTCAAAGCCTAAGAAAAAACCATGAGGGATGTAATACTTTGTATTTATATTGCGTCCTCCATCCACCAACATTAATTATCTGAGCTTCACATCACTTATATCTCTGTGAGGGAGGTGAACATTACTTCCATTTCTCAGAAAAGAAAATGGAAGCACAGAGAGATTAAATTACTCAGCCAGTGTAACTCACAAGCTCTATGGGGAGCTGGGAACAGAATCCAGATTTCCTGAGTTACTGTCCTGTGCCTTTAACCACAAGACCTGTTTTCTTTCCCCAAATGCAATTCTGGACACTGGAAAAATAATTCCAAAAACTTGTACACTTATGGACCATTGGTGATTCAGATCAACTGCAAACACTGCCACTGCGCAGTTTAAGATATAGAAGTTTTGCCTTCCCTGGTGTTGGGTACTGAATATAGCTTTTTCTCTAGTTAACGAAAATTCCAACTACTAGGATTACATGCACATATTTTATCAGAACCTAACAAAGGAAAATAAAGCAGCTGTATTAAATATAATTGTTTCATTTTATTTACCTTGGGCACATAAATATCAGGTGCTGTTTCTGTTTTGCCATAGTGATCTCCATGGGGATGGCCTAAACAAAGCAGAACAAATCGATAAACCTTTAAACACCACCACATTTGTAATGATCACATTATGAAAAAAAAAATTATTGGTGGTAAAGAAAAATATTTATCACTTGTGACTTCCTTCTGCTGACAGTTACTAAAAAGAATAACTGCCCCTAAATGAATGGTAGAATATTGGGGTACTTAACTGCACTCCTATCCAAATGACAGTATTTTAAGATAACATTATGATTTCAGAGTTTGGAGAAATGATAATGGTCTAATAAATAACCAAGTCTCCAAAATGACCATTGTTGATACATAGTAATAATAATATACCATATGACTTATATGGCACCAGGCACATGCATGGCACTTAAGAGAAATATTGTAAGGCTCCCACCCCTGAAAGTGCAAACACATCTCTGGACATAACATACACCCAAGTCAATGAGACTGCTCACAGTAGTAAGTGTTCTCTAAAAAGATGTCTGGACAAGAGATGAGGGATATGAAACAACAAAAATCTAGTGCAAGATATTAATCTCTCTTTTCTCTAATTGGGAATTCAAGTAGCAACAGCGATGTAACCTCGTGTCTTGGGCGACTCTAAACCTCTTATTGCCAGAAGCTGGGAGGGAAAGACAGGGGTGGATCACTCCAACTTCCTTGTTCTGTACATTCCCCCTGAAGCTCTGGTACTGGCCACAATTGGAGACTGGATATAGGGCTAGATATACCATTGGTCTAACCCAGTATGACAGTTCTTATGTAACACTATATAACGCTTTGCATCTAGAACAGCTTGAAACATATTTTGGCAATTAAATTATAATACTGTGGAAGGTATTATTTCATTATGTCACCATTACAAAACTTTAAAATCTCTTTTTTCAATAGATATAAGAGCTGTGTTCTTATTCACAGCCTGATTAGAAGACGGTAAAGTTTAGGAATTAGCTTGTGATTTTATATTTTATTTCCTTTTGTAACCAATTCTGATATTATATGCCAACAGCTAATCACTTAAAATCGATCTTTCTATAGATTAATAAATCTGTTTTGTTTCATCTAAACCAGTGTCTTTTCGGCTGAAGTGTTTGGGGAAATCTATGCAGGTTAACAAGGGCTCATACACATTCAATTTCTTTATCAAACTGACAGGCCTCATGAGCAAGACGGTACATTTCTGAGGTGCAAGGCTGGGACCAGAGATATGTGGGTGTCGCCCTACATGTAATTCAAGAATGGCTGGACATAGCACTCTGGTAATAATTTTGGTCGTAACTCAGGTAATAACTAGGACTAACTTGCATGCTAGTGGCTAGGGAGAGCAGCAGAGTGACGGCTCATACTGCAAAGCAGGGCATGGTGTACACCAGACTGGAGAATTAAAGGGGCACAATAATCCGACAGTCCAGATTGTACCCTGGGGGTTGTCACGATCTCACAATCCAAGAATGTTCTAAAGCTTAGTGCACAAGACTCCATTATGTTTAAATTGTTCTTTTCAACTATATATCCTTTTTCTCAGAATCGGTGACATATCTCCCAGCCATGTCCTTATGCCACGTGGCTTCTTAAATCTGTTGTAGAAGTTTGACAAACTTTATTTAAAAGGATATCATTTATCCTGTTTATGACAGGGTCTCATAGACAAATGACAGCTATAACCCTTTGGCTGTCATTGGTAGAAAGAAACTCATTTACAGCAGATAACTAAGACATCCTTACCATTAGCTTTCATTAAGCTTGGACTTGAGCTAGCAGAACCCTTGGACTTTGAAACCACAGGGCGACCATCTCTGCAATAAGAAGAAACACACTCTATTTTTGATTTGTGAAAAGGATCAAATGTAAGTATCTCTCTGAGTGCAGTGTCTTATTGATTATTAGGCATTAACTATATCAATCACATTTTCCTTGGACAGATTTGGAATAAAGTACCAAGAATATCCAATAGCCCAATAATGGAAAGATAATCACCACATAATATCCTGGTTCATATCTATTTTCAGACTTCACAGGGCTCGGATTTCACCCCCGACTACTACAGACAAACGTGACTTAGATGACTCAGCTCAGGGCTTAAGTCATAGAACTCCTCGGTCTCTGCAGCTCCTCAGCACTTCAGAAAATCAAGCCCTAGGTGCCTGAAAGTCAGGCACACAAAAGTAGTGGAATTCCTCTGAATTGGTAATTCCTCTGCCTCAGTTGCCCCATCTATAAAACAGGGATAGCAATACCTGTATATCGACCTTGCAGGATTATTGCAAGGATTATACTAATGCTAGTAAAGTGTTTTGAAATTAAAGGGCCAGTGATGCAGATACTCCGTGCCAACCTGGCAGCATAATCTGAACCTACAGCCAGGTTTGCTGTGCCAGGGACGGTTGTTCCAGCACACACATGAACCTAAAGAGGCATACGGCCAATGTCTTACACCCCCTGCTGCCGATGTAATAGAGGAAAAGTGCGGCTGGAACACCCCTAAACTAGGTCAACCTTCATCTGCAATTTCAGTCCTCTATGAGTGTCTGTATTGCAGCTGGGAGTGAGCCTAACAACCCAAGTAGACAGACTGGTGCTAGCAAGGCTTGAATTAGTGCACTAAAAATAGCACTGAGCATGTTGGAGCTTAGGTTTTCAAGCCCCCCAGAGCCTCTAGGCCTGAGAATCCAAGATCCAACCCAAGATGCAGCTATTTCTAGCACTCTGTCTTGAGCCCTGCTAGTGTGAGCCTGTCTATCTGGATGGGGAGGCTCACTCCAACTGCAATGTAGCCTTGCGCTATGACTGTTGAAGCCTGGAGTAAGCTAGAGCAGCTCTCCGACCACTGACAGTACGGGCAGAGTCAAGAACCAGTGAGCACAGACCAGCGTCAGGATCAAGAAACTGCAAAGGTGGCTAAGCTGTGCTCAATATTTATGAAGGTATCATGTTACCCTTTGCAGAGCACAACTATTTGAACACGAAAAGTGACCTTATTCGTTTTTTTACATGTACAATAACAAACCAACAAACATTCTCATTAACAGAGCTGGTCAAAAAATCCAAAAATGATTTCATTGAAAATATTTGAAAATTTGAAATATATTTTAGTTTAAAAGAGTGCTCAGAATGGAATCATCGCTCATCATTTTGACATTTTTCATCATTTAATTTTTTTAAAAAAATAAAAATAGTTACTGAAGGTTGCTATTGGCAATTTTTGTTTATCATTTTTTCTCAATAAACAAAAAATGTTGACAACTATTTCAATAAAAATATTGTAAAACTGGCACAACTTTTTGCAAAAAATAAAAAATATTACACTTGACAACTTTTCCCAGAACAATCTGTTTTTCAAAAAAGGGAAACATGACATTCCACTTACTAAACACAGGTCCTACGCTGCTCATTACATACACGCCCAGCTTGTGTGTGGGCATCTATCAAATTTAGTCTGAGAATGCCTCTTATGGTGCAGTCTACAGCTGGACAACTTTATCCTCGCTATGTGCCCAACCTGATGAGATGCTGAGCACCCTCAACTCCATTAAGCCAAAGGAATGGCGAAGAGAGAGAGAGCACCCTGACAGATCACGCCTTTAAAAAAGAGTTATCGTTATCACTCCAACTGGTTAGCTGCTGAGCCAGGAAAATGCTTTAGAGTGGACAGCTATAAATATGTCAGCTAAAATCACATGCAAGAATCAGCTCCCAGAGGATACCTTGTTGCTTTCAGAACTACTTTAGGAAGTGACATTTCCAGTGCTCTTTTGGCTTCTTTCAGAGTCATTCCCTGTGTACTGACTCCATTAATATAATAGATGATATCCAACATACGGAGACTTTTTTCCTTGGCAGCAACTGACCTTGGCTTGATATCACTAATATACACCACCTGGTAAAGGCTGTCATGACCTCCTGCTATAGACAGACCTATGAAGAAGGACAAAAAAATCCTCGGTTTTTTTCTGAAGGGTGGTTTTTACAACTGGATTAAGAAAGACATTTTACACAAGGGAAAATAGCAATACAATTTTTGTATTACCCAGCTCTTCTTTATGGCACATTAATGTAATATCAGGCAGCAAATGAGGCAACACTGGAATCTTTGGTAACTCCAGAACACGTCCAAGCACTAATCTGACAGTCTTTGGTGCAGCTCGTAGAAAATTGACTGCATCTGTGTGACTCATGTTAGTGACATCCATGTCATTAACCTGTGAAAAGAAAAGCAACAGAAAAATTCTCATTATGGTTGTGATTAAGACAGTCAATATTACTAAGAAACTTCAGCTGAAGCTGCTATTTATATTTCATCGTAAAGGACAAAAATATAAATGTTGTAAATGACAGCAATGACAATCTATGATGTTATCCATTTCCACAGGAACACATTTAATGAAAAATGGTGGAAGAAACAAATCCTGAACTACCAATGTCAAAACAGTAAATATATTACAAAAATGACATAATATATAATTGTTCCCATAAAATGGAAGAATCAGCTTTTAGCAAGGCAAGGAATGAAAGCCCGACTCCATCCCTACTCCACCCTGGTTTATATTTTTATTCCTTACCTAAAATTAAAGGTTATTCCACAGGATTTAACGCCCCAATCTGGCAAAGATTTGCACGCATGCTAAACTCTAAGTACTAGGAGTGGTTCCATTGACTTCAATGGAATTACTAAGTGCATGTGTAAATTTTAAGATGGGGGCCTAAGGAATATAATTAAGCACATTCTTGTTCCACAACACTTTACAATGTTATCAGTGTAGCTGTATTAATGGGCTCTTTTATGTTCTGTTCACCAGAAGGCGTGTGCTATAACAACATTTATCCAAGCTTACCCAAACAGTTCCTCTGAGACTAGATGATTATGACGGTCCCTTCTGACCTTAAAGTCTATTGAAAGGAACCCCTAACTGTAATCTAAAAGATCAACTATATTAAGCCCGACCCTATCTACTGTTTTGCTGTCTGGAAGGATCATACAGTTGTTAAGAGCAAAAGGTTTAATGTATAAGTGTCAGTCATCTTCCATGTGTTTTATTTTATACTTATATTTAAGTTGGTTCAACAGCTGTTATATTATGAATTTCAATAATGCATTTAGTTGTCTGCTTCTCATCCACACATTTGATTCAGCACACCACTGGATCCAGAGTTCTTATTTTTCCAGTTCAAGGTTAGACAATTTCATCTCAATTATCACACAAATCCCTTCTTCTTGAGTTGGATTTCACGATTAAATTTTACTCGTCTCACCTTGATAAGCCGGTCTCCTGGTCGTAGCCTCCCATCACTTTTGGCAGGATCCTGAATAATGTCATGAATATAACAACCAATGTTATCATTGCCTTTGGTCACTGTAAATCCCAGGCTACCCTTTTCTGATTTAGTCATGGTAACATGGAGTTCCACTTCCTACGGGAAAAAACAGTGTTTTAAGATATATGGTTCTGGAATGTGGAGAAATTGATGTATGCAGATAAATAGTGTGAACTGTAGGAAATATACGGTAGTCTGAATGAGCTGCTTGTATTAAGTTTAAGATGACACACTTTACAAACCAATTTATTTAAAATAAATATAGGTCTTAATCCTGCAAAGACATCTGTACTTCAGTTTCTGTATTGAAATCGATGAGACCACTCATGGACATAAAGTTAAGCATGGGTATAATGTCTTTGCCGGGTCAGGGCCATACTGAGTACATGAACTAGACTAAAACTGGGCAAGAGAGGTGAAGGTGCTCTCCTACAAAAGGATAAAACTTCAGGTTTCCATTGCTAAGATGGAGTACTATATTGTATATCTTGGTATTACACACATGGATGCGTTTTACATGATACATCTATAATTTACATGCATTTCATGTTATATGTTTACGACTGTGCTTTAGTTGCACAGAAATTAACAGAACAACAAAAAGGAATCAAAAGATTAATAGTTAGATGATTCATTTGTGATTGGTTCACATCTGAATTTAGCATTCCTTTTTAAACCCAGGAGAATTGCACCGATAAACTTGTCTTTGACCCTGTTTAAACAGTGCAGCAATGTGCAGTACAGGGGTTTGATTTCTAAGGTGCACCAATGTTTTGTGCACCAACTGGCCCATGTAGACACTGTGGCACACATTAGAAGTTCTCTACTTTGCATTAACATAAAGTACTGTTTATGTTAATATGGTTTAGGGAACTTACAAGGTGTGCTAGCAGGATATACATGGGCCCATTAGTGAGCAACATCCCAGTATGCTTTAGAAATTACACCTCTGTAACATGCTCATGTAGGCTAGCCCTTTGTAAAGTACAGTGCTCTGTGCTGCAGACAGAAAGATCTGGTTTCTGTTTTCAGCACCGTCTTTTACTACCTGAATTGGCAGGGAGCAAGAGGGCATGGAGATAATTTGTGCTGTGCAACACTGTCCTCTGGGATATGAAGCAGCAATGTCAGAAGGTTCTCAGGGGAGTTTTGCCACATTGCTCCTGAGGCCAAAAGAAGAGTATCTGGGGGACGGATAGACGTAAAAGCAGAGGAAATGGATTGAATTACAAGGGCTTCAACTAATCACAGAGGGCAACAACGGGGGAAAAGTACGTTGACTGACAGGTAAGAAGCTTAACTTCAGAATATGGTCCCTACATAGCTACACACTGAGTGCCAAATTTTCAAAATATGGATTCAAACTGTACCTAGGAAACATGTATGCACCTGTGTGTCCATCCACATATGCACACACTAATGGAGCATCCAACTATTGCTAAATCTGTGTGCACAAACACATACTGTATTGGCACTTGCAGAGTCTGCATGGTTTTAGAGTCCAGTTTGAAGAAAAACTGGTTTCTATTTCAAAGAGTAGGTAAAACATCTGAGCCTCTCAAGTGCCTCATCTATGACATATCTAGGGACATTGTCTAAACAATGATGCCATTCCTATTTCCATAAATGGCCACCTTCTATAAGTAGACTGTATTTTGCCAAACACATCCTCAGATAACCATGCATTTAAATTAGAAGATCGAACAATTACCCTAATTTTAAGGAAATATAAATAGGATGCATTTTGATACCACCAAAACCATAGCTAATAAACCCTAAGAGAGACAATCCGTAACACATTTATGGTGCAGAGAGAGAGAGAGAAAATTACTGGTTCGTATTCATCAGTATGTTTCTCAGACTGGTTGAGCAGTGATGTCATCCCTTCTTGTTGTGGCATTAGCTCGGAGATAGAGCTGTTGTAGGCATCATCCATTAAACCAGGGGCAGCAATTTCAGTAACAGTTCTACAGCTTGGTATTGGTGGCAAGTCCAATGGTAGAGGAGATGGAGGATTACTATGAGAAGACAGAGAAGCAGGTGTTTGAATGGTTCATAATATTTGAGCTAAGCTTTGCTGCTGACATGTAAAGCTCTGCGAGGATACACATTTTGCATCCCCATCCGATCTCCTGTCTGCAAAAATGGGTTGTGGGTATCTGCAGATTTGCAGGGCTGTACTTACATTATTAGAGTTCTGCAACCTTTTTCACCACAGGTATTCATTCGTGTGTGAACTCTGACATTTTGCAAACATTTACAAACTTGACACAGGGTCAAATTGCACCTTCCACCAATCCAAATGAACTCAACATTCTGGGTGTGAAAATGACTAGATTTTTATCTGGACAAAGTCTGGAATTTTCATTAGTTGGCCTTATCATCCATTTTTGCAGAGATATCCTGCCCTTTTGACTGTTCTAGACTTGTAAAATCTGAAAATTTATTTTGCAAAATAAGTAATTTTTACAAACATACCTGTCCTCAAACTGTGGCTTGCTGGGAGTCTCATGAACAGAATAATAGATGGTACGAATCGCTTCCCCCTGACTACAAGGAGTTTCATATTGACTATGTTCTGGAGCCATCACTTTGTCTGGAGTCTGGTACAGGGCAGAATTCCAGCCAGGGCTTGTTATCTGTGTTAGGCTCACCGCTACCTCTTCTTCACCACTCCCACTGCTGTCACTGTAGCTGTCTCTTCTAGAGGGGGATTTTAGCCGCTTCTTGATCTGATCAGTCACTTCACTTTCATCTGAGCTGTCACCTTGATCTCCATTTGATGTGCCTGAGGTTTCTTTGCTGACGTCTGGAAATATTTGTTGTGGGGAATGTATTGGAGTCTGCAACAAATGTGATGTTTAACAAATCAGACTCTGGTTATACTGGTCATTTATTCATTTTAGATTAGATTAGGCAGAACGTGTGTAAAGAATGCAGAAATAATCAAACATGTTTAATCAAAGGTTCATTTTATTTAGCTCAGAAGTCAGCATAATGGACCAAACTCACCCCTGGTATAACTCCACAGAGTTCAGGGTGAATTTAATTTATTTCCTTTATCACATGTGTAATTTGCAAATAAGTGTATCTAGGAAATTTCGAAAGCACTAATAAAAATGGGAGTTACGGGTGCTCAGCTCTCTCAAAAACTGCTGGTAGGCACTGACAGATAGATCCTCAGCTGGTATCAATGTTTAATGGGCCTATGACAATTTACACAACCAACTGAGGATTTGTCCCTGAAAGTTGAGACATTTGGTTACAGTCACTGTTTCCCAAAGCACTGTGTAATCACACTCCCATAACTGTGATGTACCCATCAATGAGGAGTCTGGAAATCTTTCACAGATACATTAATTACTCCCGGGGAAAACCTCTCTGTTCAGGTATTCACCCATACTGAATACCATCAAATGCTTTTCATTACTTTAATTTTCTCCTTTGTTCCTCTTGCCCTTTGTTTACATTTGTATTTAGATGTCCACTTGGGCGACCAGATAGCAAGTGTGAAAAATCGAGACAGGGGTTAGGGGCTAATAGGTGCCTATATAAGGACCCCCCCCCAAATATCAGGACTGTCCCTATAAAATCGGGACATCTGGTCACCCTTATGTCCACATACAGGTTACAAATCTGTTTCTATTGTCATGGAAGAACAATTTTATCTGGTAGAAAATAACAGACAAGTGACAATTTGAAGACTACTATAACTATTTAATTGTTCTTTATTACTGAAAGCTACTCTACTCATGTGGACTCCATCATGGAGTTCCAATTTTTTTCTGCTGCAGTTTCCATCCACTTTCCAACGACGCTAAAATATTCTAAAATGGCACAGTGCTCTTCGGACTGATTTGATGGAGCGCTTTACAAATGCTCTTTGGGATCATCTCTTCTGACTCAGAAAACAAGGATGGGTTTTTTCCAGCTTGATATACAGCGGAACTAAAATTTATTTATAAATAACTGTTGTTATTGTTATGCAGTTTCATGACTATTTCATCCTGGATCTCACAGAAAATATAACCCTAGGTGAAGCCAATTTCAAACTAACAATCAACGTTACCAAGGAAAGTTTAGCAAAAGCATTTTTTTTTTATTTTAAGCCATTTAGGAGTGCACTTTATTTTTAAGAATGGTATTGTTGTAAATACACCAGGAGCCTTGCATTATCTTATTTCTCTGAAATATGCTGTGTATCTATCTTGTGTGACTTAACACAGCAAACATATCTGTTTGATCCTCTATTCCTCTTTATTTTTCTTTTACATGTGTAACCGATGTATTTTGAATAAACAAAACCTAACAAAGACAAAATTAAAACATCATATGTCATAGCCGTTACCAGCAGAGAAGGATCAATTTCTGGGAGTATACCAGGCGGTGGCCTGCAAAGGAGGAGAGAGACCTCTGGAGACGTTCCTCTCAGTGCTGAGATGACCTCCTATAGGTATAGTTGATTTCATATTAGACACAGGTCCCACTTGCAAGATATCTACTACTGACAAGTAAGACAATAGAGAGAGCTCTAACCTGCTGGGATAGTCCTTTTAATGAAGCCCCATTCACTTTCAGGATGACATCCCCAATTTCAATCTGTCCACTTTCCGCTGCAGGCTGCCCAGGGAAGAGCTTTTTAACCCTCACTATGCTTGAGCCCAATTGCTCCGGAGTAAGGTTGTCTTCACGACAAAAACTGAACCCCAGGCCCGAGCTGTTCTTCAGCAACTTCACCTCAAATGTGTTGTCTGCAAAACAAACAGAAATAATAGACTGCTTCCCTCTTTCCTTACAGTGTTCTGTCCTTGAAGGCTGCTTATTCAGCAAGAACAATCAGACTGGATCTCACCAATGATCACACTCATAGCTGGGGACACAGGTTTTTCCTTATAAAGAATCCATGTGTCCCTATGCATGATAGGTTTAGATAAAATATGCCAAAATTATTCATGGTTTCTTTTCCTGCTGCTCTTGTCTTGGAAACATCCACATGGTATAGGAATAGAGGGCATCCCCAATATGGCATTACCTGGAAGAGGCTCACAGGAGATGCAGAAAGGCTGAGACGTATAGAAGAGGAAGAATGTTCTGTAGGTTGGCCAGGATCTATTATAGGAAGTAATGCTCTTTGTTTCAAAGTTGACAACATTTAAATAAGTTAAGGAACGGTAAGAGAAAAGCTATCGAAAAGTCTGCTAAAAGAAATCACTGAGACACCATAAAGGCAATAGTCAAAAAAAGTTTAGCAACATGCAAGAGAATCTATATTGTATACAAGGCTTGGATGTGGTCACTGCCAGCCCTAACGTCTGAGATGCTTTTCACTGTGTGGTCACCTGGTTGCAAGCATCTGGAAAGTTTTGGGGATACTTTAAAGTTCAGATAGTTTTTGTACATGACCTGACCTTCAGTGACAAAGCTGTAGTCTTTGGCGTTTGTAATTTTTTTCTCTGGTTTGTTCTGGGGTTCACTTTGTTCTGCCTGATTTGGAGGCGTGCACTGTGGTGTAATTGGAGCATGAACTTTGGCCACTGGAAGCTGCCCCTTCTCCAGCAACAGATGCACTACCTACACAAATACAAACATGTTCAAGTTAGTTAGCACTAGTCACAAAGATAACACCTTTTGTGGTATAGGGTCTAGTCTAATCTGTTTGGGTAACTAAATTCCACAGATATAAATTCTATGGATCCATAAAAAAAATCCCCCATAAATTACTGTAAGTAGCTTAGTATTTTGTTAAGCACTTTAAATGGCAACAATAGTAGAGAAACAGAGTTATAAGATTTCAACCAGGCAGCATTTAAAATAAATTAATTCCCCCCCCCCAATAATTAAAAAATGCCATTGACTACATTCTTCATACCGGGTCCTGCATCAAGCGAATCTAGATGAAAAGACAATGTACAATGTGTAGTGGGGGCATTTTAGTATTCCAGAACCTGATATTTGTATGTACACCACGCATTTCCTAACCTGCATGATTAGCTAAGGGCCAAATTCTGATATCTGAAGCAGCAGCCTTATACCATGAATAGTGCCATTAACTTAAATGGCACCACTGCTGGAGTGAGGTGCTACTCAATATGGTTAAGTGTACCAGAAAGCGGCCATAAGCAAGGAAGTGCACAGTAGAGAGCTCCTGTTATCAGTTTTGTCTATTCTATTTTTACTCATTGTAAGTTTATTGATCAAAAACAGGAGGAAAAGGGGATTATTTTACCTGGCCAGTGTTTCTCAGTGTTTCCACAGCTTGTTTATGGGTAGCACCCTCCAAACTAATCCCATTGACAGAGAGTACACGGTCACCTAGAAGCAAGCAATGAATGATTTAGAAAAAGGAAGAATGTAATAAAAAAATTAACCCATACAGAACACTCTTATAATCCATATAACAGTGATCTGTTCATTTCTCAATGAACAAGGGCAGTGACTCACGCAATCCTCTATACACTGGGAGGAGAATAGGGCTTTTTGTATCTGAAGTGCTCTGTAACAGAATTCCAACCCTAAATCTAAGACCGTTTTAATGCTTAAAGCAATGCTTTACTGTGAAATCTGGGGAGAAATATAATAAACCCTAGTCTAATTGTGGGACTCCACTTCACTAAGACGACTGACTTATAAACAAAGACAGTTACAGCTATTATAAGGGTTTTCTGTACTGAGATACTTAGCATGTCAAGAAAGGAGGTCACTAATTACACAAAGCCTCTTTCTCCTCTCTTTGGGCCTAATCAGAGCAATTTGCTCCATTAAAGCGGAATGCATTAGAACGAAACACTGACTACAAAATATTTTGTCATTTTCTCCCCCATATAGCTCCAGCAGCTTCTGTTGATGCTAAAATAGTCCCACGCTTTGTCTTAGTTCCTTATCTCCTCATTGCACAGCACTGTCAAATTTATAAATTTAGCTTTTATTAACCCTTTAAATGGACAGAGTACTTTAGAAACAAAAAATAATTCATCCTTACACCACTCATGTGAGGCACATCACTAAGGTGATGGATGCTACAGAAAAAACTCAGAGGTAGGTATTTTCCCATGGACAAAATGGGGATCCAGATCCACAAAGAGGTTACAAGTAACCAACGCAAGGCAGTCAGAGTAGAACTCTGGAGTTCTTAGCTTCTAGACCACAACGCCTTTCCAAAGCCTGCATACAGTCATCTAGATTTAAATCTGCTGCTATTTAAGAAAACTTGTGTAAAGAGCAAAGTATGTACCTTTCTGAATTCTACCATCAGCCTCAGCTGCTCCCTTAGGAATAATGGCCTTCACATAAATGCCACCATGTCTTACACTGGTATTTACGCCACCCTAAATGAAGAATAAATAGGTCAAATGCAAACCTTTTGAAACTTAAAACAGAAAATCTCGGATCAAGAAAGCTAAACACTAGTTAAGATACTCAGGAAGTACTCAAGCCATCAGCATGTAAAGCAGCAGCCAACTTGCCGAAAATAAAATTTTGTAAAAGCAATATTTTGAGATCCATGTAAATCATAGCCAATTGGGGTGGGCGTGGGTGAGAGGAGGGGTTTCTAAAACTATTAGAAATAAATGCAGTAAAATAAGTATCCTTCAAGCAGAACTATGAAAGCATTAGAATCTGCATATATGAGTGTGGAAAAGCTAAGTGGTGTTTGTGCACAACATGCATCAGCAGCCAAAATAAAAGATTCATACATGCAATATCCTAGTTTTGTCCACTCTCATTAAAGTAATGTGAAACTAAAAAGTATTCCTTTCTCTCGGGTTACAGAAAGCTATCTTGAAAGCAAAATATATTTGGCTAGGAGGTGCCATCCTTACATGTTTGAAGATTTGGGTTAAAAGTCTGCTTAGGTTTCAAGTGAAGTTATTTTTGGGGAGCTCGACCTACATGTTTAATGCATATAGTCACCGCCACACAATTTGATGACATTTCAGGGATTCTCCCAGACTTTTAAAGGAAGAGGAGGAGGAGGAGGAGGTAGCCCACAAATGATCTCAATGTGTGCCCCAAAGAACCACTTGTCCGAATATTACTGCATATCAAGTCAAAGGTTAACAATAGGTTTTATAAAAGTGCAAGGATAAAAGTGGGGGTAGAAAGTGATAAAGTGAGATATGGCAACCACTTGTTAGCCTCTGAGGAAAGTGCTTGCACTGGTGACTGTTGGCAGCATCTACAGAGTGACTGGAATAGCAAGGTTGCATCAGTGGCTACGCGGTCATTACAATACTGCATAATTTACAGCTCCATTAACCTATAACAGCAAATCCAGCTCTGAACCAATTCCTGATAATTACCACCACTTTTTTTAGATTTAGAGCATATTTTCATTTACGATTCCCAGACAAAGTTTACCATATGTAACTGTGCCATAATCCAGACTATGGATCAAGGAATCTGTAGCAAAAATTCCCCTCAACTTCAGTGCAACCTTACAGACCTTTACCTAATACTCCTGCCATTTAGAAACCAGTTAATACTGCCTTCAGCTGTTTAAGACATTTAAGAAGAGTGCATTACCTGTAGCTCCTGTTTGCGGGTATAAAACACTACTTATCACAATTTCTGATTTGAAAAGATTAGAAATGTATCTATTCCAATGATAGATAAAAAAGTGCATAAAAGATTGAATTTGTTGTCCTCATCTTCAAAGTAGCATGCATTAAAATCTGCTACACTTGAAAGAAGACATCCTGATCTACAATGCATTTAGAAAATGCCTACTTTTGTAATACAGCAAATAGCCACTGAAATTCCCTCTTTGAACTCTGTCTAATATCTACTCACTATTACCAGCATGCTACTATCGGGATTCAAATTGTTTTCAGAATTGGGAGGTGAATCAATTAGATTAATCCTTGAAAGTTAAATTGTGTAAGACCCCAAAGTTTTTTTTTTTTGACACCTACAGAAACACAAATGGAGTGTTGGGAATAGAACGATACATTACTCACTTTATCTGTAAAGTGACATTCTCAAGTAGTTTAGGCCCAAAATTTGAGTTACCTTACAAATGTTATAATCTAGTGTGAAGTTTTTAAATTAAAAATAAATATATCTCTTCTTACCTCCTTTATAGGTTTTTAAGATGCGGCTTGACAAAGCCCTGGCTGGGATAATTTAGCTGAGGTTAGTCCTGCTTTGAGCAGGGGGTTGGACTAGATGACCTCCAGAGGTCCCTTCCAACTCTAATATTCTATGATTCTACTGACTTGCCGTAAGAATGACCAAAAAAGCCTCCCAAAACCAGCCACTCTTTACTTAGACAAAAATGTTTTGTGCTCTTCTGCTTCTCAGCCAGCAGAGGGAGAGCACAGAATAAGCGACAAAGCCTCTTTAGAGAGGCATGCTATCACCATTAATGATGCTGCAGGTGAACAAGTCAGTAAAACAAAAATAATGCTGGACCAAATCTGGCCCAATTTAACTCCACTGGCTTCAGTGATGTTATGCTCAGGATGGATTTGGCCCATTAATCTGAAGCTACTCATAATAGAAGCTTCACCTTCAGGTCCGTCACTGTCCATTCTCTCTCATTTAGTCACTGATCAGACCATTAAGCCAGTCTCCACCATCCATTTGTTAAATTTTCAAATGAGTACTTTTGTGCCTTTTCCCATGATGCCCCTCACACTTGAGAGGAGCTCCCTGTAAACAATAGCAAAGCTACCTCATTATCCTCCTCCAAATCCCTCCTTACAACTCGTTTTCCATGATGCCTAAAAAACTTGTTAATGGTGAGGCTGCTGGTGCACTGAGACTACTGTCTATCATATGAATCAATACTGTAATTTCCCCCCACTATACATCCCCCATCTGTCTGTATACATCTATTGTCTCTTGTCTGACACTTGGATTGTAAGCTTTTTGGAGTCTTTTCATTCTGCGTTTGTACAGCACCTGGCACAATGGGGTTCTGCTTCATGACTAAGGCTGCTAGGCGGTATGATCGTATAAATAATAAATAGTAATAATAAATGGGAATTGACGAGAAAAGAGATATGGAAATAATTTATATTTTCCAGCTTCAGGGAGATTAAAAGTATCTGTAAGCAGGTATGGGATTGTGTCCCTTTAAAAAACCTTGCTTCCCTGTAATTTAGCAATTTCAGAGGTTGCCGGGAGTGGAGAAGAAGAGAAAACATCTAAAAACCTTGTCAAACAGTACCGTGACACTTATTCCCAAGCCGCTATCTTTTTTGGCTAGCTCGACCTCAAAGATATCTCCAGGTTTAAGAGGTGCTGCAGAAAGCTTTTTAGAATTCATTTTGTTTGCTGTATTCACTGAGGAAGACTCCTTTACAAAAAGAAAAAAAAAGAAAAAGAAAAAAAAGAAAAAGAAATAATGATTTCCTGTTAGAGCAGAAGTTAATTATTAGCTTCCACTGTGCGTTTATGGGTGAGATAGAACAGCCAGGGTTTAATTGATAGCACTGGTTAGTAAAATAGAGCTCAGATTCTCCCCTAGTGTAAATGCATTTATTGTACTAGAATGGGCTTAACTCCGGGATGAACTTGGCCCATTATTGGCTAAATGCTTTTATAGACCAATACACTTGTATGCATTGGTCTTTAAAGTGAAGGACTCACTGTATCAAGAACTCAGTGGCCCAGATCCTCTGAGGGGGTAAATTGCTGTAGTTCCATTGACTTCAAAGGACAATTCCATCAGTTGAGTACCGACATTTAGGAATGAATGTACAATGTCCCAGTCAAGTTTTCTTTTAGAAAGGCAGAGGACTAGGTCTCTCATTGGATGAATGCAGAATTTACAAACATGTTTTCCTTTTTTTTTCCTAACCATATGCAGAAGGACCCCTGTTCTGCTATGAAGCTACCTGTTCATCCCAGATAGTATTGCTGTTTTTTCCTAATGCAGGTAAAACTCAATTCACCTGGTCTATTAAGAAACAGACACCTGTTTAAATGGCCATTTGCTACAACTACCTGGGCCAAACGGTACCTTGTATATGTATATGCAGATTTGCTACTGAAATCGGTGAGAATCCCCTATACATATCCAAGGGCTGAATTTAGCCGTTTAGGCTCAAAAAAGAGTCATGCTAGGATTAAGCAAGAAGGTTCCCCCTAAACTAAATTGTATTTATGCAACTGAAGCCCTACTAAGCGCTTTGAAATTGTGGGAGTAATTTTTTTTCCAGGCAATTTGGAAAAAACCCTCTAATTGGTTAGAAAGATAAATTTTAAATAGTTTCTTAGAAACAGCAGTGGTCTGTTTATTCAGTTCCCACAGCTGTCATACATTTTGAGCATCAAAGGGAGTTAGCATTAGAAAATCTTCAACATTAGTACCAAATGCGTTAGCAGTGAAAGCATCCCTCCCTCCCTCCATCCTCTCCCTCTCCCTCTCGCACTACGCTGACGATCTACAGCAGACTAGTTAGCCTCGTATATTAAATTGTCTGAAAACGTTCAACAGAAGTGGACTGTGCCTTTTTAGCTGCCTGTTGCTCCTGACTGCTGGAGTAAGTTGCTTCATCCATATCAGAATCCCCTCGGTCAGAATAATCCATGGT
The DNA here is from genome assembly GCA_007922155.1 of Mesoclemmys tuberculata. Classification (NCBI taxonomy): domain Eukaryota; kingdom Metazoa; phylum Chordata; order Testudines; family Chelidae; genus Mesoclemmys; species Mesoclemmys tuberculata. The sequence goes on along the minus strand of ML675617.1, from coordinate 22,244,454 downwards.
TTCCGCTACCCCAGGCCTTTTCACTTTTGCCTGGACGCCGTCCGCAGGGTTTCTTTTTTTCTCATTAGTTTTGGAAAGGGCAGACTGAGAATTACTGCAATGCTGCAGACCCTGCTGGGCTCCATCACCAATATGATTGCCCAAGAAGCCATTGGTTTGGCTCTGAGACAGGCTAGCACTTTCAGTCCTGGAATCTTGGGAGCTCAGGCTTCTATCCCATTTGCCCACAGACAATCCAGATGAACTCCCAGAGATGGGCCTCTTATGACCTCGTGACCTGTTGTGTTCCTCTGAAGAGGATTCTGCCTCATTGTCTTGCATTGATGAAGGCCTCCTTAAATAGCCCCTTGTTCCATTGGCAAGATTTATAGACGACACTAAAAATCGAAATCCAACCATTAATAACAAGTAACATTTCGTCTACTACAAATACAGAAATTTTAAGTCAGCTGTTTAACACATCATCATGATTACTCAGGATAACACAAATGGCAATCTGCATTCTTACCCATGAAGTATGGGTGCACACTAGCCACAAACAACATTTACTGTGACACATTTCTTATACAATTCAGTATTTGGAGCATGGTATACAATCCAGTATTGGAGCATGAGCACAAACAAATTCAGAGATTTTCAGGCTATTTCTATACTGTGCCACAGCGTGGACTACAGGTGCGTGAATTGCAGAGCATACCAAAATGTTGTGTCCTAACTGCCCCGTGTGGATGCTGCTGTTGTGAACTAACAGGTACCTAGTTCATGGTCCCGTAGTCCTCTTTCAAACAGGACTATGCTAAGATGACCTAGGTACCTTATAGTTCAGGACAGCAGCATCTACACAAGGTAAATTAGATTGCAGCGCTCTGGTGAGCTCTGCATTTCACATCCCCTGTAGTCAATACTGTGGTGCCGTGTATACAAGCCCTTAGAAAACCTAAATCAGACACTCAGCTCTTCAAAAGGTCATAAAAAGTGTGTCATGAGAGGTTTTAGGGAAGGGGGTGGAAATTAATCACTCCTTTAATGAAGGGTAAAGCAAAGAACAGAATTTGTAATATAAATTTAAGGATATTTTAAAATACCTTTGGAAAGTTTGGGCTGAGAGATAACAAGTGTCACATCTTCAGGCGCATTCTCCAGAATTTCTAATGCTGCATGATGGCTGACACCCTCTAAGCTCATGCTATTCACTGATATTAGACGGTCTCCTGCACAAAAGGATTTGTTCAGATACAAACAATCCAGCATTTCCATTTCCAGACTTCAATGAGGTTGTGAGGTTATATCTCTATGCAGATCTCTGCATTCGTTTTCATTCTCAGTGGTTGACACTGACTGTCAAACTATTGGTCAATAAAATTAAAGGAACGCTGTCAAATTGAAACCAAGACAATGTTTAAAAATGAATTCAAAGTTGTTTCAGGTCCTAAACCTGTCTTTGACTCCTTGATAATTTTGAAGGGATTATAACCACGCTGTTCTCTACTTTATAAACATTTCTACCATCCTTACTGCTGTGTGAAAACCACACAAACAAGAAGGGAAAACTGAATATTGTGAACAAGTGAAATTGGCTCTATTGGGATTATAGAAATGCTATGTTAGGAGTTACATGTGACAACAGTAAGTTAACTTTTTTCAGATAGCAGTGTGATTTTGAGTTGTTTAAAACTGAAATAAGGTAGCCACCAATCGGTGAAGTCAAACATCATCATTTCTTTTTATGAACTGCAATGGTCATACTACTTAAGACTTCTACAGAATCTTTCATTTTCATAGTGCTTAACAAACAACCAATCATCAGTACCTCTGAAGTAATTATCAATATGCACGATCAATGGAGAAACAGGGACCAAAGTGTCCTCCCACAGCCACAGATGGAGTCGGTATTAGAGACAGGACTAGAATGAAGGAATTTCTGGTCCCCAGTCCTTCATCTGGAGCACATCTTCCTCTAAAATGATAACGTACCTGGTTTTAAGGAACCATCCAAGTCAGCTGGCCCTCCAGGGATTACTGAATGAATAAAAATTCCCAGATCAAGTTTTCCAGTCTTCTCCCCACCAACAATCTGAAATCCTATTTTAAAAAAACCAAACACACACACAGAGATGTCAGTCATTCATTCCTTCTTCACAAGTTTGTATTTTGCCTTTTGATACAAAAAATGTACTACTTTAGCAGCTTTTAAGAACATATCTATGTAACAAATAAATCCACGTAAAAGTGACCTGCAAAAGGAAAAGATTGCTGTCTTCTCCATTCTATAAAAACTTTTATGATATGTGAAGAAGGCTTAAAAGATTTATTTCAATAATATTTTCTTTTCTGCTTGAGTTTTATCTAAGAAATTCAGACCTTGTCTAACTTGCTTTCCTGAAAATCTCTAGGAATGACCTGAAAACATGGAAGACCATACATCAGAGATATGAAGGCAGTCTAACTTAATTCACTGAACAGGTTAGAGATATTTTTATATATTTAAAACATTTGGGTTTGCTTGTTTTGTTAATGTTCATTTAACTCAAATGACTGAACAACACTTTGAGGAAATCTCTCTTTGTTAAAGATGTATCACTGCCCTTTCAGTTAGAACTGGACAATCCACATCTGAAACCTGCAACGTGTCTCTCCAGGTAAACCTGGGAAGACTACACTTCATTTTCTTCTTCATTTTGCAAGCCCCCAAGTCCCTTCACACACACACTTCTCTAACCTGTTAAGGTTATCTTCAAGAAATTTATCCATGAGTTTAAGGCTCAAATATAAATAATGTTTCTTCTTGGTATTTTCCCCATTTGGAATTATGCAGTGTTGTTACATTGAACCTACAGAGCCATCACAAAGGACTCCACAAAGGTGGGACAGGTATAAAATTACTCTAATTTTTCATATGGGGAAAATTTGCCCAAGATCACAAGACAGATCAGGGTCTATAACCCAGATTTTTGGTCTCCCACTCCTCTGCTTTAAACCATGAGTTAGCACTCCCTTTCTGATTAAATTTGGTGTTACACAGCAGACGAAAGCAGTAAAATGAGTTCATAATGTCTTCTTTATGTTTTTTTAAAATCTCACACTTGTCCATGTTACCTGAGCACAGACACAAACCTGACAGACACATTTTAGAGCAATTTTAACTTGCATAATTTTGAATGGCATTGAGATTTCTTTTAGCAGGTTACTACCTTACACAACTAATGATGAAATTTAACTGATATGGAGCTTTTCAAAGTTCTTCACAAAGGCAGGTACATATCATTATCTTCATTTTACAGACAGGGAAACTAAAACAGACTTGCCCATGATCCCTCAGCAGAGTCAGGAAAAGACTCAGGGTCCCCAAATTCCAAGTCCAGAGACCTTTCCACTGGCCCATGCAGCCTTCCCCCAACTACGTTTCCTCAGTTAAATAAATAAATAAACAAAAGAGTGTCCATTCACTTTTGTCCTCCATACAGTTACCAGAGCACATGGCTTTAATAACTTACCTAAGCCGTGTTTTTCATCTCTCTTCAGATTCACCAAGGTGATCTCCCTTTCTGGCGAGGACACTGTGCTCTGCCCTGTTTGTAGAGTGTCTATTGAAAAGTCATCATTTGATGATAAAACATATTGACTGGGTATTTGCAAAGTGATGTGCCTATGATGCTCATTTTCATACCACTCTATTTACTGGACTCTTCTTGTAACTCGAAAGGACAGTATCAAGTTTAATAGGCCCAAACATGAGCCTGTCACCATGCAGGGGGTTGGGCTTGGTGACTTCTCAAGGTTCTTTCCAGCCCTACATTTCTATGATTTTACTACCTCCTCCACCCCTCCCCCTACTTTACAGCTGAATTAGAATCCCATATAATTCTCTCTCTTTTTTAAACCAAACAAAATGATTCTTTTTTCTTTCCGCTATGTAAAAAACTATTTCTTCAGGATATACTGTTTGGGATCACAATCTGGCAAGCCCTCTGATTTTGCAACATATAGGCCCCATTCAGCGAAGCCCTAAAGCATGTGCTTATGTGCTTTGCTGAATAAGGGCAAATTTAAGCACCAGGTTAAGTGCTTTGCAGAATCCGAGCTACTGAATTCAGTGGGGGATGTACATGTGGTAAGTTTGCAGGAAAAGGCTCTAAGGCCTGGTCTACACTACAGAGTTAGGTTGATGCAAGGCGTTCTATGTTGACATAACCATGGAAATTTCATCCTGCCAGCGTAACTGCCCCGCTAAGTTGGCTTAATAACTCCACTTCCATGAGCAGCGCAGAGTTAAGGTCGATGTAGGTATGTTGACACAGTGTCAGTGTAGACAGTGTTGCTTACATGGACTGTTATTGGCTGTCAAGAGCCTTCCCACAATGCCCCACACTGACAGTACAATCGATACATGTGCTCCTGGTGAAGATACACTCCTCCCGGACAAGGAGCCAAGCGTGGACTCGCACAAGTGATGTAATTACTGCGGCTGCTATATGTCAGCGTACATTAGGTCAACTTAATTTTGTAGCGTAGACATGGCCTAAGTTTCTTAACTCCAGCACATATACGTGCAGATTTCTTTCTTTGCATTCGCTGCACTTTGCTTTAACCTTACAAATTTTGAATGCCCTCAGATTTTATCCATGTCATTCTTAAATGGACCACGTCAAGTTGGAATATGCCCTAACATTTAGAAATATACCGTTTTGGAAAAAAAAACTGCGTTCCTGTACTGGTGCACAGAGTCACCTAGAAAAGTGCTCTTCTGTCTGCTCCCCCAGCAGACCACAGACAGGAGACGATCTGTTGTAGCACAGATGAGAAAAAGAGCAGCTGCAGGCCACTAACAGGCACCTTGGCTGGGAATAACAGGAGCCATATGTCCTGGTCGAACCCCAGTCCACCAAGGAAGCAGTGGATTGCCTGAGTCACACACAAATGAGGAGTGGGGGGAGCTCTGCCACTGGGACATCTCCTGGGGAGAAGGGGCCAACCTTACCTCCTCCCCAAAGGAGGAAGCCCAACCCCTTTCTGGGATAGGAGTGAGGAAAGAGGACCCACGCCCAGATGAGAGTGGAAGGAGGAAGGAGCCTTTGCCAGAAGTGATGCTCCTCCACCAAGGAGGGATGGAGAAGGAACAGCCAGTGCTGTCAGTGTAAGTGCCTGTTGAGCAGTGGTTGGGGCACGCTACATATCATGTGGGTGTTGTGTTTAGTGCTGGTGGCTAAATATTTGGCGAGTGCTGTGTGTGCGCCGATGGCATGCAATATGTTGTGTTGTGTGGTGGTTATATTTTTGGGAGGGGGTAGGCTGGTCAGGGTCTAGACGAAGAAGAAACCACACTAGTGTCTGGGGGTGTTGTTTGCCCCATGGTAGATGGTGAGTGACTGCTGGATGGGAAAGGTTAAGGTCAAATACAGAGCAGCATGATTCAAATCCAGCAAAACCACGAAACAATTTAACCTTTAAAATAATTAGGTTACATAACACAACTGAAATGCATTTACTCATATTGCCATCACTAATATGGAGGCTGAGGCAGATGCTGTCATTACAATCTGTTCGTACAGAGTGAACAGGGGCTTCCAGAGCAAAGTATCAGCTCTGTGAGGTCACCGTGCAGGTGCGTGTAAAGTAGAAAGTACCAGGACATAGCAACAAATGGCCTTGTTTGGGAAATGCATGAAAACAAGTCATCACTGGAAAAAAACAAAACAACAACAACAAAGAACAAAACAAAGCACACACAAAAAAACCCCACACCACAATTTGAAAAGAAACCTGACTTTCAGTTTCTAACTTATTATTAGCAACATACCCAAGGGAAAACTGACTTCTAAAGAGCATGATTTTTAAGGTGACAGCATCCCTACAAATAACCTCAAACAATACAGGCTGCTTACTGATTATATTTAGTTGTGACCCTTTGGAAAAAATCACTTAAGAAAGTGAGTCAACATCAGCTGTTAGAAGTTAAATTTAAAAAAGTAAAGTGCAACCATCTAATTATCTGAAGTAGGTATCTGATAAGATGATGAAAGGGAGCAAGTGACAAAGATTGCCAAGCAGGCAGAAAAAGCACAAAGCACATGTATTTAAATATCACAGAGAGGTTATTTAGAAACCTACCGTTATCCTTCAGTGGCACTGATGGAGGATTTCCAGAACTATTCATGCTAATACCTGGGATGTAAAAGCAACAATTAGAGATTTCATTAACAATATTTCAACCTTCTTAATAAAACTAAAGTGCTTTCTGGTAATGTATATATACAGTATATGCAAAAGCTGATCCACAATTTACTTATTTATACTGAAGATGGGGAAAGCCAGAGATTTTGATTTAGCAAACTCAATTTACAGGTGCATCTCACTCCTGTAGCAAAGTTTAGAGTGGTGGTGGGTTGGGTTGGAGAAAAAGAGAATTCAATAAAAAACTGAGGGTCTATGAGGCTACTCTCAACTTCATATAAAAAGATAATATTTTTTTTTAAAAATCAATAAAACTTAAGTCAAAGCCTAAAACTATAAACAATATAAACAATGTTCATGAATAACAAATTAATATACATGAGGAAAAGTAATTAGGCTTTTGTACACTAGACACAGGAAAATTGCTCTCTGTTGTTGTACCACAACCATGACCACAAACTGTCCAGGTTGAATTTTTCATTGCATTTTGCATATCCAGATAAACTTCTCAAAATCTACAAGTCCCCTTACGTATTCATAGATTGAAACTGTCCTATTCAAACTGTCATGTCTTTGTACCTTTAAAATATCCCCAGCAATAGGTAATCTACACATAGAGTAGCGGTTTCGTTTTATTTTTTCAAAGTGTCTCTGAGGTTTAGAAAGTTATGTGTAGCCTTCCTCCCCGCAATTCTTGACCAGCAACATTATGACAATACAAACCAAGCAAGTTTTCTGACTTATGTTCTCACTTCTTTTCTCCATCTTCCATCAGAAAAGAATTATTAAGAAATTGTTGGAGTTAAATGGTAAGCCTCAGCTGAATATCTATATAGAAATAGTTTTGTGTCAAGGAATACATCTTCTGTGGATGTTTTAATTTCAAGATGTATTGCTGTACTACAGAGAGCAGCATGAGAGTGACAGAGAACTCCATGGCCACTTCCACTTAAAAATTATTAACATTTAATTCTATGTTCTCTATCCCCTGTTAACATATTGCTTTTGATCCCCATCTTGCTATGGTTGTACACAGGAAACACTCAAGTTAATGGGACTGTGGAACAGCAATTGTATTTTTGCCTCAAAACCCTTTGCAGAATGGTGGAATAAGATTGAGCAGGTCCTTTTGTTACAGGTTCAAAGAAGGATAAGGGTTCTACAACCACCTGCTACAGGAATTTGGTTGTCTTTTAGCTCAGCTATTAGAGGCCTGTGTTGCTGAGGCTGAAGAAACTGGGGAATAATTCCAGCATCACATACATACGTGCGTGGGGCGGGGGGGAAGAAGAGGTTGTGTGTGTGTGAATGTACACACACACATTGATGGTGAGTATCTTTTTAAAGCTTCATAATTCCCCAAAATAAGCAATTAAAGATATAAAATGCACATTGATATAGCAAGAATCCTAATCATTCGGGATTCTAGTTACTAGGGCTTACAGATATTGAGAGAGCTCCATAGGTACTGCTCTGAGATATGGGAAAATAGCTAGAACCCATCTCCAAGAAATCAGTCTTTTCTCCAAAGAACATGCTAATGTGCTGGGAGATGGGGTAAAATGGCAGGCAGGTGATGAAAGACAAAAATTCACAGAGCAATTGGGTGTTCCCAGATGACAGAAAAGGGGTAAGTTCTTGGTGATTGTCCTCACTACGTTGTTGTTTATGACCAGGAAGACAGGTTAAGTGGATTTGATGCCATGAAGTGCTGATTAGGACATCAATTTGCACACGTTTGTTACTTTATGAGAAGGGGATTTTTTTGATTTGTTAAAATATTTAAAAAAAAAAATCAAAGAAAAAATCTAAATGTAAAAGCAACACAAGCCAATAGCAAATAGTTCCTTTAGAGAACTTTAAAGCAACCAGCTAGCCTGTACATTAAAGTCTTATATCAGAAAATAATCTAGTTTACTTAGCAAATAAAATAATAATACTTTTTCTGTCCTGACCTACAACATAAGCTTGACCAGTATCTTCAATGGATGATGAGTCTGATTCATTTTTCCTCCTTTCAAGGCTTCTATTTAAACCTGCAAGAGATTTTGAACTAAACAGGATGGGGAGAGAAAAAGAAGATGAGAGGGAGAGGGAAGATGTCAATGTAATAAAATAACAGCATAAATAATAAATGTGCTAGAAATGAAAACTGATGTAAAAATGTAGATGCATTGCATAAAAAGATAAAGCTGTAGGAAGTGAGAGCAATTCTTACTTGTTCAGTTTTACTGCTCCAGCCACTGACCCAGCATCAGATTTTGGTATCTGTTGAAAGATTCTTCCTATTAACGCCTCCATTTTAAGTGGAGAGGAATCCACTGCGGTGATAACATTTTTCCGATGGGGGTAAATAGAGATCTGACTCTGGCTCAGATCATGAAACGATTTGCTCATGGCTCTGGGTCTTTCCTCCCAAGAAGCTTTCTCATTCTTCTCTTTGGAGCAGCCAGAGAGTGGTTGAAAAAGTGACAGCTCAGAGCAAGAGAGTCTCTTCAGAATTTCAGCTTGAACTGACAAAGGTCGGACTGCGAGCTTGTTCAATGTACTGCTGGCCAGACTGCCCGTGCTGATCGCACGTCCCACATTAAATCCTTTAGCAGACTCAGCGTGAAGGTTCAGACTCCGAAATGAGGCTCTCTCTGCAAGGAAACAGGACTGCTTTACACAAATGATAATACTGCAGTACACTTGTTCTTTTAATGTAACTCCATATGCTGGTGTGATATATTTTAAACAACTCGTGGATATGGGGCACTTTTTAGTGGAAGTGGACTGTATGACTAAGATGGCATGGACTATTTAGCTCAGAGAAGATGGCTTGGATTTAACAACAACATGCTGACCTCAATTTAGTCCATACTTGAGTCAAAAACCCACACAATATTTCGCCTGAATTTCACTAGAAGACTGGAATCTGCACTGCCATCAATGCATAAGAGTTTTAACACAGTGTTGATTTAAATCCCCCCAGAAGCCCAAGAAAATATCCATAAGTTTAGATGACTATTCAAAACTCTCCTCCTCTGTTTTGGGTTCCTCTCCTCTTCATAACCTCCTAATAAATATCTCAATCTCCTTCACCATCAGCCTTCACCACCACCATCCCTCAGCTTCGTCCTCATGTTACACTTGAATAAACAGCAGGATTTTATTCAGGGACAATGCAGTATGCTGCACTTATTATGACTCTTTTCCAACATCTGACTCTTGGCACTTTGCCCCTCCCTTCCAGCAATCATTCAACTAATCCCTGGCTCCCACTCCCTTCCTATAATCCCGTCCACTAGCATTGACATCCCATTGCAATCAGGTTTTTCATTCTTTGGGATGTCCCCAATCAGAGACGCCCCAAAGTGCATTGGCATAGAAGAGAACACAAGTGTTCTGCGGATATGCTGACTTCTGTAACAGGATTCTCTCAGTAAGAGGGGGAAAACTGGGATCTGGAATTTAGGGGGAAAGAGAAGAGTTAAATAAAGTCAGCTGCTCAGAACCCATTATAGACCATGAAGTTCTGAATTCAGTTCAGAGCAAAGATTGAGATTCACCCCTCCTTTATTTACATGTGCTACTTCAATTCATGCTCACTGGTGTTCTGCAGATACATCCTCCTCACACAGGTGAGAAATATGATGCTTAAGAATGGAGAGAAACCTAGATCATACAATTTCAACTCCCTATGATTTGATGGGAAAACCCTGTTTCTCAACTGATACAGTACACCCATTAAATATTACTATTAAAGTACTGTGGTCACCATTTAAAGTCTATTTGGCAACTGTTATCACACAACAGCGGTATCTGAAATTCCACATTTTCCTCTGATTCTTAGAACATGAAGTAGCTGTGATAATAGTTTAGCATTCTCTATAAAAAGCATACAGACACACAAGGGAAGATTTATTTATCCAAGGCACAGTTGGCAAGTTTATAAAGGACTGTGCACTTATGTTTTTCTTAAAATCGTCTGATATCTGCTGCTCCAAAGATCTCTTCTAGTGTTCATTGAGTGTTTTGGTGGATTACCTTGAAGAAGAACTGTCCTAATAGCTTCAAACTTCGCATCATGTTCTCTGATTCTGCCAGCCCTGTGTAGGGCTGTGTCCACAGTGACGGTGGCAAATTCGCCACCGTCAGATTGACCCTCTGGATCGACTGAGCGGTCTGTGTAGACCCGCACAGTCGATCCAGCAAGCGATGCAGGAAAACCACCCCGGTAAGTGGCGTAGCACTGCGTTGAAGGGAATGCAGTGTGGACGGCGCGTGGAGGAGACGCTGCAAAGTCGACGGAAGATACGCAAGTGATCTACGTCACTTGCGTATCTCCTGTCGACTGCCGCCGAATCACAAAGGTAAGTGTAGACTGGGCCTAGGACTTTCCCAAAGTCCTGCTAAGACTCTTAAATGCTTATAAACGCACTCTAATCAAGTCTTCTGTCTCTCTTTTCCCCTAGGCTAAAAATACTCAAGTGCTTGAAGTCTTTCCTCATAAGACCGACTTAATCCTTTACTAATCTGTGCAGTCCCTCTATGCACCCTTTCAAGAATTTGAATCTCCAATCTTTAAACTTGTGCCCAGTATCATACACAATATTCCAAGTATATTTTTACGAAGGTTTTGCATAACAGAAACCATTATGTCTCAATTTATAAAATAATCTCCCTTCTTATGCATCGTAAGACCTTGTTAGCTTCTTTTTTATTTTTGGCAGCCATCACACAATGAAGTCTTTCCTCTGAGCTATTGTCTCCCCCTTCTTACTCAGCAAGAATGTTGTTCAAGGTGTTCTGTGCTCTCGAAATACATTATCTTACATTTACATGAAAACCCCATGCACTCTAATCTTCTGCTCCCCTCCCTAGCTAGCTGAAATCCTTCTGCAGCAAGTCAATAACTGCCATGGTACTGTATACGACATTCCTCTCATATATGTGTCTCTTCTCAAATCTATCAATAACTCATCTGTTTTAATAGCAAACATTAACTGCCGGTTACAGCATTAAGTTTGAAGGAAAACCACTTGCACCCATCATCCAAGGGGTTCCTTTTTTCTTCTTACCCTTCATACCAATTAGCTGGTTGTAATTAATATAGCTAGTTCAGTACTGATGCCAGTACCCTTTATCTTACTATCTTCCCACGAGAGACTTTATCAAATGCTTTGCTAAAACCAAGATACATGTCAAGTGGTCTCCTTTTTGACATCATACATTGGTCATAGCCTCATTCAAATCCATATTTATAACTTCCCAGCAACTTGGGTCCATGGAACACTGTCTAATGATAGTGGCTACACAGATGGCCTATTAGAGTTAGTATCATCTATTGTTAATTTGTACTATTAAAAAACAACCCTTAACTAAGGATGTACACTTTCTATTATAGGCACCTTGTGTTACTATTACAGCCACCTACGTCTTCTCTCTCTCCCATTTTGTGGAGTCCTACATCCACCTGTTATGTCCTGTTCCCTATTTAGATTGTAAGGTCTTTTGGACAGGGGCTTTTAGTTTATGTTTGTATTGAGCCCAGCATATTGGGGTGGAGATCTTGATGGAGGACTCTTAGTACCGCTGCCATAGAAGGAATATTAATAATAATAATGCACTATTTTCTTTATCTGATTTGTGGTTGTTTTACTTTAAACTGTATGTTGTTTAACAGCTCTCTAAAACTTTTTGGATAATTCTGGATACTATATCATTTTATATGTTTTTTTATTAATTCTGTAGGGTATGCAGGTTGGGCAATCAATCTAAAAGAGTCTCCCAAAACATATTAATAGTTGCACTGTGAAACTGTGGAGGAAAGTATGCTTTTCCTCTACATTAGTTTCATTTTTCAACAAATGGAATTCTCTTAGAGACTTAATTTACTTGTTCAGAAATGATGGATGAATTGCCAGGGCTCTGAATTCACAGAAGGCTGCTGTGCACACAAGCAAAACAAATCTATTAGTCGCCAGACTCCCATAACAAAACACAAGCTGTGTGTGTAAAAGTCACTGAGTCTGGCTGGACAAGAAAGCCTTGCATGCAGTGTCTCCTGTGCTTTTTAGAATAAACTGACATTGCGTGAGAGTATGGCTCGAAGGCCTTGAGTCATTTTGTTCCATTTCTTTGTGCTAAATGGTCTGCAGTGTCTGACAGAACAGAAAGGCTTTGCACAGTTGCCATGGTCAACTCTCTCTTTCATTAGAGATCAGCATTTATACAGCAATGACGCTGATCTCTCTTAGGCTGGTGTAAATCTGGAGTACAGCAATTGGCTGTATAAGGGAGATCTCTCTGCAGACTAACTGAAATGTAAAACAAAATAAGAATGGACAAAATAAACTGAACAAAATACCACTTTGGAGCCTCTATAAAAAGCCAGCTGACCAACCAGGTTGTGTTCTAGGTAGAAGTCAAATAAACATCACTTACTGATTTCAATGAGGAGAGCATTGTTCAACCCAATTTAAATTACTAATCTACAAAGGAATTATTTTCTTGCATTTTAGCCACTCACATTTGATTAATTGGCAACTAGTTTCTGAAGAAACCAACTCACATTGAGACAGTACTTTTTTTTATGGTTGTATTAGTAATAGGAAAGTATCTTTAGCTTTTTTTTTTTAAACACGCAAATGGCCAGAAGCAAGGAGAGCCAGCACCATGTGACCAGCCAACTCTCTTCAGATCAGTTTGAAAACTGCTGACCTAGTACGTTTTCTTTAGAATACCTTTCCTCCAAATATAGAGGTATGTCTATGGGGCTCAATGGAATTACAACAGCACTGGCACCATTTTTTAAATATACAGTTATCATTCTTAAAACAGAAAACCACGGGCCTTACCAATGTCCTGAGTGTCTTGGTTGCTCTGCCTGGCTCTCATCTGTAGCTGGAACTTGTGCTGGGAAGAACAGAGGTGCAGGAGGTACTGACAAGTCTTACCAGTGTCAGTCTGGAATGCATGCTTTATACCATCTGACACGTTCTGCAGAGTTATTTTCTTTTTCTACAAGATGAAAATCAGATAATAAAAATCTTGCTGTTTTTCAGCATTGCGAAAACATAACATGTTTCTTTGCAAACAGCTGCCAGGAAATAAGACTTAGTAAAGCAAACTACATTAACCAGATTAATTTTAACATACTGACAATTGTATCTATATAAAATGATGTTAGGTTTACACAGTGACATTACTGCAGCAAAAACAACAAGTATGTAATATCTCAACCAGCCCAAATTACAATATCTAATTCACATCTTACTGCTGGGTCAGCAACAAATTCTACTTGCAGGATGGGATTTTGAAAAGCCCCTAAGGGAATTACAAACCCATCTGCCATTGAAAGTCCATGGAAGTTGGGTGTCTATATCATTTTCATAATTATGAAAATCTTAGCTGGTGTCTCAGGCCTTATCTTCACTACAAAAAAAAAAAAAAAAAAAAGACGTGTTCTTAACTTGATTTAGCTAACTCGAAGTAAAACCTTAGGGAAGACTTTGTAGTTTTCACACAAGTTAGCAGATTGATTTAAAGACTTTTCTTCTTTGTTTATCAATAGCTCTGTTAAAAGACTAGAGCTTGAAATTCCAGACCTGTCAACACCTGGTTAAGCATTTCTTAACCCGTTACACCAGCTGAATGTGTCTCCATTAAGTGGTGTATTTGCTAATATTGTCCTGATGAAGCATCAGATATTGCCATTCATTATCATTTAACTAAATTGCTCCTGGAATCAACATAATCATAAATTAGCATAAGTGGATTTCCTAAGCGTGTGGAGTACAGTGTATTTGTCACTCAGTCTACTATCTTGAAAGTCTGGCTCCGCTCAGCCGTCTGTGCCGCATCTCGCACTCTGGGAGGAGTGCCCAGCCTATGGCCATAATAAGTGGACAGCCTTTCTCCTTATGCTCAGGACGGATTCTTGCCTATATTTGGAAGAACTTCCCTGTGAGTGTGTGGAAGCAACACTCCCTGGGAATAGGGCTTTCCAAGGTACTGCTTGTAAACGGCTAAGTGAGCCTAGAGCTTTCTTTGGAGTGGGGAAGGGGAATGTGCCATTCCCACCCTGAAGTTCCTGTTGCCAGCTGCATTGGAGTGGGGTTACAAGTGCATTCCTCCCTTCCCAGGCAAACCTTGGAAAACAGAGATGGGGTGGGGTGGGGCAGATGAGTCAGCCACACCGAGAAAATGGAAAGGAAAGGAACAGATTCATAAGTGCCAAGAAAGCCATGGTGATATATTTAAGGGCCCTAAAAGGGCTGGGAAAAGTTGTTTTACAGGGGTTTACAGGGCCCTTGGGAGAGCTGGGCAGATTAGAGGGACACAGGGGCAGTGGTATGCCCGGGGGGGGAGAGAGTGTGAGATTGGATTTACTGGAGGAACTGAGGTTTGGGAGACCATAGGGCACTGAAGTTAGAAGGAGCTAAGCTAGGAACTCAGATGACTTTGGAGGTTAAAGAGAGAGAGCAGTGGCTGAGGAATGAAACAGGATTCAAGTTGAGATACAAGTGAGAGGGCTACAGGTTTTGGAGAAGGGTTTGGTCACACCAGGTGGAGAAATTTGAGGCAGCAGAGGGCACCTGCAGACGAATGACAAACATGCAGAGATGGTCCCAGAGTAGGGAAATTAAACAACAAAGGGTGCACTTGGAAGGGAGGGGGATGCTTAATAAGTGTAATTCCTGATAAAATCAAAGCCCAGCAGACCCTTGGGCTGTGCTGAGTTTGGAGCTCCTGTGACATACAGGCCTAACAACGCAGAACCTTAAACAGCAGGACACACAAATTAATGCTGTGGAGGTGGAGCTCCACATTTGCATATCACACTGTAAAACGCCAATTTCTTGGTGCAAAAATAATTAACACAATGCAGACATACGCTGAAGGAGATTTTCTTTGTTTCTCTCCATGGGAAGCGAAGTACGGGTGTGCGGACTCCATTGTGAACTTCAAAAATAAGGACTCCCTTGGAACACACTCCCAGTAGGATTCCAGTTTGGGATTTCTTCTCAGGCAACACTCGATGAAAATGAACACCATATTCTGTCAGCCTCTGGCACATCTATATAGAGGTACATTTATGAGAACATGAAGTTAAGGATGCTAGAAAAATCTATAGGGGCAGTGCCAAGTTAAAAAAAAATCATACAGGCACACTTTACATTAAGGTTCTATTTATACAGGATTTATAGAAGTTATAAACATGTTACAAACATGAGCAGTGTGTGTTATAGATTGTTGTGAGCTCATCAATAGAAGGTGTTATAAATGGTTATAAGATATGGTAATATACGATCTTTAACAATTAACCAACTGCCTATTTAAAAAAATCTATTAAATATTTATTGAACTATTTACAAGTGGAATATTAACAAAGTTTTAACAATCACATTTACTCTTATTTATTTATGTTTCTAACACCACTTTGCATTATTTGAAATGAGGTGGTGCCAAACCTTTACACCTCACTGGAGACTGCATAGTTTGAAGGTGTCCCTCTTAAACACATCATGTGATTATGAGAGAATTTGGGCAAACCTCTAAAGATATGTATGCAGATTAGGGACATGAATCTTCTTTTACATGCTTGGCTGAATGCAAGCTGGAAAGCCTTTTGCTACAATTTGCATCCTTCCTGGTGACAGATAGCTTCCCAAAACATGCCAGCCTTGAATTAGGAGTTCCCATCACATACTATTTTCCTAATCTGGATACAGACCAAGTTTTGGGTTTTTTCTGTTTGCAGTTTTCAGTGACGCTTTCTAATGCTAAACCTTTGTCTTGCCTATGCTCCTCTGTTCAGTAGTGTCCTGGTGCATTATAAGACCACTGAATAGTCATTTAGGAATCAATACTGATCCCATTGAAGTCAATTTCAAAACTCCCATCCACTTCAGTGATGAGAATTTCAGTGGGCCCTTAGAACAGGAGAAGTAGCTAACTCTACAGTCATGTTTCAAAAATTGTTTCCTTTCTAAACTATAATAAAATATGCAGATGGCTGTATGCAATCTATCACCTGTCAAACATGAGTGTATACATTAATATATACCAGCTAAATTAAAGGTGATCTGCAAAGGAAAATAAAGAAAAAAATTGGAGTTAAGTGCCTGTGAAATATTTTCAGTACTCCCTGCTTCTCTGAAGGTGTCCTGAAAGGCATCATACTAGGATATCCTAAACAACATGAATAAAATGAATTGCCATAAGACTTCTGGTTATTTATATCACATCACAATCTGGGATACCATTAGTCAACAAATTAGTACAAAAATGATTTCAGAAAGGAGGAAATATATAATCTAAGAGTTTCTTTTATAATGGTACACAATTCTTTAATACGTGATGACATTTTAGTAATGCACCCAGTGAAACAGCTCATGGAAGAACATTAAAGACTTTTCTTCATCAGCTACAATTTCCTGTCCTCATTTTTAATATTTGTATCTTTTAAGCAGATCCTCTTAACTTTTGCCCCTTGCCACTGCTATTTTTGAAGACTATTTCCCTTTGTTCTCCATTTCAGTTCCAGGCTTTCATCTATCCCATACTCCTTGTATGGGGAATCTCACATGAACACAGGGTAACTCAAGAGCTGCTGTGACTCACCTTCAAAAATTCTATCTCTGTTTCTTTCTCAGAAGCACCCACGTAAGTGCTATGCAGTTTGGGCAGCTCTTCTTTGACATAGGATAAGTCTAGTTTTTCCATCACTCTAGCAGGCAGGTAATGTTCTAGTCTAAAATAGGACATGCCATGCACCTAGAAAATGAAGCATTTTTATTTTTCATGTTATTGCAAGAATAACAATCATTTGTGTGTATGTGGGGAGGGGGAGAGGAAATGATAGGCCTCAGCTAAAACCCTGCATCTGAACTTTCAGACGGAGTAGGGGAAGGACCAGAACTCAGAGCTAGAGCGAAATTTCATTTTTGGCCCTGCTTTCTATTTTACTCTCACTGGGATTATATAAGGTTTGAGCCAATACATATTAAATGGCCAAACTAAAACACTGGATCCAAACACCTGCAAACACTGGAAGGGAGAATGGGTTCAACACTAGATGCATATCTGAGCTCTATGGCACAGGTTCAACATGCAAATCTGAACTCTATAGCTGAGGTCCGTATCTACATGAAAGCACATCTGTGTTCTGTCTCCACTAGACTTCAAAACAGTATAACTACTACCAACAGCAGATCAATTGAACCTCCAAAAAACTGAAACCTATTCAGTCCTGAACTACACCACGGAGCATGTGCAGCAGCTGAACAGCAGAAAGAGCAGCTGCCCACAGATATAAGTACATCCTACCTCAGCCTGGTAATCTCCATACTCAGCCTGAAGGGCTAGGGATGCTAGCAGTAAAGCAGTCTCATCATCACAATGCATCCTTTCCTCCAGGAGATCTTTCCGTAGCTGTAGATAATACTGGTGAGAGGTCAGTGTGTGCCTGGGGAAAAAACAACAAACAATATTGCTCCTTTCAGCAAGGCTTCTAACATTGTGCACACAACTTGAGGAGTGGGGGGAAATTAAAGGGTGGAGAGGACCTAATTAAGAGGATGATGAGAAAATAATGTTTGCATACTCACTGTATCAGACTGACATCATCCATGAAAAACTTAATGCGAAAGAACATGGTGAAGTTGATTGTGACTTTGCTCTTTTTCTTAGGTTCCTCTTTCCAACCTTCTGGGGCAACTTTAGTTAGTTTTAAGTCAGGATCAATGAAAAAAAATTCATTGTCTGCAACATGGGTGAGAGGAAAGCATTTGCATAAACTATCAGAAACAGACACTTTCTCCAGCTGCAGAATTAAGATCAGCCTTACAATTTTGCAGTTTATTCTTCATTGTTAATATTGTATCAACTAGCAGAGAATTATACTGCACAATAGAATGAAATTTCTCATTAACAGGATGACTGAATGAATGGCTTAGTGGTTAGTAAGGAGAGAAAGTCTTTCACCACTTAAAACTCAACCTGGGATATAGAGACAAAGTATTTATAGTCCTGACAGCTATTTGGTGGCATACATGAAATGAGTTTGGAGATCTTAATCCATTTTCTTATGGTCAGAAATTAACATTACAAAACCCAGAACCCTGCGTATGCGCTGGAAAATTTCAGTTTGCTCTCTAGAACTTAAATGTATGGAAGAGACCATAGTATGTAAAAACCTTAACACACTGAACAGGACTGGTTGGACCCCCGAATGCCTGTTTTGTGAGAAATTCCACAATGTAAAAAAAATCTTTCTGAATAAGCATTCCTGGAAAAATGGGAATTCCAACATTTCACCTAGAAAAATTCTAAAAAATATTTCATTTTGACTTCTCTAAATGTTTCCCAGGCTCTCCAAGCTGCTCGGAGCCCTGTCAGACCACGAGGTGGTGAGATAGGAAGCTTGTGGAGTCAGAAGCCTAGGAGCCCCATGGAAACCTTATTGATTTCTGTCCATTTTGGCCAAATCAACACATTCCTGGGGAATGTGTTTATTTTTCTGAATCGGCATTTTCCAATGGAAAGATGTTTTGCTGAACACTTTCTGACCAGCTCTTATGTTGAATCACTAATTACCTCTCTACACAAGTAGCCATTCTGATATCAATGGGAATACTTGCATAGTAAGGTTCTGCTCAGGAAGAGTAATGTTAGAAGAATGGGACCATAACAGAGCATCTTGATCAGACCCAAATCCGTCTCCAAGAGGTCTGTGTTGACCAGAAACATACAAAGTAAAAGACAGTTTGGCAGAGGGAAGAAAATGAAAAGTAAGAAAGATAAAGAGCCACCCTGATACTGCTACTGTTATTCAAAATGAGTAATACCACACTAATTTAAGCAAATTAATCTGTTCATGGAGTAACGTACTACACCACTCAGTGTGAGTAAGGGTGGCAAAGCCTGACCCTAAATGGATTTATCATAAATTACTGCTCTGGTCTCCCATCCATCTTAAATCTTCCTTTGTCTGTCTCCAACACAGCATATTTAGCCAACTCTAATAACTTTACATTTCCCCAATTAAATTAAAACATCACTCTTACCTTTTAGGATAGCCAAGCCAAACAAGTGATGCTCCACTAAACCAATATGGGCTACCACCATATCAAAAACATCTTTGCAGATAGTTTTGGTATCACAGGTCAGCTCCAGCCTCTGCCCACTCAGAAGCATTATGTTTACTTTCCGCCTGATATCCTCATTCTTCCCTTTCTTAGTCTGCATTTTGTAAAATAAAGTATCAGATCATTCACTTGTATCATAAAGATGTATTAATGGTTTAATATATTCCTACTACAACTGATTGCTCAATAGACCATTTCTTACCAAGATTGACTTCGGGAGATCCAAGGAGATGAATGGCTCAATGGTCATTTTCATAAACTCAGGGCCAAAGAAATTCTGCAAATCACAGAAGTCTAAATTAACTCTTTGTGTCCCTACAGCCAGAGACTGAGAAGCAATTAACTCTTAAAAGGTGAGCTGCAAAGCTGAAATGAACAGCAATTTAAATCCAGAAACATATGTTGAATTGCTCCTGGCAGCCTGGTGAGTTGGAAGAATTCAACCTTGTCAGGATATGACAGGAGTTATGCTGGCAGCTATGGCAACAAGATTTCCTGTGCAACCTTATTTATATATTTCAATATTACATACATCCAATTTACTCCTACATGCAAAAGAGCACATGCCTCAAAGCAAGACACAGTTGTCCTAATTGTTTGCTTAATGATCTCTGTGCTGTCGGAACACGTATGTATCTTATCCGTAGTATATGGAATGCCTATAAAAATGATTGACAAATGCAGAGCGTACCAAAATAGCAGGGATGAATGAACCTTAAAAGAGTGCTTTTAGTGCTATTTGCAGTGAAGTGATTAACAGCTGTGACATTTAAGTGGTGAAGATATGTTTTCTAACTTAACATCCCATTAAGCTAAATAGATCTCTTGATGCTGTTTTAGAATGCATGGCTACAGACTCCACAAGATCTCAGAAGCCCTGACGTATATGAGGGCTAGCTTTCCAATTAGAAAAACCAGCCAGTATTTATGTTGTCAACGGCAGCTTCGATTCTGGACAAACAAAGGTGACTTTGGAATTCTAAACACCATAGACTTGCATTTCACTCTTTAAAGTAAGTTGAAGCAATGCTCCACCAAAACAAATATCAAGAATGCAAATGTGTTAAAATGTTACCCTCAGTTTTCTTTGGGTCATGGCTGTTTCCAGCGCTATTTCTCTCAGAGGATCTCTGGTGATGTCGAGCGTTGATGTCCTAACCAGATCTCCTGGGTAGAGACTTAGTCGAGACTGCCTAAGAGCCATTCGAGCCTGCAGCTGTATCATTTCCTCTTCTTGACGCTTTAACATTATTTCTTGGCTTATTAGACTGCCTTCAGGTGCTGCTGCTTCACACTGCCTACTTAGTTGGAGGGGAGGAAGAGATCCAGTTGTTAAAATACCATTAAGCCCTAAGGCACCATGGGGATGGGTACAGAGTATGAACCTAGATATGTAGACAGACCAGACAAAGCAGGACATTTGGTGTAATTATTTAATGTGACATGGTATTTATTCAGCAACTGAGGAATTAAGGCAGCATGTTCCTGGACTGAAACAGCCTCCAGCAATATATCAATCTGGAATATATCTGGAAAAATACTCCATGTTTCCACCACTGTTTGTCATTTTTGTATGGGAATAAATAAGTGCTCAATTGCAGTCTTTCTACTAAAAACACAATGCCAGCAACCACTTCATAGCTGAAAAAACACAGTGTTTTGAAAAAGATAAGATTTCTCTTTTCGAGCAAGAGGAGCAGGTAAGTATATTTTAAAATATGGTATTTAAAAGGGATCTGAATGCGTAGGTTAGATGGCACTTAACAGCATATATAATGATTTCAACTATATTTCTGTAGCAAGTTTCTATTAGTTACTTACATGGTACTGAACTGTAAGACAAAAAGGTATTGCTTGATACACATATAGTTTAAAACATTCGGCATCCAGATTCCTATAAAATGTTACATTTTAAAATTCATAGACCTGCTCACTCCGTTGAAAGAGAGATCTTGTCTTTTAAAATCCTACAAATCAAACTTGCCCTTTTGTTTTTTGTTTGCTTTTGAGAATTTTTATTTAACTAAGAGTCTGGAAAAGAAGAGAGACTTTTATCCCAAGTGGTACTTGGGAAAGACTCAATGCCCAACCCATCATCTGAGCGCAGAGAAAGCTCTGAATCCAGTACTCTAGCCATCCAAGGAGCTCGCCAGGAAAAAGAGAAAAGAACTAATTTTCTTAAGTCAAAAAACAAAAAACCCAAACCCACAAAACACAAAAACACACCAAGAGCAAACAAACAAAACAATCGCCACAGGAAGGAAAAATATCCTTTTTTGTGCAAAAGCCATTTTCAGTACTTCTTTATACATCAAAAAGGGGTCCAAATATAATGGGTTCCTTTTCTTTCGCAGGCTGCCTACTTGGGAAGAATCAAACGTGTGTGGTATATATCCGCGGGGCTCATAGCCACGACATGTCCATTTGTGTAAAGCACCCTAGGCTGCTCCCTCTACTGGGAAGGGGAAATCCTGTAGTAGGTAAGAAGTCTGCTGGCCTGGTCCCCGCATGTATGCACATGGGTGGGGCAGAGCACAAGGAGCATTTCCCTCCAAAGGTACATGTAACACTGAAAATTAAGCTGTAACTGTAGTGCAAGCAGGCAAATCTAACTAGCACGGGTAACAATAGTAGTGATGTGATAATGGCAGAGGTTTCAGCACAGGTTGGCTGCCCCAGTACAAGCCTGAGCATATACTTAGGTTGCTAGCCTGCACTGGGGTCCATGCCGCTGAGTCTTCTCTGCTATTGTTACTCATGCGAGCTAGATTAAGGCAAGCACCGGTCGAACAACCTGCAGTACAATTACACCTTAAATTTGCACTGTAGAGATACATCAAGAGAGCTCCCTCGGGCACGCTGCCTTCCTGAAGTTTTTGCTGGGGCACCAACTAATCCCTTGGATGTCATTATCTCACTCATTCTCCAGTCCCCCAAACAGAAAGAAACAAAATACCCCACACTCTGTCTCTCTATTTCTCTCTCCAGGTCCTCTTTACACATCATAAAGCAAATAAAAAGCATGCTCACAAGATTATTACATTTTTGTGACACTGTACTTAATATCTTCCATTATTATTTATTACTATCAAGAGTAATCACACATCATAAAAATCCAGTCTTTCAGACTAAAAACTGATTGACAGCCTTCTAAGGCAAGGAAAGAATATTGTATGTAGTTAAACTTAAAAAATTTTAATTGTTAGATCTAAAAAGCAGACTTATTTAGAGCAGACAAAACCAGCAGTTATTAAGATAAATTTGTGTGTGTGGTTTGAGGAATATATATATATATATAACTCTTCTGCAACAGTGATTCTAATGAATAAAATGCTAAGAACAGGGCAACTGAGTCTACTTAAAACGGATATTCTATTAAATCTGTTTCACTTGGACATTAACTGGCATAGAAAACTCTCACAACAGGAGGGGTTTAAACAATCAAAACTGTGTTCAGTCATTTCTGAGTTACAAGCATTCTAACAAATTGTTTAAGATGCTAACTGGCATGTTCCTTTAAATGGATGGTTGGGTGAAAAAATAGAGTATTTACAGAAAAAGCTGCTTACTTAATCACCTATTTGCAGCATTCTGTGACTTCCATTGTATTGTTTCCCCTCTCACATCTGAATGCTTTGCTCCATCCTACAGCATTCCTAAGCAAATGTTCATGCAGAGTCAAGTAATGAGATAAGGCCTCAGTCCAGCCATTATGTACAGAGAAGTCCCATTAAAGTCCCCTGCTGTGGAACTGTTCACAGTGGACAAAGTTAAGCATGTATAAATATAAGCCTTGGTAGGATCAAGGTTTAAGGTTTTGGGATTTTCTAGGTGAGAAAAAGATATACACCTATTTATTTTTGAGCTCCAGCATGTGCTTAATACATTGAGCAGACCCACCACATTTTTATTCAGAGTCGGGTTTTTTTTTAAATGAGAGCTTGCAGCCATAGTGGGCAAATGCAACACCTGTGCAGATGCAGCAAACTTACCTACCAAGGTAAATGAGCTACAAACTGAGGAAGCTAGTTTTGCAATGGAGGCATTCTGTTAAATGGAGAGGATGGCACTGACCAGCATTTGTAAAGAACTTGGAAATGTACAGCTCTCTGTAAGTACCAAGTATTATTATTATGTCAAAAATCCCCTGCAGCGCAACAACATTGTATAACCGCGTGGTCCAGGGCCACAATGTCAGCCTGGATTTTCAACCACAACCCTGAGTTTCTTAGTCTGTGATCTTATATCAGATCTCAACTAGTTACTTCTTAACCCAGGGCTGGTGGATGACAATCAATTGGCAGATTAATTCCTGAAACAGTGGGAAATGAGTTAACTCATC
Organism: Mesoclemmys tuberculata; assembly: GCA_007922155.1. NCBI lineage: Eukaryota > Metazoa > Chordata > Testudines > Chelidae > Mesoclemmys > Mesoclemmys tuberculata. The sequence continues at coordinate 22,220,805 of ML675617.1, read as the reverse complement.
ATCCAATGTACTTACCAAGAAATTACCAGGTATTGGATCAGAGAAAAAGAAAGCTGGGGAAAGGGATGAATTAGGTTTTATCTAATGCAGCAGAAGGGTCAGGAGCAGAGCTGATTGAGACTAGACATAATGGGAGGGAAAGAGCTGGAAATGGAAGCTATCAGATACTTGGAAAGGAAAGGCAGCAGTGGGGCAGGGAGTAGATTCACATCGGCTGCTGCCCCTGGAAAGAGAAAGGAAGACGAAATAAAGGAGGGGAAAGAAAAGGAAGAAGAAAAGAGGAAAATAGACACAAAGGATGAATACACATTGCTACGGTAGTGACAGCATTCCAAAAGGCTTAGAGAACACTAGCAATACCCATCACAGAACACGAAAAGGATTAAACATATTCTTAAGCAGTTGAAATGTCTGTGGTTTCTGCTAGCTTATTACTAGATCAGCCCATCTGAACAGCACACTTTTGATTGGTAAAGTTGTTCAGAATCTTCAGCCTATCTTCTGACACAATCCGTATTTTCTATTATCCCATGTTTTGCACCTATTCCAAACCTTCTCTTATATAATGTTTGCTGCAAGGATAATTAAGCAGGCTGCCCCTAAGTACATACTACGAGGGCACGAAATTTTATGAACAAGATACAGAGCTCTAAGTTTGTATAGAGATATTATATCTCAGCTGTTATGAATGGGACTCATCTACTGTGATTGAATTACTTCATTAACACATGCACTCTTTACTGTGATGTAACTCACCCATCATTGCATGTGTATATATACCTACCTAACTGAAGTTTCCACTCCAGGCATCTGATGAAGTGGGTTTCTGCTCACGAAAGCTTATGCCCAGATAAATGTGTTAGTCTTTAAGGTGCCACAGAATTCTTGTTATATCTAAATAGTGTCACTCAAAACAACGAAAGGGACCACTATAACATAATAACTCATATACTTATAGTATCCTGAACTCATACAACAAAGAAAGAACTAACAATCACATGCAAGGATTCCAGTCAATCGGGCATTTTTCATGGGTGAATGAATAGGGCAGGTTGAGTTACAACAAAGGATGGTGTAGCATTGAAAAAATTAAAACCTGGCAGTCTGCTCCCCTTAGAGAGGTGGGGTTTCGTGGGACTTTTTTTTTTTTTTTTCCAGCATTGAAATTTACTTCAGTAGCTGTAAATTTCCATAATACAAGGAAGTGCATCTGAACTCTGAGAAATGTTTTTGTAAAAATGGCACCTTCTTACTTAACAGATCTGTAGGAAATTTTATGGCTGCTTTTTACACTTCTTAGCACTGCAAAGTCCATACATCTATTGGAGAGTGAACTGCTTTATATTCTGCCTCAGACAATCAATAATAATCATAGATTCATAGGACTGAAACGGACCGCGAGATGTCTTCTAGTTCAGTCCCCTGCACTCGAGGTAGGATTAAATATTATCTAGACCAGCGGTTCTCAACCTGTGGGTCGCGACCCCGGCGGGGGTCGAACGACAAAACACAGGGGTCGCCTAAAGCCATCGGAAAATACATATTTCCGATGGCTTTAGCCGCTGAGAAGTCGCGCTACCATCTGTAGCAGCGCTATTCAGCTGGAACGCACACCGTTATGGATGCGCGTTCCAAACTGAATGCCTGCGCGCATGCGCAGACGTGATTGCATCATCCGTCCGGGGCCTAAGGGGCGGAGGAAGCGGGGGGAACGCTCCACAGTCCATAGCAGTGCATTACGTGTGTCCGGCGCTTGCTGACATCATCAGTGGGCGGACGCAGCAAGCGCTGGAGGACAGAAGCCTAGGAGGCGGAGAGCCAAGAGAGCCTGCGAGACAGCCTGCTGGTGTAAAAAAGGTTAATAATGTAAAAACAGTACACACACCATACACACAATACTGTGTAAGTGTAAGGTGCTTTGTGTGTAATCATTATACAATGAGAATACATAATGCATATCAGGTATTTACATTCCGAATCATAACTGTAGCAAAATTACAGTTTTGAAGTAGCCACCAAAATTAGTTTTTGGTTTGGGGTCACCGCAATATGAGGAACTGTATTGCGGGGTCACGACATTAGAAAGGTTGAGAACCACTGATCTAGACCATCCCTGACAAGTATCTGTCTGACCAGCTCTTAAAAATCTCCAATGACAGAGATTCTACAACCTTCCTCGGCTATTTATTCCAGTGCTCAACTACCCTGATTGTTAGGAAGTTTTTCTCTCTATACATTATATATGCATACATTGCATGCATGTGCAAATGTATACAGGCATGTGACACAATGTGGATCTACTCAATTCCTGTAGAATGTCTCCTACACACCAGTACACATCCCAATAAATAAAAAGTTTTATATGGAGTAATATAATTTCACACAAAATACATGTGTAAAAATGTTACAGTTGCCAAACAAAGCACTGAAACGTTAGGAAATGTCAAAATTAAGATTGCTCATGCAACTTTAATTCTGCTCCTTTGGGCACATGTGTTAAGACACAGTCTTTAATTACAAGATCATCCATTTGTCCATAGGACCATGGCCTCATTCAAGGCACTGAGTGCCTGGTGCACAATGCATGACGTAGATGTTCAATTTTTATTTTAATCTCTCTGTTCAGTGTGTGGCTCTCTGTTTCAGTCACTGCACACCATCCTAGACATGAGGAATTCTCTGGTCCTTTAGGGAGCTCTGCTACATTCATTGAAATGGCTCCCATTTCCATGTGTCCTTTCACTTTCTGCCTGGGATAAGATAGGACTGATCTGCATGCTGTGCCCTAGTACGTATGTGGCCACAAACATCTTATAGAATGAGGCAGGGAACCTTCTACCAATATACCCTGTACAGTTGAGGCCAAGAATTGTTAAAAAGATATTTTCCCACTCTTTTATTGCACAAAAAATATCTGAACCACTTTTGGTCACACTTTGCAGAGTGAGTTGTCATCTGGCAGAGACCAGACATGAGAAATTTAAGTCTGAAAGGTGAAAGTTTGTGGAAGTTATAAGCAAGTGGAAAAAAAGATGGCACTTGAGAATGGAAACCCTTACACAACCTTAAGTATACAGCAGATGTTGCAACATAGTCTAGCTAGAAGATGCATGACTAGGATCCACTTTTTCAACTAAACCAGTAACATGCTATTTTAAAGAGAAAACTAACAGGAAAAATAGTTGTATTCGATGTTGCAGTCATGTCAATCCAAGGATATTAGAGAGACAAAGTGGATGAGGTAATATCTTTTAATGGACCAACTTTTATAAAATCCCTTCTGACCACACACCCCCAGCTGTCACCTACCACCCCACACTGAAACCCATATGGAATATCATCAAACAACTACAACCCATAATTGATGGGGACCCCATTCTGAAAGAAATCTTTCCTGAATTCCCTCTTCTGGCCTTCAAACAACCCTCCATCTTCTCCAAGTTCATCATCAGAAGCAAGCATCCCGCAGACCAAGACACATTGACTCAAAGCAGCACCGGACCCTGCCAGAACAACAGATGCAAAACCTGCAGACATATGCTACAGTGATCTACACCCTCTACAACACACCTTTCAAGATCCATGGTTCCTACACATGCCTATTTCAACGTGTGGTGTACCTCATCCAGTGCACTCAATGCCTTAACAACAATAACATGGGTGAAACAAGGACAGGCCCTAGACAATGAGCTGTTTGGCGGCCTCTGGTCAGCCGCTGCCCATCAGCTGTTCAGGCCGGGCCCGGGCACCACTACTCTGACAACCCAGGGGCTGACAGCTAATCCAGCCCTGCCCCAGGAGAAGTCACAAAGGTCTGGGAGAGTCAAGGAATCCATGACTTCTATGACAGAATCTTATCCTCAGCTGAGACCTGAAGAAGAGCTCTGTGTAAGCTCAAAAACTTGCCTCTCTCACCAACAGAGGTTGGTCCAATAAATGGTATTACCTCACTCACCTTGTCTTAAGAAAAATAATGTCCATTTTACAGTATGACACATTCTGGTGACTGTGAGCCATGAATGAAATGGCACTGCCAGTCAGTTTAAAGTTATGCTTAGTGTTACCTGTACAGACAATGAACAATCGCTTATAGGCATGTGCCAGACAGAGTAAATATCCCACTGTATGGCCCTTTGACTCATTCAACAGTCACATTATAGTAAGGGAATGATCCAAAATGAACAATTTTGATATAATATTTCTACCAGGATGTGCCATGAGACTTCTACTGGAAGCAATACCCACTGCTGAAATGCTGTTACCTCCAGAGCAGAATAGGGCACCTGATTTATTATTGCTTACAATACTAAATAGAAGTTTGATGAAAAATAAATGATCTGATTGCAACTAAAGAATAAAATACTTTGAGAAAGAGCAAGGACATTAAAATATGATGATTTCATGCAGTTTACCTTGACCTTAGAGGATGAACTTGACTTGATGGTGAGATATCATCAGCTCCTGGAAAAGCACCACCAGAGTCCTCTCTTTTTAAACCCTCATTTCTTCTCACTAGCACATAAAAAGGAAACACAGATAAATTAGTACCTGAATGGGCTAGAAACCACGTAAAGGTAATCCTACCTAAATTTCAAGGATTTATCAGGCACATGAGATTACTTAGAAAGGATCAGAATTATATGCACAGCACAGTGGCATTACAGTATTAGAAAAATTGGCATTAGAAAGTCAATTTCAGTTTTCAAAGACATCCTATTATTCTCCCTCTGATGAGGGCGGGTGCATAATCCTTTGAAGAAACACGTTGGCAAGGGGTTTAAAAATAAAGAATTGTTAATATCCTTCTCTAATTTCAAATGTTTCATTGTCAGCTGGATAGGAGGAGGCAAAACTGATATGTAAAAAGTGATCATGTACCTGGAACAGTTTTACAGCAGCTAGTAAAGATTATCTGACTCAGAACCAGGGAGTTAAAAATCACTACCTTGAGGAGCTTCCACTTTTTATTTTTGCCTGGATTCTTTTTCCTCTCCATGGTGTATCAAATATTGGAGTCTCCTTTTTGACAATAGACATATTAACGTGGCCTCTGTGAGAAAGTCAATATTTACTTATAGTACTATCAGAAATACTGCATTCCGGCATGATGCTGCCAGATGCAGCGACCTCTGCTTTTAACTCCCGCTGTCTTCAATGAGAGGGAATGGCCCTCAGCACTTTGTGGGAGGTACTCAGCAGCTTGCAGAATATATATAGCTGGTTATTTCCTAAGCGTATAGAAACAGCAGCAGCAAACTCAGATATGCGTCACTGGCCATCACTGTGCCATCTAAGTAGTTCCCAAACTTTATTGGTTCACATACCACCCTCTTAAAAAAACTGATGTTTGAAGTACCACATCAAATTTCTCCTTTTTATGTGCATGTGTTTTAGGCCTTTATAGACTTAATTTAAGTACTTCCAGACTGCACAGCAAAATAAATGCCCAAGAAAGCCTAAAGTATTTGATTATAACTAGGGCTGGCCAGAAAACAAAATGTTGAGGTTACCATATGTTTTTGTTCTGATGTGGAAAAAAACCAAGACCTTTTGAAACAGAAAGAGAGAGACCACCTCAAAATAGCTAATAGCTTGGTGTTTAGCGTATGTACCTGGTAGGCCCAGGTGACTACACTAATCATGGAGGTACTGGGAGGTGGAGTGCGTCTCGCTATTTCTCAGGTATTTTCTCTGGTTTTGACCAGAAATTCCATCCTGGACCTGAGAAACTTTCCCTACAAAAAATTTAATATCAATATGCTTCCGCAGAAAGTTTGATTCCAATATATCAAGCAAACAAATTTTTAAAAAATTCCCAACCAGTTCTAATGATAACATCTTTATTATACATCTCCGTTTTTTAGACAGTGTATGAAAAAGAAACACAACGAAGCAACTGTTGTCATGTAATTTGTTGCCAACTCAAATTACAAGACACTTTTATGATGTTCTGTCATATTCTGTTGTGTGCCACTGAACTATGTCAATGGCTTGCCTCTGTAACTTGTCTAATTTAAATCAGAAGTTCCTGTTAATTCTCATCTGGATTATGGCTGAACAGCAGCAAAAGTTCACATTGCTTCCCTTTTACAAAATTTAAATGAAGAAAAATACAAAACATTCAGCGTAGTTACTGGAGAAAAACAAACAAACAAAAGTAGCATTAATGATCAGGGGTGTTGTGAGCGAAAGGGCAAGGGTTCTGGCATGGTGGGTGTGTGCATGCCAAAAAGAGAAAGGAAACTCAGAGGGGAGGGGGCTCATGTTTGTGTAAAAAAGGGAAAGGGGCTTAGCAAGGAAATGCAGGGAGGTTGGAGAGTCTTGTCTGGAAGGGGGTGGAGGATTATAGGTGCCTATATAAGGCAAAGTCCTGAATATCAGGACTGTCCCTATAAAATCAGGGCATCTGTGGAGACAAGAGGGAATTGCTCATGTGCCTCCACCTCCCAGCTGTGCAGGGAGAACTCCTGCTCTACAGCAGTTTCCTGTGTAGCAGCCCTTTCATCTCAGGGCTGAGGTAGCAGGTTTCCTAACTGCTCTGAATTCACTCTGTCTGCTCGTATCTTTTTGGACAAGAGGAGCCCTGGTGGCCCAATACAGAACTTTACGAGTTCGCCTCAGTAGCTCGGGCCGTGAGAATCAGGGCAAGCTGGAGATCAGGTAAGTAGAAAGCCAGCCAGCTGCACACCAGATGGGAAGACAGCACCAATCTGCACAGCGACACTGCACAACAGTTTCTACTATAGAAAACTACTTTGCTGGCATGGTCAGTGAGCATCGCTGATTACAACTGAAACCAGGCATTTTCTGGCAAAGTGCAGTGGATGCAATGACTGTTTGTTTGAAACTGACAGGGCTTTTTTGTTGTGTTTTTTAAAGAAGAAATTTTGGCGTACCACTTCCAACAAGCTCCTGTACCAATGGTCACAATTTGGAACCCTTTGATCTAAATATGTTAATATGTTCTCCTTTTTTCCTATGGATTGGAAAAGGTAACAGTAGCTCCAAGGAGCAACACATTTCATCTGCCCCCTTGAGCAGATGTAGCTGTTATGTCCAGAATACAATTCTCAGTTCAAATGATATCAGTGGGGATATGATTACATGCATTGAGATTCAGTTGCCATACTGTTCTCAGATGAGATGAAAATTCATTTACCAAACGGTATGTCTATAATTTTCCAATTATAACAGCCCAGAGCTGAAAGGCATTCAGCTTCAGGAGTTTATGCAATCACAACGATGATTTACACTCTCAATATTTTGCACATTTATTTTCTCTCTCTTTCTTGAATTGTTCTGAAGTAAATACCCTTGTTGTTCTTTGGAACATTAATGCAGCCAGAACAAAAAGTCAAACCTGTAAATAACTAATTAGCAGTAACATTTTAACAATTTGAACTGAAAACTTTGTGCTGTGCTGGCTAGAGATTATATACTTTCCTTTAGTTCTGATCTTATCATCCCACTTTCTAAATCCTTCACTGGCTTTTGCTCTCCTTCCATACTTTGGTCAGGTTCTTTGCCCTTACCTTCAAAGCTTGGCACAAGTCTCTATGTTCCTTCTCTGCTTCAATTCATTCTACACCCTTGCTCTCTGCACTCCTCCATTCCCTCTCTCGTCTGCATCCTCCCTTTGTCTACTCTTGCATTTGTTTTTTCATCTTGTGCATAGAAAAGCCTCCCCAACTCCCTGGACATGAACCACTTTCCCTTCACATCAATGCTAGCCTTTAAAAGTCACTGTTTTACAAAACTCTCCTCAATTAAAACCTCCACTAATGTCTCCATACAGTTGTCTTGCATCACATATTTGTGTGAGTCACAATATAAACTCCTGGGGCCAAAACCAGAGAAGAATTTGGCCTCATGTCTTTTATAGAGGGCTGTGTATTAGTTATGGCGCTCCCTAAACAGTAAATAACAATAATAATAGTACTTCTGTGAATTCAGAGGACACAACAAAACTTCTTCAGAGCAAAAATTTCAATAAAATGTTAAATATTTCCAGCACTTCCTGTTGATTTCTCTTGTGCAACTTCAATATTCCAGGTTCAAACCTATACTAAACAGACTGCCAATTATGCTGAACTATACACAGCAATGTAAGATGATCTCATATAGTTACATCTTCATACATCTTGGTTCTTAATTACCAAGTTTTGTAAGATAGGTTTTTGTTTTCTGCATACTTATTGGAGTTTGTTTTAAATCTTGCGTGTGTGTGTTTGTTTGCTTTTTTTTCCTTATAGTTCTTACCTTGCCTGAAATCTGGCTCAGAAGAAACAATAGATGGACTTTCACTGGAGGTACTATAGACATCGCTGTAGTACGATTTGTATCTTCTCAAAGGTTCTAAAAGTTGAAAGAAAAGTGTTAGGAAAGCAAAAGAGCAACTGTTCTTAGGCAACACTCAAATGTGATTAGGTATTTTAAGCCACCTCATCAGAACATCTAAATATTTCTGTGGCCACACAGTTTTAAAACATAGAAACGGCTACTGAATACTATCTTATCATCCTCCTTAATCCTGCACACTAGGCAGTCTCCCTCTTCTCGCTCAAATCTCTCAGCAGACCCACCTTTTTCCAAATTCTCTCCTACGACTCCCCATATTAAATTTATCACCGGTAGTTCAATTAAAGACAAAACTTTGTTACACAGCTGAAGAATACTGAGTACAATGGGGCCCTGATGCTTTTTTGGAGGGTTCTTAGACATTTCTGCAATAAAAAAAAAAAATTTATTTAAAATATTATTGTGACAGAATAGGATATTTTATACAACGTGTGGAAATAGTGACACTGAGGCTTCCCTAGTCTGGTCTTGCACTGCATCCCATACAGGTGTCCTGTGCCCAAGAAAGATTAATTAATGCCATGTTGAAGGACCAATATAGAGCCACCTTGGGTTATCTACTTTGAATGAGCCAACTCCTGGCCCATCCCAATGACACAATGGTCCTACATGACAGCCCATGAGGGACAGGAAGGAAAAGCATGACTGGTGGATCTGGAGCATCTCAGTTTGAGGACATGGCACAGAAAAGGGTGGCATTTCACAGCAAGGTCTGCTCTGTGCAGGGGACTGACCATCATGACACACAGGAGAGAGGGCAGAAAGGTCGCCATCACCCAGCCTGAAACACAGGCAAACCTCAGACTCATAGACAGGGTGAACTCAGACTACAGGAAAGTGCGTCTCAGGAGCTTTGTCAGTTTCAATTATCTGCAACTCTGCTGTGCTTTAAGAGGAGAGCCAGTGAAATTAAGGAATCCCTTCACTGAGCCTGTGCTCCTAGTTTTCCTGATGTACAACTCGTCTCTGAAGGGGTTAAATGAGTACGCTCAAAGTGCCTAATGCCTAGGCAGGACAGCAACCGGTGGGACTCAGGAGATCTCAGGGCTTGTCTACACCACAGACACTGCTGCAGCACAGATACTACATTGCAGATACTGACACTGTAGTGCCGCAGAGTAGACACTTGTGACAGCAAAGGAAGGGTTTTTTCATTGTTGTAGTTAGTCGCTCCCACCTCCTCAAAAGGCGGTAGTAAGATTGATGGAAGAATTCTTCTCTCGACCTAGTACTGACTATACCAGGGCTTAAGTTGGCTCAATTATGTCTTTCAAGGTGTGAATTTTTCAGATCCTTGAGCAATGTAGCTAGTTTAAACTTGTTTTAGGTATAGACTAGGCCTCAGAAACAAATGACTGTGTGTCCAAGACAGATGCGTCCCATGGCAAAAGGAAGAGTGCCGGACAAGAGGTCTGAGCCTGGTAGCGTGTCCTAGAGCAGTAGTTCTCAACCTTTCTAGACTCAGGACCCATTTGTAAACCTTGATGGTCTCTCACAATCCAGTAAATAGTTTTAGTGCAAAAAATAATCAGGCCTACTAAATATTCCTTACCCAGGACACACAATATACGCATTAGCATAGTAAGTATTGAGTCAGTACGCTAGAAGCAGCTCCTCTGGCGCCTGACCCGTGGGGCTTGTTGGGCTCGGCTCCCCACTCTGAGTGTTGCAATCTCTAGAATTGCAGCACTGTTCAGGTTTGGCCTGGCTCCCTGGGCCAAACTTGTGCGAGTGGCGCTGCAAGCTGGCACATGGGGTCGCAGCTCCACTCACTCGTCATGACGGAAGGCGGGCTGGGCCAAACTGAGCAGTGCTGCGACCCCCTGCCCCAGGTCACAATGTCCAGAGAAAGCCCAGCCAATCCCACGGGACCAAAGCTCCAGGAGCAATCGCTGCAGGGCAGGCTCTGCACCCGCCAAGGGCCTCCTATGCAACCTGTAGACGCTTTCTGGCGACCCAATTTTGGGTTGTGACCCATGGGTTGAGAAACCCTTCCCTAGAGCCCCAGAACTAGAAAAAGTTGGCTTCAAAGCACATGGGAAACATAATTAGTTGGCTTGGAGGCACAAGGGGACTGGTAAACTAGGCCCATGCGCAACAGATCGGTGACTATCCAGTGGGGTAACTGGGCCAGTTTGTAACACTTATATTAATGTCAGTTGTTAATTATTAAAAATAACAACACATACATAATATAATAATCAAAAATTAAAAGGGCCTATGAGGCATATTCTTGCAATACAGACAACCCTCCATCCTCTTATGTAAAACTACCTCCCTTATGTTCTATCCTCAAGCTTGATGGCATCTTTCTGCATCACGTCATGTAATATCTAAACAACTATAAAATCCTTGGTGCAAGAGCCATATCCTAATTTTCCTCTGTAAAATGCAATGAACACTACAGTGCTATTATATGAAGCAATATGAACAGCAACACAACACTGAATCTTTGGAATTTAGGCTACTAAAGTTTTTATTAATACGAATGCAAAATAATATTTAAATTAAATTCATTTGTGTGTAGAACTATAATTTTGAAAAGCAGCACACACTTACATCGTTTCATTTTATTAAGTACCAGACATAATGCTACTGTATTATGCTAAAAGTAAGCTGGCAGAAGTTAGTTATCTCAAGAGGAGCGTTCAGGATATGTGTTTTCCTTTAGGCTTTAGAATTTGTTAATTTCCACCAATTACAGAATTTTAATAAATCCCTCAGATTAGAAGCAGTACATTATTTTATTTCATAAGAAATATAACATTAACACTACATCTATATAAAATTTTATTTCCCTTGCGGTTTAACAATGGCATTTACATGCTATTTCATGTTTTCTTTCAACGGTGTTCAGAACAAGGTTACTTTCTTTGGCAGAATCCATGACTGATTTAGATTTACATCTCTCATCTTTGCTTCACTCTCATATTACAGCAGTGCTCAAATAGTTTCTTTGACTGAAAGTTAAATAAATGAAATCTTCTTAGCTCAAACAGCTTGTCACAAGGAATGGAGGGAGGGTGGTATGAAGAATGGAGAAGAGTGTTTAATTAATCATAGTTTTGACTGATTTAAATGTATACATCAGGCTTAAAGAAAAGTTTCTACTTCCTTAACCCAAATGTCAAACATTCACTTTTTTTCTAAAAAAGGTTAGCTATCCTCAATTTAATACCAACTCCTTAAAGAGAGACTGCACAAGACATTTTAGTCTTTTTTCAAAAGGACAGAGCAACTCAGTTTATCCCAATTGGTTGCCTGAATTTAAAAAAAATTATTAACCTTAACAAGACTTCAGTATGTTACGATCAGTAACGTTTAGCTATTTCACACATAGCAATCAATTATAACAACATTCAGAGCTCATGTTAAGCTACAGATACAAAAATATTGAAAATTACGAAGCTTTCTGCCTCAATAGTTTGAAAGATGTGGATCTAGTGTCTCAGACGTGAACACTGTTATACCTAGTCCTACTGCATTGTAAGAGTCAAAGGGACACTGGGTGAGGTAGGTTTTTTCTTGCAAATGTTCACTGTGTTTTAAAAACAAACTTCACTAAAAGCTAGCATACCAATATTCCTGTTGGGAAGGCTTTCCTGAAATTGAAAACAACTAAAATAAATCTGAAAATATTTCTTATTTGTATATAATACATTATGGTAAGTATTTGCTACCTAAATACTGCTGCAGTGTTTAATGGATGAGAACCAGAAAGTGAGTTTATTTTCCTTTGCAAGGTAAGTAAGATGTAAAAAATAAAAAATGGCATGAATAGTGAAAAGAAAGGCTCTGACTTCTGCAAGTTGTTCTGCGTAGGCAGATTCTACATGCATGCAGATGCAGGGGTCTGCCTGGTAGAATCAGAGCATAAACTAGCTTTGGAAGTTCTTCACTGTATTAACCATCAGGGGTGCTGTTAATAACTGTGTATTAGCAATAATGTACAGGACTTACTTATTCTAAGAAGTTATAGCCCACTCGGAACTGAGGGTGGGGTTGACTGCTGTCTATCCTGATTTTAAGAAGGCTTTGCAGCAGGGCACTGTACGTCTCCATCTGTCTCCCCAAATTTGACCCAAATATCTTCTAGATTATTTTTCTTAATTTTGCAAGATCACTCTAATTTTTAAGAGGGTGACAGTCAATTTAAAAATAATATTTCTGTCTGAAAATGTACCTAGTGGTGTTACAAATATTTCTAAGATGGCTACAGTATAACTGATGTAGAACAGAGAAAGAACATGGTCTATTTTTTCAGTTTACTTTGTACATTTCATAGCACTATATATTTATATATATATAAATAAATAAAATAAATAAAATCACTTTCACAGGTACCCGTCCAGTCTGTTTCCCTGTTTGTCTAGCTCTTTCTCACAGCAATGAGACAGAAACATTAAAAAAAATACAAAAATGTGATTTTAGAGTGAAAAAACTGGCAGTAGCGCTCAGCCTCAGGTACAGTATCTGAAATTACTTCCAACTTATTTTAAAACATTGCTTATATTTCAAGTTGAGAGGTACTATTTCCAAAAGTGCCCAAGTAACTTGGGAGCTTAAGACTCAACAGCTTTCATGTTAAAATAATTAGGATGGGTCTTGCAAAGATATTAACCCAAAATATGGGACTCAAAATAACTTTCAGATCCCATATGAGTTCTGGTGGAGAAGGCCTGGGAAGTGTGAACAAATTGGCTGATTTGAGAAAAGAAAAGAGATAGACTTCTTACTCAATTGTTTTGAAAAAGGTGGAGAGTTGAAGAATGGGGTTTTTCAAAGACATCAGGGGAGAAACACCTGTTGAAGCTACAGAACAGGAGAGACGTGATGGAAAGATGGATCCAAATAATTTCAGAATTTTGGTAATTTTGGTAAGCCTGCTTACCTACATGTCAAGCAAGACTTCAGTCTGATGAAGGAGGCAGAGCTATCATACCAAAGAACGGGTACCGAAACACTGAACTGCAAATCACTACCCTCTTATCAGTACCTTGTTAATTGTAGATTTTCAAGTGGGTTAAGCTGACTCCAGAAAGGGAAATTAAAAGCTTTAATAGCCCATCTGGTCAATAATCTGGGTTCCCCAAACTGAGAATTGTGGCTCCCAGCAGTATAAAAAGGAGTTACTGGGGTGGGGAGAAGGTGTCACAGGAAATATAAAAATTTGCAAAAAATAATACATTTCAAAAGGGTAAAGAACAGCTACACCAATTAAGACTTTTAGTGCTGTTTTCCTTTAAGGGACAGCAGGACACCCCCGATAGGTAGGGCTTTCCTGATGGCTCAGCCTGGTTGGAGGAGTTAAAACCCAGCAACCAATAGTGGACAACCTCATCAGCTAGGGAAGACAGAATGAGGCGCCCAAACACCATTCGGTCCACGTCCCTTTCTTCTGGTTTTATTAACAAAAAATGCAAAAAGCTCAAAATAATGCCAGCACTGGGTGAGAGGGGCCAGCCCTGCCCCACTTTCCACAAGCTGGCAAAGGACACGGGGAGCATGTCAGGGCTGGGGAGGGACATGTTAAGGTGGGATGGGGCGTAGCTGGAGCGTGTGGCTCCTCGGCTAGAATCAGCTGGCGTATGGTCCCTGGGTCCAGGGCACAGAATCAGAACTGTCTGTGGTTGTTAGTTCTCATCTCCGTTTTCCCCTCTCCTGGGCTGTCCTGAGCCGCTCAGGGAAAGCCAGCTGAGCTCTATCCTGTTCTCTCTGGGGCTTCTACAGCCACAATTACTTCCCTCCTGCTTCCTCTGCAATGCAACATGCATCCAGGCCAGCAGTGAGGAAGCTGCTGAACAGCTGCAGCAGGAGAAGAAAAACAGCTTTTCCCAGATCTGCCTGCTCACACCAAAGCTGTTCCTGGGGCAGTAGGTGAAGCCATGATAGGAAGCAGCTGAGGAGGCAGCACCCCCTGGCACTTCCCTATAGTGACAGAGCTAATTCAGATGCTTCAGTTTAAATACTGCAGGACACAGCTCAGGGACCATGTTTTCACATCATGATTAGATACTTTTTTTTTCTTTTTAATAAAGGAGAGAAATCCTCAACGGTCACAGACTAGACACCCCCACATTGTAAATGTACACTACAGTAAATACTGTATACTGGATCCACTACATTATTAATACCAGGAAAAATCATGAAGTCCTTTTCTCAAGTCCTTACTCAGGTAAAAATACCCATTGATTTCAATGGACCACATTTGCATTTAACTTGGGAATGGAGTGGGAGTTTTGCCTGAATAAGTAAAAACCAGAGGTTCCCAACTCTCAATATTCAAGCCTCACCTCCTGGAGTTGTGATTATGTGAGACTCTTGAGAATCATTTTTAAAATGAAAGCAAGTTTCAAAGTACTCCACAAACCACTCAGGCTAGAAAGTCGTAACAACAGGATCCCCTAAAGGCTACAAACCAGAAACAAATAGAAAGAACCCAAAGTTTATTATTTTTTGAGAATAGCATGATTTGGGGGGGGGGGGGCCGACTTATGAGTTTTGAATGCCTGGAGTTAACAATGTTGAAATATTGAACAGGGACTTCAAGATTAAGCCCGCTCTGCAGTAATATTCATGTTACACTATAATGGGAGGGATAATTATTTGTCCATGTTGTATAAACTAATACAATATTGTAATGTTTAGATTTCAGTTTTGTAACTAGGGTGGAGTCTCTTAATAACCAGAATGTCTCAATCATTTCACATGTTAGTAGATCCACCCTGAATTAAAATGTCTTATAAATAGAACCATGGTGAGCTGTTACTGAAACTAAATTCACGAGGAGCAGCTACAATGCAGCAATGAACAAAATATTACAGCTTGCAAATCAGTGTTCATGTTGATCTGTATTGGGTTTGTAGTTTTTCAAGCTGCCTGTCAAAATCAGCAAAGCACAAGCTTACAGGCATTTAACCTCGCGTACACTACTACCATACGCTGTTAGCGCAAGGCAAGATATGCAAGCCCAGACAAGTAACATACAGAAAGGTTCATCCCAGCCAACTGCACAACAGAAATTAAAGAACCACATTTAGCCTGGAATTTTGTTATCCTGAACATATGACTCAAATTACAGAGATACAGGTTTTCAAATGCAGTAATACACAAATTACTGGCTTTACAAAGGATGGAAGAGGAGGAGGAGGAGGAGGAGGAGAGTGAGTGACGGGGAATTTAATAAGTATTGCAGGGTGAAAAGCTTTTTTAAAAGGTGGCTAAACCATTGGAAAACATTATTATTTAATCGGAAAAAATCCAATACTTAGTGAATTCTGCCCATTTTTCCCTTTAAAGGAACAGGAACAACTTAAATATGGTCCAAATTAAAATTGTGTCAAAAACTCAAGCTTTTATAAAACTTAAGGCCATCAGAAATGTTTCCATAATTTTTAAAAAATATATTCCAATGAGAGCATCCCATGGCAGTATCTGAAAGCCAAATATAAAAGAAGAATCTGAAAGTGAAATCGGCCTGTAAAGAAAAGCAAAATCAACTTCACTGGATTTTCACTGTTCAAAGCATGAAAATGCAAAAAACCCAAAACCCAAAAAAACATAAAATGACAAATAAATCAGATTTTAAAGATTTTTAGTCTTTCAATAATGTAAAGGATTATTAAGAAATAAATATGTTCTTTTAAAATAGATAAAGCCCGATTCCGTTCCCACTGAAACCAACAGCAAAACCCCCAGAAATATTAAAGCTGCAGGCCGATGATATTTAAGACAAGCGTTTCCTTTAAAAAGCTTTAAAATACTTGTCACATCTTTTCCATTGCAAACATGAAGTAGTATAAATTATTCTACACTTATGTTAGCGTACATTATTAAGAAGGAAATGCTGAAACTTGTGCCCAGCCAACACAGATATGAAATCCCTTGATTTAAAATTATGGGTTTTTTTTCCTCTGTGGCAAGCCAATTTACAAAATCTTTGTGGAATTCATTATGTAAGTAAGTGAAACATTATCTCCAAAACATAAAATAATTTTATTTTTCCACTCTTCTGTCACTAGGACACGATTTTTTTAACACTGATCTAACACAAAATTCAACCCTTTCCATACTGAACATACCAATCATATGACAATATATTTTACCAGCATGAATTTAAATCATACTTAAATATGAGGACTACACGTGTGGCAGAGACACATCTGAACAGGCCTTATTTGCTGTTACACACAAACAATATGTAACATAACTCACTTATAGCAAACTCAGATCTCCTACTATCTACACTTATGTACAATAGGGCAAGTAAGCAATAGATTGACAGACAAAATATGAATTTCATTGCTTTTGTAGGATTAGATCATAAAAGGATCCAATTGTTTAGTCTACAGCTGACTGGTCTTGAAATTTTCATGGGGATGCCCTCCCCGCCAGTTCATGAACATTTTTTATTCTAACCCCAGACACCTTTCTAACCAGCTCCAGATTCCAGAGATTCCCACAGTGCAGTCTCTAGTGATCTGGTGGTGGTTCACAGTACACTCACTGGTTGTCTACTGAGAGGTCATATCAAGCTTTTTCTCCTTGTTTCAAGGTTAAAAACAGCTTAAAGAGAGATTTAAAATGTTCCTAGCATCATTCTTCCATTTGCTGTAGTTCTTACAGGGAAATTATGCAAACACAGACTGCATAAATCAGGTGGATCTTTAGGATCATAAGTGGAGTGATATTAGTTTCTGAGGCTTGGTCTACACTTACCTTGGCGATTCGGCAGCAGTCGACAGGAGTTACGCAAAGTACACAAAGAATTGCATAACTCTCATCGACTTCTGTGCTTCTCTTCTGCATGCCATCTTTGCTGCATTGTACCGATGGGAACCGTGTTCCTGTCAACACAGCGCTATGCCACTTGAGGAGGTGGTTTTAGTACATCGACGTCTGGATCGACTGAGCGGGTCTTCACTGACCGCTCAGTCGATCCAGATAAGTCGCCGCCATCAGTTCGACTTTGCTGCTGTCAGTGTAGACATAGCCTGAGATAGCTATATTGAAACTCAGTATTGAATTATATAGTTCAGGAACACCAGATTAAGGCCATTACAGTGGAAAGTGTAACTACTCAGCATGTTTTGAAAGAAAAATGGAAAAGCAAAGGTACACAAAAAGATATATAAAACAGAAATGGGTCCAGAGATGAAACCTGGGATCCAACCTCTCTTCCACCAAAAAAGGGGGAAAGAGTTCATTATCTGAAAGGGAATCTGAATTTTGTACCTCACACCCACCTCTCAAATCAATTTAAAAATTAGCAACTGTGCAAGTACTATTTCTCATTAATATTCTCACGATGCATGTAAACAATTGACAGACATTAGCAAACCCTTGCCTCAACCTTCACATGGTGTGTTTGAAGTTCTTCATCACCCCACTCCAACACTGCACGTAAAACTGCAACTCCCAAGGGCAACCTGGTAAAATGATTATAACGTGATGAGTCTATTTCATTAACGAGGTGGGGTTCATGCTCCTTCATGAAAACATTTTAGTTTCACAACTCATCAGCTCAGGCATGCTCACAAGTAGTGGACTGCAGCACTAATGGTGCAGTTTTGCAGAATACTTGTAGCCTGGATTCCTGTGTTCATTGCAAATGCCAAAAGTTCAAAACCTTAACGAGAGTAAAAAGAGCAAAATACCTTGATATTAGGTACAAATGAGAAACTAGTAACTCTGGTGTGAAACAGGTTCACTTAAGTACTCCTTATTTACTTAACCACGTTAAAGGAAACCAAGTTTATCCAATTCTCGTCCGAAGAATGAGGAGTAGAATCAGAGAAGTGTGGCTTGGTGCACAGGTTTTTCGGAGGCAGAGTTCTACACCAACTGTGCTGCCATTCTCTTACTACAGAAGCAGAGCATAGGAAAAGCAAACCCACCTGGGTGCAGTACTACTAATTTCAAATAATAAAAACATTTGAGTTGACCCACAAAAAATAATGAGATTTTAAAAACTCTGGATTCTTTTCAGTTGCCTTCTGGGTTTCGAGTCTTTATGGGTCATGTTCTTCAACCTTTTCTCTACAACCAGGATAACTAGAATCTTCTAGGTTATAAAAAGAGATTCTGGTGCTATCACATGACTCCAGAAGCTGAGGCTTTATGAAAAATCTGTGTCATAAGACTCAAAAAAATTTTGAGAGCTGGCAGTAGTCTGTGTGAAAGCAGCTTAACAGAGCTTCCAACACCCTGGGAAATACCAGGGGTATGGAAGTGATGTACTAGTTAATGAGTGAAATGTCACGTAAAGTTTTGTTTTACTATGGTAAATTGAGATGGAAAAATGGTGGTGGAGTCAGAAGACAGACTGAAAATAAGGGAAAGGTGTAATGAAAGAGGACAGAATGAAAGACAGATAGAAGAAGGGGGGGGAGGGAAGGCAAAGTGAAAGACAGTTGTCAGTTGTCAGTCACATCCAGTGGTTGTTTTAAGAAGACACTGACACAGACAAAGGAGGGCCAGATCAAACAAGGATAAAAGTAGCAAAATTGAAATAAAAGACAGAGGAAGAAATGAAGAAGGCTGTTGGGATTCTTTAGCTTTCAAATGCTTCCAGATTGCACGTTTAACAAAAACATCCATGGGATGATCTCTTAACCTTCCTGGCGTCTCCACACCTGGATTCAGCAAGATCAATATCTGTCATTCAGTATCTCTCCTCTGTCTTCCCTCCCCCCCATTTCATCCAGAGTATGCTACAACACCAGTGCTGATCTACATCTCCTTATTTCTGTACCTTTAGATCCCATTAGTGCATACGCAAGCAGATTCCTTGGGCCCCCTCTTCATCTCATTGAAAACATGGGCTTAATACATCTGAATTTTCAAGACCACCATCACCCACCTGTCAATACTGCTTAGAGACATGTATATTTATCACAGTAATAAAGCAGTTCAATTTTGATCATGTTTACCTTGAAAATGATAATTAAACACAGCAAAAAGTCAACACATAAAAGGATGGGGAGGGCAGAAATAGATTTAACACTGGAACATCATTACACTGCAGCATGTTATATAATGCCAGACCCATCCAGGGGCAGGCCTGGGATCTAAAAACCAAAGTCAGCTTAGAGCTTTGTTTCTCTCAGAAGATACCATCAGTTTCATAGTTAAGAAGGTGGTGAAAGTGAGGGTGGGGAGGAATGCACAATGCTAACAATGCTCTTTGAACTGCAAGCAGTGCTTGCAAAACGTACAGGGTAAATGACAATTCCTTTGCTGTCTGAGGACATTTGCCTTCCGGTGCCAAGCAACAATTGCCCAGTTTCCAGAAAACAAAACTAATCTATTCACTTCGGAAAGAAGAACTTACTGCTCAGGTTCATAATGTATTCTAACTTCTCAACTGGAAATCCTAGCACTGCTCTGAGATCACAAAAAAGAAAGGTACAAACTGTAACACACTAAAAGATGTCCTAATACTTCAGAAACAGCTGACATACAGGGACAATAAATATGACATTGCCAACATCTCCTTTCCATCTTCTTCCTCCCTGTCTAACAGCCTCTCTGTGCTGTTGAGGAGGATGAAAGACTTGGGCAACAAAAACATTATGGTGGAGTGGAGGGAAACAATTCTCTCTCTCAATTCTCTCCTTCTAAATGATGTCACAGTATGCTCTCACACTGAAGATACCTCTCTGGGGGACAGGACGCCTGTTATTAGGAAGAGACAGGTAACAGCAACAAAGGATTAAATTACAAGCAATACAGATAGTTGGAAAGTTCCAGAGGGATAGCCATGCTAGTCTATATACAGCAAAAACAACGAGAGTCCTGTAGCACTTTAAAGACTAACAAATTTCTGCAGGCATAAGCTTTCATGGGCTGCAACCCATTTTGTCAGATGCATGAAATAGAAATCACAGATAGGAGGTATACATCCCAGGATAAGAAACAAGAATGGGGAGGGTATGTGTTAACAAATCCATTCAGTTAGAGTAGATGAGGCCTATTCAACAACCATTGATTAAAAAGGTGAGAATGTGTGAACAATGACAATTACTTCTTGTAATGAGAGAACCATTCCAAGTCCCTATTCAGACCCAATCTGATTGTGTCAAATTTGCATGAGTTCCAGCTTTGCAGTTTCTCGCTGAAGTCTGGTTTTGAAGGTTTTTTGTAGAAGTATAGCAAGTTTCTAGTCAGCTACAGAGTGTCCTAGAAGACTGAAGTGCTCTCCTACTGGTTTATGGATGTTACCATTGTTTATGTCTGGTTTGTGTCCATTTATTCTTTTGCGTAGTGACAGTCCGGCTTGGCCAATGTACATGGCAGAGGGGCATTGCTGGCACATGATGGCATATATCGCATTAGTAGATGTGCAGGTGAATGAGCTCTTTATGGTGTGGCTGATGTGGTTAGGACATGTGATGGTGTCACTAGAGTCGATGTGCGGGCAGAGTTGGCAATGAGGTTTGTTGCAGGGATAGGTTCCTGGGTTAGTGTTCTTGTTGTATGGTGTACTGTTGCTGGTGAGTATTTGCTTCAGGTTGGGTGGCTGTGTGTAAGCAAGGATAGGTCTGCCTCCCACAGCTTGAGTGAGTGAGGGATCATCTGCTATCATCAGATGGTTCGGTTTGTGATGACTGGGAGAATCGCATAGTGAAATGCCTGCTGGGGGCGAAGGTTGTGGACCTCTTAAGACAGTTAGACAGACTTACATGCAGGCAGGAGCCAATGGTCATGGTTCATGTAGGTAACAATGACAAAGGGAAAGTTAGGGGATAGGTCCTGGATGCCAAATTTAGGCTGCTAAGAAAGAGTTTAAAGTCCAGGATGTTCAAGGTAGCATTCTCTGAAATGCTTCCAGTTCCACGTGAAGGGCCAGTTAAACAGGCAGAACTGTAGGGTCTCAATGCATGGATGAAACAATGGTTTTCGGAGGCAGGACTTAGGTTTATCATGAACTGGGGACCTTTTGGAAAAAGAGAAGTCCGTACAAGAATGGGCTCCATCTAAACCAAAATGAAACCAGATAGCTGTCATGTAAACTTAAAAAAAGGCTCAAATTATGTATACCCCAAATTTAAAAAAAACAACAGTAAGAGGACCAAAAAAATGCCACCATGTCTAAACATCACAGTAAAAGAGGCGGTTAGAGAGAAAAAAAAGCTTGTAAAAACTGGAAGTCAAATCCTAGTGAGGAAAACAGGAATGAACATAAACTCTAGCAAGTCAAGTGTAAAAGTATAAATAGGCAGGCCCAAAAAAAATTTGAAGAGCAACTAGCAAAAGACAAAAAAAACTAACAGCATTTTTTAAGTACATCAGAAGCAGTAAGCCTGCCAAATAATCATTGGGCCAATGAAGGTGCTAAAGGAGCGCTCAAGGAAGACAAGGCCATTGCAGAGAAACTCAATGAATTCTTCGCATTGGGCTTCATTGCAGACAACGTGAGGGAGTTTCCCACACCCAGCCATTCTTTTTAGATGACAAATCTGAGGAACTGTCCCAGACTGAGGTGTCAACAGAGGTGGTTTTGGAACAAACCAAAAAATTAAATGTAATAAGTCATCAGGGCCAGATGGTATTCACCCAAGTGTTCTGAATGAACTCAAATATGAAATTGCAAAGCTACTAATTGTGGTACGTAGCCTCTCTCTTAAATTAGCCTCTGTAACAGATGGTAGGCAAATAGCTAACGGGAAGCCGGTTTTTAAAAAAAGGCTCTGGTGGTGATGCTGACAATTACCGACCAGTAAGCCTAACTTCAGTACCAGGCAAATTAGTTGAAATTACAGTATAGAACAGAACTTTCAGACACACAGATGAACATAGTATGTTGGGATAGAGTCACCATGACTTTGAAAAGTGAAATCATGCCTCACCAATATATTAGAATTTTTTGAAAGGTCAACAAGCATTGGACAAGGGTGATCCAGTGGATATAGTGTATTTGGACTTTCAGAAAGCCTTTAACAAGGTTCCTCATCAAAGGCTCTTAAGCAAATTAGACACTCATGGGACAAGAGGGAAGGTCCTGTTATGGATCAGTAAGTGGCTAAAAGACAGGAAACAAAGGGTAGGAATAAATGGTCAGTTTTCACAATAGAGAGAGATCAATAGCGGGGTCCCCCAAGAATCTGTACTGGGGCAAGTGCTGTTCAATATATAGTATTCATAAAGAAGCTGGAAAAAATGGCAAACAGTGAGGTGGCAAAGACTGCAGACAATAGAAAACTACTCAAAACAATTAAGTCCAAGCTGACTGAGAAGACTTACAAAGGAATCTCACAAAACTGGATGAATGGGCATCAAATGGCAGATGAAATTCTATAATGATAAATGCAAAGTAATGCACATTAGAAAACATAATCCCAACTATATGTACAAAATGCTGGGGTCTAATTTAGCTGACAGCACTCAAGAAAGATCTTGGAGTCACTGTGGATAGTTCTCTGAAAAAATCTCCTCAATATATAGCAGCAGTCAAAAAAAGCTAACAGAATGTTAGGAACCATTAGGAAAGAGAGAGATAATAAAACAGAAAATATCATATTGCCACTGTACAAATCCCTGATACACTCACACCTTGAATACTGGTGTATTCTGCAGTTCTAGTTGCCACATTTCAAAAAAGATTTAATAGAATTGGAAAAATCACAGAGAATGGAAACAAAAATGATTAAGGTTATGGAACAACTTCCATAGGAGGAAAGATTAAAAAGACTGGGACCACCAGCTTAGAAAAGAGATGGCCAAGGGGAAATACGGTAGAGATCTATAAAATCACGAATGGTGTGCAGGAAGTAAATAAGGAAGTGTTATTTACTCCTGAAGGGGGTAACATAAAAACAAGGGATCATCCAATGAAATTAACGGGCAGCAGGTTTAAAACAAAAGGAAGTATTTCTTCACACCACACACAGCGAGCCTTTAGAACTTGTTGCCAAGGGATATGGTGAAGGCCAAAGTACAACTGGGTAAAAAAAGAATTAGACAAGTTCCTGGAGGGTAGGTCCATCAATGGCTATTAGCAAAGATGTTAGGGACACAACCGCATGCACCGGGTGTCCCTAAAGCTTGGACTGCCAGAAAGCAGGACTGGACAAAAGGAAGATGGATTGCTCAATAATTGTCCTGTTCTATTCACTCCCGCGGAAGCATCTGGCTACTACAAGAATAAAGGATATTAGGCTAGATGGTCTGAACCAGTATGGCCATTCTTATTTTCTGTTTTGGAAAGATCAAAAGAGTATGTTTTTAATATGCAGAATTGGATCATGTATACTTGAACACAAGATTCTCCTTTTTTTTGCCCCTCCACCTTCCAGCTAAGCATCAATTATCTAAATTTTCATTAGTACAGAGAAGTTAAATGACCTCATCTCTGAGCACAAGACTGCAAGATAATGAACTAACAAGTGAACTATTCTTAACAAGTTTATGAAGTTAAACTTGAAAGATTCTATTTCAAAACCTAACTGCATATTTCAATATTTTTGCAAGCTGCTGTATTACTGTGCTGCCATAATTAAGGTTGTGTTAGGCTTTCCACTATAAACCCTATTTTTCAGGAGTTGGTAATTTGGTTGTAAAATGGATTCTGAGTGGGAACACTTAAAAAAAACAACCCACATTCAATCATTTAAGTTACGTGAATAACACAAAAAATTGCCAGCAGAACTCAACGTAAAATAGATTTAAAAGTTAGATGTATTTTTTCTTCTTAAGTTCCTTTGTGATGCAAAAAGAAAGTTATATTCGGTGCAGTTTAGTCTGCACTAAGATCTAATGCTTTTCTGTAATTTGAAAAAAAAACAATTAAAAGCAGAGATTTATTGACCATGTACCTGTAGTAACAGGGATGGATTAAGGACAACTGAAAACTTGGGTCAAAAAAATTTCAAATCCCCACAAATGACAGATCTTGTAAATAGACACTTACTCCCAGGCAGGTCCCAACCATTTCTTCTTAGAGAACTGTACCCATAACTTTTCCAAGTTCTACCCCTTGGCCAGCATCAAGCACTGTTCTTTCATGCTAAATGCCCTCATTATTGAAGTACCCTTTCCTTCCCATAACCTTTTCCTCTGAAGGGAGAGCATCATCGTTTTTCAGCAGCCCTTTCCTGCAGGTCACTTTGGGCCAGAAGTGAAGATTTGGGGAAGAGAGTGCACCCTGCACACTGCACTCTCTTTCTCTGGATCCTCTCTTGCTTTCTTCTTTCTGTTTCTGAGCAGTTCCTTCCTAAGGCTGAGCACAGCCTCCCCACCAGTCAGCTGTGGGATGGTCTGTGGGAAAGAGTCAGGCAGCCATCTAGGAGGTGGTGGCCCAAGCCATTGCTATCTGTTTCCAAAGAACGGATCACCATTCTACCTGAGCTTCCCAGTGGATCAGTAGCTTCACCTATGCCCTGCACTGAGCTACCTCAAAATGCTGCACCTGGGTTCAGGTTCCTGTACCCATTCCACGTGCACTCCAAAATATTACCACCATATGTGGAAGATGTAAAACATTTGCCTAGCAAAGAGGTATTTTAAAAGTGGTTAACACTGGCAGTGTACTAGGTAACTTACTTGCATGTGACTATTTTTACTGCCACGACAGAGCAAGCAAGAAAAAGACACGAAGCTAGAATTCTCCCCCTCCAACCATTAAACTATTGTCATACACTTCAAGGGTCTAACCTATTTTAACAACAGGCAAGATACTCTATGATACAGTGAAAAAAGAGAGCGTAAGAGAGGGATGGAGGAAATGAAAAGAGGTAGACATAGTTCATGTTTTATGAAATCTTTGCTTCATACAAAATAAGTCAGAGAGGAGTGTGTAACATTCAACAGACTTCTCTTGCAAGTTATAAACACAGATAGAGCTACCTCTAATGTCTAATAACCCTGCACACTCCAACTGGATAAATTTTTTTCCAATAAATAGACTAGTTGACAGTAGGTTTCATTGAGAATTCATATTTAAAACATGATTTTAGTCCAATCACTTCTGAATAATGGACAAAAAAATTAAACAGAATAGTTTAAAAAAATGAAAAGCCATATATTTGAAAACTTACCTCTCAAAATGACTTATATAATTAACTGTAAATTCACCTCTACCAAAAAGCAAAGCTCTTTTTTGGGCAAGGACAAAATCAATGCATAAAGATGTATATTTCACAATTCTTTTTAAGGGGAATGTAAGATGTACAGATCACAAGTCAGACCTTTGCTGTAAACTGTCTTACCACCTTTTCTATCAAATAGCTGTTGTGAATTCATAATGATGGTAAATGAGTCATTAATTATTGTCTACAGCCTCTCAGAGTAAATTTGTCATTCAGCACTGAATGGGAAGCCAGAGTATCTGTTATCTCCAACTGCACTTGCACCTTTTCCTTACAGGAATGGAGTAATTTCATACATTGGAATCATCTCAGAAGTTTTCAGGGCACAGACCTATGAAGTTTTCTTCAGAATCCCCGAACTGTCTGAATGGAAATGATAAACTCTTGCTCATCAATTGGATTGTCTGTCTTTGGTTTTGCTGTTGTGCAAGATTAACATACACAAAGCAGAGCTCCTAAAGGGTGGGACAATTTATTTTTTTTTCTTTCTAGGGAGTGGCATGTTCTTTGGTTTCAAACTGCATGTAGTGAAAGATTGGTGGTTAAATTAATTTATATATTAGTCAGATTAGTTAGTCTGACTTTAAACGTTTTCAAATTGTATTGCCAGGAATAGTGGTATTTCAAAATTAAGGAAGTGAGTATGCTTAAAGGAAAAAACAACACCTTTGTTTCAACATGACAAACTCTGAAAAAATAATGTAACTACATGGCACAGCTCAGGAAGTATTGGTGCTTTTTATTTTATCTACTATCATTTTTGCACTTTTCTAGACAGAAATAAGGGATGAAACAGTCTCCTTCAACTAAGATCCCTAAATGACAAAAGCCTCCACTTGTAACCTTGGTGTATGCATTATAGAGGGACAGAGTCTAATTCCAGATACACATTGGTTATCTTCAGATATATAACTTTACCCAGTTTCATTCTACCGCTTTAAAAATGTAGCATTTATCAAAGATGCTAACCAAATAGACAGGAAGAGCAGGGCATTTCAAGCTTCCCCACACTGTCCCAATAACATGCCTCATCACTGACAGGCAAGGACTACTTCCAGTGGTGAGGGGATAGTTTGATCTCCAGGCCTTTCAATCCTAACTCTCTATTGAGATGGCCAGAAGAGGGGCTTATATCAATTTTTGTGATTTAAGCCACACTTCAGAAAGGTGTGTAATCATCTTGTCTAAACGGGGATGTTCTCCTGAATTAAGGCCTTAGACATGCCCACTAGAAACTGAACTGAAACAGCCATTTCAGGCAAGCAGTCACAAAGCAGCCAGACAGTAATGACATTTCAACACTACTGACCTCAGTCAATCCAAAACAGTAACCTAGCAGTGAAATCTCTGTATCTATCTAGCTCTGAATGTCAAACAAATATAGCTATTCTGTCTTGTGCATTAGGTGATTTTACAAGCTATGAAGCAAAGCATGCTGCCTATTCAAGATCAGAATTTGTCCCTTACTTACTATTACTCACAACTAAACCCATGAAAGCTCTATTAAGATTTTTAAAATAAAATACACAGTCGCACCTGTTGGGTTTTACATACAGAGGAATTGATGAATGTCCACAGATATGATAAAAGGAGATGTTTTTCCATGGGACTCATTGCCACTTGTGATCATTGAGTCAACCTCTTAGCAAGAGTCAAAAAAGTTAACAAGAACATTCAAAATTATTAATATACAACCAAACAATCAAACCAGGTTGGGAGGGATATAATCCCTTCTGCTTTTGGACATAAAACAACCTCTGATTACTGGGAGTTTGGAAAAAACTGTCACTGGAGGAAAGCCTGGTACAGGGCTTCCTGCCACTTCTTCTGAAGCGCCTGGCATGGGATAATGTCAAACAGGATACTGGCCTAAATGTCCGATCCAGTATAACAATAATTATATCCCCACCTCCACACTAGCAACAGTCATGCTAATGCTTTATAGTTTACTTAAAACCTGAAGATAAGGCAAGATCTCACCTCCACCCAGAGCTGTCATAGAGATATTAACTTAGTCAAATGGAGGAAGCCTCTACATAAGGTGCCTACCCCACCACAATCAACAAGAAATTCAGAACACCACTAACCTTCTACATCCATTGCTTCCCGCAGAGCCTGCAATTTCTTCTGTCTCTCTCTAATTCTGTCAAAGGCACATGATATTGCTGCAGAGGCTGATGACTCTGGCACCTGGCGCACCTGCTCCAGTTTTTGAGGGCCAAAGACATCCAGTGCTATGCTTCCATCAGAGTATCTTGCTTCCTTGTTCCTAGTGGTAGTTGAAGTCCGTACGGTAACTGTCTCATAGTGATTGTTGTGTCTGTGAGACTCTCCAGAACGGACTGTCTCAGTTGCTTTGTCAGTTGTGCACAGCAAGTCTGTGGAGGAAGCCCAAACCTTCCGTTTGTGCGCACTGTCTGCTCCAAGGTTATTTCTTCTTTCCAAGTCATCAGTTCTACACCGATATGGACAGTAAGCATCTTCACGGCCACAGTAGTAATCTGAAGAAAGGCCCTGGAACATGTCTTCCTCGCCTTGTTCTCCTCTGATGGACAGGAATCCCATAGATTTACTAAGTCCTTTGTTAAGCATGGCCTGTTGAGAGACTTGAGTCTTGTGTTCTTCTGATGCATCGACCATTAGGCTTCTTCCTGGAATGAGAAGAATCCATCAGGGATCTACTTTCAGTTGAGGCACTGGAGTGCAACGAAAGTTATTGACTTTGTAAACTATACACTATTTAAAAATGCAGCTTCTGATTTATTATGTAAATGCTGGAAAAACTACTTTAAAGGATTCCTCAGTTGTTAATAACCTAAACCAATGCTCAGATTATCAGATACTGTCAAACATTCATTTTCTTTGTTTCTGAATATCCAAGGATGAGTTCCTGGCTCAGTGAAGGATAATATTTTTTAAATATTTTAAAACATACACAGTGAAATAAATATTTTAACAGTTTTCTCTCATTGCCAAATAGTCTTTTGAAAATAATCTGAAGCACTCTTGAAAATATTAGCTCTATAGTTTACATAATTTCCCCATTGTGTTTTAAAGGCATAATCCACATTTTTATTGCTTTATGACAAGTCTAAATTTGTTCTACCGATTACCTGCACTACAGCATAGGCTGCAGTAGGAGATGACTGTGTAAATAGGAATGTCAAAAATCCTAGATCTTACTGTAATGACTCTTTTTGGATGATGTTAGACTCTTGAGTTAACTCTCCGATCTTAAGATATGCACCCTGATCAAGTTTTCAAGAACAGGCTAATTGTATAAGCTTTTATGCTTACATTTTATTAAGGAGTCAATTAGATAAAAATTTCCAAATTTTGTGTATTTTAAGCTTTTGAATGAATTGGCTCTGAACTTATAGAGCAGCAGAATATAGTAACGTTCCGGGCACATAAGCTATTTTGAAATTACTTTAAAAAAGGATTACAAATAATAAATAACAACAACAACAACAAATGAGATATTGCTTCAACAAGTGAGCCTGGAAGAATGCTAACCTTCAAATAACCTCACGATCACTCCACTATCACTGAATAGTCTTACTAGTAGAGGTTTTTGTCATGAAACTTTCTGGAAACTATGGGCCAATTTCACAAATAATATCTACCAGAAGAAGTACTTAGAAGCATTAGTAACCACACCAAAATCTTTGGGACTCTTCACTGATGCAAGCATTTTGTTAAATAGAATAGGATCTGATCCTACAAGCCACTTATTCATGTACGTAAGGCCTCAAGGAATCAAATGGCACTTGCTTTAAACTACTGGGGTAAATATTTAAAAATTACTAATTTTCAAGAGGTAAAACTACTAAAAATGACTAATATTCAAGAGGATCAGATGATGTCTAACACCTATTACAGAAACATCTGAAAACTTTCAATACAAAGTTATGGAAATATGAACAAAAAAAACCCTAATGTGTATTCCCAACATAGCGTAAGTTATGTGCATATTACAGCTCCAGAAGTATACTGCTAAAAACTACATGGATAATGTCTAACATTTTTATCTGGAGGTGTACACACGTTATACACGTGATTTTCACCCCATTATATCATCCCTGCTGCAAAAGACTGATTGAAAACAGTCATCGGCATGTGGCCAAGTCACTCTTTCCGCCAACCCAGCTAGGGCTATAGTAGTGCACGTTGTCTCTCAAAATGAACTTTTAACAATATCCCAGATGAGATATTAGCCTATATTTCTTCCCTCTGAATCAGCCTTGAAGTCCTCTTCACAAAAGAAAACAATCCTTGAGCTCAGAGTAATTTGCTGCACTGAACCTTTTATTGTGAAAGACGGTTCTGGAATCTGACCTGCTGCCCTTTGTTAGAGAGGGCAGCAGGTCAGATTCCAGAACCGTCTTGTCAAGAGCCACACTTGTGTATTAGACTCCTGCTGAGTTTCCAGTGCGTCTATTACTTTTTACTGTATTTTATTGAGTCCTCTAAGAGAACACACAAGTGCTTCTACAAACGGAAAGCGCTCTGATTTGTACCCCTACACTTTAACAGTCTACTCTTTTTTCGTCACTATTGTGGCCTGAATAACACATGATAAAATAAGAATCTCTTATCCTTTCAGAGTCATAACTTTTAGTGTTCTGAGCTTCAGAAGAGACTAAATGTCTTCAAGGAAGGACAAAAGATGCTGTGTGTTCCGACTCACTCAAAATACTAAAATGAAAGGCTTTGTTAAAAAGGATAAAGTTCCTCAACCTGATTTTTACACAACTGAGCCACTATTCCAAATTAGGTTTAAAGCCCTACACCTCAATGAAAAAAATAAAGTAACTCTTGGCTGGCCACCACCTTCCATGGGGTCTGTGGATGATTTGTGCCACTGATTACTCAGAAGGCCCCTAACTCAAATGTTCAATGGCTGGCTGTCAGCCAATTTGCAAATAAATGACCTTCATATGGTCAGAGGCTACAACACCACCACAAATGAGCCTGCTGCAGCCAGGTTGGAAGAGCAGTGGAGCCAGCAACTTACATTGAGGCCTATAACGTAACATTGAAAAGAAAAAAGAAAAGAGAAGGAACAATTCTTCATCTAAACTGGGAATTTTTTGCACTTTGGTTGAATTTTACCTATTTCCCTGCCTCCCTTTCCTACATTTCACTGTAGATCACAGAATAA
Organism: Mesoclemmys tuberculata; assembly: GCA_007922155.1. Taxonomy (NCBI): domain Eukaryota; kingdom Metazoa; phylum Chordata; order Testudines; family Chelidae; genus Mesoclemmys; species Mesoclemmys tuberculata. The sequence goes on along the minus strand of ML675617.1, from coordinate 22,190,196 downwards.
ATAGCAACATTAATATAACACAAGTGTTCAAAATATCATCCCTTCCCCCGCAAGCTCATAGCAGTCGAAAACGGTCAAGTTAAAAAAAATCACTTCTCTTGCTTATTTCCTTCCAAGATGTTTTTATTCCTTTTTATAGCCTCCTGTTCTGCAGCTCATGCTACACTATTTTTCTCCCTTCTACACCTGTTTGCTATTCTCTGTTCTTTCTCTGAAATGCAGCATCTTCCTTTTCCAGTCTCGTCTTCCCAATTTATATTTATCCTCTGCTCTCCATCCCCTTGTTCTTGCCTATATTGTTTTGTCTCTTCTTCCTTATTCTCATCTTCTGTTGCTCATCCCATCATTCTCACCTCGTCTCCTCTTTAAGATCCTTCCCAGCACTTACATACTCTAATTACAAATGAGCACTGACTGAACTAGTATAAAATTCTTTTCAAGCAGCTGTTTAATAGTCATGACTACTATGATGTAGTTATTAACCCTATTCTACAGATATGAAAATTAGGTGACATAACCAAAGCCACAGATGAGAATGCCCTTGCTTAGTTGTGTAGACAATGCTGACCCTTACACTACTGAGTTGCTCCCTCATGGTCACACACAGACCAAATTCATAGCATATCAGAGGAGTGGCTCAACTGCAGGCAGCCAGGAGCGAATTAGATGATTGCCTTAGCACAACCAGTGATTAGCCAGAGCATCAACCTAAAGCTTCAAGTAGGTCTGTACTGTAGAGCTTCTGTACTGTACTGTAGAGCTGTACTGTACTTCAAGCTTCAAGCTTCCTAAAGCTTCAAGTAGGTCTGTACTGTAGAGCCTCCCTTCCCTTACTCACAGAACAATTGCTGTGGTATTTCACAGGCTACAAAAGCCATCCCTGAGGAAATGTAAGTAACACATGATTGTTACTTTCTTATCCCTTTAGAAATGCTGCTTTGGAACTACTTACATCAAGACTCCTCAGAGGGCTGTAGGAGACCTCTCTCACATGGTTTTATAGCAACAGGCCCATTTCTCCAGCTAATCAATTGGTACCTGTCTAATGTAGCGGATGGCTTACTATTGCCATTAAAAAGAACTTTAAAAACATCCTCTCCCCCCAAATGTGGTTTTCCCCATGCAGTTTAAGTCAGCACTATGGATTTAGCCTTTAACTTGATGATCTGTTCACTCCAGCTGTAGGAGAAGGTTAATTTATTTATTTTTACACTCTCTGCTTTTAACTGTGTGAATAATCACCACTTTAAAATAATGGAAAGATTATGAGGGAAAGCCACATAAGAGAATTAAATATCCAACACAGAGAAGAAAGGGAACGTGGCTAGAAAAGGCCAGGAGGGTGCACTTTTGTGCCTCTGAAGTATAGGCACATACTCCCTGTGAACATTTTAGCCTAAATCTAAATTATTAAAAGGAAATCGAAAATGAATGACCTTGTGGTTTCATTTGTAGACTGGGCCTATGGAGACCTAGTTTCAGGTCCCTGATCTGCCACCAACATCTTGTGAGATCTCAGTTTCCCATTTGCAAAATGGGAGGGTACTACTCCCTTACACCCACAGGGGTATTGTGGGGATAACACATGTGACATGAATAATTGTTAGGAACTGAGATACTACCTGATGACCATGGAAGTACCTGAGATAGACAGCTCTGCCGTTCCTCAAAATTACCCTTATGTTAAAGCGTTTCTATTTATCTATTTTATCACGCTCATCACAATTGTATGCTAGTGCCTAATTTCTAGCATCATCTTTGGGTATTTAACCTGTAGTTGATGGTGTACTGGTGCCAATTTATAATTGTTGTAAGTTATGCAAATGCAATTATAGTAATCACATGATTCTAATGTGTAATGGTATAATAAAATCAGATGAGTGAATATGTAAATCAACACTGAAATTAAACACGAATAATGTATTCTAAGTCACTTCTGAGTAGAGGTGAGTGACGTTTTTCAGACAAATAATTTATTTATTGAAAAATGCAGTTTTGGTTGACCTAAAATTATTCATGAATTTGACACAAATTTGTTGAATAGTTTTCACCAAAACCAAGTTTTGGAGGACTCAGAGGCCAGGGATGGGGGAAGCAGCAGGAGATGGCCTTCCTTATAATCTTTAGCACAGAGGTTAGGGCACTCACCTGAGATGTGAGAGATCCAGAAGGGATTTGAATTTGCATCTCCCACCTAGCCTCTAGAATACACAGTCATTCTCATTCTCTGTCTCTGTCTCACTGAATGACGACGAATAGTGACTGAGTTAAGAATAAAGAGGCAGGATGACTCAACAGCCTGGTGGGTAGGACACTCCCCCGCAACATGGGAGGCAAGTTCAAATCCCTTCTCCATATCCAGTAGAGGAGGGAATTTTGGATCTCTCACATCTCAGGGGAGTGTCCTAACCTCTGGGCTAGAGATGCAAAGGAGAGCTCCTCCTCCAGTGTGTTTCAGGTAAATTACTTCAACCTAAAATGGATTTTTTCCAATTTGCCAAAATGTTTCACAATTTTTTGATTCAGTTCAACCTGGACCAATTCCCCCTCCCACTTCCATTTTTCAGAACTTCCACAAACTGAAAAGACAGTTGTTCCCACAGGTCTACTTCTGACACTCGAAAGAAAAGGCAACTGCCTTTGTTTTTGCAGAGGCAGAAGCCATGTTCTCAGAACAATCACAGATCTAGTTACATTTGCTAGCGACTTCAACTGTGCACAAAGTGAAATCCACATTTGCAAATTTGTGTGATACAATTACAATCGAAGGGCCAAATTGTGCCATCTTTACTCACACTAAATAGGACATCGCCCTCCAAATACTTTCACTGATTTCCCTCTGAGCAAGAGCTCCAGACTCTGGCCCTAAACAAGCTCCATCTATTAATTTGCCTGTAGCAGTTCATTAACAGGGTAGTGCAGGCAATTGATCAGATGTTATGTAACTGTGGATGCTGTCAATACAGTTTATCTGACAGTTTTAGAATGCAAGCTATATTTATTCTCATTGAGTGAATTTAGTTCAAGCTTTCTAAAACACTTTCCCGTCTTTTTTTTTTTTTTACTGGCCACCACAAAAAATATTTTCCTATTCAGATATATGATTATATCTTCTTTCTATATATAGCTATCAGTGTGGGACTGGAAGTCCTGCAAAAAGGAAGTGATTACTGTGAAGTAAAAAGGATCTCCCAGAATGGCAATCAATCAGTATTGCTGGATGCAAACAGAAAAATCCTTATCATAAAACAAAGCAGCTAGTCATTCAAAATGAGAGGGGAAGCTCATAAAAGAAGTTGGATTTGCAAACCCTTAGGGGCAGACTGGAAGCCAGAAAAGAGATAACAGAGCCAGATGTTACCAAGGGGTTGCTTGATGGAAACATTCACCCCTCTGTTTTTGGCTGAGAAATCCCACTTATCAGATTAAAGTTACTGCATTCCTTGTAAAGAACATGAGCTGGGAGAAATTACCTTTTGAAGAGCTGTGAGTAAAAAGTAGCAAGAATGCAAACCTTTCAGCCACACACGTTCTTTTTTTGCACTAGAACAAATGGGGTTAAGAACGAAGCAAGTAACTCCGGGACTCAGTATTTTGGGTAACAGCAGTTTATTCTGCAAACACTTTACCAAGCAGCATTTTGCCTTTACAGCCCCTCTAAATAACCCTTCTAGAATCTAATTGCATGATTATTCTTTTCTCTCAGATATTAGTGGGGTTTTTTATATGCTCTTCTCATATTAATGCCTCAATGGTCACCTTGCTTCCCTCTTGATATCCAAGAACACCAAAAATTGTCCAAGGTCACACAGTTGGTCAGTTGCAGCATCAAGTCACTTCACATCTCTGCCACTGTTTCCCTTCTGACCTTTTGTCTGCATTCTCTATTTAGGTTGTAAATCTTCTGGGAAGGGACCATAACTTACTATGTTTTTACATAACAGCATCCGAATCTCATTTGGGGACTCAAAGCACCACCGTGATACAAATAACAAAAAGTGGCCTGGATTTCAAATCCTTTACTGGCTTCCTATTTGTTTTGCCAAACTCATGAAGTTATTCTCCACCTACACATTTCTGTTTTTCTAACGCTGAAAAGATGATAATGCCAGGCAAAAACTTTCTGAATAAAGTACTCTGCCATATTAACTGTTATCTGAAAAACAATCAACTTGGATTTAGAAGGAAACAGTTTAGAACGATTTATGCCAGCTCAGAAATGTGTAAGACATCAATTCATCTGATTTCTTTGCAAACCGATTGCTACTTTTCCTTCTCAATGAAATAACTAAAACAGGTTATTAAAAAAAATCTCCTTCCCTCCCTAACAAACAGGCACAACTATACATTACAAACTTGTGTTGTCAGTTTTTGCCGAGTGGCTAAATTTAAAGAAAAAATATTCAGGAGATCGCTAATTAAGCACTACAGTTTTCATTTAGAAATGTCATCTCATTTGTTCCTTTGATGTCCTAAACACTTTAATGATCACCTTTAGGATGCATCTGCTATTTTTACAGCTTATAATTACAGTGTGTGGTTAAACGGAGAGTGTCAGCACCTAAGATTTCATCCAGGACTGCTGAATCATTTCCTGCCTTACTTTAATTCATTCAGATGAATACGACACACACAAAGATAAGGCTGCTCATTTTGACAAATCCCTTAGAAATGATTCCTCACTTTATAGAATTGGCATATATTCCCTTAGGTTAGTCAAGGGTTGAGCATTTGCTGGATAGCCCACCCCCAATTAACAGTCAGTCTTAATAATCGTATGATCCTAACACCCCAAACACATCAAATGTAATTCAGAAAATTTTTTGTAAGCAAGCAAGAAACAAGCTGAGGAAGCACCTTTAAAGGAAGAAAGATAGTAATGCAAGAGACACTTTTCCTCCTCCCTCTTGCTCTTGTAGCCCAACAATAAGAGTTTGAATACAGTGGATAAATAGATGAGGACAATGACCAAGATTTCCATAATAATTAGAACTCAACAAATAGGACTTGATTTAAGGAGCTGAGAGGGTGGGCTCCTGAGTGTGTGGGAAGCCCCAGTGACTTTAATAGGGCTCTGCACAGATGGTTCTTTTTGCAGGGTTGGGGCCATAATTTGCATCAAATAATTTATTCAATGAGTTTAGTTTCTCTCTGTGTTCATGGACTCTCTGAGTGGCTTACAATTTCCTCACATTTATTCATGAAGACAAATATGCGCCAAATGGTTTGTAAATTGTAAGTATAAAAAGTGTTTTATATTTGTAACAAACCTGTAGGTTAATTTAGACAGCACACAAAATCAGGTTGAATTGTTTCTGTTACTTGGTGGCTGAACGGACAGGAAGAAATAGATTCCTGGCATGAATACTCACGTTTTTGAGTATAAAACTCATTATTTGCAAATATTTTCCAATATTTACTTGAAGTTTATTTCTGCCACTATTCCTGCCAATTAATTCATTTACTGGAATATTAATGGAAAGTGAATCCAAAAGAGGAGGAAAGGCAAATGAGGTAAAGTGAATTCAATTTTTTATTGGAGTGAACATTCACAAATTATTTAAAAAGACAGAGCAGTCTTTTTTGTTTTATTTTAAAGGGGGAACAGTGTAGTAAAAGAAAATGCTAAAAATATTCAGCACATTAGGAGTGCAAAATATTTGATTTATACAACTGAAGTGGAAAATATTTTGAGATATTTGGCTTGCATTAGTTATTATGCCATGGCAACTTGAATTTGAACAGAGGAAACAAGCTTGTGATCTGACTAGAAGGCCAATGGTTTTCAAAGATTTTGCAGGAAGCTCTGGAAATTACATGACAAATGTCAATCTAAGCATATTTCTCAATTCAGCACATCAATCTACTAGGTTAATTCAGTCTTTGGAAACAGAAATTAATTGCTTGTGCATAACAACACTTCACCATTGTTAAGCGGACAGTGTAAACCTTGCTTCACACAAACATTGTTAGTTCCATGTGTGACAAACTTTCCTGATGACTGTCACACTGAACAACTCTTATCAAGCGCACACAAATGATAAATGGTATAATATAAAAAGGAAACAGGAAAATATTCTGTCTTTTATTTACTTTTCTAAAGCGCATTTGTATGTTGACTTTCTACTTGGGGTTCCTCACTCCAGGATTATCATTAGTGTAACCAGTACTAAATTTGAGTGCCAGATACTCGAAGCTGTGCCCTTATGGCATGCTGAACTACACTGATATTGAGAGAACTACTACCAGTGATAGGAACATAGCTACAAAAATAGAAATGTAAAAAGGTATACATTCTCTTGAGTCTACTGCAGTCTGGCTGTCACTCAGTAAGTTATTGTATCTCTACTAGCTCCTTGCCAGTTTTTACTTCACCCCACGACACTACAAGAGAAAATCAACACTAAAAGAATCTTGTTATTTTTGGCATCTTGGAACTTATGGGGAGAGGGAGATATGAAGCCAACTGAGGGCAAAGTGGCCAGCCAAGCCTTTAGCTCTGCCGGACCTGAGAGAACCAGGTGTTGTATCTCAGCTGAACTTTCCGAGTACATAACTTTTAAAAAATTCCCTTCTTAAGCAGTTCAGAGGAACAGCTACCATATAGACTGAATGATGCAAAGAAAGCTGAGCAAGGGGAAGAATATCCTGTCCTATGGTGTTTTATAAATAAATCACACAGGTTACAGTGGGAAAACACCTGTTATATCATCTCACACATCCACTGCAAACATAAGGCATAGTCCCTAGAGAGAGGACATGCCAGACATTAAACGGATACTGCTACACACTAGAATTGAGCCGGAAAGCCAGGAGGATGCTCTTACAACATGGCTTGAGCTACAGTAACAGTCTCTGAAATTAAGCAGTAAAACTCAAACGTAACAATACATTAACAATAAAGCTTAAGACATAAAATTACTTCTGCTAAAAACCTTAGTGTAAGTTGTGGGATAAGAACCCAAAGAAACAATCCAAACAAGCAAGTAATATTCACACACTTGAGCAGAAGAAATTTTTAAGTTAAGGATGACTATATTTCTTGTGTAGAAACAAACAAATGTTGCAAAAAAAGCTAATGTACGAAGTACAATATTATGGCTGCAGAAACCAGTGACAGTAGTGCATGTGCGAGAGTCAGACTGAAGGGACACAGCATCGTCAACTGTTCCTAAATGCATTACCGCCTGTGGAGGACAGCAGGCAAAAAAATCACCGAAGGAGGGCACTTAAGAGCAACTCCGCCTCTTATTTGGAAGAGCAGCCTATCCTTCCCTCCCAGCACCTAGCCCTGACACTCCAGTCAGTACAGAAGGGTTGCAGGGTCACAGCCCTTGAGCCCTGCCTGCTCTGCTTAGCTATGACTTCTTTGCGGTGTCTAGCACTACTGGTGATCCTAGTCGCTACCTTGATGCTTATAATCCCTTGCAGGCTCATTATGTTTTTTACACAACACAAAAGTATAATACAGAAGAAGCAAACAACAGACAGTAAAATACTTTTGTATCCAGTTTCATGGTGGTAGATGGGCAAAGACTAACAGTGGTATGGGAAGAATTAAACACCCTATGTCTTCTGCACAATATGTAATCTGTTCAACTGTGTCAGTTCACTGTTTAAGACGTGAGCAGTAACCTTCTGGTAGTGAGATACAACATTTGCACGTATGTATTTTTAGGCTAGACGGGACTATTATGATCATCTAGTCTGAAGTTCTGCATAACGCAGGACAAATGATTTCTGCTTCAAATCCATAACTTCTGGTTGACCTAGAACATAATTTTCAGGCACACGTCTAGTCTTGATTTAAAGATTTCAAGTGATGGTGAATTGGTAAATTGTTCTAATGATTTATTATTCTATATAACATATCTTATATTTTACATACCTGGCACGTGAATAAATCCAGTCTCAACACAGTTTGAACTGCATGTCTTTAAAAATTAGGTTCTACACAATTTCTTATTCACTTATCAATGGATAAGCATATTAAGCATATGTTTAAGTGCTTAGCTGAATAGTGCTCTCTGGTATACCAACCCTCAGGTTTCTGAGAATGTGAATATGGATGCTCCCTTTCCTACTACACTCATAAGGCTGGCTAAGAATCATAGATCAACAGTTCCCAACCTTTTCGAATGTGTGGACCCCTTTTCAACCTCCAAACATTTCACAGACAACCACTTTTCAACCTCCAAACATTTCATGAACCACCACGTGCTACTAGTTGTAAATTAAATTACAGTAGTAGGTTTTTAGAAACTATATGAAATTATTTTTTATTTGAAATTGTACATTTCCTTGGTGAAGATATTATTTTTCTTTTACATGGACCCCCTGTAATAGCCTCACAGACCATCAGGGGTCCGCAGATCACAGATTGGGAACTGATGTCCTAGATTTCTTCCACAAAGCTTTCATCATCCTAACCGCCACGGAGCATTTACCTGTGGGAAGTCCCTTCCCTCTCAGCCTATCCCGAATGGCCTGGCTTCTGTCTCTCTGTAAGTTTCTTTCTCCATTGCAGGAAAGCTGATCCACCTGTAAACAGGCAGTAAAACAAAGTCGTGTTCTGAAAAGACCACGTTAGCATGAAGACTGGATAGTTCAGGATAAAAGGACAGCACATTTGTTTTTCTCAGGCAAATGAACATTTAACAGAAGTAATATCAAGTATTCACATTGCAGTTTGTCTGTGGAAATTCAGAATTTCTTCATTGAATTGGAATTTCTCCCAGGGGTATCTTTTAGAACCCCCCTCCCAGCACCTTATTTGTATCACTTTAGTAATATTTGTTCAATACATGTTTGGCATACTGTACTGCCCTGCACCCCCCAATAAACAGAAAATAACTTCATAAATCTACAACAGAAATATGTTCCTTTATAGCAAATTGGAAACAGAAGAATTAAGATAGCTTCAGATATTCCATACACATATTCAGAGTTTGTTTGCCAAGTTACGTTTTGTACCTACTATTAAATGCAAGCTTGTTGATGATATTTCAGGCTGGTACCCACAGTAGGTATGTTGGATGTCCATACATTAGCTTTAATACTTTCTGAAAAGTGTTTCCATAACACAAAAAACCAAAAGGGAAATTCCAACTCTTGACATATTTTATTGCAGCTACCCCAATTTTTTTTTAAACCCATTAATTCAATATATACATTTGTCTTATTCTAGACACTCGCATACAAGTAATTCAAATAATCTTTTTAAATTGCACTGATAGTTTCTAATTTACAAAAAGGCTAGGGTAAAAATTAACTGATGGAATTAGGATTGTATTTTGTGAAAAATCAAGCTATCTTTTAATTTAATCTAATAATTTTATCTAGTACAATTACAATGCAATCCAACTAATATTAAATAGGTTCAATCAGTTATCTCCACACTCACTCTTTATCAAATATTTTAAAAAGTAAAATGCACCCAATGACATTTTAAAATTCTTTGCATTTCAGTGGATGATTTACTATACAGTTCAAGAGAAAACATTTAAAGTACAACAGTGCCAAATCAGGGTTAACAGATATGTAGAAGAACACATTTCTAAACTGGATGCTCTGTATGATCTTGAGGAAGAGCAGCACAGTTTCCATACATAAACAGTGTATGTACATCATTAAATCAAAGTTTCAGGGATATGGACAGAAACAAACAGAAATAGGACCTATTCAGTGTACACTGGAATGAACATTGGAGAGTGATGATTAACTCAGTGCATAAAGAATACAACAGACCATGATGTCACCAACGTTCGGATGAAACCTGGTTCTATTTTCCTTTCTTGTTTAATGTGAACAATATGGTTTCAGATATTCCAGTGTCTTAGTGAAATAGTGATATGGATGAAAGACAGTTGGCTAAGGCTCTGTTCAGGCAAAATACAGATGATGTTGCTTGGCAGCGGGAAACAGAAGAACAACCAGAATCTCAACAAGCAACACTTAAACTGGTCTTTTTTTTAACACTCCCACCCCCCCCAATTATTAAGGTGGTGCACAAACAGGGGGCTTCACTTTTGACCCTGGAACGTCCAGATAGGCAGTTTCAGCCACTGCTATCTTTTCCATCGATGCTGGCTAAGATAAAGGGTAGATCAAAGTAATTCACATCTTTGTCACTTCCAGGCTACCACTACTCTAATGCGCTATTAGCTGGTATTGGGTATGAAAGCCATATGGCAGTTAAGACTGATACAACACAGATCAACTTACCTTTTAAGCAAGAGACATCATCAAGAACATTCACACTAGTGCTCTACACTCTACTGGTTGCCTATCTAGGTCACAGTCCAAGTCCAACTCTACTTTAAAAGCTCTGAATTGGCTGGGGCCTGGTTGTCTCAATGACTGCCTATTGCTCTGCACTGCAGAACAGCTACACTGAGTTACTATGAAGGAGATCAGATACCACACTGATGACCACTGGAAAGAGACACATTTAGCTGCAAGGCTTAGGCCAACAAAGACCAGAGTATGCCTCATAGCTCTCTCTTTGGAGGGCATGTAGGTATGGAATCAGTGACTGCCGGAGATTAAACTGAGCCAGAGTCATATCTCTTCATGTAACAATTTACCAACCAGATTAGCAAGGCTCTGACAGCACTGGAATCTGTCTCTCCCATCTCAAGAAACAGTTCATCAATCAATACGCTTTTCTGTGATCATACTGGTTGCGTGTGTCCAGGGACCCATTTTTACACCAGTGTACTCACTGAGTTCCAAAGGAGCAGCAGTGTAAAACTGTGGTAACGGCGGTGAATCAGAACCACAGTATCTAAGAAATATAGTCCAACAATTCTGTAGAAATACTCTCCTTGAGTTGTCTGAGTGCTGTTACAGAGATAATTTAGAAATAAAAATAAGAAGAAAATCCTGGCAGAAGTACTGTTTAACATCAACAGTTAGTAAGCTCCATTTCTATTCAGAGTCCTACAATTATTTAACCATCCCATGAATATGTTGTAACATTATAGTGATGGGAGAGGTTGCCAATCAGGAATGGTAACTTTGTGAGCAATCCAGTTAATTAAAACAAGTGTGTTAAACACCTGCCCTATAGCACCTATTACAATTTTTGCTTTTTATAATCACATTTTCCTATTTTTTAAAAAACAGTTTCTCCCCATTTGCTGTGTGGAAGACCAAAACTATGAGAAACTGACCTTACCAGGGAAACTGCGAAAGTGACCACACACAGTGCTGCAAACGCACAAATTAAACTGACAAAAATAAGAACACAGTGTTTCACTTTAATCTTTCAGTAACTGTGCTTTTTAGTGCTGCTTGTGACAAAAGCAGGTAAAAAACATTCAAACAGAAGAGTAATTTTTAGGTTGTGTTCCCCTTTAATCAAAGTTGGGAGAATTAAAAAAAAGAAGCAAGACTGTTTGGAGAGAGACTCTGAACCAATTTCTTCACTATGTTTTTGCAATTCTCAGTTATTGCTCAACTGCTTGTAAACACTTACCCCAGAGAGGCTTCCCAGAACCAGTTTCACCAACTGTTTCACATAGGAGAAAGAAGGTGCGCAATTACTGTTCCTTATGTGGGCACTGCAGGCATCCAGAACAGTCCGGACAGACACACGGGCATAAATGACATCTTCGCACATGCCAAGCAGTATGCTGTTTAGGTGATCCCCAAGCTTGATAGGCTGATTACAGAGGAGAGGAGAAATGAAAAAAATCCACTTAAATATGTATCAAACACATAAACAAACAGGTTGATTTTCTAAAGCTTCAACTTACTTTCAGTCCTAATTCATCTTGGTGCTTTTGAAAATTGCACCTCATATACGTAATCCGAAAAACATCGCATTGACAGCGAAAGCAGAATGATCTAGTGTGATGGTTCAGTGGATTGCAATTCAGGATCCTGGACCTAAATGCTGGCTCAGTCACTAACCTGTTTCATCTTGGACTATTCACACAGTCTCTAATGTGAGTATAACAACACTTGCCTACCAAGGATATTAGGGCTATTTAAGATTTCTAAAACACAGACAATCTTGAACAACAACAACAACAAAGACTATATTTGTTATAATTGCTAGCCATCAGGGACTTGAGGCCAGTATTTGTAGGAACCTGCTGAAGAGCTCCCACAAGTGTATTGAAAAGGCTTCTATAATCCTTTTGCTCTTTTTCACTTCAACTGGATTTGTACTTTCATATTCCAGAAAGGTGTTGGGATTGGCTCGCCAAGTTCCTTATGGCTAGCAATTATAATGAAGATGGTATTTGTTATTATTCAAAATTATTAAGGGTTTAAAAAACCTTTCCATAGTCCAGAAAGGTTTTTTAGATATTAGAAAAGGGGTAGGACTGAGGGAGTAAAGCGATTGGCTAAATAAGCGAAGCCTTGCAATTATGGGACAACGCCCATAGGGTTGGGAACTACTTATCCTTAATTTTTTCCCATCCAAACAGTCAATCCTATCATATTTTAAGTGGAATAACACTCCAAGGTATGCAGTAGTCAGTGATACCACCACTTCCCAGACACTCTAGGCACTTGGCCTTCAGCAATATGTCTCACTATGCACCCAAGGTGGGCGGTTATCAAAGAAATACATGCCCTGTCGTGTGATGCTCTTTATGGAGCACACTGAATTTCACAGTATTTCTTTCCATTTATTTTTGAAGTTTACTATAAAAATTTGTTCTGCATCAGCCTGATTTAACATATACACACAAATAGGCACTGCTTTCTTTCAGGAGACCTTTTTTTGAATGGAAAAATTTCTCTCTCTCTCTAATCACAGAAATCATTCTTGCATGAAACCTCGTATACAGCAGAGAAGCTAAATCAACATATTCATCAGCTAAAAAGAAAAGCAATCAAGATCAAAAAACGTTTTAAAATTGTACATGTCACATCTGTGTTACAACAAAAAAGCTTTCAGGATTAAACAAAAATAAAATGGTCATGATTTAAGGATTTTAACTTTTTATAAAAGTAGATCTGTGAGCTCTGCTAGAATGTTAGCTCCTAGCACTTACCACACACTCACATGAGGGGTAAGAGACTTTTATGTAGAGAGAGAAATTCACCAGATGAAAGTTGCTCTACTCTAGGGTGTCAACAGCTGATTTATTTTTTTTAAATAGGTGAAGTGTTCACAACAACTTTAGCCAATTCCCTTAGTGTTTCCATTGTATCTTTCTGTCTTCAGTGGCTCACAACTTTCTGAAACTTTCACCGTTTGGGATGAAATTTTCTAGACCAGGTCTCTTCCTCAGGGTGATTTCTCACCACCCTCTTCCTCTCCAGATTGTAAAGTAGAGCAGTTCAACTGTTTTTTGAGAATGAAGAGAAAGGAAAAAGCCTAAACACTTTCCACATTACAAAATATTTTGCAATCTATACTGATTTTATATTTTTATATATATACAAATTTTATACCCACACACACTCAAAAGAAGAGACAAAGAAAAAGGTTGTCTATAGTAGGGGTATATTATAAGCCACAGCCTGGGCTGAGAGGGTTCTAGGACTGCTGTGTAGCGAGACACATCCCCTCAGGCATATGAGAGAAGATGTTCCATCCTTTCAATGAGCAGTTTGCACTCTCTCATATAAGCCCTGCTCTGTCACATGCTGCGAATGCAGGAGTGGAATCACACTCTCTTCCTTTATGGAATCAAATGCATTTCTTACAATCTTCAAATCCTGACCGTCAAGCATATATAGGACCAAGGACTGGTCACAATACCAGAACAAGAGTACAAAAGAGTTGGGAGATTTTATATCCTCTTCCCCCAATTTGTACGCCTGCATAGGGTCAGCCACAATGTGGGCCCTTACCATTACAGAACATAAAAAACATACAGAACATACAAAATGAAGCAAAGAATTGCAAACCCCTCAAGGCAGGAATTTTTTTTCTGTGTTTGTACAATGCCTAGAACAACTGGAGCCTGGTCCATGACTAGAGCTCTTGGGCACTACAGTAATACAAATAATAAAAAATAATACTATACTTGGTCTTTGGTCTCATGGTTAAGACATTAGACAGAAATTCAATTTGCAGGTCTGCCACAAACTTCCAGTGTGACACTGTCAAGTTACAGTCTCCCTCTGTGTCTCAGTTTGCCTTGTTTGTCAAATGGGGTTCATAATAATACTTAATTGCTCTCACACTTTGTCAGTCTTGTTGATTTATACTGTTAGTTCCTAGGGATGGGGACTGTCTCTTATTATGCAACTCACCTATCACAATCTCTGCAGCCATCTCTGTTGGAGTCTCAAGGTGCTATGGTTAGCTAAACCATATCCTAGCAGCTCCGGAGCACATCAACACTATCATTAAAGAGCTGACACTTTGTAAAAACAGAAAGCATGCTTTGAATGAAGAAGTCAATGATAATATGTAACTGCCCAAATAGTCCATTAGCACAGCATAACTAACTTATGAGTGAATCTCTTCAGAGCATGTTTTGTTTTTCCATTCTAACCAAATGATCCCTGCATGCAAATAGATTACTCTTCGGTTTTAGGGAGGGACTAATTTTTTTTTTAAATTGTAGGCTCTCTTTTTTAGGTTATAATATCATCATAGCCACATTACAGTTACAGTAATGAAGGCATTTGCTCTAAATCCTATGTTCAATAGCTAGTTTTTTTCCCAAAAAAATCAGCTACTAGGGCTAAAATTGCTTATATTTGGTCTCAAGCCCAGAAGCAATTTTATTTTATTATCCAAGTTTCTAGAGAAAACCCATTGTATATTTTTAAAATTTCTTAAGCATGAAAGTATTTTTTATGCTTAACTATTATTCTGGACTTAAAACACCCAGATTTGCTATAAATATAATCCTCCAGAGAAAATGGGGTGGAGTTTGCTAAGAGATGAAACAGTTAAAAATAAAACAAGGTATCAACTAATGAAAGCTAAGAATAATCTACTTTTCCTTTCCTATTTAAGCATATAACACATGTATATATGGATGTAGCCACATTCTCATGTAGATTTGCACAAAGAATGCAGTGCCACACATAGACAATCATTCTGTCTCTACTAACTTCTTGCTACCTTCAAGACTGCGTCAGAAGGGGTGTAATTTATGTGGCACCATGTATAGATGTCTTCCTGCCTATGCTGGTTTGTATTCTGGAGTGCAGAAGCTCAGCAGACACATTTTAAAATTAAAGGCAAAGGTAGGAAATTTCTGCCGTTTTGCTTTGTTTCTCTTTCCTGATGCTCCTCAGCATGATGTCCTACAGAAGAACTGGTGTTAGTGCTGGTAAAATCAGATGCTGGAAGCTCTGCTGTCACTAATGATAAAGACTTCTAGGGAGAGAAAAAGGGAATAAAGTTCTTATCTTCAGTTCAGTTCTCAACTTCCACTGCCTGATTTCAAGCCAGCATGCCCCCTTCTGCTGCGCAAACCCAGCAACTCTAAGCTAAACTCATCTCTTCCCCAGATCATATAGGAGGGGAGAAAAACCTGTCAAAGAAAACCCCTGCCCATGCAGGCTTGAGGCTGTGGGGAGAGAAGGAACTGTAAAGGAATACCCCCGCTAACCACAGTGAGAGAGGAGCAACCATGAGTGGGATGCTCCACTGCAAAATTTTTATTTTTAACTAAAAATTATCCATTATTTGCTTTTTCCTCCTAAATTTTACTGGAGCTGTAATATGTGCCTAAGACCCTTTGTCTTCTGTTATTACTCATTGTTATTGAAAAATTTCTGGGTTTTACAAAAGCTCTTATGTGATTTTTACCAATTTTGGACTACCCAAGTACATGAAATACTGATTATGCTATGAAAATCCAATCCGTTACATTAGGTAGATGGGTTTATGTGAATAACAAATTAGTTCAAGTGTAAACATGAAGTTTCCTGTTAAAGTACAGCGATATAGTGGAAGATACACAGATGCACGCATGTTTGTATGTGTACGTCATGACTTTGATTAGGACTCAAGCACTAACTGCCCTCTCTGCCTTTGAAAATCTCTCCTTTTATTTCTCAGCCATAACACTATATCAACAGTTTCTCTGTTTAATTGATAATAATAATACATTCTTTTAGCAGCTGAGGAAGTTTTATGCTGAAAGCTGTGTTTTCCCCACATCTAAGCAGGAGTCAGGCCAAATATATAATATCTGCATATTGCTACCTCATCACTGAATGTCCTTTGGCTACAGACTCCTAATTTTTCAGTCCCTTCCAACCATTTCAGCTATTGACTTAAAAGTGTAGTTGTGGTGGGTGTTTTTTTGTTTTTGTTTTTCCCTAAAATGAAAGCGCTCTAGAAGTAGATGAGTCAAATGTTAAAGACTGAATCTTCCCAAACCTGACTGAAGAAGTTCTGTCAAGTGCACATACTGTCTATGACATAACCAAACTGAGCAATGATATTAAGCTCTAACCAGTCCATAACAGTATTACAGCTGCTGGCAAGTCAACAACAAAGGAGTCTACTCCCTATTCTGAACAAGTACTTTCCCTTCAGAGGCAGTCATGTCATGAATTCACCCAAATATGCCTACCTCAGGCTCAGAGAAATTATATCAGGGGCCAAATGAAGCACAATGGTCATTATCATTTTAAGCAAATCATCAATACTTAAAAACTATATATACTAAAGACATTTCAATATGACAAACAAAACAACCCATTTTAGAATCTCTAAATAAAACAAAAATTTGATTTTTCTTCTGATAGATTCATAGCATGATTACAAGCAAGTTGTGTTTTTTATAAGCCTCAAATGGCTGGTGGTTCACTGGGAGACACAAGGGCTAAGTTGACCCCATGTAACTTCATTAAAAAGTGAAAGACAATGTGGTACTTTCCCCACTTCAAACCAAAACTACAGTATCCCTAATCAAGAACAATAATGCAGCAAACAAACCAGAATAGAAACAGCTAAAGAGCATTAATTAAGGAAGAATAACGATGTTGTCTTATATTGGACAAAGCAAGCTCTCCATAAGCAAAGCTCCATGGATTCTGTGGTAAAACGGCCTTTAATTCTGCAGCAAAACCCCCTGGTTTCAGCAACATTATGGTTAGGAGAGACTTCAGTAACAAAGTCTGCAGCTGCAAGATCACAGAATACACTGTGCCCTGATTAAAATTCCTCTTGTCTGATGCAGTAAGACTTTGGTAAGCAGTTCAGCCACCATGCCTCAATATTCAAGAGGCAACTTCTTCAGATAGTGGTGCTCTCTATTTCACCTCTGACCCTACACATTTAGGCCTGATCCTAGGAAGACCATGAACCTGCAACTCCCACAGGCTGCAAAATGACTGCAATGGGAGTTGCAAGTTCTCTGTACCTCTTGGGTTCATGCCTCAATAGGCTTAATTCTGCAGCCCTTACTCATCAGAATAGTCCCATTCATATTTATGGAACTAATCACATGAGTAAGAGATGCAGGAATGAGTCCTAAATTCTTCCTAGGACGACTTTCCCCTCTCACAAGCACCTCGTAATTATGTAAATTACAAAACCCAAATTATGTAAAAACTCCTGCATTTCACTTAGTCTCACCAATCCCTCCAGCATCCCATGGATTCACCTTGCCCAGTTATTGATTTTTGTTATTGATTATTATTTTAAGAAATGTGGAGGAGGTTACCAAACAAACCAGTTTTAAAACTTAAAAACTGTGAGGTTCTCTAATAGAAGTCTAAAACAAAAATACTTACTTGGCTTTGAGGGACTTCATAATCAGCTCCCCAATAAAGTGTCATACCAAGAGAATAAACCTGAACCTGTAATACAACACAAACCATCTGTTAACTTAACAACGGAACAGTTCTGGAAATTCATCAGTAAGTCCTGAAGAGTATTAAGTGGGTATGATGAACCTGACATTCTGAAACAGGGAGGTATCTTTTTCCACACACAAATTAGATGAGCAATTGCACATTTACATTTACATTTATGATCACCACGCTCAGTCAGCCATGTACTCAGTTAGCCTCCTTGCCTTGTAGAGCTTCCAAACTGTCCTTCGCGCTTGTCACTTACAAAATTTACAATAAACTTATTAGCGTTCCTCGAACTTCTCCATTTAATTTTTACCCTTCAGTATACATCAATAAGATTATAACACTTGATCAACTCATTCTGAAATGCAGCTGGGTATTCCAACACCTCAAGTGTTAACAGGTGCATAATTCTGAAGGTGTTGCATAGCTTAGCACAATACAAACACTGGCTTTTGAGTTCTCAATGGACTTCACCTACGTACACAACATATGAGGTTGTCACCTTAAAATTTCAATCCTTGTAAACTCCTCAGGGCTGGGTCTTCCTACCTGTTTGTACAGGTCCCAGCACAACAACCCAATCCCAATGGCGGTTCTGGCTTTGCTATAATACAACTATAATAAAACAATAATGGAAAACAGTAGTGCATAATAATGAATCTGGATGGTTTGCATATATAATGTGGTAATGACACTATTTGTACTGGACAAATCAACTACTGTACACTGAACATGTTAATAACAATTGTAAATTAAAGCAAGAGGTACATTACATAATTTTGGTAAAAAGTTATAGTAAAATTGACCATAGATGCCACTTACAGATGATTCAACCAACCCCATCTGCCTCCAACTAAAGAGAAAATACAAACTGAAGGCCAACTTGAAGCACTAACTATATACAATTAGAATCACTATACAGAAGTCAATATTTTATAAAAGTTTTTTAAATGTGTGTGTAAATTGGGTGAAAACTGTTCATGAACAGAGTCAATAGACACCACACAACAATGAAATACAAGCCTGACTTTCACTCTTTTTCTGTACCATATATGCATGTTCCACACAACTTTATGGTTACATTTTCAGGAGAAGAGGCGCATAAAATTACTTTAAATATATGTTTAAGACAAAGTTATGTAGTTATTCAGCACTGACCACGTATTTGACTGTGCAAGGCACAGATATTAATACCACCTTTGCTCTGGGAAGTTTATAATCTACAAGAGACAACATCTACAGAGATCTATAATTTACACAGAAGATGCTGTAGGAGACCAAGGAAAGAGCTACCAGAGTTAATATTTATTATTAGTCTGGTTTTCATGAAACAATATTATAACACAGTGTCAAATGGCAGTCCCACCTAAAGTGCCCTCCTGAGGTAGGCTGTGACACAGTAAGTGTCCCCTCAGGTAACCCAAGGACTCCATTTCAGCCTCTCTAGCTTCAATAGTACCCTGCTGTGGGGCCAATTTATCATCAAAACCATAATGCAACTTGGGACATAACAAAAAGTTCCAAACACAGTCCATTTATCACCCCAATACACATCATCCTTAAAACCCCATGACGTAACACCCCACGTACCACATGGCATCATCAGTCCTCATCTGTCTCTCTCCAGGACGGCCATCCCAGCTCTTCCCGCTGGAGTGCAAGCCTGCTCTTCTCGGTGGTAACCCCCCATGACCTCAGTACTGGGAAATCATCTTCACGAGCAAAGCATCTCTCCCTCTCTCTTGGTCCAGCACTCTGGCCCTGTATATGTCAGTAGATAAACTCTTCTGCTGCTCCCCAGCCTTCAGAACGGGAATCTGGATGTGGTGGTGGATATTACCGTATCTGAGGTAGAGGCCAAACTTGAACAGCTTGATGGGACAAAATCGGAGGGACCGGACAATCTCCACCCGAGGATATTAAAGGAGCTGGCGCGTGAAATTGCGAGCCCGTTAGCGAGAATTTTTAAGCAATCGGTAAACTCGGGGGTTGTGCCGTACGACTGGAGAATTGCTAACATAGTTCCTATTTTTAAGAAAGGGAATAAAAGTGATCCAGGTAATTATAGGCCTGTTAGCTTGACGTCTGTCGTGTGTAAGGTCTTGGAAAAAATTTTAAGGGAGAAAGTAGTTAAGGACATGGAGGTCAATGGTAATTGGGACAAATTGCAACATGGATTTACTAAAGGTAGATCGTGCCAAACCAACCTGATCTCCTTCTTTGAGAAGGTGACGGATTACTTAGACAAGGGCAATGCGGTAGATCTAATTTACCTCGACTTCAGTAAGGCGTTTGACACGGTTCCGCATGGGGAACTGTTAGTTAAATTGGAAAACATGGGGATGAATGTGAAAGTTGTAAGGTGGATAAGGAACTGGTTAAAAGGGAGACTACAGCGTGTCGTGCTGAAGGGTGAACTGTCAGGCTGGAAGGAGGTTACTAGCGGAGTCCCTCAAGGATCGGTTCTTGGACCGACCTTATTTAACCTTTTTATAACTGATCTTGACACAAAGACCGAGAATGTGTTAATAAAATTTGCAGATGATACGAAGCTGGGGGGTATTGCTAACACGGAGAAGGACCGGGATGCTATTCAGGAAGATCTGGACTACCTTGTACACTGGAGCAATAGTAATCGGATGAAATATAATAGTGAAAAGTGCAAGGTCATGCACTTAGGGATTAATAATAAGAATTTTACATATACGTTGGGGATGCATCAGTTGGAAACGACGGAGGAGGAGAAGGACCTTGGGGTATTGGTTGATAACAGGATGACTATGAGCCGCCAATGTGATATGGCTGTTAAAAAAGCAAATGCGGTTTTAGGATGCATCAGGCGAGGTATTTCCAGCAAGGAGAAGGAGGTGTTAGTGCCGTTATATACGGCGCTGGTGAGACCCCACCTGGAATATTGTGTGCAGTTCTGGTGTCCCATGTTTAAGAAGGATGAATTCAAACTGGAACAGGTTCAGAGACGGGCTACTAGGATGATCCGAGGAATGGAAAATCTGCCTTATGAAAGGAGACTCAAAGAGCTTGGCTTGTTTAGCCTGGCCAAAAGAAGGCTCCGGGGGGATATGCTTGCTCTATATAAATATATCAGGGGGATTAACGTTAGGGAGGGAGAGGAATTATTTAAGTTTAGTACTATTATAGGCACGAGGACGAATGGGTACAAATTGGATATTAGGAAATTTAGACTAGAAATTAGACGAAGGTTTCTAACCATTAGGGGAGTGAAGTTCTGGAATAGCCTTCCGAGGGAAGTAGTGGGGGCAAATGACTTATCTGGCTTTAAGACTAAGCTTGATAAGTATATGGAGGGGATGTTATGATGGGATAGTTTAATTTGAGCAACTGATTTTGGATTATCGGCAGATAAGTCTGCTCAATGGTCTGTGGGAATGCTGGATGGGATGGGAACTGAGTTACTGCAGAGAAATCTTTTTTGGGTGCTGGCTGGTGAGTCTTGCCCACATGCTCAGGGTTTAGCTGATCGCCATATTTGGGGTCGGGAAGGAATTTTCCTCCGGGGCGGATTGGCAGGGGCCACGGAGGTTTTTCGCCTTCCTCTGCAGCATGGGGCATGAGTCGCTTGCTGGTGGATTCCCTGCAGCTTGAGGTCTTCAAATCTCACTTTTGAGGATTTCAATAACTCAGCCATGGGTTTGGGGTTGTTATAAATGTGTATGGGTAGGGTTTTGTGGCCTGCCTTGTGCGGGAGGTCAGACTAGATGATCATATTGGTCCCTTCTGACCTATGATTCTATGAGTCTATGAGATCTCTCTGGCCTTTGGCTACATTTTTCCAATTTAGATGTCAGCAGACAACTCCCTCTGCTGCAGTTTGGCCCTGGCTCTTTGGCTTCAGGTGATCAGCCAGCAAACCCCTCTTTGCTATTCTCTTGGTTTTAGTCTTCCCCCAGGAACTACCTACAGCTTCCTTCCGGGACCTTCCATAGTCCCCTAGTAGCTTTCACCTGCCCTTGACCAATCCAGGCAGCTGTCACCTACGTCACTCACCAGATCCCCCATCTCACTGGGGGTCTCTGCCCCTGATTCTCTCTAACCTTTATGGCCTCAAGTGCTGCCCTGCCTTCTTAACTGGCTAAACTGGGAGCACTTGTTCTGGCACCTTGTGATATACAGTCATACTTACAAATGTACACAGTTTTATGGACATTCCTATTAAAAAGTCGTCTTGAATTGCAAAATCAACATGAAAGTGCAGAATACATACAAACCTCTTGCTTCATCTAAATAAGGTATTATGCTAAGTGGCTTGTGACCTGAATAGTAAGTGAGAGTGAAACCGGCATCCTCTTTCATTTCACTGCCAACTATCAGTCCTGTATATAAATTCTAAACAACAAACAACAACAACAAATTAAAGAGTGCTCCAGCAGACCTTTTCACATATCCCACGAGTGCTCTCATATGTGGTGTTCAGCCACCCTAAAATGAAGACGTTAATATGTTTTGTGTTAAACAAAAGCAGATGTAAGTATTCTGTGCTATGTTTCAGATGCGTGAACTAATTGTCCAATTGTTAAAGCCACCGACATATTCACGCTGCCATCGATGTCTGTCAAAAATAAGTAGTAGCCTGTTTCTATGAAACAGATAAACGCGGTGTTTATCATCATTTAAAAGTATCACCTTTTTTCTTTTGCATTTTTTCAAATTCTCAATTCTTTTCCTGAAGATTTTCAGTGAGAGTGTTTGTTTTTAAAAACTGATAATCTCAAGTTTCCAATTCATGGTTTAACTAAAACATGTGTATGAAATATTTTTACTTTTCCATTACAAAATAAATGCAATATTCCCCTTTCATTTAATCCTTCAAAGTCAAGACAAAGGGCTGTAGTTGTGATACCTGGGAGTGTCAGCTGTTTAGAAATAACAGACCCCATTTTATTTTCTCTTTATTTTTATCATCTGTTTTTCCTCATGAATTTGAAAATAGTGGCATTCAGAAGAGCACCTGAGTCCTAAGCTCCCTCCAGTTAATCACAAAAAGGTCTGCCTCCAGCACTTACGGTGTATAAATCATACAGAGCACCATGCAAAAGGCTGCACTGATAGGAGATTGGATTGATGTTGCAGAGATGTAATTGAGGGCACAATTTGGGTTGACACCTATTAGATAACAGCCCAATCCTGAAAACACTACCATTATCCAGTGTTTTTCTTTCCCTTCCATCATCAGTGGAACTACTCCAAGTAGCAAGCAGTTGCAATACCAGGGCTATAGTTTAATCTGAGAGAACTGGAGTATTTTATCCCTCAAAGTTTTAGTTTAGCTGTAGCAGGGACCTTTTACAGTTGAATGCCAACAATAAGCATGAACTCACGTCAACTTTTTTCACATTGTTAAAAAGATAAAGTTGTAGACACTAAACCTCACTTTATAAAGAATATATGTAATTGTTTAAGACAGCATGTGTCATATGCATGGTACTGAAAAGTGCTGAAGAGCTTTACACAGAAAAACAGGTTACTCAGTCGTATATCTAGTTTTTGAGAGGTGGGGAGGAGATTAATTACAATCAGTAAAAATCAAGTGAAAATGCAATAGCGATCTGCTTTTTGACGGAGAGAGAGGTAATTTAACATTTTACACATATGATTAAAATAATCAGGGATTTAAGGGGGGTTTAAATTTACTCAGAAATTGATTGCTTTTCCAAGGAGCTAAAAAAAATCCAAATCAAATCTAACCCAAATGAACTGCCATTAATCGTTAATCATCTTCAATGTATATTCCACTATGTTGTTTTGTGAAGGGAATCCACTAATATTTAAACAACATGTGCATTCAAATGGAACTCACCTGCTTCTTTGTTACAGTGGTTGTGAATGCTCAGTGGAAAAATTAAAGACTCATTTGCAGACTGGCTTCCAACTGCGTGTGGTTTTGGACCACGAACCAACATAAGATGGCTATACTCATGACATAAGGGTTTGTTTGTTTTGTAATTTATTGTTATTTTTACCTTTAATCCTATATCTGAAATCTGGATTAGAAGGGAATTGTTTTAAGTCAGCGTTTGATAGATTTAACCAAATAATCTTTATTCCTAAATATAGATCCCTCAACTGCAGGCACTACATATTTAGCAATGTTAACACACATCCATCAGAACCTCTTTTCACGGAGGAAAGAAACAACAGCCAGAGAATTAGCGTTTTCCTTGTTCTGTGCAAAGATTGCTACGGGTTTTATCTTACAACTGGACAGTCAAAATCAGGTATTAGGGACTCTCAGTTTAATGAATGCACTTATCATTCACTCAGTCATCTAAAAATAAATGAATTTCTTCCTCCAAATACTGAGCGAGTACTCCTATTCTTCACCTTATTACCAAGACCTTCTCTTGACAGCATTACCAATTGTGCCATAGATACACCATAGCTATGCATGAAAAGGGAACTATACAGGAAACCAAACTATTTCTATAAAATAGTTAACTGGTAATGCCAATTTTTCTTTAAATCTCTATTCCACAATAACCTTATCAATTCTAGATTAGCTAATATACAAACTGGACAGTATTCCCAAAACATCTGAGGGTCTCACAGAATCATAGAAGACTAGAGTTGGAAGGGACCTCAGGAGGTCATCTAGTCCAATCCCCTGCTCAAAGCAGGACTAACCTCAGCTAAATCATCCCAGCCAGGGCTTTATCAATCTGCAGTTTAAAAACCTCTATAGATGGAGATTCCACCACCTCCCTAGGTAACCCATTCCAGTGCTTCACCACCCTTCTCGTGAAAAACTTTTTCCTAATATCCAACCTAGACCTCCCCCACTGCAACTTGAGACCATTGCTCCTTGTTCTGTCATCTACTACCATTGAGAACAGCCTAACTCCATCCTCCCTGGAACCCCCTTCCAGGGAGTTAAAGGCTGCTATCAAATCCCCCCTCATTCTTCTCTTCTGAAGACTAAACAAGCCTAATCCCCTCAGCCTCTCCTCATAAGTCTTGTGCTCCAACTCCCTAATAATTTCTGTTGCCCTCTCCACTGGATTCTCTCCAACTTGTCCACATCCTTTTTGTAGCAGGGGGCCCAAAACTGGACACAGTACTCCAAATGCCACCTCACCAATTCATCATCCCTTTTCCCAGCATTACAGCACATTGAAAGGAAATCCCAATACTAAGACTATTTTTTTTAATTTTTATTTATTTATTTATTTATTACAAAATATATTGCATCTCTAGTACACAATGAAGAACTGTTTTTCAAAATAAGTGAACAAAGCACATTATGGTGGGGTGCTCTATTTTGTTTTCTGTTTGTATGCTTAATTTGCAATCAGTTTGTGTGAATAGTTATGGTTCTTCTGATTGTAGGATTTCACAAGCTATCACAGCAGCACTATAGAATATGAACAAAATGGTATATGCTACATACATATGAAGCAATCTTTTACATATAAAAAGCCTGTGATAAATAAAATGAATTGCACTTACTCATATTTGTTACAATTTGATTTTAAAAACAGATGGTTACATTACTTTCATGTTAGTATTTTCTTCATACGAATATTGGCAAGATGCACAGAAAAGATCTTGAGACCATAAAATTTTTTTTAAAATGGTAAACTCCAATCATGAGCCAATATTATAGTATCTCAAAAGGACATTTAACACTGATTATTAGAAAGAGGAAAAAATATCTTTCATGACAGTAGGGTTGATTCCTACCCATTTTATGCCAGAAGACCACTGTACTTGATTTTGATGGGCATATTCCCCCCCCTCCCAGAATCAGCAATTTGTCTCCAATTTGTTGCTTTGTCAACAATCCCTTGCAATGGATCAAAATATTACTCTAAGGAAGCCTTTTACTCTCTCTAACCTAAATCTACTCTATATTATTATTTGCACTACCGCAGCAACCAGAGATCCCAGACGGGATTACAGCTTCATTATTCTGGATACTGTACAGAAATACAGTATAACAGGTGCTCCCTGCCCCCAAGAGTTTGCAGTCCAAGAGCTGAATTCAAATGCTACCAACTCTCATGATTTCACTGAAAATCATGTGATATTCAGTGTTTTTCTTTAAGCCCCAGCTCCTGGAATCATCTGAA
>ML675617.1:22146271-22164339 GCA_007922155.1 Mesoclemmys tuberculata | reverse complement strand
TTCCCCGGAATCATGATTTTTGAACATTTGCAGTCTTGCAGTCTGATTAGTGTGGTCAGACTAAGCCCACATTCATTAGGGCACAAATATCCTCCCTGAACACATCAGACTGCAAGACTGGAGCCCAAGAAAAGTGGGTGTAAAGCAAACTGAGGGAGTGGGAAAGGATAGCGGTGAGTGTTTCTTACCTCCACAAAGTACTGTGCGTCACATCCCTGGGTTATTAAGATAATCATCACTCCCATAAGTAACTTTAAAAGAGAATATGCTTCTTAATGAGACTCTCCACTCTTGCATCTGGCATTAACAGATGTAAAGTTTGTATCTAAGTATTCATTAAATATCACACGCACACACACACACGCGCACGCGCTTCCTTTTGTGACTAACCTGTTCGTTTTAGAAATCATGGCTCTAATTCAGGAAGCACTTAAGCACATGTTTAAAGATATGCAAGTGCTTAAGCACCCTTCCCAAATAGGGACGTTTTCCTTAATTAGGGCTTAAAATAGAAGAATTTTTTTTCTAATATAACACTGAAAAACAAGATGTGAAATATCTATACTGAAAACACCTTTACTGCTTACTATTATTTAACTTCAGACGTGCTAATCTGTTTAAATTGTTTTCTTCTATGATTAGGATAAGGTT
Source organism: Mesoclemmys tuberculata (assembly GCA_007922155.1). Taxonomy (NCBI): domain Eukaryota; kingdom Metazoa; phylum Chordata; order Testudines; family Chelidae; genus Mesoclemmys; species Mesoclemmys tuberculata. The sequence continues at coordinate 22,163,688 of ML675617.1, read as the reverse complement.
TTTCAAAACTGTCCAAGTGATTTAGGGGACTAAGTTCCACCAAATCACTTGTGAAAATTTTACCTGTAGCTCCATAATTGTGCTATAGTATTGCACAGTAGGTAAATTGTGCAGAAAAAATAAGTCAATGAGATGAAGTTGATATAATCTAGTACAACATCATAAAGGGCCCGGTGGCCAGTATACCATGATCACTTCATCCAGCAGGGGATTTTTCAAAACATTTTGGAATACTGTACAGTTGAGCAAATATTGGCTGGTCGAAATGTCTGTGGCAATGTGAAAAAGAAAAATTGGGATGGGGAGAAGGAGATAAAAAAGACATCTGAGAAGGATTTTGGAATGAATATAGGGAGGAAAGGGCAGATGCAGACAAAGATGCAGGCACGGTCAGCGTTAGCCAATGAAATTTCATTTAACTCTGAAGGACAATATGCACGTACAGACAGAAAAAGTGAAATATTTCTGAAGGAATGCTATTCAACACAGATTGATTTTACCTTTTAAAAATGTCTATCTGATAAAGCCTTAATCTACAATACATAAGCTACATTTGAATGATTTCTGTACAGTTCAGATTTCAGAAACCTAAAACAACAAAGCCATACATGGAGCCTATCTACTCATTGTAACAGATGCAAGTTCATCACATGCTTTCTCTCCTATTATGCTATATTGTATGTTTTATACACATACTTTAAAAATCCCTCTATTCAACTTGCTGCACTTTTAAATTAAAGTAAACTAATGTAACTGCAAAACTATATTCCTGATATCTTTTGACGCCAGAAGCTGCAGATAAATGAAATTCTATGGGCCAAATTCTGGTAAACACTAAAAACAAATGTAAGTAGCACAATCCCCCCATAAAACGAGGTAATAAAATACTGTTAATATACACCTTTACCAGTTGTTACAAAGCCCCATGCACACACATCTGCCATGTAGTAGGAAGGAATTAATTGAACTGAAGCTGCACTAAGAACCATGGCTTGGCCAGGCAAGTTTCATACACATACCTATATGCTAAACAGACATACAGATCAAGCCCCTTAATACTATGACTGTACCTAATTATACCCATACACAGCTTCTTTGTTGGAGGCCCAGCAGCGTGGTCTCTCCTCAAGTTGACGGGGAACTAGAACTAAGGAAGCCAACTTTCTTCAAATGCTCTTGCATCATTCCAGTTTGATGCAGTGGTTGTTCCATTTTGGGTTTTTTTTCCTGCCACATGTGTATGTGCGAAGTTAGCTAGAATTCAACCCAAAATTAGATATATTCAACTCCAGTAAAAAGCTTAAACTTCAAGCACAACACTAAAACCAAATACCACAAGCAAAAACGACATAAACCAAGTTAAACCAACTGTATGAGTAATCTTCTTATGCAAATCAAGGCACATGTATTTCAACATGCAATAATTTCCCAAGGAAATTACTCTTACAGAAGTAAAGGGTCACAACCGTACTACCACCACCTTCCAGAAAATTATGTTACCAGATGTTGTATAATAGCAAAATGTAAATTTTCATAAGCCATGGCCACAATCTGAGAGAGTTAAATCAGAGAAGCATTCAGGGACAAAGGCTGTAATTTTATCATCAACGATAAAGGAACTCAAGTGCAGGAAGCACATGCACAGCAATGCCCATCAATTTTCATTTCTTTCTATTGTGGTATAGCAAGGGCAGAGGGCACTGGGAAAGTTCTAGAAGGGCGCTATGTAAGTGCTAGAATGCTCCATGCTTTATTCCCTGTAGACTAGCCAAAGGGTAATTAGGATCAGTTGACACCAATTAAGGCCCCACCCAGGTGCCTGATAAAAACCCTCTACTCCTGAGAGGCAGGGTGGGAGTTGAAGGAGTAGGTGTGTGTGAGCAGAGGAGTTTGTGAAGAAGAACAGAATGGCGTACAGTGGTGTGTGGAGAAGAACAGTATGGAGTACAGCGGTGTGTGGGAGAGAAGTGGAGTCCTGAGGAAGGTACTGGGCTAAAGAAGGCAGAAAAAGGGGGAAATCAAACATTGGATAGTCCTTTTGTCCATGTAACAGCAATAGTGCCAGTACCATTCTCCTTCAGAACAAAGCCATGTGCTGCTCCTCCACAAGGAGTACTGCCAAGTCACATAACAGCTTTCCAACATACAGCTAATTTGGCTGTAGCCTTGTGTCATGGGAGCTGGCCCCTGAGGGTTTCAACACCCAGCCTACCTGTGATAGGCTCCACTAATGAGAGTGAATCACCTGGGGATTAATCACCTAAGGCCTGGTCTACATTTACTTTTGGGATTCAGCGGCAGTTGACGGGAGATACGCAAGTGACATAAATCACTTGCGTATCTCCTGTCGACTTTGCGGCGTCTGCTCCGCGCGCCGTCCACACTGCGCTGCGCCGAAGGGAACAGTGTTCCCTGCGACGCAGTGCTACGCCACTTACCGGGGTGGTTTCCCTGTGTCGCCATCAGTGTAGACCCAGCCAAAGTTGCTGGGCAGCAGTTAATTAGGTGAAGAGCACCCAGTCTAAAAAGGCTTCTGAGACCTCAGCCAGGAAACCTCGGAACACGGAGAGAAAGTTCCCAAGGAAAGAGACTGCTCAGGGGAGCTACTCAGAGAGCCCCCCAGAAAAAAAGGACCTAGGAAAAATGCTCCCTGGAGGAAGCAGGCTCCAAAAAGGAGATGAGTGGCAAAGCCCTAGGCAGGCCTGATCCCAGTGGAAGGTCCTTACACTCAGCAGCAAGAGGTCCAGGTTTTTGGGGAATTACACCCCACTCCAAAAAAAAGCTACTGTAGCTTTCCTTCTGGAGGGGCCCCAAGTGCAGAAAAGGAACCATTCTAGACCCCTGAAGGGGCACCATTCAAGCCTCACACAATTTGCTGATAGTCCATGGTGGAAACTGAGGCAGGGGCTCATCTGCAGTGTCACATCTGGCCACAGGGGCCACATCAGAGTGACCTCCACACTATTATACCCTGCAACATCTCCTTAAATAAGCATTGAAGAGTTTAGGATTATGAAGACCAGTCAAATGCAAGGGGTGGGAATAGAACCCCTTCCTCTCCTCATTCCCAGCCCTGTGCATATTCTGATAGGCTGAGGGAGTATTTTGCTGGAGAAAGTCTTCTCCCCTTACTCCAACTTTCGGGCTATTAGGGAGCCATCTGGAGAACTACTTAGTTAACTATGCAGATAAATCTAAATTGTATGTTCAAACTCACTGTTACTTAAGTGAACACCTAATCTCGCCCCGGGGGGTGTTGACGGGACAGACAACTCATATGCTATTTCCAAATCAGCAACTACTCAGTATGTAATCTTTAAATGCTCTCAACACAATCAAATCAAAATCAGTTTCCTTCTGCACAAGACAATCCACCTGGAGAATCTGATACTAGTCTTTAAGGCCCAGGCATTTCACCTGTACAAAAGAAAAATAGCTTGTTTTGACTTAGAGGAGCGAAGGGGGCAAACATCTCACTATTTAAAAAAAGTGAAGACATGCATGTTCACAGACACAACCATAACCCTTTGGGCAAAGACAAAGTAGGAACAATATATTCAGCCCAAAAGGTAAATATTCTGCAAAGACGTCAGTCTAAAGCCATTCTGCAATCTTAGTTGTAGGGTGCTACATAAATAAATGAACGTTTCTACCAAATCAGTAATACTGTTTAATAGAGAGACTAACATTTAATGGGAGAGAAGGTATTGTACCTTTTCAACATCTGAAAGAGATGACAATGACTGGTTCTGCAGAACCTCTGGTGCCGTGAATGCTCGCAAGTCCTGATGGGAAACATTTTCATCTGTAAATGACACACTCCCAGATGGAAGCAACAGCAAAGACCATGGAGAAATGATGAAGCTCAGGTCAGTAGGATCAGCTATATTTGAAAAAACAAACAAAACACAATTAAAAGGCAGCTGCTATCAAATAAAAGGACTCCACATAAATCCATTTAAGTGTTCATCTGACAAAGAGAAATTTGGGAAATGGAGTGGATGAGCTCAATAAGTTTTTTTCATTTTTAACCTCTATAATCACAGAAGTTAAAAAATAATAGCTTTCATCACAAAAAGTTAATGGGAGAGGAAGAGCAAAGATGTTTTGGACAATTTCATTATTTTACTTAGAAAACACTGATGTTATTTATCTGGAATTCTTAAACAAATTATCTACCAAAATTTGGATTGGACTTCCTGACTCCTACTACCATGCTACCTTTCATGGCTTTTGTTTTAACGATCCAGACTGATGATGAACATTTCATCATGACAACTTTTTCTGACTTATTTATTGTTTGTCATAAAACAACATGCATCACAGGAGAGTTTTTTTCTGATGAGCGGTAGGTGGATAAGGACGTGGCAAAGACTAGAGCAGAATAAGAGTAGAATAAATCAAAGCACATTTAAAAAATATAAATAGCACAAACTCATGCAACACGTGTTGCATATACATCAGAAGACAGCCAAACGAAAATAACCTTAACTATCCAGTTCACAAAGGCCATGAAGTTTCACACACTGTATGTCAAGATTTAATTAGCTGAGCCTATGAGCTTTCTCTAAGAAGAGGCCAATGCTTCAAGGTTATCATACTTCGATGTCCAGTTCAATTTTAAATATAGTAAATATATATAAACCTTATTAAAACATTTTCAGGGCTCACCTTTTGATATTAATTCATTAGAAAATGTAAATTAATCTATTTTATCAATGGGACTAGGTGACTGCTCTCTTTTCCTCCCATTTTGCTTGATGACCTCAATGGCTACCAATGTTTTTCTTTAAATAATCACTATGCTAACATCTATTAATTGGCTGTCATTTCTGTATAAATAGTCATACCCTTAAAGTACTATAGAACCCTCCAAATTATTAAAGGTTTCCTCCTTCAAGTTCTCTTTTTGTTTTTAAAATGAAGCTGCCCACTGAAGTAATTAGATTGCTTCCTGTTGGGTGCTCACAATCAAGACTAATTCCTATAGTAAGGCTGAAGTTAATCGGGGTAACAGTGGAAATGTGCAAAGAAGTAGTCTGCAGTCAACCAAACAGCCTCCATTTAATCTGTGTGAATAACAGTCAGACAGAAACACAAACTTTGAGATCATGCAACCTACAGTTGACATTTTAAGCGAGAAAAACCTACACCAGGAACTTGTAATTCTGGCAACTGGGTGTTTAAAGCTCTCTGGATAAAATATCTGGCCACTGATCTGCAAAGAGACTATCAATCCATAAAACAAACCTTGAAAATAAAAGTGGGCAAAGAAAAAGCAACTGTTCTCATAGGTCTAAAAGATTTTAATGACTGCTGTGTGAGTGTAAGAACACCACAACTCAAGTACAGACAAACATAACAAAGATTCAACATAGTGTTGTAATAACTGTTAGAAAAAATATCACTTTTTCGTTCTAGGGAGGGAAGCAATAGTTCCATTTCTTCCTACGATGCTGTTTCCTAGGCTGTCCAATAATCTGTAACCTACTGTAATTCTAGTCTCCCAGGAGATTTAATGAGTAACTATGTACAGAATAGAAATCAAAAATAAACAGACCCACCAAACAAATCCTTCAAGTTCCAAGGCTTCACTTCTTCAAGAACCCTGGCCAAGTAGAGGTTATGCATCGGGTTCTAACTTAAGACATTTAACAAAAGAAAAAAAGTGCCTCCAAAATGTAGGTCTAATTTTCTAAATCAACGTCCAGAACTCTCAATTTACAAATATCAGAGAAACTATCCACTCCTATCTGTATGCAACAGAAAAGCTATTAAAGGTCATTCAACGTTTATTGAAGGGATTAATCTTTGGTAATTTTTCATGGTTCAAATAAGAGCAAATGAGTCCCTATTGGCTTGGAAATGGAAAGTTTCGCTTCATAAAAGAAGAACATTTATGGCAACATGAACACAACTTATATTCATGAATGGGAAGGATCCTGTAGACTTCATTTAAAGTAATGATGGTCACGATGTTTAGAGACTTAAAAAAATACTATAAACTAACAAGTATACAATTACGTCTTTCACTTTAACTCACTGTTGCCTAATTAAGACAGAGTGTTTTAGTATTTGTCATGAAACAGAGATGATTACACTTTCAACACTCAGAGGATATCTTCACAGCCAAAGCTGTGCACTGGTTAGCTACCTGAGTTACCCATGCCAGCTGCATTCAAACTAACAATAGTAGCAAAGACACCATGCTACAGGTGTCAGAGCAGTTTAGCAAGCGAGTATGCATGCGGGGTCTGTGCTGGGCTTGTACTACCCACGCTGAAGCACATGCTTTATTGTCTTCAATGCTACTGTTACCCACATTAGCTGGATTCAAACTAACTTGGGTAGGCCACTCTACACACAGCTTTTGCTGTGCAGACACACACTGAGATTTGGATTCGTAGTTACATCCAATAGTTCTGAAATTCTATTCTATTGTTTGATTCTCTGTGCGGGATAAAAGACATATCTACCTGTAACTAATTCATATGCACAACTGCTCTAAATGTTTATTTAAGTAATTCATCATAATACTAGAAAATACATCTTATTGCTTTAATTCTCATGGTCACATTTTAAATTCATCATATTGTAAAATTCACATGAATGACTATGAGAGGGGAGAGCTATAAAGGATTAATAGAGAGTGGTATCCTAATTTTAAAACACTTTCTTTATATGCAAGTCTCAGGAGGAAAATGAGAGGATAAAACAAACTTCAGGGTTCACACTCTAGAGCTGGTTTTCTCTATTCGCCTGCTTCCATATTATAAGAGAGTTGTGAACACACTTACTTCAGGGAGTAAATGGTACCATTTTGCATGTCTCGTCTGGCTCCAGGAGAGTTCAATAGTATAGGTCACGAAAGGGAAGCAGATTTAAACCCACACACAACACTGCAGCAACTTTCCATTGAAATGATAGGGCCATTTTATGAATCATAAAAACAATTTTAACTGATACAAGTTTTTTTAAATATAGAGTAAGAAAGCTCTTAGGAAGTACAATATGTATTTCTGAGATGGGTAGATGAGCTATAGTTTATCTAGAATGTGATTTTTAAAACTCAAGAAAGGGATTTATTGGCAATTTTACTTATGAAAAAGCAAGTGCCTTCCACTAACTAGGATGAAGAAGTTAGCAACCACTACAGTTTTGAAAAGCTATGAGTCAGACCAACCTTACTGCCAACTGAGACCGTCTTGCCATTAAAGTACCAATTAGTCAGTCACTCAGCTTCAAGGTCTTCCCCATCTCACTTTTTTGTGTAAAAAATATTTCACCTCAAGGCAACAGCTATTTTAGTACTACAGGAAATTCCTCTTTGCCTTGTCTGGAAAGTATTATAGAAAGACAAAGAAACATACAAACAGTGATGCATATATGGGTGGGAAGAAAATTACAAATCTACAGACTTCATGTATTGGGTCCATTTCTGTAGACTTTGACGGCAATGGACTTCAATTGAAGTCAATTCCCTCCTTACATAAAATACCTTTCTATACTAGTAATTCCTGGCTGAAAACACATTTCACACTGGGAAACTCTCTCTCTAGCACCAATGTGTAATCAACTGATTTATTGTTATTTTCATTATAGTAGCACCTAAAAGGACTCAACGAAGATCAGGGCTCCACAAACACATAGTGAAAAATGTTTTACTAACTATGTGAAGAGAAGGCATATATACAAGTAAAACATTTCTTACTATGTGTTTGTGGAACCCTGATCTTGGTTGAGTCCTTTACCATTCCAGTAGTTAGAAAGCTAGCTCACCATGCAGAATTGCAGTTTGGAAGATAAAACAGGAGCGCTACCAAAAACTAAAACATAAACCAAAACAAACAAACAAAAAAACCTACAAGCAAGAGGCGTGGTGAAGTTGACACCACATTTGACCAATATAACACTCCAATCAACTGAATGAAGTAAATCTAAAAAATCTATTTGATCAGATCTTTTTTAGTTTAATTTTTTTCTGTACTAAGTATCTTAACATGCTTTCTCAAAAGCCAACTAGAAAACTCTAATTTACTGCAATGGCTGGAGGCTGGGCCCTAAGCCAACAAACGCAGAAATGGAAGAACTTTCTCCATTATCTTGAAATATGAAAATGATATGTTATGCTGTATAATAAATTAAGGCAATTTTAGAAACAAAGTTTATTGCTGTCACGCTCTCAAAACACACACTACAGCTAATTACTGGATTTTGAAGAACAGTTTTTTGTATTCATATTAAAACCGTAAAAAAACAAATATTTTAAAGCAATGTTAAGGGTCTGACTCAAACCCACAAGTAAGGAAAGTTATGGCTAGACTCCATTTTTAAATTACCCTTCTGTACCACAAGGATTTTAACACTAACACAGCCCAGAGGGCTGAAGATAGAGAATCAAAATTCATTTCCATTGTAACTCCAATAAAAGCAATGAATTAGGCCTGGAGTCAGAGAAAGTCCTATTTTATCTCGGGCTTGAAATATTTATTGGACATCTACCACCCAAAGACTCAGTTTATCATCTCAGGAAAAAAATATCTTTCCTAGCACACACAGGGCCATACTCCTTATTTAAAGGAACAGTTACTCACTCTTTACTGTTTTCTATATTTCATTGTACTATGGACCATTTTTAAAAGGTATTTAGTAGGGATATGTCTACACTGGAGCAGCAGGTGTAACTTCCAGCTCAGCTAGATATACACATGCTAGCTCTGATTGAGCGAGCGTCTAAAAACAGAAGCATAGCTATGGTGGCACAAGTGGAAGACCAGGCTAGGCAGCTCACAATACCATTTGAACCTGCAGGTACATATTCAAGGCAGCTAGCCTCTCCTGTTCATGCCACCATTGCTACATTTCTATTTTTAGCATGCTAACACAATCAGAGCTAGTGCGAATGTGTCTACCCAAGATGTAAATAACAACACTTCCAGTTCCAGTGCAGACATACCCTAGGTCTGTTGCTTTTTTAAAATCTTTTTCTTCCTGTCTTCTCTCCACTTTGTGTATCTCTTCTTTCCTTTAAAAGAACATGGTGTACGTTACAACTTTCAGCAGCCATTTCCTCTTTTCTTTTACTCTCCCTCAATTGTTTTATAATCCTTTCTCTACTGGTTTCCTTATGTTTTCTTTCCGGACTCCCAAAGTCTCTCATTTTCTCAGTATCCTACATCAGTCTCCCACAGCTCTCTGTCCACACCCACCCACATACATACATAGACCTTGAAAAATTATAGCAGATACCTAATAGTCAGAAGACACAAATAAAACCGAGGTCTCCTGATTCCCATGCTGGTCTCCTATCCAGTGGACTATGCTACCTATTGGTTTCTGAATATCAGAAGCGAAACTGGAAAGAGTCTTTAATTTTACTCCACTGCTATTTTTCAAAGCTAGAAATATCAGTAAAGGTTCTGATACTCTGAAGATATAGAAAGCTACCACTGCATCAGTTTGCATCCAGATACGCCATTTGTATCTGGAAGACCATTTTCAGAACCAGAAAGCCTGGAATATTTATTTTACAATTAAGTCTTAAATTCTGCAGAAGCTAATAGAACTCACTCACCTAAAATTCATAGGTGCCCTGGGTGAGTGGATTTTTCAAGCTTCAATTAAAGCTATAGATACAACCAATAAACATGTGTTAGACCGCAGCACTCCATTTTTCTTTTAAAAAACGTGGAAGGTGATATAGCAATTTTGTATGACTGCCTTAGAAACAGATTGTTGATTTGGTATTGTAAAAGCTATTCTTTAAATATGCATTTACAAACGTAACAAACCCCAGATTATTTACTCAATAAACCTCAAGGCCTTCTTGAAAGCAATTACTGCCTGTCATGTAACTGAACCCATATATTAAAAACCCTTTTGAAGATTATCCTTTAAAAAAAGTTAAAGCTTGCACAGACACTATGCTCATATTTGTGAATTAGAAGACAAGTTTGTAAAATTATTTTTCTCCAGATGACTCCAAGAAAAAAGTCTTCACTGTGAACTAGATGCCTGCTAATTGTGGAGAAACAAGCTGTTTTTCTATTACTAAAATGGAAAAAAAAAATTAAAGATTAAAAAAATAGTTGAAAACGTACAGCAGTAAATGCTCATCCCAGAAGCATTAAATATAATTTATAAAGTGTTGACACCTAGGATTTAACTTGTAAAGTACAGCAGATTCCTTCATTATAAGTACTCTGTGCAAGTATTCCAAATAGCATACTTTACATGGATTAAGAAATATGACTTCCATGGATATTTCTCACTTAAAAATATTACTCCACTAGCAGTTCCTAATATCATGTAAACGTGCACGATGTGCTATCATGAGAGAGCACAGAGAAGTGGAAGCAGTTCTTGCAGCTGTGCTAATTCTAGTTATAATGGAGGAATTTGTAGTCTTTATGTTAAAAGTTTATGTGGCCCTTCTTATTTAGTCTAACTCTTTTTATTCAAACACTTGACAAAATATCTTAAATCTTTCCTCTGTATGTTTATGATCTTTATCATGATGGGGTTCTCTCAAAGAAAGAACACTCTCTTTTCACCATCTACTTTGGCATGAAGATAGAATATGGGTATTTATGACTATATAGAGAGCTTAGGGTTCACATATGTGTGCTACAATAAAAAAATAAAGTTTCATGTTGGTCATTTGAACATATTCAATATTCAGCTATTACCGTATAAGACTTGCTGGGAATCCAAATAACCATACTCTGAATTAAGGCAAAAATAATTCTGAACACCACATTTATATTAATGGCACAATCATGTATTCCTTATACTCACTACTTGAAAAAAAAATAGGGGAATTCAGGAGCAATACAAATGCAATGCTTATTACTAGTGGGTGAATCCTGCTGCGTGCCCTGCAGGACATTCACTCCAGTAAAAGCAATACCGTTCTGCTCAGGGAAACAGACTGAAGACAAGATGCTCAAGATCTTATGTAGAGAAATGTGACTGAGGATATGGCCATGGAGCCGTGTTCCATAGGGGCAGCTTGTGCCCCACACACAAGGAGGGCATTATGGAGCGTCTGTGGTGAGTGGATCCGGAGTATACCAGCTATCCTCCCAACTGCACACTCACTCACCATATATGAGAGGACACAGGGACCATGGGGTTACAGCAGGACGCAGTATGGACCACAAAGTGGATTCCTTCTCCTGCCAAACCCTCAAGAGCTCCTCAGTGTACACCCTTGCTGTCCAGGTTGTACCCTGGGACCAGGATTTGCCCCTAAAGCATTGGCAGGCTCCATTTCAATCTACAAATTAACATAGTTTGACAAATTTAGGCATATTTTCATTCCTATGTCCTCTGACTTTTTTCTTTTCTTCCTTCTCCTTTTATTTCAGGCTGGACAGTGCTTAATTTGTGCCAGGGCTTGTCAGGACCGAGACCTGCCACCTGCTGCTTGCCCTGTCAGTTATGAAAGTAAAAAAAATTACTTGAGCCCCGGCACCGAATTGCGCGAGCCCTGGCACCTCTTTCATTACAATTAAACTCTGAGGATGGATATTTATTCCCAGAAACATAAGGAAGTTAACTGACTGGGAGCTTCTAAAGTAAAACATCAACAAAAACAATTGCAAACAACATAGCCATTAAGCCAGGTACTAAAAGTGCCTTTTGCTAGCAACTCCGGCATAGGAGCTTCTCCAGGGTCAGGGAGTGGGCAAAAGAATCTTTCCCTAATTATTAAGCTTTTTCATTCTTGCTCTGAAGTTCTCCTTGTTTTATTCCTTCAGAAGAACTCTTAACAGCGATAAGGGAAACATCCTCAGATCTCCCTTTATTCTAACCAAAATACAGGAATAATTTTTACAGAAAACCATCTCCAAATCCTCCTTTCAAAACCACTGGAATTTTTGGTATGGCTTGGTATCAATTGTATGTCCATTAGTCTTTGCTAAGCTAAAACTGCAAGCCTTCTGAGCTAATTCCAGAACTATGCAGCTTGGTAACAAAACACTTGTCAGAGAGTTTATTAAGCATTGCCAGAAGACAGATAAACAGTGTGGTCCAGTTTAAGGAAAGCGAGACAAAACTGGTTTTAAAGGCAATAAAACCACAGCGATTATTCAGGTAAACAGTATGCAATACAAATATAAGGCACTACTTTTGAAATAACCTTTTACGCAATTTAATGGAGACACATTCAACTAAAATAAAAATCCTAGGAATCACACAATAACTTTGGGCAGCAGCCTAAAAACTGTCACTTTTAATATTTTGATGATGGGTACTTCTGTATTTCCATTTCAGAGAAATAGAACACACACACACGTAAATCCCCCTTCCATAAAGTGTCCCATTTATGACTATAAATTTTATCAGATACAACTTCATTTTGTTTCCCCTGTCCCCACCTTTTACTGCAGGACCATTAGCAAATAATAAAAATAGAGAAAAGCCTCTCCATGGAACATCATTCTCCCAGCCCTGAGAACAAGAAGATAGATAAAAATTCATTCTAGGATAGGTCAGTGTTTTAAGAGTATGCCAAGGCTAGGTGATGGGAGGTCAGGTAGGTGTCCAACAAGTCTTCATATAGGGCCAGACTGTGGTACATCCTGCAGGCTGGCACCATATCATGATTTCCTATGCATAAATGGAAACAGGCTCTGCAGAACTGCTACCTCTCCTCCTTATTCAGGTGGGTGGGAAGGCAGAGGAGCAGGGGGAGCCCTGTCTCCATACCCCCAACACACCAGCAGCTGAGATACAACGGAGCAAGTGGGGGAGCGTCCACTGTGACCTGTTGCAGTTAATTTCCTTCCTTGAGGAGAGGAGAGACGGGGAGGGAGATTGTGATTCTGCAAGACAGTCTAGTTTCCCTGCTGGCTGCTCTGCGGCTTGAAATGACATGCTGCCCCTTTTTATGGGCTAGATCACACATCTGACAAAATATAGCCCACAATTTGTAAGTTGTCTGTTAAGTTTTATAGGGGCTAAATTTTAGTGTTGGGTCTTGAACAAACTACTATCATTTCTGAATTGAGGAATGGCTGGGCATTGTTCTAGTACCTTTCCCTTTCTCCTAGACACAGACTTTCAGGATTTCTCCTCCTCCACGCCCTCAAACTGCAAAACTGAAAACGTATTTGCCCAGATGATCACATTCCGACACAAATGATCTTGGAGGGTTTTAAGGCTTCAGCCCCCACTTCCAGATAACAGTGCTAGAGACTTCTGTTCTCTGAAGACTACAGTAGGAAATAAGTTTTTTTTTAGCCACTACTGCCAACATCAGTTCAGCTGAATCATCATCAGCAACCCTGGAAGCATTAGTGCAGAGGACCCATTCACTGCCAACGCTGTTTTCAGCACGATGTCAATTAGACATTTTCTTAGCAGGGTTAAAAGACGTAATGCTGAAAACTTCAATGGCAGCCAATAGGCTACATAGCTCATCAAGTCTCACAACCAGGAGAGGAGGAACCTCTCCAATGTACAGATCTGGGAGGTTAATGTGGATCATGCTTCACATGTTATGAACGTTTCACCCCACAGCACCCAGGTAGGGCAAAGTCACTGCCTTAACTCCTAAACTGGAGATGAGTATGTATGTAAGTGTTTAGATAGCAACCCAGAGAGGATTGGGGGGGGTGGGGAGGAGAGGAAGGTGCCAATTTCCACTAAGGATTTCCATATAGATAGTAACATTTGTACAGACAAGTTGTGCTGCACACACCTATGGACTCCACAATTTACTCTAACATCTAGGATGGCATGGGATTAATAACATATATATATATAAACAAACTAGGGAAATATAACCTAGATGGAACTACTATGAGGTGGACACATAGCTGCTTGGAAAACCATTTCCAGAGAGTAGTTATCAGTCACAGTCAAGCTGGAAGGGCATACTGAGTGGGGTCCCTCAGGGATCAGTTCTGAATCCAGTTGTGTTCAATATCTTCATCAATAATTTTGATTATGGCATAGAGAATACACTTATAAAGTTTGAGGATGATATCAAACTGGGAAGAGTTGAAAACGCTTTGGATGATAGGATTAAAATTCAAAATAATCTGGATAAACTGGAGAAATGGTTGGAAGTAAAAAGGATGAAATGAATTAAGGACAAATGTAAAGTACTTCACTTAGAAAGAAACAATCAGCTGTACACATACAAAATGGTAAATGACTGCCTAGGAAAGTGGAAAAGGAATAGGTGATCATAGTGGATCACTAGCCAAATATGAGCCAACAGTGTAACACTGTTGCAAAAAAAGCAAACATTCCAGGATGCATTAGCAGTAGTGTTGTAAGAAAGACACATGAAGTAATTCTTCCACTCTACTTCGCGTTGATCAGGCCTCATCTGGAGTATTGTGTCCAGTTCTGGGTGCCACATTTCAGGAAAGAAATGGACAAATTGGAGAAAGTCCAGAGAAGAGCAACAAAAATGACTGAAGGTCTGAAATACATGACCTATGAGGGGAGACTGAAAAAATTGGGTTAATTTAGTCTGGAGAAGAGAAGACTGAGGAGTGACATGATAACAGTTTTCAAGTACATATCCTAATTAACCTCTGAGAATAGGACAAGAGGTAAATTGCAGTAAGGGCTGTTTCAGTTGGACATAAGAAAAAAACTTCCTAACTTAGGACAGTTAAACACTGGAATAAATTGCCTAGGGAAGTCATGGAATCTCTGTCACTGGAGATTTTTAAGAGTAGGTTGGACAGACACCTGTCAGGGATGGTCTAGATAATGCTTGACTCTGCTTTGAGTGCAGGGGACTAGACTAGAAGACCTTCTGAGGTCCCTTCTAGTCCTACAATTCTATGATGTAAAGCCTTAGAATACATGTTGTGCTATATAAACAAGATGTGAGGAAAACGAGAGTACAAGAGCTATCATACCCCTTCTAAAGGGGAGAAATGTGAGGAGCTGATCCCTCTCTCAGCAGCTGGGAGGTCAGGTGTTTCAGGAAGGTGAAAAGAGGAACTCCTCTGCTCCTCAACAGTTAGAGGAAATGGAACATATAGAGGAAAGTCTAAATGTATCTGGTATCTGCTAGCAGAGGCTGATATATAAAGATGGTGGTAAATGGGAAAAAATATCATGACAATCTCTTTTAAACTGAAAAAACCCAGCATTTCAATTTTTTTCAACCAACTCTGCAGATACTTTATAATATGTGATGGGATCCCTAAGCTCAGTTCAGCAACATAATACTCTAGTAAACTTAGCAACCTCTCCTTGTAGGGAGATATTCCTGGACCTATTTCTATCTTTTTTATTAGGGGTCCACTAGTAGTTTTAGTACTATGACTAGGACATTTTTACTATGACTAGGACATTTTTTTCTGTCCCTGCCACACGTATCATGATATCGGAATGGATCATGTGACATATTAGGTCCTTTCTACCTTTACCTTTTAGTGATTATTCACAAGGTATCTAACTGAAGCAGGTGATTTCTGGTTTATTTTTTTCTTAGCAACAAAAAACTTGACAAGTTCATTTCAATTCTACAGACACGCACCAAAGATACTGCATTTTAAAGACGTTACTTCTGACCCCGTGGCATGCAGGGTGCAAGATCCAGCATGTCTGAAACAGCTGAGACACCCTCTAAACAACAAAATTGTTATGGCAGGTAATTAAGTAGGTGGAGGTCTAGGATCAGACTTTTCAAATCTATCTACAGATTAATCTAACTATTACTACTACACTTACTGGCAATACCAGATTGCTTTATCTTCTCCTCCACTTAACAACTTATCATGTAACATGCTGCCAATTCTGTGTCCAGAGCTGATCTTTTAAGTTTGTCTTTCAGTGATACTTCAAACCATTTTTTCATTATTAGGTATGGAACCAATTTATAAAGTGACTTTATGTAGAAAATTGGAGAAAATCCACAGGAAAGCAGCAAGAGGTTTAAAAAACATGATCTATGAGGAAAGGTTGAACGAATTGGGCACATTCAGCCTACAGAAAAGAAGACGTGGTATTTGAAGATATGGTAGTAGTCTTCAAATAACGTAAAAGGTTGCTATAAAGAAGAAGATGATCAATTGTTCTCCATATCCAGTTAGAGTAGTAGAGTGGGCCAAATTTGTAGCAAGGGAGATTTAGATATTAGGGAAACATTTTCTAACTACAAAGATAGTTAAGCACTGGAGTAGGTTACCTAGTGAGGTAGAGGAGTCCCTGTCATTGAAGGTTTTTAAGAAGAGGTTAGACATACATATAGGGAGAGTCTAGGCGTACTTAATCCTGCCTCAGTGTGGGGAGATGGGTTAATGACCCAGCTGAACTCTCGAGGTCTTTTCTAGCCATACATTTCTATGATATAATGATTCTGTCATGTGCTAGAATTTGAAATAAAACTAGGCATATTGTGCAGGCATGTATTTTGGCTACTGTAGGAAGGCACCCCGGTATGCCCCGGGGTGGGGAGGCGAAGGAGGCCCCCAGCCAATAGGCCCGCCGAATAGCTGGCCAGGTAAACCTGCCCAGCAACAGGCCGGGATTGGGCCAGCGTCCCAGGCCGCCCGTCAACCGTTCAGGCCGGCCTGGATAGGACCACAGGGGACGGCCAACCAGGCGCCGAGGGGCGGGACTTCCCCAGGAACAGGAAGTATAAAAGCCAGGCCCCGGGGCTCAGTGGGAGGCAGGCAGCAGTGGGAAGCAGACCTGCCACCCAGGGCTCCTGCTGGCGAAGGCAACGGCCCCGGGCCGAACACCCGCCACTCCCAGCAGAAACCCCGGGAGCAGGACTGGATAGGGCCTCCGCCGGCCGGCGATTGGGACTGGCCGTCGAAACCCCCGAGAGGGCAGAAGCCCCCCGAACCCTAAGCCTGGCCGGAGGGGCTCGGTCCGCCCCAGTGGGTCCCACCACCCGAGGCGGGGCTAAATCTTGAGGAGCTGCCGGCCGCGGACCCCCCGGAAGCTGGGGCCGACCTTGAGGAGCTGCCCGAGGCCGGCCCCCCCGACGAACCTATAGATCTCGAGGAGCTGCCGGACGCTGACGACTTGCCCCCGCTGCCGCCTCCGGACGCTGACGGATGGGTGAGCCTGCCCTGGACCGCACATCCTGCCCCCGGGTTGCTCAGGGTCAGCTCCGGGGAGGATGGGGAGGAAGTAGCCCAGGGGCAACCAGACCTACTGGTTAGCGAGGGGGCAGAGCCCCCGCGGCGTGTTGCGGCCGGATCCCCGCCGCACCAGTGGTACTCGCAGTGCCACTGGTAGGGCCCTGGGCTGGGACACAGTGGAGACGGGTGGGCCTGCGTCCCCCTCCCCCTCCTCTACCCGCACTTGCCCCAGCAAGAGAGGGAGAGGGAGAGACTCCTCACCTCTGGCCAGACGGCCGGCCACTAGACTGCCTGGTGCTCACCCGCCCTGCGGCCCCGGGAGCCGGCCACTAGACTGCCTGGTGCTCG
>ML675617.1:21947562-22142834 GCA_007922155.1 Mesoclemmys tuberculata | reverse complement strand
ACTAAATATTTCCCATCATACTGCTTTAATATGAATAGTACAAAGTAAATGAAACAATGAATTCAAACAACCTTGGCTCTTTTGGGTAATGTTGATTGCTAATTTGGCTCCTGAACCACTGAGGTTTGAGTATCACTGTTCTACAAGCTCTTTTACTAATTAAAACTTTCAAATATAGGCACATAAATAAACTAAACACAGATTAATGAGCTTTGACTGTGCTTTGTTTTACAAGGCCAGGTTGTGGTTGTCAATGGTCTTTTAAAAAAAAAATTAAGACGTTTGAAAGGAAAACCCTACTGTAGGAAAACAAAATGAACTTCTCTCAAATACAGTAGACGAACTCCATTGAAATCATGTTTTTTCACAGGCAATTTTTACATGTGAAAATAGCACAATGGTAGGAAATAAAAGGGTCCCTTTAATGAAAATCATACTTGTTCTAAGATGATCCTATAGTCACTACATAGTAATTCCTGCTAGTTATTGCCTGTTACATATTTTAAAAGAACTGGCTAACAATTTGTTTGTTACTGCAAGATTAAAAGCCTAATGGATTTGAAAGATTTATTCTAGTTCTTTAAATATATTTGAAAAACTGTCCAATTTGTGAATTAAACAAGTTTTTTCATAACATTCTTTGTAACCCTTTAAAACAAAATTATTGTCCAGTAAAGCCGGCCCATATTCTGAACTCTGAACTTTCTGATTCATCTGAACCTTCCAAAAAAATGCTACAATAAGGACTTAGCTCACAAAAGCTTACTCATATGAATAGCCCCATTGAAGTCATCAGCACTACTCATAAGGGTTTGCAAGACTGGGCCCACAGTTTGTTTTTGTCGAAGTCACTTTTTGGAAACAGCATTCACTAGTTTGCCTTAGAAAGAAAGCATTATAAAAGTATATAAAATAATGAAAAGCACAGAGAAGGTAGATCAGGAACTTCTGCTCTCCCTGTCTTGTAACACAAGGACACATTCATTTAAATTAAAAGATGGCAGATTCAGACTGATACGGAAATACATTTCACACAACTCATAATTAGACTGTGATCCTCACTACCACGAGAAGTCACTGAGGCCAAGAATTTAGCAAGATTAAAAAGGACTGGACATTTACATGGATATCAATAATATCCCTAGTTATCCTAACTGACAACTATTTTGGAAGAAAAATTAAACCTCATGCTTCAGGGATTAAGCCAATCTCTAAATATTAAAGATCAGGCAAGGTCAGGCAAATGTGGGCTTTTACACCTTCCTCTGAAGTAACGGTTACTGCACTGTTGGAGACAGCAGATGGGATGAAACGTGAGCCTGATACAATATGGCAATTCTTATGTTTTATTTTACACTTCTGTTAAAAAAAATTAAGTGTCACTTTGGAATTATATGCTTGGAAAAATGTTAGGGGGCCTTTATTAAGTAGCTGTGATGGGGTATATAAACCCTGTCTTAGAAGAGAAGGGGTGAAGGAGCTGTTTTGGGCTAGAATGGCCTGGCTCCACTGCCCCTGCAAATCATGCCAGGTCTAGAGGAGGGGTTAAAAAGAAGAAACTAGTCTACTCAGATGGGGCAACCTTGGGCAGGTTGAGTTTCTCTGGAAAGAGGATTGATGACTTATAGAGCCCTTGCGCTCCCAGAAGGAGTGTGCAGAACCCTGAGCTGAAGGGGGGGAAAAAACCTACAGTTTGCACTGGAGCCTAGTGAACTCTGAAGTGCACATTGATATTTGCAGGACATTGATAATCTCTCTGAAACAGCGATACTCAGACTTCAGTGGTTCAGGAGCCAAATTAGCAATTAACATTTCCCAAAAGAGCCACAGAAGTTTGAATTCATAGTTTCATTTACTTATTTTTATATATATCAATCATAGAAGATTAGGGTTGGAAGGGACCTCAGGAGGTCATGTAGTCCAACCCCCTGCTCAAAGCAGGGCTCACTCTGATTAAACTGTCCCAGCCAGAGCTTTGTCAAGCTGGCCTTAAAAACCTGTAAGGATGGAGATTCCACCACCTCCTTAGGTAACCCATTCCTGTGCTTCACAGTATGTCATTCTCACAGCAAAATGACTGACCACGTATTCTACAATTGGTTAATGACATAGTAAAAGCATCCTGATTGGTTAATAATTAAACCACACAGTGTTCTAATATAATGTGCTGCAAAGAGCCACAGGAGGTGCATTAAAGACTCACCTGTGGCTCCCAAGTCTCAGTCTGAGTATCACTGCTCTGAAGTAAGAGAGGCCCATATCTTGGAGGCAGCTGCTTACAGGTTTTTCTTTACCTTTCTTTTGTTTAACCCCTTCTGCTGAATGCAGGCTGTATGGTGGCATCACCAAAGTCAAAGAAACAGGATGTGAGAGGCAAGAGTCCCGGCCAGAAGGTGAGCACCAGCATGCTAAAAAGACGCCCTTCAGCACCCGCTGTGTTTGGGATGGAGAAATTGGACCCATGTGTGCACTCCCTATGGCGCCTAAAGAGGGTGTCCTACCATGGGCAGATTTGTGACAATAGCAAAAATAAGTAATTGTCAAAGAAGTAGGCTCCAATTTTCTCAAAGTAAAATTACATTTATGTACAACAATTAGCACACGTAAACAAATTTCTCCACATCAGTAAACAAAGACCAGCTTTAGGCTCTATAAATCTGACATGTGAGACTAGTTAAATATCTGCTTTGACTCCGTTAAACCAGATATTTAACCTGCTCTCAATATTTCTCCGGTACTGTTTGATACTATGCAATAAAGACACAAGACATTACCTTTTCTGAATAATTCTTGAAGGCTTTCCGCACTTTGATTCAATACAGCCCATATTTCCTCTTCCTGCAGTGGCCCTCCCCGAACCTCCAGGGCTTCAGCCAGCGACACATGCATATTACCTGGGAAAGAAGACATAATTGGTTTAAGAAGGCATGCACACACAGTCATTTTTCCTTGTGTGTAGCATTCAATTAGAAATGTATATTTTTAAAGCCTAAATCACAAATTCTCTACCATGCTGCTGTTATTAAAACATGGGTGGGAGGTGAGGAGGGCAACCCCCTACAGAATTTTAATTACTAGTGAAACTTTTAATTAAAAATCTCTGATTATAATGAATCCGAAAGAGAAAAGAACAGCTTTGGAAAAAAAAAATCCACATTTGCTTCACGTACTAGTCAACAATTAACTGCAACATTTTAGCATTTAGTTATCTGAACATCATCTGTGTGCAGGAGTTTGCTTTGTTTAAATGACTGACCAGAATGATTAATATCTTCAGTTGATTTACATTAGTAAACTCATTAATATCTTCTAATTGGAATAAATAACACCAGCAATTTATCACAGAACAATCCCCTCCACTCCCGAAATCAGTTTCCAGATTTTTTCGTACCCTAATAAAAACATGCTGCTTAGAGAAAGGTCAGCTCTGAACTGATGATGTCTGCGGCATCTTTTTAGTAAGCATGGGTAAAGAGTTGCTGTATAGATTGTAACCCTGAAAATAGACAGCTTTGCTGTTTCACATCTAGAAAAGTTAGATACTTTGACAAGAAACTGACAATTCTTACAAAGAATTTGTTAATTGCAAATAGTGGGGTTGGTCCTCTGCTTTGAGCAGGGGGTTGGGACTAGATGACCTCCTGAGGTCTACTTCCATCCCTAATCTTCTTTAATTCTAATGCTTTCATAGTCACAAAAGAATATCATCATAGTGTGATCCACAGTTGTTTAATCTATCAATATACTATTATTCTGACAATAATTGAATGTATCCCAAATGTATTCTTTTTATTAGTCTAAGATCCATTTATTCCTATGAGCTGAAAAGCATCGGAGACATTTATTTGCTGAATTTCTGCTGCTGAGCATGTATGCTAAATGCTTTCACCTTAAGCAATTATGTCATTTTAGTGAAATGTCTCACGATTCAGCCACAGATGGAAAGTCTCTTTCTCTGCTTCTTTCCTCTTTTGCAGCAACATCTTGGGGGACACAGGTCTCTCATATAGCAAATTAGAGATTATAACTGCTTCATTTTCCATTTCATAAGACTTCAGTTGTGGCCTCTGTTGTGCATAAGAACCCCAGAGCTTGCATCATGTCTTGCTAAGACAAAGCCCTTTAATTCCTATTTCTTATTTCAAAGGATTAGTACCTTGCTCTTCTAGGAATCGGACATCTGTGCCTGTAGAGCAAGTTATTTCTGAAGTGCAGCAGGTTAGTTTTTAAAGCAATTAAACAAACCAACAAAACCCCCAAAAAACAAAACAAACTTTTAAAAAGTTTCTGGTTCAGGGTAACATTGGAAGCTCATATGCCCTGATATTTTGTAGGAGAGAAGAGATGGCCTACATTTTCTTGCTTATATGTATTCTTATGTATCTCACATAGTGATTTTGTTAGCTCTAAAAAGTTAATCAGGCCTAGTTAATTTTAGGCCTAGCAAAACATAAGCTAAACTAGAAAGTAGTGATGGCTATTCAATAGGTGGCACATTTCACCCTGAGACAGCACTGAACCAATCATCCAATACAGTTTTAGAGTGTATTGCTCTACCAGAGGTACCTTTTCCCATAAAACATGAAAACCAGAAGTCCTGATCATTAGTCATCAGATATCTAACTATGTGGGTACGATCTGGTCTCATCACCACAGTATCCTTAACGGTTTTCACAATATCATGGATATTAACCCTGTGGCCTGGCCAAATGCCAACTCTGGTCTCCCTATGAGGAGTTATCAGTGGCGGTTGATAGGTAGTCCTGGGGCCCCATTATGGACATAGGAAGGCCCATATGGAAGTCACAGGGCCATGCAAGGTTAGTTCAACCACCCTTGATACTAAGCATGAGCCTCCTGTATCTGTCAGACACAGGGTTCTTGAACATAAATACAGAGTAACTGAAAATCTCCCACATTTTCCTCTATCTCATCCAATGGGGGGCACCCACAGAAAACAGTGGAGAGTCCTGCAGTATAGGAGGGCAGTAATCTGGAGAGCAAGGTCTCGGTGATAAGGGAGTTGGCTGATGTGATTTCAGAGCCATTGGCTATTATCTTTGAAAGCTCGTGGCAACTGGGTGAGGTCCCTGATGACTGGAAAAAAGGCAAATATAGTGTCCATCTTCAAGAAAGGGAAGAAAGAGGATCCAGGGAAGTACAGACGGTCAGCCTCACCTCAATTCCTGGAAAAATTATGCAGCAGGTTCTCAAGGAATCCATTTTAAGGCACTTGGAAGGGAGAAAGGTGATCAGAAACAGTTAACATAGATTCACCAAGGGCAAGTCATGCCTGACCAACCTGATTGCCTTCTATGAAGAGGTGACTGGCTCTGTGGATGTAGGGAAAGCGGTGGACATGTTATATCTTGACTTTAGCAAAGCTTTTGATACAGTATCCCACAGTATTCTTATCAGCAAGTTAAAGAATTATGGGTTGGATGAATGGACTATAAAATGGAGAGAGAGCTGGCTAGATCATCAGGCTCAATGGGTAGTGATCAATGGCACCATGTCTAGCTGGCTGCCGATAACAAGTGGAGCGCCCCAGGGGTCGGTCCTGGGGCCAGTTTTGTTCAATATCTTCATTAATGATCTGGAGGATGGGCAAGTTTGCAGATGACACTAAGCTAGGGGGAGTGGTAGATACCCTGGAAGGTAAGGATAGGATACAGAATGACCTAGACAAATTGGAGGATTGGGCCAAAAGAAATCTGATGAGGTTCAACAAGGACAAGTGCAGAGTCCTCCACTTAGGACGGAAGAATCCCATGCCCAGCTACAGACTGGGGACCAACAGGCTAGGTAGCAGTTCTGCAGAAAAGGAGTTGGGGGTTACAGTGGATAAGAAGCTGGATATGAGTCAGCAGTGTGCCCTGGTTGCCAAGAAGGCTAATAGCATATTCGGTTGCACTAGTAGGAGCATTGCCAGCAGATTGCGGGAAGTGATTATTCCCGTCTAGTCAGCATTGGTGAGGCAGCATTTGGAGTACTGTGTCCAGTTTTGGGCCCCCCACTACAAAAAGGATGTGGACAAGCTGGAGAGATCCAGCGGGGAAGACAACAAAAATGATTAGGGGGCTGGAGCACAAGACTTATGAGGAGAGGCTGAGGGGACTAGGCTTGTTCAGTTTGCAAAGGAGAAGAATGAGAGGGGATTTGATAGCAGCCTTTAACTACCTGAAAGGGGTTCCAGGGAAGATGGAGTTAGGCTGTTCTCAATGGTTGATGACCGAACAAGGAGCAATGGTCTCAAGTTGCAGAGGGGGAGGTCTAGGTTGGATATTAAGAAAACGTTTTTGACTATGAGGGTGCTGAAGCACTGGAATGGGTTACCTAGGGAGGTGATGGAATCTCCATCTTTAGAGGTTTTTAAGCTGCAGCTTGACAAAGCCCTGGCTGGGATGATTTAGCTTAGATTAGTCCTGCTTTGAGCAGGAGGTTGGATTAGATGGTCTCCTGGAGTCCCTTCCAACTCTAATTTTCTATGATTCAATGATTCTATGTTACCGAGAACACTAGGGGAGTCTGACTCATCCGTTATTGAGAGAGATTCCTTGTATACCAAACTTTTGAGGTAGTGAATATTGGATCAGTACCAACATGGTATCCAAAGCCATGGTTGCCAACAACGATATTGTTGGTGGGTGTACCGAAGTTGATGCCAGTAGTGTCTAGTGCGATTGCATGCTTGGTGCTGAACGCATAGGTACTGAGAGCTGGACCAAACATGAAGATGCCTATCCCGAATGTCTATGGATGCCTTCCTTGCTTGAAGATAGTAATGAGATCTCATCGCAGCTTCGTCCTTTTTCCTTGGAGCTGCAGGACTTCATGGTGCCATTGATACTGGAGGAGTCCTTCGACTCAACGGCACCATGCCGAGAAGTCAAGGCTTCATAGACAGTAGATTTCGTCAGAGATCTGGTCTTTTTTCAGAGCTGGTCCCTTAAAGTGAAAGTCCATACTCCTCTTTTTGGAAACTCTCCCTGACACTTCCAAAGTCTCCCCATTCTTAAGCAAGGTTGTACTGAGATAGAAAGGGCAATAGATCTATCTGGAAACAGACAAACAGGGCTCAGATGCTGGTAGAAGAGAGCACTCCATCATAAGCAGTCAGAGCTTAATCTCCCGTCTTCTTTGCCCTGGACTTGACAGCTAAACAGAAGTTGTACTTCTGGGAGATGTTGGACTCCCTCAAGCAACAGAAGCACATAGAGTGGCCATCGCTCACCAGTATAAACTCTCAGCAAGAGAGGCAAATTTTGAAGCCTGGAGAGTCAGGCATGTCCTGCTGGGAGAAATATGTCCCCCACAGTGAAAAAGTGGAGAAAATTATCCTGTCCCTACTTAACTCTACTATCTATAACAACACTAAAACTAACAACTAAATACACTAAGTATTCTAAGAGAGTTATAAAAGCCGAGGCACACTTAAGGCAGACATGCTAAGGCTCCGTCTCAGGCTGAGGTGGCTGAGAAAGAATTGAAGGCGGTTCAACCACACACCCTGATAAAGCTTGGGTGTCCGGCACAAAAAGGCATAGGGCACATGCATGGGCCAAACGGAAACTGCTAATTGAAAATCTCGGATCAAGGGCTCGAGAGGCACATGCACCTGAAGTGGAGTGCCCATTTGGACGACACTTTGAAGCAGCAGCATAGGTATTTAAATGGAAGGTGACATTTTTATATTCATTTATATGTATACATAGTTTACACTTTGGAATCATTTAGAATAAAAAGGTGCTATATTCAAATATATGTAATTGCCACTTCTAGCAGAAGACAAGTGCCTGACACAGACCCAGCTGCCAGTGTACTATAAGTACTCCTATACTGTACTGCTATTCGAAAGAACAACTCATGGCTGCAGTAGGGCACTGAGATAATTTATTTTTCTTTCAGTCATTAACTATGTTTAACATTCAATTTTTATTAAACGTATTTAATCTGAATTGTTTTCAGTAACCAGGTTTAGAAGTCACTAGGTCAGATCAGCATATTATATATAATTTACAGCTGTAAAGTCACAAAAATTGAGGACTGAAAGAAATCTATTGAAAGAAAGTCAAGGCAATTTAGAGATGAGGATTAAAGTTTGGAAAACAGAGCAGAAGGGGAAGATGCTTCCAAGTTACCCTGCTGCACCCTTTTACAACTAGGTAATTAACGATTAAGGGGCAAGTTTAGGCTTGTATAAATGAGTGACAGCCAGACATGCACCTGCTTCCACTTTGAATTTGACAGACAATTTTGTGATTTCATGGAATTTTATCTCAAATGTTGATATCTGAATTTATAATGGGATAAAACAGATAGAAAAAGAAGGGATCTCTTCTGCCTGCCACAAACCTGAAGGCAAGTGTTACCAAAATGGTACCTACTTGTGCTAAATACTATAAAGAGGTAGGCACTGACAGCGTACTCGATTCTTATAAGAGGTTAAGATTCTGTCATATGTATTTTAGTAAAAGTCAGGGACAAGTCACGGGCAATAAACAAAAATTCATGGCAGCTGCAACCTGTCCCTGACTTATACTAAAAATACCTTGGAGGAGACAGGAAAACAGGGGCTTGCAGCTGCTCCAGCCCACTGCTCCAGTGGGCCAGCTCCTCCGTCAGTTGTTTGACGCTGGCCCTGGAGCTGACAGCTGCTCCAGCCCTGCCCCAGAAGTCACAGAGGTCCCAAATCGTATCCTTAGCAATACTACAAATAAGATCACAGAAAATGTAACTAACAGCTCCTCTGTAGTCAAGGTTAGATTATAAAACTGGACAGCTCTTCACATAATACATTTCTATGTAATTGTGCAAGCTGCATTTATTTTTACTCACATGCATATAAGGAATCAATGGAAGTGGGATGTAGAACCTTTAACTTGAGTCACTGATTCAAATCCAACTAAGGTTGGTAGTCACTGAAAGTTTTTACCATCTGATACCAGTTTGCTGACTGACCTGTGTAAATTAGTAATTATTGTACAGTTTCTTTTTAGAGACCTTTTCCAGGTTAGCAGAGGGCCCAGGAAGGGAGCAGAAAAAAATATAACTACATTTGGTTTAGGTAATCATAAAGCCTATCGTGAAATGATTTTTGCTGCTATATTTTTAATTGATTAAGCTAGTCCTTGTACTCACTTGGGTTTAAGTATCAAATGTAAAGAAGCTAGCAATACTTATTACGGTAGTTTTTATCATTCCATTCGGAGACAGGTAGAGGCTATTATTTCAGGCTTACATAATCTTCAAAATAACTTTGCTTTATAGGTTTATTCACCATAGTTCCCAAGACTATGTCTGCATTATTCTATGTGTAGATCATTCAGTGAAGATTTTCTCTTGAGGTTCTCATTTCTTCTCCTCCACCTACCTACATTTCCCTATTTCTTCTTCTTCTGCATTCTGTATTTGAAATAAGTATGTGATACCACCTTGGAACTGTGACGTGAGCACAATTTAAAATGGCACGTGCTTGATTCAATGCAAACTCTGTACATGTGTTTTTTCCCAACACTTTGTACTTCTCGTAAGAGCAGGAGGCTATTTTCATACATCTCACTGTTAAAGCCAATGACAGACAGTTTTGTCAAAAAGTTCTTAAAATATATATTAGCGACTACAAATTTGAACAGTCACTTCAGAAAGTGAAACAGCTACTTAGTCCATATATTTATTTATTGTCCTGCTCTTTAGAATTTTTATCTTAATATATTGTTCCCTAGCTTTTGTTTTGTCTTCCAGCATCAGCATTTTTCTGTTTTGAAAAAATTTAGAACAAATGCTAGAACCTATCTAACTAAATACAAGTGAATGCTCTACTTTAACAGCTTCCGTTCACTTAAATGCCTGGATTCTTCATACTTGTTTCTAATCTCATCAACTTGCACTGCCAAGAAATGTGTGGAGCAGATGTTTCAATGGTGGGCTGTGCACTTGCACGGATGTGCTAAAAGTTGTATAAATCTAGTATTTGGGAATGATGTTAGAGTTTCTGGATCATCATTTCATCAGCTACCCTGGATTTAAATATATTTTTTCATTTGATGTAATTAAAAAATGAAAAAAAGTACTAGGAAAGAGATTCTCTGTATGTTCTTGGTCTGTTCTAAATTTCCCAGATATTGACAAACAACAAACCCTTCACTTCATCTCTATAAATATTCCAACTGTAAACGTATCCTCTTCATCCCACTTTCTGCATATTATGCTTAGAATAACATAACAAACAAGTTGTGTACCAGCTAAGATTTGCTGACACTACTATCCACAGCAGAGCTCTCTCTTAGCCACAGGTTAACTTCATAGATCTGTCCACCCTTCTTTCTTTTTTTTAGATTAAAGAGCCAGAAGTAGTAACATAGGTAGGGCAAGCTTATTATAACAGTTGAGTCAAAAATTTGACCCCCTACATTTCTATTTAGGTACCTAAATACACATTTAGCCCAGTTGATCATCTTCAAATCCCCTTGAAGGCAATGGGAGCTGCAAGTGCACAGCTTTGAAATTTCATTCATTAATATTGTGGGGCTTAATATTTTGGAGCTAATCTCATGGCCTATAATGGTAGAATGTTGATTTGCATCTTATTTGCTCATATTGACCAACTCCCTCCCTCCGCCTCCCTGGCGCATCATCATCTTCAAGGAATGGCATGTCAGTACATCTGTTTGTCCCCCTCTTAATGTAGTTTCTGACAGTATGCCAAAGTGAGGAAAAAGTTCCTGTAGATGTGGCACAGTATCCTTTATAGCCTGATTTTCAGATATGAGCATGCCTAGATGTATGCAGAAAAGCGTGCCTGCTATTGCATGCTTAATTTACATACACTGACTGCACAAACAAATTAGGAATTGTGTTGTTCAAATACCCAATTCACGCATGCTACCATAGTAAATGCATGTGTTAAGTCCAAATGCATTCACATTTTTAAAAATTAGTCCATTCATTTCAGGAAAATGTATAATAGGCGGCTCAACTCTTCCTTTAGGAATGATGAAGTAAGAACTTGTGCAAAGTCCAATTCTTTCACTCTTTCTGGGGATGTGGGAAAAAAGTTTCTCTCACTGTTTGTCATAACCCTTAATAGTTGTAGGCGCCAAAATGTTGTTACTGCAGCTTTTCCTCTCTGTTAACAACCCCCCAGGATTCCAGTAATTTAGAATTTTGATGACCCACCAACTAACAAGCTTCTCTGGTTCCTTTTGCTTCTATCAACTACCTATATAAATAGCATATAATTATTTATTTTTATACATACTGTTCCACTGGTGGCCACTGCAATGATCATAGCTAATTCAATCAGTTTTCAAATTGTGGGAGTAAAAAGAAAGCCTTTCCTAGTATATTTGTCCAGTAAAATTTAATATTTGTTTCTCATTTTTCCCTTGTGAAGGCAGATGTGCAGTTTAATATACCCTATAAACAAGGTACATCCATCTTCCTTGGATAATCTTTGAGGGATATGAGGAAGCTTTTTTCTGAAATCAATCACGTTTTCTTTGTCTGAGAGAGCTTTGACTGCAGGAGACTAAACCTCTTTGGCAATGGAACAGGAGTGTGGATAATCTAAAATTCTGTCTGGAATGTAGAATAGCGGGTTTCTGCAATTTTGGGGGACCAGTGAAGACTGGCAAAGTGCACGTCCAGTGTAAAGAAACACTGCTGGTATACGCAGCTGAGCCATGCAGTGATGCTCTTTGAAAGACACTCACTGCAAGCCTTCACCTCAACCTCCATTTCCAATATCTGGAGTTTTAGGGAGCAGAATATGCCATGTTTGGAGTTGAGGCTTGCATTTGCAAGATATACTTTCTTTATGGTACTCACGTATGTTGATGGTGGGGCGAGGTCAGCCTGTGGCATGGAACTTATCCCACAATGGAAGGCTGGAAAGTAGTGTTGCCAATAATACACTCCTTCCCTTTTCTCTTCCATACACTCTCATCAGAACAAGATAAACTTGTTTATTTGATGCTTCATGTGAAGCAAAACTAGCAAATCCACTCCAAGCTATGTACCATTCTCATGTGAGTCATTTTTTTTAGAAGACTGCACAATGTTCTTTCACACATTAAGTATCAACGATGCTCAGCATAGATGATATTTCACATTTAACACTCCAACACTATTCAGAACGCTACATAAATTATGACTACAAAGTAAGCTTAACCCTTGTAAATGTAAATAATAATATGATTTGTAGCCATCCCTGAGTTTAATCTTCAGCATAAGAATTGTGGGTAACTCCCTTATTTTGCTAGTGATTGACGCTGCTGAGGTGGAGCCGGCTACGAAGGGGCATGTCTCCCTAGGTGTGTTTTTTCATGCTCAACTTTTTTTTAATTGCTGAGAAGGACAGAGTGCCTGTGACTAATGCAAATCCAATAAACGAAAGTGACTAACAGAACTGGGAAGAGTAGTTTAGTAATGGTAACCCTTTTTAAAAAGGCAGATAAGTCAATTATATCATCTTATTAAATGGCCGCTATAAAAGCAAATATAGCTATTCTAATGCTACGTGAAATAATTACAGGCCAGAATAATATGCGTTAGAGAACAAATAACCTGTTGATGCAATAATAATTATGTACTATGTATCTTTCCACAACATCGGGTTTAATCTTCTTAGATAGCATGCCCCAATGAGTGTCCCTTTGTCCCTAGGAATCCCTCTTAATGGTGTAGACACTATTGTAATGCTGCTGTCCACGAAGCTGCAGAGACTGCAATGACCCTAGACAGCAAAATGAATAAAAACTGATAATTGTTTTTGACCAAAAAAATAATTAAAAAATGTGATTGGATTTTTTTTTTTATTGAAAGCATTCATTTAAATCACTGACTTAAATCAGTCTATCCTCCTAGATAAGCCCATGGAGTTGGGAAGTGGCACTGTTTGCACTCAGACTGGGACAGGCCCCTGCTGAAAGGCCATCAGGACGGCAGTCCATTATGTGTAACGTGCTCCTTCCACGTTAACTAGGAATAAGAACCAGCCAGATACTTCAGACATGTTTCTGCTTGTTGCACAGCTGAAGGAGAACTGAAAGGGATTGTTAGTGAACAGTAAGAACCAGCTTGAAATTGACACAGAAAAGATTTAAACAACTAAATCACCTGAAGGCATCCCTGTGAACTAGCAGTTCCTATTATCTTCCAATCAATCTACAGTATTTCTAGGTGCCTATGAGTAAAATAACACAGTGATTGGTGCACTAGAATAAGTAGGCAGTAAGTATGATGGATCACTGAGTTAAATAAATGTCTTTATGAAGATTTTCTGAACAAGCAAGTTCCAAATTAAGTGGAGAGTACCGAATACCAATTTTACACACAGACCTATCCATCCACACAAAACATGTTAAAGTAGACTAAGGGCTTGTCTACATGGGAAAGTTTTACTAGTTATCCAGTATAATTATACCAGGTTAGTTAAACCAATGTAGTTATACCGGTATAACTGCCCACGGAAACACTTTTATTCCAGAATAAGAGTGGCTATTTTTGGTTTTGCTTGAACTCCTTCCAAAGCAACACAAACTAAAACAAAAAAAAGCCCCTCTTATTCTGGAATAAGAGTGTCCCACACAGGGCATTTTCCTAGTGTAACTGTATGAGTTTACATTCACATCTTAGCTTATACTGGTATAACTTTCCTGTGTAGACAAGCCATATTACTCTGTGGTGGTTAAATAATCCATTAGGGACCAATTATCTCACCCTTAGTTATAGCAAGTAGCACTTCACAACACAAGTTGTCCCAACAAAATAAATGGGAATTGAACTATGGGTATTCAGTGTGAATAAGGGAGGCAAAATAGGATCTTTAGTAAAGAACCAACCAGGGTATGCTAATGGGACATTATTATAGTAATTATTTTAGGAAAGGTCTATGGCCTACATTATACAAAAAACCAGATGAGGTGATCACAATGATCCCGTCTAGCCTTGGAATCTGTGAATGAAATGCATGGAAAACAAGGCTGACTTTAGGATGGTATGGTAGCTTTTTACTGTGTATCTCCTATTTCACGTATAAGTTTGAATCTTTAATTGTTGGTTAACTATTACATTTAAAAATCATCTGCTATTTTAACACCCAACTTTCACACATCTCTAATTCAGACTCTTAAATATTAGTGCTAAACTATTGCAATGGGATATTTTGACACCAGTTTTAGATGGGAATATTTATCTCTTCTCCCTCATGGATAGTGTGGATTTTGTTTTGGTTTTTTTGTTGTGAGGAAAGAACTGGGTTCATTTTATTTTTTAAACTGAGTTTTACTTCAAATATAAACTTACTGGGAAAAAACTAACATTTTCAGTCTCAAACGTCTCAGCAATGAGACATTCTTTTGAACAGGACACTAGAAGAAGAGTTATTTGTTTTACTAGGATACCAGAACATTTTCTTAACTGTCAAAACAATCTGATGTTTTGTATAGCCTCAAGGGTATCATTTTATAGCTATTTATCAAGAAATTGACAGACTCTAGAAACAGGGCATAATCTTGGATTTCAGTTACTTGAATTTGTTGGGCAAGGATATAAAAGAAAAATTGCTTCTTTTAGGAGCAAATAGGCAGTTTAAAAAAGTTCAGGATGCTCAATACCATGTTTCTTTAAACAAAAGGAAAAAACATGTACTTTAAGTCTAAGACTTATTTTAAATTGAGAACAACAAAAACAATAAGAAAAGAAATAAAATCTCTTCAAAAAATCTTCATGTGTTTCCCTCTTCTTTACATATTGCTCCTACTCTGAGAACAAGATGGCTATACTCTCTAAATGCAGGCTGAGTTTTTAGAAATTTAAAGGATAGATACATAGTAAAGATCAATTTCATAGTTAACCTATATCACACTTCAAGTAAGTTTCAGAAATAATCATAATTTCACACACTCCACACCACTGTACTTTAAGTTTTTGCTGAAGAATTCTGATATTCAGAAGCAAAGGGTTACAGACTTCCTTATGTGGCTTTCTATGGGGGACTAGCTTGAGAGAATGGAGCTCCATTCCTGAGCATGTCTGGAAATGTCTGACACTCTCTTCTCTAAATGCCTATGACAGAAACTTGGACACCTCTAGAAAAAGTTAGGTACATGTGCAAGTATCTGCCTGGATTTGACCAGTTACACCAAACAGAAAGCACAGAGGCTTGACGAGCTACTGGCTCCTAATTTCTCCCTCCCACTCTGCTCATTGATCATGCCAAAGTAATCAATAAGGAGAGACTGATTCTACAAGAAATGAGAAGCACCAGCTGGCAAGTCTAGAATTTAGCTCTCTAAATTTCCTCCCATCATAAAGGAAAGGAGAGCCTTTCATGAAGGAACTCATTTTTATTCCATTCATTTCACAGGATAGGACACAATCCTGAAGGAGAGGTGGAGTTCTATTAGGCCATGTAGGAAGGCCAGGGTGCCTTAGTCTATGGTGGGAAAAATTTAGTGGTTGATGAGTCTTTAGCCCCCAGCTCCTAGGCGGGGCAGAGCTGCCAAGTAGTTTGTAGCCCCCGGCCCTCGAGCAGGCCAAAGCAGTCTGTAGCCCCCGGCCTACAGGCAGGCAGGGGTGGGAAGCTTGGTATTCTCTGGCAGGCAGGTCCAGATGAGCCAAGCACTCCCGGGGTGGTTAGGGAAGGGAGGAGGGGGACACAGGCCCACCCGACTCCACTGCGTCCCAGCCCAGGTCCCTATCCATGGCTGAAGGGTAGGCCACGGAGTCAGCGGGGATCCAATCACAACACTGACTGGTTTGGCCACAGCCTCAACCAAACTATGTCCCTGGGCTACTTCCTCCCACCCTGTGCCCAGGTGTCTGCAGCCAGAGGTCTTCCTCCAGGTCGCTGGGGTAGACGGCGAGTGGGAGCTGCACAAGTCCCTCCCCATCGACCGGTGGCAGGTCCAGAAACTCTTTGGGGTCAAAAGAGGAGGGCAACTCTCCCAGGTCCCAGGGTCCCAGCGGGTCCTCCGGTATACCTGGTTCAGGTAGCTCCAGTGAGTCCACAGAATCAGGCAGCTCCTCCAGGTCAGGGCCAGCCTCAGAGGCTTGATCCCATTCAGTGACCTTGGGTAGCTCTTCCTAGCCACTCAGGCCCGGCGGCACAGGCAGGCCGTGGAGGCTCTGCTCAGTGGGGTGGTTGCTCTGCACAGCCACAGAACCTAGGTCAGGCCTAGACCACAGCAGCTTCCCCCTGACTGAGCTGCGAGGCCAGCATTTTATGCTGACCTTTCCTGTCCTGGTTATCAAGAAGCCAAAATAAAAATATACACAGTCCCCTTTACTGCATTCCAGTCTCTGGCTCCCAGTCAGCCACTAGGTCCAGTAAAGAGGCCAGTTATTTAAAACTCCTATGCTCTTTACCAAAAAGGTTTCTCCTGACCCCAAAGGGTCAGCCATAGTACCAGATCAGTATAAGTTTGGATCTTACCCAAAATACCACACTGCCAGCCCATCCTTTAGTAACTAAAACTAAAGGTTTATTATAAAAAGAAAGAAACAAACTGTAAGAGAAATGTTAGAGGATTAAAGCAATCAGACGCACACAATTGATGTGAAAGTCCATATATATCAGGTTTCTAATAGAATTGTGGAGTTGCAGGCTTGTATAGTTCCTCTTGTATACATCCAGTACCTGGATGGGTCTTAGTCGTTTGTTTCACAGCTTCACTCAGGCTCCACACCCTCCATTTCCTCACCCTCGCGTCCCGCCCTGACACAAAATGGTGGGACCTACTACCACCTGCGGAGGGTGAAGACCCCTGGTGGGCCAGTTTCTATTCCACCTTGACCCCATGGCCCACCAGGTACATCAGCTGGCGACTCCTTCACAGAGCCATGAGCACGAGTGTGTACTTGGCACGGTTCACCTTTCTTCCTGACACCTGCCCCTTCTGCAGCGTGTGGGAGACCCTGGCGCACGTGTATCTGGAATGCATCAGGCTGCAGCCCCTGTTCTGGGTCCTCCAGAACTTCCTGCTGAGGTGCTGGCTGCACTTCTCCCCACACCTGTTCATCTATGTATACCCCATCCGTTGCCCCACAAAGTCACGGGACCTCCTCGTCAATCTCCTCCTAGCCCAAGTGGCCATCTACAAGACCAGGAACAGGAGGTTGGCTGGTGGGGTGCTCTGCGACTGTGGGGCCTACTTCCATTCCTCTGCCCATTCATGCATACAAGCAGAGTTCCTCTGGGCAGCATCCGCTGGTTCCTCTGACACCTTCCCGGAGCAGTGGGTGCTGTCTGAGGCTCTCTTCTCGGTGTCCCACTGTGGTTCCCTTCATTTAAACCTGTAACCCCATGCCCAATCCTTTCTTCATTAGTTGTCCCACACACTTACTTGTGTCCTGGGGCCAGTGACTCCTCCCCTTCAGGGGGAGGGACCTTTAGCAGTGGGCGGGCTCGCCCACTTCCCAGGTTACAAATAGTAGTAGCCCACATCCCAGGTTACAAATAGTACAGGCCAGACCTGCAGATCTATTTTAGGAGCTGTCAGCCATGAATTTCAGTTCTCAATAGGGAGCCTAGAAAGCTTTAAGGTTTTTGGCGAAAGACAGCTTTACAGCAGGAGTCTGCAAGCATTTTAAATAAATTCAGTACCATCAGATAGACTGGGGCTATGGAATCAACTTTTCCTTTGTGCAGAAACTAAACTCCCTCTCATTTGCATTGCACTGGTAACCAGTTTCATAAATTAGAATCAGTTTATTGATTTAGTATATATGAATTTCTGTAGTGCTCATTGTAATAGTATAACTGCCTTCCTAAGAATCTTCCAAGGAAACTCCTAGATGTGTCAATAACTCTAGATTGCCCAAAGAGGAATCTGACCCTAAATGACTACCTCTTCTTGAAAGCAAATCAAATTGATAAGGGGATGGTAATGATTTTTTTCCTCTGAGGCAGAACAATTTCTTGAAGGGTTAAAGGTGTGGGGATAGGTGGGACAGAAAAGAGACTGTCAAGAGTTCTTCTAGGAATGTTGCCCTTGAATAGGAACATGCTGTACTTTCCTAAGAGACACAGAATTTGATTATACCATTTACTTCATGAGAAAAAAGATGTCCAATGAGCTACACAATCAGGTTGAAATTAGCTAGTGTCAGAGAAGAAAGTTCATTACTTTAATTTCAGTCTTATAGTATATTTTTGAAACAAATCAACTGACACTCAAAAGGTCTGAATCTCAACAAATAAATGTACTCAGCAGCCATGAATACATGAACTAGACTCAATCAAAAGGTAATTCCGGTTATAGATGGCAACATTTACATAAATAATGAGTCAGAGGAGAGATACAGAGATTAAATATCATACACATTTATAAGGGGGATACAAATTTTCATGCTTCCAGGCACAAACCAATCACTAGTTGCCTGGGACAAGGAAGAAATTCTTGATGGGCAAATTATTCCACAACTATCCCCTACAAGGATTCCTACAACTTTGTCTGAAGTATCTGGCACTAGCCACAGTTGGAGCCAGGATACTGGACTGGCATAGTATAGCAATTCCCATAGCTCCCAAAGTAGGTATTATTTCTACTACAGTAGAGCATAAAACCCCTACTCAGTACCTCATATTGCCAAGGTCTGGCAACTGCTGATCAGCTGTAGACTTTTCCAATGGTAACTACTATGGGCTTTTGGCATCCAACAGTACACAAGAGATTTTTTTCCCATCTCACTGACAAAGCATCCACACCCAGTCTTACGTAATGCTAACCCACCTTTCTAAAGTGCTTTAAGATCTGTAGATGTGAAGTACTGTAAGTGCTAAGTAGCAGTATTATTAAGCATATGCAATACGACTGACCTTCCCACTACCATGTATATGGCATTTATCTACCTAACTACATAGCCATTATCCCAGTCAGAACTTTGTATAGTAACTTTGGGATACCTGAATAACAAGACACTTTATAGGAAGTATTTCTTTAGCTGTAAATAAGTTTTTTTAAACCCTCTTTCTTTATAGAGGCCAAAAGCTTACAGAGAGGCTTACGCTGTCTAGCTTAAATCCTGCAATTAGGAGGTTTTATCTCTAGACTAATTAGGAGAAAAAACTACTCAAAGACTTGGAGAGCCTATAGGAAATCATGATCTTGCACTAAAACATTAGTTGACACAGCACATATGGCTCAGTATTAAAGTTACACAAGCGAGTAAGAACCTGGCTGGGGAATTAGAGACCTTCACCATGCCATCACCCACTGCACGTCAGGGAACTATGCAATTATGATTCTGCAAAATTTGGTGCCCTGTTCATAATTTAACAATTTCTACATTAGATATGTTGCTCCTTTAAATGCTTTTTTTTTTTTTTTTTTTTTTGGATGTAGAGCTGAGCTCGGATTCATCCTGAATATAGATGCTGCCAATAATACATACAGACACATGATCCTTTTTGTCTTTTAACTGCACTTGTTGGCTATGCAATTGCTAACACTCTTCCCTTTTGGTGTGATAGGATTTTTTAAAAAAATAAAATCATGGATCTAACATTTATTGCTGACATTAATTCAAATTCTCATTAGATTTCTGGTTACCGAGCCAAGAAATTGAAAGACGACCAAAAAAGAATTTTCTTTCAATGTAAAGATGTAGCCAATTCAATTGCAGATGCAAAATACAGCAATTCATTATGTACCCTTGTCAGAAAGAAGTATCTCCAATGACAAATGCAGCGTGCCTACCACAATGAGGTCCTGCCCCATGACTAGGAATCCTAGCGGTACAGTAACATTACTAATAAATAGCAATAAGGATTAACCCTGAAAAACATTCATGATCTATTAACAACTCAAGTTAACAAATGACCAAAAAAATGCTACTTCATACTCATGATGGGCTCTTCCCCCTTTTTATTTCTGGATAATGTAGGTTAGGATGAACCTATTAGAATTCATTTCTTGAAAATGTAAACAGTGCTGTACTTTCATTATAGCACGTGAATGAGACCTCCCAATAACTTCTGATGAGCAAACAAAGATATATAGATAAACTTGATATAGCAAGATCAATCTTTATTTGTCAAAAGAATTAATTCTATTAGGAGTAATGCCCCATGGCTTTTAATTATGATATACCTTGACTTTAGCAAAGCTTTTGATACAGTCTCATACTGTATTTGATACAGTCTCCCACAGTATTCTTGTCAGCAAATTAAAGAAGCATGGGTTGGATGAATGGACTATAAAATGGAGAGAGAACTGGCTAGATCATAGGACTCAACAGGCAGTGATCAATGGCTCCATGTCTAGGTTGTAGCTGGTCACAAGCGGAGTGTCCCAGGGGTCAGTCCTGGGACCGGTTTTGTTCAAC
This sequence comes from Mesoclemmys tuberculata, assembly GCA_007922155.1. Taxonomy (NCBI): domain Eukaryota; kingdom Metazoa; phylum Chordata; order Testudines; family Chelidae; genus Mesoclemmys; species Mesoclemmys tuberculata. The sequence goes on along the minus strand of ML675617.1, from coordinate 22,122,503 downwards.
GTCTTCATTAATGGTCTGGAGGATGGGGTAGAATGCACTCTCAGCAAGTTTGCAGATCACACGAAGCTAGGGGGAGTGGTAGATACCCTGGAAGGTAGGGACAGCATACAGAAGGACCTAAACAAATTGGCAGATTGGGCCAAAAGAAATCAGATGAGGTTCAACAAGGACAAGTGCAGAGTCCTCCACTTAGGAAGAATCCTCCACATCGGAAGAATCCGATGCACAGCTACAGACTGGGGACCACCAAACTAGGCAGCAGTTCTGCAGAAAAGGACTTGGGGGTTACAGTGGATAAGAAGCTGGATATGAGTCAGCAGTGTGCCCTGGTTGCCAAGAAAGCTAATAGCATATTGGGCTGTATATTAGCAGGAGCATTGCCAACAGATTGGGGAAGTGATTATTCCCCTCTATTCGGCTTTGGTGAGGCCGCACTTGGAGTATTGTGTCTAGCTTTGGGCCCCCCATTACAAAAAGGATGTGGACAAGCTAGAGAGAGTCCAGTGGAGGGCAACAAAACTGATTAGGGGGCTGGAGCACAAGACTTATGAGGAGAGGCTGAGGGAAGTAGGCTTAAGATACCAGCTCCTCCTACCATGACATAATGCCACACCTTCTGTTGCCAGAAACCAGCGATCATGTTACTTTTCACAATGTTCAGATGATAAATCCTTTCATATTCGTACAGTTACAGGACAAAAGGTACATCCTTGGTTGCACAGGACAGACATAAACTACTGTAAACTCCTCTACTGTGAACCCAGAAAGCCTTAGAGGGACGGAAACCAACGTATCTTCCTCCTCTCCATGTAACACTGTCTGCATGAATAATGGGAGGAGGGGCTTCTGAAGGGCATGCATCTAGGCAGACTGGAAGAAGAGCTGAGGGATAGCAACTCTGGCAATTCCTACTAGAGTGAATGTATGTGAGCGGGAGATTGCTGTAAACCTCCAGACCTGTGCCTCTGAGGATACAGTGGCGAAGCAGAGTCCAAGAAGGGCAGCCAAGATAACCCAAGGAAATATCCCAACTCCCATAGAAACTCTCCCAACAACAAATCATAGCTCATCAGGAAAATACTTCCAACCTGTAAAATCCTGTCATTACAGCTAGCTCCATGTTCCCCTGGCCTACACAGAGCAAGTCACTCCCCTTATCTACACCATATCATAGACCCAATCCTCCTTACAAAATAATCAAATTTCGCCACACTATAATCTTCCTCTCCCCAACCACAGAAACAGAAATAACCTTACATTGTACTGGGAAAGATGGTGAGGGAAGAGCTCAGATTTAAAAAGGATTATTCATCTGCTAGCCACAGGTGCTGCCATTGCAGCAGCCCAGGCCGCTGGTGAAAGGAAGCCTTACTGGAAAAATGCTCACTGGCATGGTAGACTGGCCAGCAGGTAAAAGACTGGCCCCCTGCCTTTACAAGGTGCTGTTACTGATGGAGCTGGACCAGACCCAGTTAGTGAGGTAATCCTGTCAGGAAACCATTTGGTAACTTCAAAAATCCATTTCGGTATTTCATCAGCTTAGCAGCAACCTAACAAGCAAATATAATAGATGGTAAAATCCAATCACTTCCACTGGGAGAAGATAAAATAAGTATGAAGTTGCTGAAGGAACTTACATGGAGTATACCCAGCAAATACTGCATATCTGCACCAAAAGAGTCATCATCCTCTCCAATATGCAAGGACTTACAATTTCAAACTTATATGCAGTTTCATCTTTTTTCTTTATGTACGAATGAAATTTATGTAAATCTAAATTCCTTCCAGTCCCAAAAAATGAGTCAGATTTATTTTTTTCCATCCCATATACTTATAAAATCATAATCATCTTTCAGAATTATTACTCGCAATCCTTTTAGACAACCAGAAAAAAAAAAGTCCAACGGAGGCACTGTGTAAGTGTCTTTTAGTATTTCTAGAAGAATTGGTTTGCAAGCCTCCCTTTTCCCTTTCAAATTAAACCTTTAAGGACCTTGTAAATCAGCAATTTAGAAAGTGAGTGAGGGAGAAGGATCTAGTATCCAACACGCCAAAGAATGATTACAAAGGAGGCTTACACCCTTTGAAAATTTTACCCATAGGTGTCAAATCATTTAAGAGTGTCAGGTTTTTATTTATTTATTTATTTATTTTTATAAAATTGTCTCTAAAACAAGCATTCACTTTCTTCCCTTTCATATGCATAAAAATGCCCAAGTATGGATTTTTCATACAATCTTCAAATATTTTGAAGCCTAGTAGAGTGGACAACTAAAGGATAAATATGAATTTGTTGGTGTAACTGAGAACATAGGGTACATATAAGCATATTCTGTACATTCTATTTTGGGTGGATTCTAGAATACTGCTGCATTCATGTTTATCCCCCATATGTCTGAGTTCCATTAAGACTCAATTGTGTGGGCCAGCCATAAATCTGAAGAACTGAAGTTCCTAGGTCCCCCCCTTACTTCTGGCACCTTTAGAATGCTCAGTTTGATATGTGGCAAAGAGCCATTCCAAACAAAACATGATATCAGCGATGTAAGGGATGCAAGAAAATAAGAGATATTGCAACAAAAATTAGCAGTACTAAAATACTGTTTTGGTATTGAGGACATCACATTTTCTTCAATGTGGCTAAGACAGACACTGAAAAATAATTTTGGTCTCTCCTTTTTTACCCACTCATGTTGAATTATTTTTATTCACATATATGCACCCAAAGCAACTGGTGGACATATTTAAGCAACTAGAAAATAAAACCCAAGCCATTCTTTATTGGCTACACATCATAATACTCAAAAGTCTGACACTCATGGTATTAACGTTTATTCCTGTCATTCCTGCAGTTTCAGAAAACAGATTCCTTAAGAAACTGTATTGAGCTACTTAGCAATTATTTTTTTATTTTTACAAAGTCCTTTTTGCTCCATCTATCATACTGAGTACATATATTTTATAATATATTGCAGATAAATGGTTATTAAGTATTCATTATGGTCCTGGCTGAACGGATGATTATGTGACTTTGTTAAGTCAATACATCTGTCTCAATTTTTCACTATTACTTACCATCTGATAAAGCATTTTTCCTATAAAGGGTTAAAAAGAGAACACGAGAAGCCAAAATGATAAACAATACCACTCTTCATTCCAGTGACATAATGTGTGCATGACAGTGGCGACCAAAACCTAAGCTTTTCCATCGCTGCTATCGTTCTATATTGATTGAATTAATTATTGGATTAAGTGTACTAATGGAAAAAAGTAGTACTACTCCTCTTGTTTTATAACAGGGACAGTGATCGCTTGGTCGGCTATGATCACAGATGTTGCACAGAACGAACTCCCATCTGCTCTTTCACTCTCTGCCATAATTTGTCAGAGATCTGCAGCAACAGGATAGCTATTTTTAATAGACACAAGTAGACCAGCTGTATCAATATGCTTCAGTGTGTGGTAAAATGTTTTAGGGTATGCACTACCCAGCATGCATTTCTTTGAGGAAGAGAGGAATCCCAGAATGCATTATTCAGATAAACCAAGCATTCACGACACAGGAAGAAGAGAAAAAAGGGTCCAAATTCATGTATTTAAGGAGAAAGGGGAGCTCAGAATGTATTTGGTCTAAGATGGGGGAAAGAGTCCAGAAGTTTTATTAGGGATCAGGGCAGAGAAGAGGGGAGATATTATTAAATGATGTTTGTAAGAGGGGAAAAAATGGAGGGGCTGTATGTTAGAAATTATTTTATTTGAGGGGGGGGGAGGAGAAGAGAAGGGGAAAGGGAGAAAACTGTTTTACTAGTGATGTTGTGGAGACTAAATTACTGTGGAGCTAGGCTAGGCTAGCATTAATATGTGTGTCCAGAAGTATTTGCTACACATAACGTAACTTGTTGCTAAAAGATAATTTTGCATGTGGGTCACTGTGGAAAAACGGAGTGACTGAAATTACTGCACTTTGCACACACTAAACCAAAAGTCAAGCAGTGCCAAACCATCTGGAAAAATTAGTTAAACAGAAGTGTTTTCCAGGTACACACCAAAATTGAAGATGTACAAATTATAATTCAGTTGTAAGCAGAAACATTAAATAGATAGTTACAGCTCTCATCAACCTGGCTTTTACCTTCTCCTGGCTTACTACAGCAAGAAGAATGTAGCTGAAAACAGTAAAGGTGATCAAGAATGGCAGGCTCCCAAAACAATCAGAATTCAGTAGTTATGACTATAAAACTCTGAACTGCATTCAACAACAATCATTCTTTACAAGTAGGGAAAGATATGGACATTCTGCCTGCCAGTTAAAAAAGCAATTAGAGGAAGGGATACAAAATCCCACAAATCTGTAAGTCTCTTGCGAGTGACCATTGCTCCCCTTGTAACATTCCACCTGCACCAAAGATGCCAACCAGTCACTACTTAAGGCTTTCGTTATAAAATTAAGGACAGGAAAAAATAAAAGGAAACAAGTTCTATGCAAATACTTTAAGATACCATAACGTAGAGTGGTTTTGAAACCGTGCCATAAAAAGCATCATTTGCTATAGTAACATTAGCTCTTGGCATATCAGATGCAATCTTCTACTGGCTTTGGAAGCATATTATTGAAAATATATCATTTGCCTTGAAATTAATACTGTCTGCACTAACAATTTTATTTTATTTTATTAGTCTTGACAGGCAATAAGTAGTTTCTCTTCTCCTTCTCCAAAACCAATGAAGAGGGAAGTGAAGAAAGCAGATTTTGTATCATCAACAAATTTCCTAACTTGCAGTCCAATGAGAGTGAAAAGCTAAATTTTCTGTGATCCACAATATTCTTACATAGAAGGGGAATGTAGGGCAGTTAGAGGGAATTAATGTGTGTGAAAGAACTCAATGAATGTCAAACACAGCAAAGGTCATTCCATAACACTAGCAGAATTTGTAAAGATGGTATCCATACAATGTGTTCGCTATTTGTAAACTCAATTTGTCTTTCTATTATGCTACTAAATATTTAGTATTAAACTGAATTTAGATGGTATTAGCATCTGGTGAACCCACAAAATCAAAACTAGAATTAAAATTTCAGTTTAAACTTTAAAAAGCAACCTTTTTCACTACTCTGTGCTTATTTCAGCACATATGCACAAGGGAAAACATATTATTGTGCATATGTACTGCAGGAATCTGATACTGTGGTGAGTGACAGAACGATTTCCAACTTTAAAGAATGTCCTTCAAAACCAAAAGTAACTTGTAATTCAGATTAATAAAATAAAGCAGTTAAACTGCTTCCAGTCTATTTTTTAAAGTCACCAATTTTCTTCAATCTGACCAAGGCAGATACTGAAAAATAATTTACTCAGGTCTGCCATTTGCTTTAAAAAAACAAACTGATATTGTTAAATAGTACATCATATTTTTTCTATTTTCAGGTCCTTCACAGGACTTGCTGCAAGTAATTGAGGTGTGGCAAGCTGCATGGGTTCACTGCCCAAAAAAGATCTACCTATGTAAGTAAGTTTAGAACTTTAAACATCATAATGCAATTTTAAAAAGGGAAATTGACATCATGAACAAGAGCAGAGTCTAAATAGATGCTAATCTTATTCATCAACAGAACAAGTTAACTCTGATTCCCGTCTCACCGAATCCTTCCGAATTGTGTACCACTGACCTTTTCTATAACTATTTTAGAGCTTTATACTCCACCCCCCACTAAAGTATGAGTAACTTATTTTCATAGATTACAAGGCCCAAAAGGACCACTGTGATCATCCAGTTTAACCGCTCTATAAAACAGGCCATGGGACTTCCCTGAAATAATTCCTGTTTGAATTAGAGCGTATCTTTAAGAAAAACATCCAATCTCAATTTAAAAATTGCTAGTGATGGAGACTCCACCACAACCGTTGGTAAAAATTATTCCAATGGTTAAATACCCTCACTGTTAAAGGTGCTCCTTACTGCCAGTCTGAATTTATTTAGCTTCAACTTCCAACCAATGGATCTTGTTATATCTCCGTCTACTAGACTGAAGAGCCCATTATCAAAGTTTTGTTTCCCATGAAGGTACTTGTTGACTATTCAAATCATCCCTTAACTTTCTCTTTGTTGAACTAAACAGCCTGAGCTCCTTCAGTCTATCAATCACTTTAAGGCATGTTATCCAATTTTTAAATCATTCTTGTGGCTCTTCTCTCAAACCTCTCCAATTTATCAACATTCTTCTTGAATTGTGGACACCAGAACTGGACACGGTATTTTAGCAGCCATTGTATCAGTTCCCTTCTCCTTGAGATTCCCTCGTTTATACATCCAAGGATTTCATTAGCCCTTTTAGCCATTGTCGTACTGGGAGACCATTTTCAGTTGATTATCTACCAGGACCCCCAAGTCTCTTTCAGTGTTATTCCCTCCCAGTATACAGTGCCCCATCCTTCAAACATAGCCTACTTTTTTTGTTCCTAGGCGTATAACTTATCATTTAGCTGTATTAAAACACAAGGTGTTTGCACTCTGTTTACCAAAAGGACTTGTCCTCTTCATTATTTACCATTCCCCCAACTGTGTCATCTGCAAAATGTATCAGTGATGACTTTATGTTTTTTTCCAGGTCACTGATAAAAATGTTAAAGAGCAGAGTGCTAAGAGCCTCTTGATGATGATTCCCCTTTTACAGTTGCATTTTTAGATCTGTCAATTAGCCAGTTTTTAATTTATTTAATATGTGGCATATTAAGTTTGTTTCATTTTAGTTTTTTTTAATTAAAATGTTATGTGCTACCAAGTCAAATGCTTTACAAAAGCTTAAATATATTACATCAACACCATTAGTTTAATCAACCAAACTTGTAATCTCATTTAAAAAATATATCATTATTTTGAAAATACCTATTTTCCATAAAACCATGTTGATTGGCATTAATTATATTACTCTTCTTTAATTCTTTATTAATTGAGTTCCATATCATCCATTTCATTGTTTTGCCTGGGATTGATGTCAGGCTAACAGATTTATAATTACTAGGGTTGTTTACCATTTTTAAACACTGGCACATTAGCTTTTTTCCAGTCCTCTGGAACTTTCCTAATATTCCAAGAGTTACTGAAAATCAAACAGTCTAGCAAGCTCCTCAGCCAGACCTTTTAACCATTTTGGATGCAAGTTACCAAGACCTACTGACTTTAAAACATCTAATTTGAGTAGCTCTTGTCTAACACCTTCCTGATTTACTATTAGAATGAAAAATGTTGCTTCATCATCATCAGTTGATATAACATCATCATCTGGCTTTTCCTCAAATACAGAACAGAAATATTTATTGAACACTTCTGCCTTTTCTGCATTATTTATTGAAAATTCGCTCATATACATCTCATAACTGAGAACTACCATGTTGGATTCTTTTTATTTCTAATATACTGTTAATATTTCTTCTTATGGTCCTTCTGCTTCCACATGAAGCAATAGACTAAATTATTCAGTATATGGCCATTTCCACAACAACTAGTAAAACTTTTAATATTTCTTTTAATAGCACACCGTATTTTAACAGTTCCTGTGAAAATGGTGGTGACAGGTTTCCTGGCTGGTGTAAAAAGGGTCTCTAAAGCCTGGCTCTGCCCTCACCCATGCCCTCCTCCCTCATTTTTTGCCTCCAGAGTTTGGTTGCCTGGGTCATATAAACCTACTCTCACCATTGCTTACCCTTCATGCACCCTCTCCTTCTTCTTAGGGTGGGGGAAAGAAGGATGGTTGGAAGGAGTCAATGATAGGACAAATGATAAAACAACAAAAGAAATGCAACCTGAAATGGCAGACTCTGCTTACTTCAGTGCCTCAGTCGCATATCTTTAGCTCTGTGGAAGTGTCTCTCATCTACAAAGATTATTCTGTCTCCCTCACACTTCATGTACAGCCACTGTTACTTGTCTGTGTCATGGCAGCAATGAAGCAGAACACTGCCCTGTCCTTTAATTCAATCTCTGTTTAAAGTGAGGAAACTGAAAAAAATCATGTTTTAAGTCAGTTCCTTCATATTTTATTGTAAATACCTTTGTTTTGGAACTGAAAGCTAACAAAAATACTTTGAGACTGTCCTAGTGGAAAGTGGATAAGCTAGACACTAATTTAAAAGGAAAACTGTGAAGGGTTTGTGTCATAGGACAAGTGGCCCTTCAAGGTGAATCTGGGCCTGGCTTGCCCATGACAGCCATATGATGACCAGCTGGGAGCACGCTTGAGGTGTCTGGTTAATGGCCAATTAGCAATGGAGCACCTTAGCCCTATAAGAAGACTGCCTGAAAAGTCCAGAGGAGGAAGAGGAAGAATAAAATGCATCTGGAGAAAAGAAACTTGTAACTGAAGGATAACCCTGAGAGACAGAAAAACTGTTCCCTAGGCTGGAAGGAGGGAATAGATATACCCAGAAGGCAAGGGACTTGAAGAGCAGAAGTAGGGTTTGGAAAGAAGACACCAGAGACTTGTCCTAGGTGGATGGAGTTCTGAAGGAACTAGAGACAGTTTCTAAGAGTAAGATTTACTTATTTTGTTTTCTATTATCAATAAATGAGACGTTCCTTAAAGGACAAAAGTCTGTTTTGGATTCATTTATACATGGCAGACAAAAAAGTGAGGTAGGATCCACCTGTCGTGCCTTGCTCAGACCCTAGGGGGTAAAAGAATGTGGGGCTAGAGTGTCCATTTATTTTAAAGCCTTTTTGTCCTTGTAAAGAAAATGTAAAGAAAGTTTTCTGACTTTTTTGGTTTGGAGATTTTTCTCCTTGCATGAAAAAGACACTGGTCTTTCTTAATTTTGATAGAGTTTATGGACAACATATATTAGCTACCACACCTTAAATGGAGGTGTAAAAGTTCTGCATCTTTATTAAAGACTCCTCTTCAAAACACTAGTTACCAAATTTAGTTCGTGATTAAAAACGTTCCTCTGTTGCTCAACTTCCACTCTTGGTCTTTGTTATATCATCTCCTCAAGAGTTCTCCAGTAACCACAGAATCTACCCAGCTAGAAAGAACTTGCTATTTTAATGTAAAAAACCAAGCATAAAAAAAAAAACACCACCAAACCTGTCAGGTTTTTTTATGCATTATAAGGAAATGAATAAAAAGAAAGAAAAAAGCACAAGACCAACTTTTTTTCTTTGTAACTCACCTTTAAGAGCCGTAATTTTTAAATCAGTAGAGCATGGCAGCTCTTCCAAATGATAGAAGATTCTTATGGCTCTGACATTGCCAAACAAAGGAAATTACAGGAAGAGAGGTAGGGTGATTTTCTGATAGAAGTATGCAAACGTTGTATAGATGAAATAATTCCCCCCCAAGAAAAAAGCTTTGGGGTGACGGCAATGATGATGATCCTGAGAGATATTGCAACATGTTCTACACACCTATCAGATATCTCTATACAATCAAAAATATTTTAATTAGATATAAGTGCGTTATGCACAACTATTTCACTAAACCCACATGCTAAGCCTCCAGAATGAATTGACTGTTTTATACATGTAATGAACTAACTACGAAGCTGCTCACTAAATGACAATGAATTTCTATAGCTGACGAAACAAAATTTCAGTGCTGCCTACTACCAAATCTTTATAATCATATAATCTTTCAATTAAGGTCAATCTCAAAACAAAATATTTTCAACTAATCTTTTGACATCAGCACTTCATCAGTGTGAAAGGGCAATGGGAAAAGAGGAGAATTCATACAATTGTATTGGCTATTTTTCAACTGGTGAAGGTTTTCTGCTATGTTGAATTAAACATGTCACCTGCACAGCATTAACATAATATCATGGTAGGACTGCTTTACAACAAACATTTTAAATAAATACTTTACAATAAACAGTTCCCAGTCTGAGAGTTGTAGTCATGACTGACTCTGGGATGTTATGGTAACAATGCTTAACCCAATTAATTTGATTCTAATGGTCTAAAACAGTGTTTTTCAATGGACTGGCATTGGTCCCTGAGATCTCCCTGACAGAGTTTAGGAAGGCAGCAAGCCGGTCTCTGGTATCAAAAAGGTTGAGAAACACTGATCTAAAAGACTTCCTCGCATATACAACATTGTCTCCAAGGATACAGTGGAATGATCCCTCCAGTGTCATATTGGGTCTGCACCTTCTCCCATACAATTTATGGGTGCAGGATCAAGCTCTTTGTTTGGTTGTTAAAAAGTGAGTCATTATTTTATGCATCGCAATAGATACTCAAGGAAGGAGGATTATCAATTTATTATTAGCAAATATGCTAAGAGGCAAACTATCCATTTTTCCCCCATTAAAACGATAAGTAATGTAATAAGAGAAGGTACTCTGTAGTATAAAAATCTGGTTATAAACACTGTTTACTGAACTTTGACTTACATTTAGGTGAGTAAGTTTTATTAAACTTTATTAAACTGGATTATTAAACTGTTCTAAACAATCCATGATGAAAAAAATTAATTCAGATTACAAATCAAGAAACAGTACTGCAAGTTATGGCTTTGAAAGAAACAAAAGTGCTACTGACAAAATGTCACTCACATTATAAAAGGTCCACTTTCTACTACTGTGATCTCTGTAGTTCCTAGATTTATATCCCAATCTCCTTTATGGTAAAGCATAATAAATTGTTGTGATTGACAGATGGTGGTAACAAGTAGCAGATGTCTATCATTAATGTACAATGCACATCCAGTTTATATTTTGATGATTAATCCTTAGAAATAACATACTAATTTTGTTTCACTTTAGAATTGTCTAATACATACAATTATATTAAAATCTAAATATTTTTCCTTGAACAAGCATTTAGTTTATGTCATAGAACCATTAATATAGGTCACCACCTTACCATTAGGAACAGAAGTACCAGCTGAAGTTAAAAATGCAACAATTTCAGCTATTTAATTTTATCAAGGCTAAAAGCAATGCTTTACATTCATTTTTACTTAAATTTATTTATATATTTTAAACAATTTCTCTAAAACATAACAAAATAAAACAGCTTTACACAAAAATTAACACTGAACGAAAGGGATTAAATATTATGAATTTTGTAGTTTATCACATTTCAGCAATAAATTGAAGCACAGCTTCTACCTAATTTGGTTTGTGGTAAAAGTCTATCAATTACTCATCTACATTCATTCTCCTCTCTGACCTCTTTAAAGTGTTACTGCAGGTTTATTCATTTTTATGCTCTCTACATAAACCACTCATCTTTACATGAAAAATATGACCAGCATACACATCCAATTTGGAGAAGAGATTAATATTAAAGGTGAAAAACCCTCAGCTGAACTGTATAAAGTTAATCATTGGGAACCAGTTCCATTGCACAAACAAAGAGTTGCAAATTAAATTATATATAATCTTTCTGATAATGAGGTAAGCCATGTTCTATCTGCACACAGCAATAACTTAGAAAGCCTTATATTCAACTGCTGGTTCTTTTTTAAGCAGAATTTGAAGGACTCTCCAATCCAAAAGTATAACACTTTGTATTGTATTCAGATAAGGGACATAAAGAAGATCGTAAAACTGGCATGAAACTTTTGTACCTCAAATTGTATCTCATGCCTTTTAACTCAATGAGAGGTAATATTCATTTTCATATACTATCAATCCCTTTGTGTAGAACTCTGGTTTTCAACTGTGAAGCTGAGAAGAATGTACTAATGCCAAAACATCAACAAAAGGTGAGCTTTAGTCAAACAAAAGTTGTGCTACTGTTAAGATTCTAACTTTTTAAAAGGACATTTAGGATCTGATTTCAGAATCCATATTTTTAGATGGATTCCTAGTACCTAATATGTTGGTGCAATCTGTCCATTCCACATCCAGAGGACATCAATTGTACCCTTAGGCGTGCGTACAGGGTGTGTGGGGTGTGCCCAGGCACACCCTAATGCAGGGGTGTCAAACATGTGGCCCGTAGGCTGGATGTGGCCCATGAATCTTTTTGGTCCAGCCTGTGGCTGGAGAGTAGGACTCATGGCGGAGAGTAAAGTTCTGCAAGATCTTGTGTCAGTGCACGTAGAGTAAAAGGCCTGTTACTCTCCACTGCAAGTCCCACTCTCTCACTCTGCCACCGAATTTCACTTTGCCAGGGGATTTCACGGCGGAGAGTAAAAGGCCCAAGTTTGTATTTTTTAAGTAAAGTTTAGTTGTCAATTTAAAAAAAATTAAGTTTAGTTAAGTTCAATAAACGTTCGCCTTTAAAAAAAAATAAAAAAATAAAATTCCCTGGGTGCACCCGCTAATGAAATGTGCTGCGCATGCCTATGATTGTACCTGCAAATCTGCTTGTACAAAATAGGAGGCAGAGTAAAGGTCACAGTCAAATATCAGACTCTTAAAAACTTAAGGCTACTTTTAGAGTTATCCTTCCATTATAGGAAAAAAAATATGTGAACCTGATGCTTCTACTGGGTTATCCAATGTGAACTTTTGCCTCTGAATTGGCAGTTATTTGGAGACCCAAAGTCCTTACACTTGTATAAGTCTAAAACACTCATTCTTCCTGCAACATGCAGAGAATTTACAGGGCGACCTCCCATTAGCTTTAATGAGATGCAGCAAAAGATTCCTTAAGTGTTGTGAGGGTACGAGACAAAAGCTCTGCTCCTCTGGGATGTATTTAAAGTTCTGAATTACAGAACTAAGGGTTTACATATAGCTTGATTTATATTTTAGAGATGATTTATACCAAATGAGCAGGGGGGTGTTCTTCATTTAAAAAAAAAAAAAAAAGTGCCAGATCTTCATTGTTGGATTGAAACTGAACTCACATATGCCCATCCCACATTTTCACAGTGCTGGGAAACAGACTTAACAAGGAGAGAGAACAGGTGTGTTTCCTATTAAAGTTGTAGCATCTATTTCAAGTTTCAAGTTCAATGTCTACAAATCATCTAATTGTGCATAGGCCGAGTAGCCGCCCAGGCAGTCTTTCAGTGCAAGACATTTTTTACACAATACTGGACAAGTTTAGATTTGCCACTTCTGAGCTGTCTCTCTACACGTATTCTCGGAAACAGGTATCAACATTACATACAATAATCCCATTTTGGAAGATAATGTTAGCAGTAGATCTAGACCTGTTTCACACTTTTTCTTTAAAAAAAAAAATCCAGTTCAGTAGGAAGTTTCCCTCTACCCCTCGCCCCAAAGGTAAGAGAGTAATATTCTTTACTAGACTCATTACCAGAACTGGAAAGCCATTGATTCAGAATTCTGAAAATTTCTGCCCAATTCAAAATTGTAACACGCTCTTTTTCCTACAAAGGCAACAGCATACAGACCTTGAGAGAGGTCTTTGCATGAAACATAATAGTATTATCAGTAGAATGGTCTTGTGATTAACGCACTGAACTAGAACTGAAGAAAAACTGGGGTCCGTTTTCTGCCCTGCCACTCACTTCCTGCATGCCCTTGGCCAAGTCTCTTCATGTCTGTGCCTCCATTTCGCCATACATTATCTGAGTTATCTACTTGGATTGTAAATTCTTTGGGACATGCAATGTCTCTGATGTATGCTTGTTCAACACCTAGTCCAACAGTGCCCTAATCACTTGGGGCTTCTAGGAAGTACTGCAATACAAATAAATAATATATATCCTGCAGAATTACAGTGCATATTATTTAAATATTAGAGTGTTCTCACTAGCTTTTCCCTTTAAAAAGTCATCTAGTACAGTTCTATTTTCTTACCTTGTTCTTTAAATAGTACAGAGACAAGGCAGTATCTTCTACTGGACCAAATTCTGTTGGTGAAAGAGACAAGGTTTCACCCATCTTGTCTCTCTAATATCCTAGGACTAAAATGGCTACAACACTGCAAACAACTTTAGTAAATATGTCATAAATCATTTAAAAGACATGTTTCTGTGCCATGTTGGATTGATATATTTAGTTTACTGAAATATATATCTGGAAAAGCAAACAAAAGTTTGAGAACAAAACCTTCTCACCTCTGTGATATTAAGTATGAAGTTTACTACGCTAACTGGGACAAAGCTCTATCATGAAAACTGCATTACAAATTTACAAAACATATCAATGCCCTTGAGCAGAAACCTGCTCATTTACCAAATCTGGATTTTCTTTTTAAGAAGAAGTGAAAGCATTTTAAGACATACTGATGCACCAAAACTATGCATCTTCTCACCATCCTCATAGCTGATTAGGCAGAAGGTTAGAAAAATAAACACAGCCATACTGATTCTTTTGGAAGTGCAAGCTTCTTTCTACCTACTTTAGGAGGAGCTGGAGGTAAGAAACTCTTCTGTAAGAAGTGCCACACTTCCTTACAGATGTGCAGTGTTAATCAGTGGTTAACAAGTCACACTCTATTATGGCACACAGTTTTCCTATTTCACTTGCCCTGTGGAAAGTTGCAACATAGAGTAATTGTTTACGGATACTTTCTCCATTGTTGTACAATATACTGTGACTTTCCTGTTTCATTGACTGTCACACCTCATTTAGAGATAGTAAAATTCAAATAACCAATTCTCAATATACTAAAAGATAGGCAGAGTTATGTACAGGAAAAAGAGGGTTGTGCATTCCAAATGACTTATGAAATATATTGACAAAATCATTCTGTCAAATCCACAACTGCAATAGCACTCTCTCTTCAGTTCCAAGTAGAATATCTGAGACATGGCAGTCAGGCCAATACATAGCTTTTTTCAGTTTGATCCAGCTCCCAGTGAAATCCATCCAAGAATCGCCACTGAGATCAGTGATGGCAGGACTGGATTTCTTGTGAGATGGATATACTAAAATCTATTCAAAAGTCAATCTTGCTTTCTAAGGGTCTGATCTGAATTCCATTTAAGTCAATGCAGATTTTTTGACTGACTTCAGTCGGCTTTTGATCAAGCTATAAGGTGTGTTCCTGCAGTTGGACCTTCTGAGAGCAGAGCCCTGCACAAGTATGGAGCTCAAATGAAGTTGGAAATGAGATTCTTGTATACTAAACAATTTACATTCATAAGAATGGAAAAGGGACAGCCAAACTGTCAACTCTTCAGCACATGGCCTTTAAGGTGTAGAGTTCCTAGCACAAGAGGACTCCAATCCTGACTAGACCTATTATAACAAACACATATCAAGACACTTAACTTATGATGGGACCCAGAAGCCCCAGTAATAACAAAAAGCTTTAAATGTCTCTTCACCCAAATTACTTATGCTATGAGAATGGGTTCCATATAAGAGCTTGCATAGATAGATAAAAATGGGATTAATTACTTACCTTCTTCACAGGAGTGGTATATGGTTAGGGCTTGCTAGCTGAGATTTGGAAAACACTCTAAAGATATATAGGACTGTATAAGTCCTAATTGTTATTACTTATCCATGTACTCAATTGTGGAGGAGGAAAAAGTGCTTATTTGTTACTGCAGAACTGCAAATCGGTGCAGGTCTGCTTTGTAGTGCTCTTTTAAAATAAACTCTTACCAGCAAGGCACTCAGAACCATTCACTGGTTATCTTTACCCCTAACTTGAGGTGGTTGTTAAGTCCTTTTGTGAAGGAAAAAAATGACATCTCCAAAATGGATCTTTTCCTTTCCACCACAACTGCCAAAGTCCACAATAATGCCTTGATAACCTCTCACCTTGGCTACTTGAACCTCCACCTTTCCCTGGCTTTCCTGTTACCAACCTCACTACCTCTTTCAAGGCATGCTAATTGACAAGGCTAAATAAATGCTGCCCTCAAGTTCTGATCATTCCACACTCCCTTTTTTATAAGTCCACTTCATTGGTTCCACATCATTGTTTAAGTCTTTGTCCTCATCTTCAAGGCTCCCCCTCCCAGTTTTCTCCTCCCATCCTCCCTGATATTAGTGTCTCCCACCTATGTAAAATCTGTTCTCTGCACCACTTTCACCTAGCTTAATACACACTGTTCCCGTCTCCCACAAGTACCACTGTTCTTCTTCCATACTGCACCATATACCTGGAACGTCCTTCATGATCCTGTATTCCTCAAAATCGCCTGCATTCCTTTAAATGCCTCCTTAGACTTTTTCCATAACTCTTTAAATAATGGCACTCTATTTCCCTATGAGGATGTTTCACACGACGTTTTCTCCCCCTCATTTTTCTGTATGTCCTGCAAGTCAATGGAGCTGCTTGTAGGATCACAGACTTAGGCTATGTCTACACTAAGGCTTAGCTCACCATAATTTATGTCGCTCAGGAGTCTGAATAAACGACCTCCCCTCAGCGACTTAAGTTACACCGACATAAGCACCAGTGTGGACAGCACTATGTCTGCAGAAGACATCTCTCGCTGATATAGTTACCGCCTCTCACAGGGTGATTTTATTATGCTGATGGGAGAGCTCTCTCCCATCAGCATAGAGTGTCTTTACCAGATGCACTGCATCAGTGCAGCTGCATCGCTGTAGCGCTTCTAGCGTAGACAAGCCATTAGGTTTACACATATGCTTAAGTTTCTATACTGAGAATAGTCCTGCTGAAGTCAATAGAGTAGTTCCAAGTGTGTAAAGGTAAACACATGCTTAAGCCTTTGTAGTATCAGGGCCTCAGATTGCAAATAGCTGGGGAAGGTACCTGTCTTGTTTATGTTTCCAGTGTTCTTAGCATACATTTGGGCATTTTTTTAAAAACAAACATGAATACACTCATTTGTACCAGGAATACTTGTTTAACACACAAAGAAAAAACCCAAGACAATCCTATTGAAAAACGTTTGTTATACTTTTTTCACCAGTGTAAAAATTGAGACTCTTCAAAATAGTAGAACCAAAATCCCAAACCCTACTCTTAAGATCATGTGTCTCTGACTGTCACTCATCTTACTTTAAGACATTTTTATTTGTAAGCAGCAGAGAGCCTGCACATGTGGCAGAGACAAGAATCAGACAGGACATGAAAGATAAACAGATGGGTAGACTTGCTAGCCATGAAGTGACAACATACTGAGTTGCAACTGAACTACCAAACAAATCGCTGTAAAAGCAGCATTAGTTTCCCATCAGTTGTTCTTATATAATAGTAATTTTCAACCTCTGGTTTGCAGATCCCTAGAGGTCCGCAGACTATGTCTAAGATTTCCAAAGGATCTACACGATCAAAATTTTTTAGGGGTCTGCAAATGAAAAAAGGTGGACTACCTCTATTATATAAGAATATTACTGTTTAAAGTGCTCTCTTATCTAAGATCTGCTGCTTATTTCTAGCCTGCTTACTTGTCAGTTCCAGCTCCAGCTTCTGACAGAAGCCTCTTTACACATATCCATTGTTTTCCAACCCAAAGGTTTGTACAGAGAGGGAATAAAATGACAGGTCCGATTCTGCTGTGGTGCTGAGTATGGAATTGGGGGTGCTTAGCTCCACCTTACAGGATCAGATCTTATGATAATAACTGAAATCTTTAAATTTTAAGTTTGAGAATAAATGCATGACCTGGAAGCAAAGAGAAGTATCTATGTATTCAATGCCAGCTTTTCCTCATGCCATGCCAACACCAGCAGAAAGTTTGGCATAACTGGCATTGATCCAGTCATACTGTATAATGACTATATTTGCCACCTTCCCATTTCAGGACTTTTGGAACTCATCATTGTTACTATCATAGCTAGTTCTATAACGAAGGACTTTTTTATTTACTTTTCAGAATGTACCCCCTAATAAAGTGCCTAGACATAGATAATCTGCCACCAGCTTTATATCCTACTGTCTTCATGCCCTACATTTAGTTTAGAGCCCGCCTACAAAAAAACCGGTTCCCCAATACACAGGAGGGGTACAGAGAAGCACCTGACAGCTCCCTATGATGTCACTGCCTTTGTTGTTTGAAACACGCAATTTTTAAAGAGAATGACACAGTCTACAATATGAGAGAAATTATCCTGTAGTTTTCTGAGGTGTTGATCATACAGAAGCAAAAAGCCAGTGAAACCTACACTATTTCTCATCACAGGCCATTAGATTTACTTTTGATTTCTATCTGTCAACCCCCCAAAATGATTCTCAGGAAGAATCTTTTCTTAAATAGGTTTTTAACTGTTAGTACCTTAAAACAAACCCTTCAGTTGTTCAGCTTATTGCAAATACACAGCAATCCCTCTTGTCCAGTTACATGTATTTACTGTTTTGTGAACCCTGAAGTCTAGTTTAACTCAGAGGTCTCCGGACAGGAAGTAAAGGAAAAACAGCAATAATAATAAAACCACTTGCCTCATGAGGTTTTAGGCTCCCTCCTTTCTGCATTCTTCTCATGCAACACAGAATTTCCACCATCGTTTAAGAAATTAGAAACAGAGGCCTGCCATTTAAACTTGCACAGACAACTGGAGTGACTAACATGCACTGGGGTTTCCTAGTCACCACCAGTTCTTTCTTGGCTGGAGTTTTCATTCACAAACTTAAGAACGTGCACCCAGAAAGACTAAAAAAGAGCCTCATGGAAAACAAACACCCCTCCCACCCACTCTTCCACAGTCTTGAAAACCCTCCGGAAAGTAAAGAAATATGTAGAAAGCGCCTTGCAGCAGAGCAGCCTGTTAATATTCTCTGCCTGCCTCCCTCCCTGCCAAAGGCTGGAGCTTCCCCAGCAGGCAGCTTTGGAAGTCTCTCCCTGCTCCCCAAACCAGGCACTTTCACCCAGGCAGTGGGCTGGGTTCTCCAAGGGGGCGCCCATGACTCTCTCCCCCCAGCCCCTCCATCTAGCTCATCACTTCCCCTCTGAAGCCGGGAGAGATAAAGCGCAAAGTCCGGGGGGGAAGGGGAGGGGAGGCCACATCTCCCAGGCGCCCTGCCTCAATAACTCAGAGCCACCATCCTCCCGGAGAGGGGGCCAGGTGCAAACGCTCCCGCAGCCTGGGGGGAATCCAGCCGCCCCCGGTCCCGGTCCCGGTCCCACTTACCGGCCGCTGGAGAGACGCGCTCTCAAGGCGCAGCGGGGCGGGCGGCGCGGGGCAGCCCGAGTCTCTGCGCCCGCCCCCCCGGCGCGGCTGGAGTCTGCCCAAGAGCGCGGGGAGGGAGCCCGCAGCGGAGCAGCATCTCCGCCAGCCCCGCTCCGGCTCCGCAGCGGCACGGCCCAGGACGCCGCCCGCTCCGCTCCGCTCCGCCGCCCAGCGGGCTCCGCCCCCGCGCAGCAGCCGGGACCCGCTCCGGCGCCGCAACCACGGCCACCCGCGCCGGCCTGCCCCCGCCGCGCTCGCCGTCCCTCCCTCCTGGCGCCCCGCGCACACCCGCCCTGCGCTCACCCCTCCTCCCGCCCTGGCCGGGGGCCCTGGCCGCTCTCGGCTCTCCGGTTACTAAGCCAACCTCCGGGCCTGGCTGCGGAGCCGCGCCGCCTGCCTCCCGGGCGGGGCGGGAAGGGGGAGGCGGGGGCGCCTCTCCTCACCCTGCGGAGAGCGGGTTCCCCGGGATCCCGTCCGTCCCCCAATGGGGGAAGCAGACAGTGCCTGCCGGGGAATGCCATCCTTGCAGGGGCTCCCTCGGGGAGAGGAGGGGAGTCACCCCCACCCCCAGAGCAACCCCTGCTCAGGGTTCCCCTCCCGTCAGCTCAAGTGACCTGGGACACCCCTAACAAAGGGGGGCAGAAGGGAGGGAGCGGGCCCAAGAGTCTAGTGAGGGAGCCTGCAACGTGAGGGCAGGAGAGCAGCTGGGCAGAGGGAGCCAGGATACTCCTGCCACAGAAGTCTAAGCCCCCAGCCAAGCGGCCACTTCCACCAGTGAGATGGGAGAAATCACTCCACCAGACTTTCCTGGTTATCCAGTGTCCCGTGTGCAGTCATTTGATAGGGGAGGGCAGGATGATATTCATGCCTCCTCTTGTCCCAACCTCTTCGATGGATGGCCTGTTTCTTGGAGGGTGGCTGGCTGCTGTCTTCATGTTGTTTTCAGGGCTGCAAGACAGCAAAGTCTGGCCAACTCCCACAGCCACACTTTGTTTTCCTACAATAGCAAAAACCAGAATCCATATGGATCTGTTTTACTGCAACATCATAGGCAGCATGGGTAGTTAAGGTTGCCCAACATGTTTCATCATAAGATCTATTTTCACTTGCTTATAAGTTTGGCAAACTAACTGTTTAGGCTGAAATTTTTTCCATGCTGGAGACAAGATTAGAGAAAAATGTTATTTTCCCCATATTAAAGTAACTATTTCAACTAATTCATTGAGGAACTCTAGCACCTCCACACTTTGGAGCAGGGACTTGGAATTTGGCAGGGCATTGTCCTCATGTGAGGAACATACTTTTTGTTGTGCCCTTTAAAATCTGCCCAAACTTTCAAGTTAAAGCACCTTAAAGCCAGAGTTTGGCAGCAAAACTATCTGAAAATTCTTTCAGCACTGAGCATGCTCTATTCTTGTGCCTCTTCTATGTGCCAACCAGAAGGCACATGTAGCATTCAAAGAGCAATTGAGCATGATCCAGACCAGAGCTGTAGTGATGCAGCAAGACTTCTATCCAGTTGCTTCTTTTGGCTGCTGGGGGTGACTGTAGCACCAGCACAGGCTCTGAGAATGTGAGCGAGGTTATCTGTCTGTGCTTTCAATGCCCCTTGCCCTCACTGTGTCTATGAAGTATGGAAGAAAAGGAAGAAGCAACCTGGAAGCCTGACTTGAATGCAGAGAGGTGAGGAATGTGGGTTCAAGGGTAGAGATCTAGGGCAGAGAGTATGATCCTGGCAGACCATGTGCCAGCTCATGCCTCACTGAACACTGACAAATGCATTGCTGGAAGTCAGTCTGGGTCATCTCTCTGTTAGTATTGTTAAAATGGGTATTAGCGTTACAAGAATGCGTTTAGTGTTTAGACTTCATGAAATTCTTGTAGGATGCTGCGTGTGTTAATCTTATTTATAATATCAGAATTCAATCTTAGAAGGTAATATTTAAGTGTTTACTCTGCAACTATAAACTGTAAAACCGCACAATCAGGGGAGAAGCATTACCAAGGGAGAAATACTAGTGTACCACAAGAGGTATTATCTCCTCCCCAACAAAAGAAGGCCTCTAGACACCAGACAATCGTTGTGGAATATCAGTGGACAAAAGACTGTATAGATTGTCTTATCACAGCTTGAACATTGGGGGACGGGCATAAAAAATCCTGTCGAGGAATAGTTATCATTATGCTGCTTAGAATTAGAGAGGGCAATATTTCTAAGCATAAGCAAAGGATCCCCAAGCTGCTTAGCCGTAATTTACATCTAGAGCTTGCATATTACAGCGGCATCTATTACCTTTTGAAACCTAAGACTAAAACTGGTGTGTGTGTACATGTTTTCCTGCTTTAAGGTTGTAAATAACTTGCTTATTTCTTTTTCCTAGTTAATAAATCTTTAGTTAGTTTATTACAGGATTGGCTACAAGCATTGTCTTTGGTTTGAGATCTGAGATACCACTGACATGGGGGGAAGTGACTGGTCTTTTGGGACTGGGAGTAACTTGAATATTGTGACTTTTGGTGTAAGGGACCATCTGTCACAAAGGCAGGCTTGCCTGTGTGCCAGGATAAACAAGATTGTTCAAGTCTGTGACTCCATGTTGAGGCTGTTATACTGCTTGAGAAGTTCACACTTGATACTTGGTTGGTGAAATCTAATTACAGAACACAGAACTTGTTTGGGGTTTGTGCCCAGGTTTGTAACAGTGTGCCCTGAGGTTGGCACCCACATTTGTGAGCCAGTGTGGTTAGTGTGACAGGAGGTCAAAACCAAGAGCTTGGGGCAGGAGCAGAAGATGGGCAGGGGTAAGAGAAGGGTAAGGGCAGGAACAGAAGGTGGGGAGGGCAGGAACTGTGGAGGTAGGGAGACTGGAATGGGGGAGAACATGGGCAGGACCTGGAGCAGAGAGTGTGGAGCCATTAGATTCACTCCCCTCTAGAATCTGGAACTCTTAAGTCTCAGTATTTTTTTTGCTGTCTAGCAAATAGTTGTGAAACCCACTGACAAAATGTGTGTTTCATTCCCCTATAATCTAGCTGATTCACATATGGAAATGATATCCTACTACTGTTACAGTTGCATGGACAGTCTCAATTCTCGCTCTTCCTAGTTTTTGAGTGTTTGTCTTTGCAACCTTACCATTCTTTTAAAGTAGTTTTTTGTATGTAATAGTGTATAGGCTCACATCATCGTTAACTGTTTAAAAATAAATGAGTGTGATCGCTAGAGTATAAATGGAGTATAGGCTGGTATTAATCTCCCCATCGACTGTGGGGAATTTAAGGAGGGACATTGTTTGGTTTTTGCTAAAAGTATCTGAACAACAATTAAATCATAGATTCAAACTTTCTATAAAAAGAAAAACCCTTAGGCCAAAACTTCCAAAAGTGGCCAGTGATTGTGAGTGCCTCAGCTAAAGTGGGGTGAGAAAAAAAGGTTCCTATTTGCTCCTCTCCCCAATATTTGCCATTTAGATAAATTTTCAGAAAGGGGGCTTATTTTTTTCCTCTGCCCTAAATATGAATTCCTCTGTGACAGTTACTTCCCACTCCCACTGTTGCTGTGATACTGGGTTCCACAGGGGATGGGGTGCATATGAGGGCTTTTTTTTTTTTGAGAGGAGAGAGAGAGAGAGAGAGAGAGAGAGAGATCATAAACTGGCAGGAGTGAGAAAGGATGAGCACATTAGAAAACTTCCATTTGTTTAAAGGGACAATGTCAATGCAAAGCTGATCCAAAATTTAGATTTTGTAAAAATAAACTTGACCAAATGAAAGGCCAATATATTTTTAAAGCATTCCCGTGGGAATAGTTATTTTATAAACAAGTAAACTTCTTTTGCAGTAACTGTAACTTTAAGAACTTGAAAGTGAAAATGCCTATAAACAATAGTGAAACTGACTTTATTTTCATTGTTCAAGTTGAGGGAAGTACCAAAAGGAAATAAGTGGCATAAATAAATAGGATTTTTTTACAAATTGTTTCAGTATGTTGTTAGTAACAAAGGTAAAGAAATGTTTGTTTACTATACAAATTCTTTAAGTTGCCAATGTCTCTTCAATTTAAAGTTCTTGAACATGTTGATAGCCCCCCCATCAATCACAGCAGGACTAATTTTATTCCCACACTTTTACATTTACTGCAGGAGGGCCTAGCTATCGTGGCCAGTGTGCTGCTCCATTGGAAGCAGGATGTACAGACTATAAGTTTCATGGTTTTATGGAAAGGTTGATAACTCCTGTGCTAGATTTTGCTGTAAGATTGTGGTTTAGAAAACAAAAATCGGTGAAAAAAAAATTGATTTTTCTGATTGAAAATGTGGAAAAAATTAGCAAAAAGGATTTTTTTCGATCAAAAAGGTAAAAAACAATTGGCAAAAATATCAGTATTTTCATTAAAAAAAATGTGAAAAAATTCCAGCCTGTGGATTTTTGGTTGGTCCAATAAAAAATATCCTATTATCTGCAATATTATGGTTTGTTGATGTTTGGGGGCAGGTGAGGAACCGAAATGTGTTGTTGCAAAAATAATCTAATACTATATAGTAAAGTTAACTAAAACAGTATTTCCAGGTGTGCTCAAGCCATAGCCAAGCCCATAGAGAGGCAGTATTATCATTGTGTGCCATGATGTCTGGATGTAGAGCCCCCCCCAAAAAATGACATTAGTTGTATTTGCTCCCCTTGAAACATTGCAAATTTTTGTCTATATTTTCCACTAAATGAGATTTACCTCTTTCCAGATTCCTTCTTCCTAATGAGCATCTGTGTTTTGCAGTACTTTTTCCTCAGTCATGGTTGCAAATATATATCTATATCTTTAAAAAATTACCTCGTTAGATCCTTTTAATTAAAAAACAAAAAACCAAAACACTCCCTTAAAAGTCCAGAAACTTGGAGTTAAGGATCAACTAAAATTCTCAATTCTTATCAAGTACCTCCATCCTTTGTCCACTTAATGGGGAACATTAATGCATCATAAGTATTACAACAACTTCCACTGAAGATGTAGCACATTCTATGCACAGCCCACTGCCTCACTCCTTCATTGTGAAGAACCCAGGTTGTTTAGTGAATGTGGTACCCCTAGCCTTTGCAGCCAATCTTAGAACGTTTGCTGCAGAGATTAAAATAATAGTACTTTATTAGAGTCTTATAGTACAATTTTTCCTTGACTGCTTAGGGGAAATTTCCATGCTAATTCAAGTTTATAAGCCTGAAGGTCGTCTTCTAAAGGGAGTGCTTAGCAAGTAAACATGGTAGGACTTCTTCAAAGAAGGCAGCAAAATCTCTAATCACTTACTCAAACCTGCTGCTTCAGTGGCCCTAAAAGGGGGAGTGAAATGCTGCATTAAAGTTACAATAAGACAATTTAGACATGGATTTTTCTCCTGTTCTTAAAACACTTCATAAAAAAATTAAGTTGTGAAATTATGAGATTTGCTGCTAATGCTTTGACACTTAATAGACCTTTTTAAAGAAAACAGACCTCTCAACATCTTACACACAAGCTGCAAACTAGTGGAATGCTTTCTTCACTGAATTAAATTTTGGGCATTATATTACCTGAAAGATACTATAAAATTGAAGACAGTGTAGAGAAGAACAATGAAAAGGAGCAAGGGACTGGAACAATTGATTCACAAGGAAAGATTAAGAGTTAAATACCAACTGGCTAACATTTTCAAAAGCAACTAGTGATTTTAAAAATGAGAGTCCTGTAGCACCTTAAAAACTAACAAATTTTTGCATGATGAAGTGGGTTGCAACACATGAAAGCTTATGCCTGCAGAAATTAGTTAGTCTTTATAGCGATTTTAAATGTCTCCATTTTTTGATGCCTTAAGGAGACTTGATTTTCAGTAGGTGAAAGCCTTCTTAACATCAGTCTGGGATCCAAAACCACTTTTGAAAATCTTGGCTAGTTTGTATTGCTTTGCTAGACAATGAGCAGAGAACTGGTGAACGTAAGCTGACAAATATTTGAAGGGGAGAGAGAAACTATTTAAGGCCCTGATGCTACAATGAGAGCCTTGGCGTCAATCTGTCCCCAATGGGGCCCACCATGACAGCAAGGATCTATTCATGTGGATCCAGTTATAGGATCAGGGCCTATATACAGGAGTATTATTCAGAGTCTTGAGATGACGTTAAGAAAGAAAATTTAGGATGAATATCAAGAAAAAAATTTCCTGACACTTAAGATTTATTAGGCTATGAAAGTCTCCCAAGAGAAGCAGCAAAAGCTAATTTGGCTATTTAAAGCTACGCTTGTCAAAATACTAGTACATGTACAATAGGGAATAACCCTTGGCATGGAAGTAGACTAAAGCCCAGTCTACACTTACCTTTGGGATTTGCCGTTAGTTGACAGGAGATACGCAAGTGACATAAATCACTTGTGTATCTCCCGTCGACTTCGCTGCCTCTGCTCCACGCACCGTCCACACTGCGGCACTTACAGTCCACACTGCGGCTCAGGGAAGCATTGAAAAACTGCTTTTGCAATGAGACAACAGTAATGTGTGTCATTTATCTGTGCTGTGCTTTCACTTTGCATCCCCTACCCATCCCTCACTGATACAGTTCCCCCCTACCCTCACCCTCCCTTTATTTCCTTCTTATCAATAAACAAACAGTAATGAATTGTAAAGCAGAATTTTTTTATTGGTGATCCTTCACCGGGGGGGGGGGGGAGGAATCTAATTTAACATTCTTCATGCATTGTCTGGGGGCTGAGAGGGGATACAGAGCCGAGTTTGGCTGTGCACACAGGAAAGAATAACACGTTCCCACTCCTTAGAGGGTCAGTCCCCTCTTTCTGTTCCCTTCAACTGGCGACTAATGGAGCAAGTACTGCACTGTGCTCAACTCGTCCTAGACTGCTTGGGGGTGGGGGCTAGGAAAGAATGCGTTAGCTCACAGTTTTGAAGGGGCTGCAGAGCGAGTCTCTCCCATTGCTGAGCTTCCTGAAGCTCAACCAGATGCCTCAACATGTCTGACTGATCACGCATTACACAGAGCATCTCATCGTGTGTTAAACACTCATACTCCTGTGCTGCCTTCCTGTTGTGCATGTTCAGTTTGTCTGATAATGAAATCCTCCACACTCTTAGCTCTCTGCCAGGAGCCGTGAAGGTACAAAGCACAAGGTACCCATTGTTAACTTATCCCATTAACGAAAAGCCATGTTACAATGTAAAAATAACTCCCCTGAACATTCCCAAGGGAGGGCTAGACCTGCATACCATTGTCTAACTATTGCAGGGGCTGCAGTTTCATTTCAGCCATGGTAAGTAAGGAGCTAGTGCATCTATTTTAGGGAAATCTGCAGTTCCCATGCTGCACAAGTCCATGCTTCCCAGAGCAGCATGGATGTTGGGCTCCCATTGTCCTCCCTAAATCAGGCTTTTAAGAGGCAGTGGAAAAGGTGTGGGGTAGATAGGGGTTAATCGTGTCTGGTGGGAAAAAATGGGCACCCATTTGCGGATGCTCGAGGCCCATAACATCCTGCTTAGGGACTTGTGGTATGCTGAACCAAGAAGCTATCCCCCACTGCAGAAAAACTACAAACTTCAAAAACTTTCTTGGGAGGGTACTGTAAATGTGCGCCATCTTTCCTAGGTAACCATGAATGACATCAGTCTGCTGAGGGTCACACAGGTGGAAAGGGAGGATTTGCTACAAGCATCTGGCTACAGGCCTGGCTCTTACGTTGCTATGTTGTGTTCCACAACGATGCCTGCACAATTAATAACAGAGTGGCGGGGGAAGAGTGTCCTATCGTGGTGGAAGAAATAAGGCTGCCCTCCTAAGAAACCTTCTGCAAAGGATTGCAGACATCCTACATGACAGCTTCCTGGAGCTATCTATGGATGATCTTGGAGCATCCCTGTGTACATAAATAATCTCTTCCAGAGTGAACCCAATCCTAAAGTACACCGACTACAAGGAAGCAGAGCCTCACCACTTTTTTCCTCTGGTACAAGATTCTGGACTGGGGATATAACCAAAGAAATGCAATTTGCAGTACATACTCACCAGATGTGCCTTCCCCGACATCCCAGTCAGTCACGGTTTCCTGCATCCAGCTGGGCTGCTCCTATGTAGCAAACAGCTCCTGGCTTTCAGGGAGAAGGGATACCCCACTCGCCTGCACCTTGATGAGGAAAAGGAGGAGGAGAACAACAGACTCGTCCTCATTCATCCTGGCCTCAGATTCCCCCAAGGTATCTATGCTGCATGGTGGCAGAGTGGTTGGGTCTCCGCCAAGAATCACATGCCACTCCTCGTAAAAGGGGCATGTTTTCAGTGACAAACCAGAATGACTGCTAAGCTTCCCTAGTTTTCTGATACACCTGCCTCAGCTCTTTGATCTTAATGCAGCACTGCTGCGCGTCCCTGTTGTGCCTTTTCTCCAACATGCTGAGAGATATCTTCTTGTAGAGATCCAAATTTCTTTTGCTGGCTTGGAGCTGAGCCCGATCAGAATCTTCACCCCACAGACTGATGAGATCCAAGACCTCAGGTCAGCTCCAGGCTGGAGCGCGTTAGGGGTATGTTGTGTTGGAAAGTGATAAGTGATGGCTCTTAAATAACCACATTTTTAAAGGGGACACCAGCAACTTGAACTCTGAAACCTCTGACTTACAGCCCTCTATAAGCAGAAAACACTGAATTTAGTGTCAGCACATCTGTTGCTTCACTGCAATATTGTAATTCAGCATCCTGTATGCTAGGCTAGATGTTGTTCCCATTGAATTTAACAAAAGCTTCCTCTTTCACTTAAATGGAGTAGGATTGGGCCCATAAATAGCAGCCTCATATTACCTAGTGATCTTCAGTATATCAATTTCATACAAGTTGATAAATAAACCAAAAAAAGCTCCTGATTTTTTTTTTCTGTTTTTATATTTGGATTATAAAACTTCATATTTTGTTGTTCTTACACAAAGAAGAGTCATTCAAAAGAGCCAATACCTAGAGAAGGCACAGGCATATTTAATCTACTACACATTTTTACCTCATGAAAAAAAACTGATGTAATCAAATGGAGAGAATTCAGAGTCCAATCTCATAACTACTTACATCTCTGCCTGTACAGTTACGTCTGTGTTGCCTCACTTGAAGTGAATGCCTTTTAACTCTGAGACCCCATGTGGGAAGAATGATATATTGCATACTAACTCTTGAGGATCAAACATTTGTTTTTGAATTACTACTGTCTCCCAAAGTCACACTAGAGCTGTTGTAATTAACATCACTGATTAGATTTACTATCAGGCTTTTTAAATCAAGTGTCTTAAAGAAGCCGAGTAAAAGAACTTCTGGTATAGAATTGTTGTTGAGGGGGGAAGAAGTGATCAGGATTCTCACCGTCTCTGATATAAGGGGCAAAGAATTACAGTAGTAATTGTTCCTTTCTTATCCATCACACTGGAATTATTTTGCTGCCTATATAGCATAATCTTTAATTATCCTGAGTTTTAGGATGGAGTTGATGTTAACATAAGCTTACATTGTCAAGTTTTTCCACTGCCAAATTAACTTATTTTTGTGAGGTGTCCAGTTTTACATGGAGACCTAAGGACATTTTTCAAGGAATCTTACTCCTTTTCATCAAATTTTAAATGAGGAAGGGGGGGGGGGGATTAAGTTACTGGCTTTAATATTGATTTCCTGGTTTTTTCAGTTAATTAACGAATTGTGGTATTATATCAGGTGACATATCTTTGCTTTAACCCTTGTGACAAATGTTACAATGTGTACTACAGACAACACTGTGCTATGGTTTTTTGTTGTTGTTTTGGGCCAAATTCTCATCCTAAGATTGTGTCTTTCAATGAGAATTGTACACAGTTAGATCTGTGGATAGAATCCACAATAAATCTCACCATTTATTTGGTTGATTCTATTAATTGGATTTTAACTTCTCTCATTGGAAAGCTTTTACCTAGTTTAATTGAACTGACAACTTAATATATGTTTTACAGCTATAGTAATTAAGAAACAAAACTTTGTTTTATCAAATGGTATGCTAAATGGATATTGTTTGTGGTGTTGCTTCTACACAGACAGACAGACATAAAAGCTTTCCAGCAATTTATAATGCTCATTAACCCTGAATGACAAAAATATCCACCATAGAGAAGAGCTCATTATGGAAAAAGGATGTTGACAAAGTTTCTTGGGAAAAAGGACAAGTCAGGTAGTTAGATCCACTCCAAAGGAAAGGCTTGGCAATCCATGGCAAGCAATTATAATTGACTTAATTTGCAATCCCTGGTAAGTCAAGTTCCATATTTAATAATAATGATCCTTTGCACACCTATAACTTTTCAATTTAAGGCTTCATAGCAGGTTACATATGCTAATTAATTAAGTTTCACAATACATTTCTAAAGTAAGTGCTATTACCCATATTTCACACTGGAGGAAACCAAGGCACAATAAAGTTAAGTGACTTGTCCAAGGTTCCATAGGAAGTTTGCATAGCTGAGAGTGTAACCCAGAGGTTTTGACTTTCAATCCTGTGTGTCAACCACTAGGCCATCCTATGGAAGATTTTATAGCCCACAGAAATCAGTACTCCACAGTTTCAGTTAAGGCAAGGTTGTAAGGCCAAACATATGTTTCTTCCTACTGGTTACATGTTGAATTCGACATGCAGCTATTCCTAATTTCAGTGTCATTCATATTATTTCTCTCACTATTCTGGATTTAAAAGTCACTTTTCTCCAGGCACCTGTGGAAGCCTTTATTGGAAAACTACCTTATTTAAATCTGAAGCTGTCTCATTTGTTAACATCTTCCCATTAGTTTCTGCTTTGAAATAGAATCCCTATTTGGCATGTTTGGATACTAGAGGGCATTACATGAATAAAGCATTTTGGGACACATTTTCAGCAGTGCTCAGCACCGATACCTGGGGTCATATTTTCAAAAGCGCTCAGCACACAGCAGCTTCTATTGTTCTCCACTTGGAAGAATTCGGCTAGCTATCACCAGAACTCAGCCATTTTTAACTAACGCCTGCTGAATGTCAAAAAACCCCAACCAACCACTCCATAATCTTTATTTTGGCAGCTGGTATATTAAGAGATCGGAGTTTAGAATGTCACATTTTTATCACATAATTACCATTAAACTGCTTTCCACTAACTAAATGTATGTTATTAATGTGTCAATATCAGTCACAACCATTAACAGCACCTTTTATACCAAAGCACTTGACACATTGTATATACCTAGAGCATTATGTAAATCAGCCTCTGGTGTGGACTACAGCAGCCCACAGTTACACGAGATGCTGTATTACAGCAAAATCACAGTTTACCTAATCCCGTACATCAAATATCTATTATATCACAAATGAGCTGGGCAGTGCTTAATTTGTGCCAGGGCTGAACCCAGGCATCTCTAGTCTTGGCAGTTCATAGCCCTGGCACCTCTGAGCTTCTGCGTCAGTTATAAATGTAAAAAAATGGTTTGAGTCCCAGAATATAATTGATTGAGCCCTGGCACCTCTATTATTACAAATTAAGCACTGGAGCTGGACCTGGGGGGGAGTAGGGGGGAGTGTTTGAGGTCCCAGCTCTCACTTGTGTCATGTTCGCTGTCAGATTATGGGACTGCAAGATGAAAGCAAAGGGAAGCAAGAAATGAAAGGCAGCACCTAGTCATCATTAGAATTATAGGTCTGGGAGAGCAATAGCAGCTTGTGAGGAAGTTGTCAAAAGGACTTGGCCCAGGCTGCAGTGGCTCTTTGTGGAGAGGGAACCAGGAATGGACCCTGCCAGTGTTTTGACTG
Organism: Mesoclemmys tuberculata; assembly: GCA_007922155.1. Classification (NCBI taxonomy): domain Eukaryota; kingdom Metazoa; phylum Chordata; order Testudines; family Chelidae; genus Mesoclemmys; species Mesoclemmys tuberculata. The sequence continues at coordinate 22,091,738 of ML675617.1, read as the reverse complement.
GAGCCTAATGAAGGCATGTGAAGAAGGCCTATGGTAGGAAGAAATAGGAAGCAGCCCTGGGAATTGGGAAGTAGTGTGGTTTGGCGTTAGGGTCCCAGACCAGTGCCTGGTGTAGTGGAGGGCCTGGATCATGTAGAGGTGGTAAGGAAAATACTTGAGACCTATGGGAAGGATTTTGAGGGAAATAATAGCCAGGGGAGGTAGAAAATTACTGAATATGAAGTAGAAGGCTAAGTGACATATTTGTGAAAATCCTCTCTTTAATTTGAACTTTCCTTCCCCCTGGAAGGGGAGGAGAACACTTAATTTGGCCGTCTGGCCAAACCACTCAACGAGCCAGAGAGAAACTGAGGCCCAGTTGAGAAGCAAAAGCATAGGTATATCCTGGAGCTAGAAACACATGGGGCCTACAAGCCCAACCCTCATATTTGGTAATGAGATTTTATACAGGCTGCCTATCAGCCACATTCATTTCTGCTTCAGCAGTAGTTTGACATATTCTGGCAGCAGTGGCTTGAAATGGGGGTTCTCACACTGTTGGAGTGGCTGCTGTATGTCTTGACCTTATGTTGTGTATCATCTTCTGGTGATAAGAAGCAGTAGGGATGAGAATGGGGATAAGAAGAATTGGATAAGATTATAGGAATGGCCATACTGGGTCAGGCCAAAAGTCCATCTATCCCAGTATCCTGTCTTCCAACAATGGCTGATGCCAGATACATTAAAGGCAATGAACAGAACATGACAATTATTGAGTGATCCATCCCCTGTTATCCTCCCAGCATCTGGCAGTCAGAGGTTGAGGACACTCATAGCATGGAGTTGCATCCCTGACTATCCTGGCTAATACCCACTGATGGACCTATCATCCATGAATTTATCTAATTCTTCTTTGAGCCCAGTTATACTTTTGGCCTTTATAACATCCCGAGGTAATGCGTTCCACAGGTTGACTGTATTTTGCGAAGTATTTTTTTGTTTGTTTGTTTTAAACCTGTTGCCTATTAATTTCAATGGATGATCCCTGGTTCTTGTGTTATGTGAGGGGGTAAATAACACTTCCTTATTCACTTATCGCTGCACAATGTTTTCATAGAACTATCCATGATGACTCCAAGATTTCTTGAGTGGTAACAGCTAATTTAGACCCCATTGTTTTGAATGTATAGTGGGGATTATAGTTTCCAATGTGCATTACTTTACATTTATCAACACTGAATTTCATCTGCCATTTTGATGCCCACTCGCCCAGTTTTGTGAGATCCGGTTGTAACTTCTTAGTCTACTTTGGGCTCAACTACCTTGAGTAATTTTGTATTGTCTGCTGCAGACTTTGCCATTTCATTGTTTATCCCTTTTTCCCTGATCATTTATGAATACGTTGAACAGTACTGGTTCTAATACAGATCCTTGTACATGGATCAACAGAGCAAAAGAGGCAGTTAGAGACAAAAAGGCACCCTTTAAAAATTGGAAGTCAAATCCTACAGAGGAAAGTATAAAGTAGCATCAAGTCCGGGAAGTCAAGTGTAAAAGTATATTTAGGTCAGTCAAAAAAGAATTTGAAGAGCAACTAGCTAAAGACAAAAAAAATTTTTAAGTGCAGCAGAAGCAGGAAGCCAGCCAAAACATCAGTGGGGCCACTGGACGATTGAGGAGCTAAAGGAGCACTCAAGGAAGACAAAGCCGTTATGGAGAAGCTAAATGAATGTCTTCACTCCAGAGTTTTGATTCATTTAAGATTTTTACTGTATTTCATTTGTGTAGTGCCACTCCTCCACCAGTGCAACCTACTCAGGAATTCTTATGTATTTTGTACTCTGTTATTACTATGTCCTATTGATAATCATAATTCCAAATTTCTGCAATGCCTGTTATGTCAATATCCACATTTAACACCAGGCAATCAAATTCAACCATTTTAGTATCTAGACTTCTAGCCGTTTTACAGAAGCACTTATAAAATTTGTCAATATTCAGTTGTCTGCCTTCATGTGATGTAATTGAATGGGACTCTTTTTCATTTGACTGTTTCCATTTCATGCATCTGACAAAGTGGGTTGCTGCCCACGAACGCTTATGCCTGCAGAAATTTGTTAGGCTTTAAGGTGCTACAGGACTCTCGTTTTTGTGGTATACAGACTAACATGGCTACTCTTCTGGAACTTTTCACCATGAAGAGTATATAATGAATCCTCTCCAAGAGATTTCTTTGTCTGGATCATGACTCCTCTGTACTTGTCAGCTTTTATCCAGTCCTTCGTTAAAAATCTAGTCTACAATCTTTTTAATTTTACATGCCAACAGTCTAGTTCTGTTTTGGTTTAAATGGAGCCCATCCTTTCTGTATAGGCTTCTTTTTCCCCCAAAAGGTCCCCAGTTCCTAATTAACCTAAATCCTTCCTCTGAACACCATCGTCTCATCCACACACTGACACTCTACAGTTCTGCCTGCCTAACTGGCCCTGCAGGTGGAATTGGGAGCCTTTGAGAGAATGCTACCATGGAGGTTCTGGACTTTAATTTCCTACTTAACAACCTAAATTTGGGCTCCATGATCTCTCTCCTACCTTTCCCTATGTCACTGGTACCTACATGTACCATGACCACCCGCTCCTCCCCAACACTGCATGTATATCTGTCTAAATGTCTGGAGTGGTCTACAACCTGTGCTCCCAGCAAGCAGTTAACCATGTGGTTCTCCTAGTCAATGCAAACTACCTGTATTTCTAATAATCAAATCTCCCATTACTGTTAGCTGTCTCATAATAACATGGGGCCCCTTCTCTGGAAAGGCATCCTCAGTGAGAGAGGATTACCATGACATCACCTATAAGGAGGGTCCCAGCTATTGTATTGTCTCCCTCTGCTCCAGCTTGATGTTCTCTGTCCCTGAGACTTTCATCCTCCTTAGCTGTTGGACTGGGAGTGGGGCTGCTCCACTATATCCTGGAAAGTCTTGGTGTGTACCACTCTGTCCCCTTAGCTCCTCTGATTCAGCCACTCCGGCCTCAAGAGCCTGTATTTGATCTTTGAGGACCACTATTTGCTTCTACCAAATGCACACCTATGTCATCTGCCCACAAGCATACATGCTGCTGTAAGCCGGTGGCATGGTCCTGCCAGGGCGTTGCAACCCTTCCTCAGTCCCAGATTCCGAGGAAGGCCACAGCATCTCCCTTTAGGGGAATAAGCAGTGCCCATTTACAAGTCTTTAGCCCCAGCCCCCATTGGGTTGGGCTGACAAGTGGTCTGGTGCCCCCAACCCTCAGGCAGGGCAGGGCAGGCGAAGCAGTTTGCAGTCCCTGGCCGGCAAGCTGGGCAAGGCTGGTTGGGCAGTCAGCAGCCCCTGGCCTTCCCATAGGTGGGGCTGGTAAAATAGTCTGGGCCCCCAGCCTTGTGGGAAGACAGGGTCAGTAGAACTCAGGATCCTCTGCCTTGCAAACGCAGAGGATAGTGCTCCCTCCCAGGGTGGTTAGGAAAGGGGGACACAGGCCCACCCGTCTCCACTGCATCCCAGCCCAGGGCCCTAGCAATGGCAAAGTTGTTCACCACTGAACCAGCAGGGCTCCAGCCACAACACACTGATGGGGTTTAGCCCCTGCCTCAGCCACTTGCTAGTTGGCTGTCCCTGGGCCACTTCCTTCCACCCTGTCCCTGGGTACCTGTAGGTATCAGTCTCCTTCTAGGTCGCTGGGCTACATGGCAAGTGGTGGGCCCACAAGTCCTTCCCCATCAACAGGTCTGGGAACACCTCTGCATCATCAGCGAGGAGCAGCTTCTCCAGGTCCCAGGGGTTCCTCTGGTCCACAGGGTTCCATCAGTTCCTGTGGTCCCCTGACATGAGGCAGCTCCTCCAAGTCAGGGCCGGCCTTGGGGTATTCCCCACCCAAGAGTCTTGGTTGGCTCATTCCAGCTACTACGGCCCGGCAATCCAGGCAGGGTTTGGAGGCTCTGCTCAGTGGGGTGGTTGCTCCAATAGCACCTGGGTCAGGCCTAGGCCACAGCCTGTAGGAAGCCACACCTGCCTCCAACAACAACTTCCTCCCTGTTGGGTGGCTAGGCCAGCCTTTTATACTTTCTGTTCCTGCCTTGGCTCCGCCCCTCTGTTGCTGGGCAGTTTGGCTTGTAGGGCCCCATTCTGCCCAGCAGGGGCGTCATGAACCTTTCTTGAGCCCAGGCTCTGAGGAAGGCCACAGCACCTTGGTGTCCCACTCTGGTTCCCTTCGTTTAAACCTGTGACTCCCACGCCCGCTCCTTTTTTCATTAGTTGTCCCATGCACTTAGTTGTTTCCTGGGACCAGTGACTCCACCCCTTCAGGAGGAAGGGGCCTTTAGCAGTGGGCGGACTCGTGCCCCCCCCCACTTCCCAGGTTACAAATAGTACGGTTGCATTCAGTACAATAAACTGGATAGCCCCCATTCTGCTGCTAAACTTGTACTTGCATTATTTTTGCTCTTTCAGGGATTTTTTGTTTGGTTGTTCTTTTTTTTTTTAAAGTGGCTGTCACCAAACAGGGCCTTTGCATAAGTGTGTGTCGATGGCTTGAAGAGTTGGTTAAGGGCACATCCTTGTGCTCCCCATCCGGATTTCCAGGATGGAGAATCTGTATTGATCTAAACCGCAAGTTAAAATGAGGTGTGTGTGGTTTGGACTCTGTTTCCTGGGTAGATTAGAAATGCCTGTGTTTTCCCCTCAATGTTTAAATAAGACATTTTCAAAGGGTTTTTTGTTTGTGTAATTTAAAATCTGTGTCATTTCTGTCCAAAACTGCTTGGAGAGTGAGCTATTGATGGCAGCAGCAGGGGCTCATCTTTTTCTCTAGTGTGGGGAGAAGGGGATAAATTGTCCTCTAGAGGAGAGGAAATGGGGGACTCCTATAACACCTCCATTCCTGCCACAAGGTGCTATTGCTATTTCATCCATTCAGAAATGCTGCAAGTCCCAGACGTTCCTCAGTCAGGTAACAGCTCCTTTTGCTGTTCTCACTTCAGACTTTCCTGCTGGAGAAGTTCTTGTCTCATCAGACAATGAGAAAGGAGAGCTGAGCTCCCCCCAGCCCAAGTGAAGGAAAGAAGGAGCCATGCGACGACAAACCAGGCGAAGACGGGGAGTGCGGCAAAGAAGCGTCCCGAGGCCTCTCGGGGTCCTTTATTATATAGTATACACACAATATGGTTCCATGATTTACAAGCCTGTTTTCATGCTCGAGAGGGTCCCGTGGGCCCTGTACTTCCTCTGTGAAGGCCAAAGCAGTGATAAGGCGGCCTGGGAACATGTGCTGTTAGTACCTAAGCACGGCGAGTGCAGCCAAGGGATAGATGTCGAGGACGGGTTACGCAGGCTTGCCAGCGTTTATTCCCAACATCGCCACTTTCTCCCTTTCAGCAGAGAAGGGGGAGTAGTGCTTTCCTCTTAATGTAATCCCTGACAATGAGGCTGCTTCCACACTCTTCCTTCAGAGTTATTGGCTATAAGGGTGAGGGCTAGATCAAAGTGGCTTTCCTGAGGACTTAGTTGACCTCTTTGTAGCATAGTGAGTGCGATGACATCTAAGGAATGGAAAAGAGCAGATAAATTGGTATGGCTTTTGAGCTTTCATTACTATTGATGCAAGGAATAACTTGTTTAAAATGACATTAACAGAAACTCTATAAGTTATGTTTAAATCATGTTTTCATGTATAAGTGAAAAATAGCTACCTAACTTATCCCTGTCTCTTGTGCTGTGGCTGATTTACTTTTCTCTCATCTTACAAGACTTATAACATGGTGAAGAGTGATTGAAGAAACTGCTTTCCCAGGAAAAGCCTGTTTACCATAGATAACATATTTTGAAAGGGGAAAAAAATCCAATTACACAACATGCTTTGGCAGTAAATCATAACCACACTGCCAACGATAGTCGGAGAATATAGTATATAGGGATGTCATTAGTGCAATGAACCCATTAGCTGGAGCATAGTAATGTATGATGCTAAAAATGATTTTTTTAGTAGCCAATAATACTGTCATATAATTATAGGAAGATGAAATCCACTTGAGGTCAGAAAAGAGAAACTGATCTCATTCTGACAGTAAAATATCAGCATACATTTCCCCTCCGCTCCCACAATTGTCTAGCCATGGAGTTAGCCCTGTAGAAGCGGCATAAATCTATATAGATGTATGATGATATCTTGACTGACTTCAACAGTATTACCATTAGACTTTTGCTTGTGTGGGGGCAGAGTGGTAGTTTATTTTTCTGTGGGCAACTTTTTAAGCAATAGGAAGGTATTTTTTCCTCTGCTATTGCCTTTGAACCCAACTGGAATGTTTCACTAATCACTGTTTTCCTCACTGAAGGTACTTGTTAAGGGAAGGCTTCTCTTCAGCACTCGCACCTCCCCCCAAAAAATCTTCATGTAAATAGCCCAGGAGTTTTTCTTTCTGCAGCAGAGATAATCTTCTCACCCCTTTCCACATTCCATCTCAGTGAATGTCCTCCAAAAGCCAAAAGTCAGGATTAGGGGGCCCAGTGTACCAGAATGTTCCGTGCAGCTAGCAGAGTCAGTCAATGACCAACATCTCTGGTATCAGTGATGATAGGATGTGAACTATTCTGTTGTTGTGTACTTTAAAAAGCCCTCAATGCTACAGTGCACATTCCTCTGTGTAATGTGACTGTTTTCAGCCAGTGATGAAAACTGAAGAAACCTAATTTAGGTACATTTGTGTGTGTGTATATAACTATATCAAGTATCCCCATAAACAATATGGGGAGTCTCCCCATAAGCAATATTTGACCGGAAAGGACACAACACTAGCCAACTATGTCGCCTCTAAGATTACACTTGTCACTTCTGTGGGAAAAACTGTTACACTTGTGAAATAAACAGCTGGACCTTATTTAGGGGACAAGGCAGTATGCTGTGTTTATTATGAATACAGAAAATATTTGAAAAAGCAATTGTCAACACACACACACACACCCTCTGTGTTGCTCAAGCTGAATCACTGGCAAGTTTGACTCAGACACAAGGATGGAGCCAGGCTTTGTCAGTTGCGACAGGATGCTCCTTGGGGTTTGCAGAACGAGCTTAAAGTTTAGGTTTTTTAATTTTATTTTTGTACTTATTTATTTTTATTTGGGTTTATGGATTTTGTCCTGTTAGATAGTTTTTTTGTTTAATGTAATTGTTAATGTTTGATATTGCAAGTGTGATAGCTTTTTAAATTATTTTTTAATTTTTGTTTTACACTTCATTTTGTTTTTGTTTTTGGGTGTTAACTTCTTTGTTTTTCGAGGTTATTTTGATTTTTGGCCATTTGGGTTGTAAAAGTTCTCTAAACAAAAACATTCTCTCCCTCCTGCCCTTGGAGGCTGAGAACTATTATCTCAGCAATTACTTTCTTGCCCTCTTATCTCCACAGACTTAAACTGCATTCACTTCTTATTCATACTTACTAAAAATTACTACATTTTAATTTTATTATATTGGTATATTATTTTATACTTACTTACTAACATAATAAAATTTTTATACCTATACTAATTTGATTAATACTAATTTTATAAAAAAAATATAAAAAGGGGTTTTATTTGCCTTCTCATTGTCTCATGATTTACACATCAACCACTTTTCTTTTATGCATTGGGGCATGTTACTTTACTTGTAAATTATTACAATTAGATTTCAAGATGTTTCCAAACATTCATACGTAGATCTTCACAAATAGGGCCCCAATGTGTCATAAACATTAAATTACAAAATATTTAGGTAGGATATTCCCATTCATATGTTCAAGCAGTCAATTATTATAGTGGAGCCTGGGGTGGCATGAATAAACAATCTATGTGTCTGGAACATCCCTATCTATAATGCCTAGTTTTATTCTCTTTTAGTGTGAGGATTAACCCTTAAGCTTCAAATACGTATCCATAGTCCATATCACACTGCTGGGGCCAACAAAACTTCAAGGCACAAATTGGGCTCTTTAGCCACCTAAATATGCACCAGAGAATCCTTTGTGCAGCTATCATCCTCATATGGAAGGTTAGCTGAAGAATTAGGCTGGCAATCTGGAAAATGTCAATTCTATAAGGGTTCAAATGAATGACTTTCATATTAAAAAAATTGTCGAGTCTTGTTTTAGAAGTCTCATACATGGAGGAAGAAAGCAATTAGTCTGCATTTAGCCATTAGAAAAAAAGATGGAAGCATTAGAAAAGAGAAGGAAAAAACCACAGTCTGAGGGCCAGAGGCACTGGACAGTGCCCTGTATCATTCTTCTACCTGGAAATATTATTTTCAGGGAGATGCTCTTTCAGTACTGTATTATCAGGTTTAACACTAGCTTATCTGGTTTCATCTGACAGTTAAATGAAGCTTAAAATAAGTTGTCTGTAAAGATACGTTGGCATGTTCCACTGCATCGGATACTGACAAACCATTAGCTGGCCACATTTGGGGAAGAATCTATCATTCACTACAGGAAGCAATCTGGAGTCAACAACTTCCCATTCAGCTGGTAGATAGTCATTGCTTCAAAGGATCATCAGGTTGAGACTCCAAAAAGCAAAGTGAAACACATTCTGTACATGCACACAACAAAGTATAAAGTAAAACACCTTTCAATATACTTTAGACTGACTTCCTATTTAATTATTACTAGTAATAGTAATATTGTTATATTATACTACTATACATTATACAAGTAATATTATTAGAAATTATGCCATTGGTGGAAACTGTTATAGAACAACACTTTTGATGGCTAAATACATAGGAGCATGTAGGGTAAAATACGTATTTTGTAGTGTAGTGGTTACTCGAAGATGATTGGAAATTTGAAGAATTTCTCATGTTATATTTCAAGGTGGACTTCTTCTACCCTCCAAGTTTGACATCCTGTACCCGTCCACTCTCCTCCTTCAGCCTCTGCTTCCTTTCCGTCTTGCTGTCAGTTACTTTCTCTGATGTTATCCCATCCAATTAGAACTCTTTCATCTCAGTAAATATACTTTTAAAACCTCCCTCTTCTTGTTTGCTTTCACTGACACCCTAATCTATACCAAAGCCAGTATCATTCTCCTCATTGCAACTATTTTTGTTTTTTGTTTGTTTTACTATTACTGTTCATTTCTTGCAAATCTGAAATTAATATTTAAAATGCTTGGACTGGGAATGAGAAATACAAACTGTAGCAAGACTTCTTCTGCTTTAGAAAATGAAAATGCAATACAGGTAGTTTCCCTCTCTCTAAAGAAAGACATGATGAACTAGATCACCGACTAATGTAAATAGGCATAACTCCATAGCAGTCAGTGGAGCTTTCCTGATTTACATGGCCTTGCCTGCATGTTAAAATTCAGAGTAAAGTCCTTCATTGCTTAATATTTTCTCTCTATATGAATATTTTAAGGTTAATTTGCATAATCAGTAATCAGGAAAAGAAGGTATTTTATTCCACATCTATTGGTATTTCTTAAATAAAATACTGTCAAAGGACCAGTTTGAGAGCAAACAATTCAGCATTCTCCCCCTTTTAACATCCAGAACTCTAGAAATTATTTATTATTTTATATTTTAAGAGTACAGTCTCAGTACTTACATAGTAACTGTCCCTAGACATTTTAAGACAAGCCAATTAACTGCACAAGGAGAGCAAATATAAAACGTTAGTTGGTTTTGTTAATGTAATTTTATCTATGCTGTAGAACTGAAATAGATTCATACATATGTGGGATTGTACTCTAATAGACATCTGTTCTAATCTAAAAAAACAAAGGGAAAAACCTTTTCACCCGTGGCTCCTTTTCTTTGAATGTCAAAGTAAATAATGAACTGTATTAATGGCTTTCTAGGGTTTTTACCAGCTGTATGGTTATCTTAGTGTGCAAGAGACTTCTGTAGTTTCGTATGCTATATTATAAGCATTTTTAATGGAGCAATGAATTAAATTCTGGAACTAGAATGTCTATTAATTCTCTCATACTCTTTTGGCAGAGCTGTCGTGTGAATAAAATAGGTGCTTCTTTCACCAACATTTGTTGCTCTTTTGAAGTATCATAGCAAACAGCATGCTGAGGTAATATGTCCCCCCCAACCAGAATACATTCTGCTATGATGCTGTTTCAAGGAAACAGATGGATAGGGCTGCAACTCTGGAATATATCTACTGATATCTGGAAACTGTGTGATGTGAATACATGTCTGCTGTACAGGTCATTGACCATCTAGTTGATGGTAACAGGTTTTGGTCTCTGTTGTCCTCTTCTAGCTTATCTAAAGTTAGACTACTGCTATCTCTGCTGCTTAGTCTATAGTACCTTTCCTTACATCTCTTGAAGATTTTGGCAAACTGAGATTGTTGCATTATGTTTCCTGCTGTAAAAGTACAAATAAATGGAATTGTAAAACAAAATTCTGTCCCCCTCATTATCTCTCCCTCATACACACATCTTTTGACCTCCTAACAAAGACGAACAGAGTGCTAGAGTGAGGTCTTACATTGCTAAGAGTTCACAAATACACTATAACACATGCTTTGTTACTCTGAAGTAGTGATGAGTCCAGATAAATTGGTAATGCCAGTTATGGCCCCAATTATACAATATCTCCATTATACCATAACTTCAGTATTTTCATATTCCTGGTGCAAGTCTGTCCACTATGTTGTAGATAAAGCAGCAATTTAATAAATCTTTCTGAGCAAAGTTCTCAAATTTTAGAGTCTAATAAATATGCCTGATCTACTTATAGAAGACCTTATTTTTATTTTTAACTGAACGGCTCCTCTTCCTGAAAGACAAAAGAAGTTGCCCAATGATCTCCTTTCCTCTTTTATGGATCAATGGCCACATCAAAGTTCATCTTAAGCCTCTGCAACTACTTTTCAACCTCTATGACTCTCATCAGTGTAATATCTGAGCACCCCACAAATATTAACTCACTTATCCTTTCAACACTCTTGTTGCATTCCTGTCTTGGGAGAAGTGAGGCACAGATTGTGACTTGCACAAGGTCACATACTAAGTATGACAGAGCTAAAAACTGAATGGAAGTTTCCCTAGTGTAATCACAAGACTATCCTTTCAACTAGATTTTGCCTTTTCTAATTTTTTGTGTAGAGTATGTTACTAACTTAACTGGGGTTACACCTTTGTATTTACACTGCTGTACACTTGTGGGTGGGGGCTGTTGCAACATGCATGGGAAAAACCTGTAAAGGACCTTTAAAGGCCAGAAACCTGAGGCAAGCTAGTCCTCTTTACTAATCAAATGCAGCTGAGGAGGGAACTGATGTGCCTTGCCTAGGCCTGATTAGGGGGTTGGGTAGCACCTGGGGACAGAAGAGTCTTAAGGAGGCTAGGCAGTTGGGAAAGAAGAGACTAGTCAGAAACAGGGAGTTTGAGGCAGTGGGAGGTGGTAATGACTAAGGAGGTAGAGGAAGGGTCCGGGTCCGGGTCCGGGTCCTGTGGTCACTGTTCTGTATAAGGGGTGGGGAATTTAGAGAGAACTGATTTGAAGGAAACTGAGGGGATTTTCCTGCTAATCTCTCTGTGCTGGTATAGAGAAAGTGCTTCTGTGGTCATTGTCCTGTATAAGGGGCTGGAAACAGGGAAAGAGCCTAGGAGGGAAGTGAAACTTTCATTAGGCTCAGGGTGGGTGGACACAGACTGTGTTGTTGCTTTGTGTGAGCTTCTGAACTCTACTGGGGATAATATGGATAAACCCAGGCACCCTCCATCTTGAAGGAAGATTGGGAACTGCAGAAGAGTGAAAAGTGGCAGAGCCAGAGCCAGAGCTATTTTGGGTTATGATTTGGAACTTATATAGTTTATGCCTTAGAGACATGTATAATAATTACCCTGTGACAAGGATATTCTCAGCTCTAGAGGGTGCTGGAGGAGAGTGTGGAGGGACACTGAGGAGGGGTCAGGTACCGAGTCTGCATGCTTGTGGGGCACCTTCTTGCCATTAAGAGGCACTTGAGGGCAGCATGGCTTGTTACGGACCCACACAAGAAACAGATCTAAATGTGGCTCCGACTCCTCTCTACTATAAAGTACCATTAGAAGTAAACAAGCTGCCGGAAGCATTAGAATTTTGTTCCCTTTCCTTGGTTTAAGGCAACTATAAGCAGCTACAAGTTTCCACCATTCAGGCTGTCCTGTTCCCATTTGTTAAAGGCTCTTGAAACAGAAATGGCAGTAGCATTATTCAAAAGATCATATGGATAGAACAATAGGATCCCACTGTTTTTAGGACTGTCTTCATATGCATGTAGTTTTAACTTCAATTATGGGTTTTATTAAACAAACTATATATTGAAGCCATGGTCCTAATTTAGAGCTCTGCTCTTGAAGTAGATACAATTCCACCTCCAAAGTATTAAGTGTGATGTGTAACTTTAAGATTCCTGTCTTACAAGGATTTAAGTATGTGTATAACTTTACATACATAAGTAGTCCTATTGACTTTGGTGTGATTACTCACATATGTAAACTTAAGCATGTGTTTGAGTCTTTGAATGATCAGGGCATGACATTAATTTGGAGAGAAAAGTGGGCAAATTCTGCACCACTGTATTCCCCTGTTGTTCTGTTTGTCAAAATATGACTGAGTTTCAACTACTTCCTGTAGCTTATTTTGTGTTTTCTACGGGATGTTGTTATGGAATTTCTTTAAAGTAAGGCCCCTATGCCCTGACCTGAAGTGATGACTTCTGGACGGTCAGAGGGAAGTTTGATCTCCCACGTCATCTCAATCCCTGGCCTTTGTTATGGTGCTAATCAGGATTAGCATTTATGTGTGAAGTGAGCATCTGCATACTAGAAACTGAACTAAAACCATCAAGTCACTTCAGGTGGGTAACCAAATTACCATCAAACAGAAATGCTTTCAGTAATGATCTGATTAGAGTCTTTTTCCAGTAATTTAGAAAGAAATGTCAGGTTCTACTGTTTGTGCTCTTAAATCAAATTGGTTAGAATAAACCAAATGCACTGTGCAGAAGAAACAAATAACAAAGCTATAGTGTAAATGTTAAAATATTTTTGCAGTATTGTTGTTTGGCTTCTTTACACTTATTTTGTAAAACTGATACTTTCTACAACATGCTGAGACATTTTTACTCCTGTTTGACATTTTTTAACATGTATCTGTCAGACATATCTTGGCTTCCCTCTAGTGGTATTTAAATATACGACAGTTATTTGAGAAATCCCAAGTAAGAAAAGAACTAGAAAAGAAAAGAATCTAGTCACAAAGAAAAAAATCTTTATATAACCTGTAAAATACTACAATTATTTATTAGATTTTTTTAAACTGAGAAACAGACTTGTAGTTAAAGTTTAAGGAAATATAACATCTCCACTAAAACTGGGTATATAATGATGCCCAAACTTGATTAAGGTATATGGATGGATTATTTGTATTGTAGCTGTGCTTAGAGGCCTCAGTCGGGGCCTTATTCTGCAGTCACCCCACCTCCCTACACATAAACTCATAAAGTTTTAATTTAAATGCCCTGAGATGCAACAAATGGAGGACCAGGGAATAAGGAGATGCCAACTTACCGCAATACATATCTTCATGCCTCCAGCTTCCACCCTGGACACATTACACGATCCATTGTCTACAGCCAAGCCGTAAGATACAACTGGATTTGCCCTGATCCCTCAGACAGAGACAAACACTTGCAGGATCGCCATAAAACATTCTTAAAATTACAGTACCCACTTGGGGAGGTAAAGAAACAAATTGACAGAGCCAGACGGGTACCCAGAAGTCACCTACCACAGGACAGATCCAACAAAGAAAACAGAACACCATTAGCCATCACCTACAGCCCCCCAGCTAAAATCTTTCTAACACATCATGAAGGATCTACAACCTATCCTAGCAGATGATCCCTCACTCACTCAAGCCGTGAGAGGCAAACCTATCCTTGCTTACAGACAGCCCCTAACCCAGGTACCTTTCCCTGCAACAAACCCTGTTGCTAATTCTGCCCGCACATCGCCTCTTGTGACACCATCACAGGTCCAAACCACATCAGCCAAACCATCAGGAGCTCATTCACTTGCACATCTACTAATGTAATCTATGCCATCATGTGCCAGCACTGCCCCACTGCCATGTACATTGGCCAAACCGGACTGTCACTACACAAAAGAATAAATGGACACAAACCAGACATAAACAATGGTAACATCCATAAACCAGTAGGAGAGCACTTCAGTCTTCTAGGACACTCTGTAGCTGACTAGAAACTTGCTATACTTCTACAAAAAACCTTCAAAAACAGACTTCTGTGAGAAACTGCAGAGCTGGAACTCAGATGCAAACTTGATACAATCAAACTGGGTCTGAATAGGGACTTGGACTGGTTCTCTCATTACAAGAAGTAAATGTCACTGTTCACACATTCTCACCTTCTGATCAACAATTGTGAATAGGCCTTATCTACCCTAAGTGAATTTACTTTGTTAGCACTTGCCCTCCCCATTGTTATGTTTCTTACCCTTGGATGTATATATATACCTCCTATCTCTGATTTCCATTCCATGCATCTGATGAAGTGAGTTGCAACCCATGAAAGCTTATGCCTGCAGAAATTTGTTAGTTTTTAAGGTGCTACAGGACTCTTGTTGTTTTTGCTGTATACAGACTAACATGGCTACCCCTCTGGAACTTTTCACAATGTAGATATAGATAATCATCATCTTAACTTTTTTAATAGACCTTGAAGCTAGTTCAGGATTTAAGATTTATTCCAAAGCTGCCAACACAACACTAATGGCTCCCAAACAAATAAGATTTTAGTTAGAAGGCATAGTTTCATGTTTAAAATGTATTTAAGTCACTACATGGGTGACAGGAGATGAAGAGATTCTAGCTTGCTCAGTCACGGTAAACAAGCCTTTTTTCAATCTGTTTTACTTCAATATTTCCAATCTCTTCTTGGCTCAGACAGTTCACTCTGCCTAATTTGGTAGAGGAAAAGACACACAGATACGATTAATTGAAGGCATCTTTAAGGTACCTTGATTTTCAAAAATGACTAGTGTCTTTGTATTCCCTTTTATTTATTTTATCTGGTTGATTGGGTGTTCAATTTTAGCTCAACTAAAGAAATTACCTATTTTTAGTAGTCTCAACACTTTCTGAAAAATCCAAATTCATTAATATGTGTCAGATTGACTCCCTAAAAAATGAGAAACACAAAATTACTAGTCACTCTTCAAAAATTAGGCCAAGATGTTTAAATTTAAATTTCATTTTATATAATTCCTCTTGGATTAATTGTTAGGCTCATAAATTTTAGCTGTTTGTAATTTCATGAGCTGAATTATTGCATACTTGTATTGTTTGTAATGTCATTTGCAATCTAAAAATTACTGATCGCTATAGCTGGGTGAAATTTTTTGACTGAAACTTTTTTGGTGAAAAATACAGAATCAAGTTGACCAAAACATTTAGCAAATTCATGTTGACTTTGACCAATTGTTTCCGTTAGGCAGGGAGGAAGAAGGAGGGGAACGCTCCCAAAAAACTGGAACCATTTGTGTTGAAATTTTTTTAAACAAAATTTTTCAGTCTTTCAATTCAAAATAATGTTTTTCTTTTGAAATTTCCTTTAAAATTGATTATTGGCATATTGATGACATGCAAAATATTTTTTCCATCAAAAGGCAGATAGCAGCTAAAACTGGATCTCTTTGTTACTGTGGAATATGTTTCCACTGGAGACAAATCCAGGAGTGAGCTGAAGAGTTAAGTCTGTTGGGCCATTGTACTTTAGGACAATACCATAGAAAGATGGATGTTAACTAACATATTGGGGGGACGGGGGGCAGGAACTGAGATAACAGTTATCCCTGTACCATTCAGTTTTCAGATGCATCAACGAATCAGCTGGCAAGAAGGACAACCTTATTTTTCTTTAATATACATTGGTAATTACTAAAAAATTATTAAAAATAAGTATTTCCTCTTCATGCCTGCCATGGGGACTCTGGGATAAAGGATACCTGGGGTGAGGTGGAGGGAAAATTATATTCTATATAGAAGTGTGCCAATTCAACTTTGATTATCTTTTGCTGTCAATATGAATTAATCTGAAGCTTTTAAGGATGTCTGTCTATTTCATTTCTTTCTTTTCACGTTTGTCCAACCAAGTTTCTTTTGTAGATTCACTCTGAATCCACATTCCGGACTCTTTATGTACAGTGACTTCTTTCTTATCACTGCTTCCAAGCCTATGTGCAAACTTGTCTACAAATCAAAGGTATGTAGTTCAGGGAATTCTTTGCTTATCTTAATGCGTTTTCATTCAAGGTGTCTAAAGATCTTCTATAAGAAATTAACCATTTCAATGAGACCTTTTTAGTGTAACTCAATGCTTCAAGTGGATTTTGTTTTTTCTATGTTGCTGCTTTCTTCATAGATTGTCATCTATCCCTCTTCAATATCAGCCTACACAATAGAAGCCAGTAGAATGTAAAATCTCTGCAAGGCAGTGTTTTTGAGGAGAATCCTCTCCCTTTTATTCTAGACACAGCATTTTCTCATTTAAAAACTATTCCAAGACAAGTTCAGTGCTATTGATTTTCAACCTTCTGCAGTTAAATTATTTTGCTCCTGTTTCCTTACCTGATCATAGTAGGCATTTATTTTTCGTTAACTCTACACACATAAATTGCACATAAGTACTAATAATTGGATTTTCAACTCTTACATGCATCAGGATGGAACTTCACCACTAAGGTATCTGGCTCCCATTGATATCAGTGGAAGCCATTTGTACATCAGAGGAAAGAAATGAACCCTGTTTAATACCTACATTATAGCAGAGTCACATTGGATATCTATGTGGGGGTGGGGGAAACCATTGTGTTCCCAAACTCCTGGCATGAAAAAAAAAGGCTGCTTTTCCTTATCGTTGGATCTGTAACAGACCAGCATGGTCTAGTGCTCAGTGGGCAAAGTAAGGCTTGCATCAGCCAGGGATCAAACAGAAACATAAGACTTTAATTCCAAACAGCAACATCCCACTCCTAGATTTGCTGGGTATAGAACCTTGTCCTCTTCAAACTCAGGCTCCTTCCTGGTAATTTCCTTGATATGCCAGGGATGCTAAGGGGAATTCCAACAAGCCTAACTATTGGCAGCTATGGAACCTGTGGATGAATGCATGAGGGTCTTTTACCTCAGGCTTACTAGGCCCCATGGGTGAATAATATCTAAAAAGCCAAGGGGCTATATAAATGTGAATTGTTTAATTAGTGTGGCCTTAAATATTTTTTGTATCAAAGGTTTAAATTCTGAGTTCATTGTAATACATTTCCCGAGAGGTAGAATTGTATTTTTATAATGCTATTTAGCATTTTTCATCAGAGCATCCTAAAGTGCTTTAAAACACTGGTATTATTAGAAACATTTGAATGTAGGCATATGATTTGTATTGAAGCCAGTGGGTCTGCTAGCATGAATAAAGCTAAGCATCTGTGCGTTTGCAGGTTCAGGTCCTTGAAACTAACAACATCCCTCTTAGGTAGTTAGTATTGTCACAATTTAACAGATGGGGAGAATGAGGAACAGTGGTTAAGTGACTTGCCCAATGTGACCCACAAGTCAGTGGCTGAACTAAGGATAAAACCCAGGCCTCCTGATTCATAGTAGTGTATGATACCCACTAGACTGTGCTCTTTTCCTATATTATAATTTAATACTCTTTATTCTGAACTCTCTTACTTGGAGAATTAACCTCAGAATATATTTGTATTTGTAAATTTTCCAGTCAAAAGCTTGCTGTGTATTTATACAACTTACATTTTTAAAGTCTAATATAATCCACCAGTTCTGTCTAATGGATAATATTCAGAAAATAATTCCCCATTGCATAAGAAACTGAGTGTGTAAATTGCCTCAGGGAGGAGCACAATGGTATAACAAGAGGTGGGAGGGAGGGAAAGGAAGAGATGACTGGAAATTGAGAGAGTGTACGTATAAATTCATTTATATTAAAATGGGGGAAGCAGTACTTTTTATGTTAAGAAGCAGATAGTGAAATGTACTAAGATACTGCCTAAAGCAGGGCCAGCAGCTGCAAGCTATGTCCTGCAAATCAGATAGGTGTCATGCTTCTATTTCACACTGTATAAAGAAATCAGGCCTGTTTTAATGGAAAACTATAAAAAACACTATCTAACAAGTATGAAAGTTTCTGATACCACTAGAAAAACAAGTGAATATTAACCTGCTAGTAAAATACATAAACACTGTAACTTGTATCGCTATCTCATTGAAATAGAAAGCTATATATGTGAGAATATTGGGGTCCAATTTACTGACTAGCCACTCAACTTCATTTCCCTAGTGATCATTCCTAATTAGAAGACTATTGTTGTATTGCAGAGGGGAGTTTGTAATAGTATTCAGGGGTTAGATTGCTAGCTGTTGGAGTTAGGTGGTTTTGTTTATTATCCTGTTGGCTGGCTGCTGCTGCCGGAAGGCAAATGCTAGTGGGAAAGAAATGTAAACCAATGTTATGAGGGTTTGTCAATTGAGAGCCAGTTCCTTTGTAGAGGCATCAGTGTTCACAAAGCTAATGTGACTTCCTTTTAGAGAATGTGTGAGAATGGTCCAGGGCTACTAATTTGAGCCTTGACTCCTCCGCAGCAATATTCCCAGTCAAATCAACTTCTCCTCTTCCTCAATAATGAGCCTCCACATAACAGCTGGCCTTTGAACAGTGTAAAGCCCATATCCATGCATCACAGGGTTGTTTAGCAGCTCCTCATCCTCTACATCAATTCTTTACTTCCATGACCCACCCATGAACTCCCTCCCTTATGTTACAAATCCTTCCTTGCACCTGCTGTTTTTAACTCCTATCCAGTCTCAGGCATTTGGCCATCGATGATGCTACAAGTCCCTATGAATGCCCAACTCGGATAGCTCCTCCATGTCTTTCTGGTATTTTAGTCTCTCCGTCCTTCAAGTTCTATTACCCTCACTCTGTGTGGGTTTTTTAAATTCAAAACCTGTAATTTTGCATGTTTCTATATTCAGAGGAAAATAGCAGAGCCCTGGTGTGTCTCATCTAATATCAGTAATCTCCTACAGCTGGTACCTGTAACAGGGCCTGCTTGTCTCCAGTCCCAGCACTGTTTTTTCTCAGTTGCAGCCCAGAATGGGTGGAATTCTCGGAGTAGAACTTTCCAGAACTGTCAGGAATTCAGAATGTCCCAGTGAGGAACACGGGGCAGGCGTGTCAGGGGATATACACAGCTCCCTCCTCTCAGGACAGAGGGGGGGAGGAGGAAGATTTCGTGTGGAGACTTCCCAGGAAAGCAGCAGGAGCTTTATGTCGCTCTAGTGCAAAAGCAATTTAAAACAAGCAAACAGGTAAGAGAGCCAAGACACCTCCTTCTCTGGCTAAAAGGCAGAAAGAGCCAAGTCTCAAGAGGGAAATTCAGGGATAATGGCAAAGCACAGAGAGAGATGTGGGGAGACGTGATGCACGCTTTATTGCCGAGAGCACCACGGTTACAGCTCATGGTAGAGATGGGCATGGGCTCCCACTGAAGAGGGATGTCCCTGTAGTGAGGGAGAATATCTTGTGCAGGAAGCGCAGACGTGGGTAAAGAATTGAACTTCGGTTTTTTTACTTTTCTGACATGGGAAGGGGTGAAGTTTTAGCTCAGCCAGAGGGATTAACAGCCCAATCAACACGAGAGACCCAGGACATCAGAAAAGCCATTGCGACATAACCTTCTGGTCACGTATTGTCTAGCCAAAAGGAAGGATCCGGAGACCTCAGTGAAATTATCCTCTTCAGATTCCGCCCTGGGACCTGAGCCAGTGGAGTGGAAACTGTCAGCTTCTGGGGGCTGCAGAGCTCTCAGGGCGGGGGAGGGTAGCAGCTCTCAGAAGCTGTGGGGACCCCCAGTTCCAAGCTGCTGCTGGGGGCCCCATTGCTGTCAGCCTAGGTGGGCAGCAGGGACCCCAGGGCTCCCAGTGCTGGCAGTGACTCCTTGGGTCCAACCTGGCGGCTATGCCTCTGAACACTGCTGGTAGCAGGGACTGTGTTGCTAGGAGCCCTGGGGGCCCCATTGCTGTGAGCCGGTGTGGGTGGCAGGGCCCTATGGCTCAGAGACATGTGGTCCAAGCTGTGACCTTGCAGCTCCCGGCCGTCAAGGGCAGTGGGGGGGAACTCAGAGCTCCTAGCTGCCGTGGGGGGAGCCCAGAGCTCTAAGCTGGGACCCCACAACTCCTAGTCACTGTGGGTGGTGGGGGAACTCTGGGGCTCTGAGATGCGCAGCTCCCTGCCACTGTGGTTGGGGGGTGGGGGGAGTCCAGAGTTCAGCTGGTCCCTGCAGAACCCACAGCTCCAAGCTGCTACAGCAGGGGGGAGGAGCATAGGTGACCCACATGGTGGAGCACTGAGCCTTGTCTATTCCTCACCCTTGTCTATTCCTGTCCTGCAAGCTTGGACTCTCATCCCTGTCATCCCCATTGTGAGACTGTGTGTGTAAACTACCTCATGGAGGAGCAGGATGATATAACAAGGAAGATGTGAGGGCAGGGGAAAAAACTGGATTAGGCCAGTTGGTATGGAAAGCAAGTGCAGGATTAGGTCAGGTGGGCCCAATCAGCTAATTAGGCTGCAAGCAGGGAAGATTTAGGCTGGAGGCAGCTAATTAAGGACACTCCAGGCTCACCTGTGCAGGAACAGGCAGGGTCTAGATAAAGCCAGGCAGCTGGCTGTAAGAAGCAGGGCTGCTGTTGGGAAACTAGAGGGTAGTTACTCCTTGAGTGGGGGGAGTTGCAGGCTAGGAAAGTCTAAGGAGGTACTCGTAAGAAGTAAGACTCCACAGAGTCTATGGCTGCTGATTAGAGGGTCCCTGTACTAGAATCAATGTAGAGTGGGTTTCTGTACTTCTTATGTGGGGGAGTGGTGAAGGGGTTGAAACAGAGTGAGACAAGACCGGAGAAGGAACACTGAAGGGAAGGCACAAGCTGTCTGAGCTAATCCCTAGGAGAACCTGCAGGAGGTGTTGCTGGCAGTGAATGGATCCTGCGACAGGACCAGGTAACACCATAGTTTCTGAGAACAGCAAGTCTGATTTGGTAGCCATGATGGGAAGAAGAGGCTTTAGCTTCTTTTGCTGTTTGTGGGAGCACAGCAACTCATTTGCAGTATAGAAGTACTTTGGTGCAGCAGCAGAACTAAATCTCTTGACTCTTTACTAAAGGTTGTTTCTAGTCATCAGCTGCAGCAGGGTTTTCCAGGCTTCCAAAAAACAATGTTTAGTTTTGTTGTCTACAACACTAGCATTCTAGCTCACCTGATGTGTGACGAGTAAAGGATCTCAGTCATATTTCTGCCCCAAAACACAGCAGCATATAATCTGATAGTCAAAACTATGAAGGGTGACAGATCTATTCAGAAAGGTACAGTTTGCTAATCTGACGGCATCTCTTCTCTAACCAAGGTTCAATACATAAAGTCTCCAGAGGGTGGAGACGAGATGGGGCAAAGAGGGAGGGAAACATAGACACTAATTTAAATGTTTTGACAGCCCAGTCAAAAGTGAATTGCCTCAGGCTACTTTAACTTCTGCTGGCTGAATGAGACTCCTAATTAATTTCCTTTCTGTATTCTGTGCTCCCTCTGGAATATGCACTTTAAAAAGCTGAATGTATTTAAATGCTCTGTGCTTCTGGTAACTGGAAAAACACCCATTCCCAAAAATAGAGGGAGCAGATGTGAGGTGATGAGGTGAGCAAGAAGGTAACTGCCTGAAATAGCTGTTATGTGTAAGGGTAGCAATTAATGATATAAATATTAAATGCATCCCTTTTAAAATCCTATTGCACAAGAAAAGGTTATCCAAGACTGTTACTGTTGCACCTCAGTTCACTTGGAGTAGGAGTCCATTATGTTTTGTATTGTGGAACACCAGTGAATAGAGGCTGCTACATGTATCACTGCCCTGCTATTCATAGTTCCATAACATACATGTCAATTATCAATATTCTTCACAGGGAAGAATGATATTGAGAAAGCAGTCAATGTACCAGCTGGAAAAAGGGAGTAAACACACCATATAACCAATCAGTTCTCCCTGGATTACCAGCAAGTGTGCTGGTAATTGACCAGGGGCCCCTACACCACAGTTTGGAGCTTTCAGAGGACTAGTTTTCAAAACATTACCTCAGTGGGGTAAATTGTCATGGATTCTATAATCTCTGCTGAAGACATGACAGTTTATACTGTGTGAGGATCTGCCCCAAGAGCTTCAACAGATACTTCCCACACCCCTAAGTAACTTTAATAGTGAAGAGGAAGCCAATTGCACTCTAAGCAGAGTTGACTGGTTTAACTAAACTCTGGCAGCCTTTGGCTTGATTTAAGTCCTCAAGGGGAAAGCCTTCATGTAAATCAGCAGCTTTTCTATTTGTGCTTCAGTTCTTCTCTAAAGCAAGATGCAATCTCATTGGTTAATATAACCATCACAAAATGTTGATTTACAACTAAATAGTACCTTCTCTTTGCTATCTAGGAGAGAACACTTTAACTATGCATGTATTTAAGTGATTATATAGATTAATATTTTCAGATTCTTATGGTACATTTTTAATATGTCAGAAAATGGTGAATGTTGCTTATTTACTAGATAATTAACTTTCCTCATGATTTTGCATCAAGATGAAATAGGATGGTAATTTAATTAAACACAAAAGCATATAAAATGTATATTTATTAAACAAAAGAACCTTAAATATTTTAGGTACATTTCTCTTATCAAACTTGTTTCACATTTACAACCTGTTTATAATAAGTTTGGATCTTAACATATTTTGTGTTAAGATTTCATTGTAAACAGGCTTAATTTTACCAAGAGAAACTTTTTATAATTTACGTAACAAAATAGAAAATCCAATTTGAATAAAAATAATCCATTTAAAAAAAACATTGATTTTTATCCACCCTGAATAATTAACAGTCATGGTCTGTTTCTTCTGGTAAAAGGCTGTTTGTTGCAGGTAAAGAAAATTAAATTTCTTATTGCAGCAATAGAGAATCTTATGTAGAGTTCAGAAACCTGAACTCTGTGTGAGTAGAGGAGTGGGGAGGGAATTAGTGTTCTGTAAACGTGTTCCCCTTTTCCTCAAGGAATTCATGTAAGGCGCTTTACATGCAATACAGTTCCAGTTTTGAGTCCCCAGAACACTCTCAATAACTATTTGTGTTACTGTTATGATGCACTCTTATGGCATATACAGTAACTTAAGTTGTGATAGTGTTTTATTTCTTGATAAATAGCTGCTGTGCAGCTTTTTAAGGTACTTTGTTTAAATTTCTAACTTTACTGAAAGGTCTATTACCTGAAACTCATTCTTAGCAAAAATGTCATCTCCTCTGCAGCTTGGAGGAAAGAAAAGGAAACAAAAACCTATTGGTTAAGTGGCACACAGACATGCCCTCAGTTGGTCTACATAAAACTGTAATTCAGGCACATTACAGTATTGCTGTAATTACACAATTTTATGCGTCAGGCAAATGAAGGCTTTCAATCCCTTACCTAGTTTTTTTCCATCCTATGACCAGATATCTGCATTCAACAAAAACAATAAACATAAAATGGATTAACAAGGGGTGATCTCATTGTTTTTAAAATCAGTTTCCAGCTAATGGAAAAAGGTATTAAAAAAAAAAAAAGGTGGCTGGGCGCACATTGACAGCGGTAGGGTGCAGGGTGGCTGGGGTGCAATGATAAAGGTGGGGTACAGGGTATGGGAGTGCACTGACAGAACTGGACGGTACCTGTCTGACCTCATTTACCGTCCATCCCCTTTTATCTATCCCTCCCTCCCAGGAAGTATTTGCAAGTCTAACTTTTCTTCCTGACTATTTTTATCACCTTTTCCCACAAAATATAGTTGCCACCCATAACTCTGAATTTCCAGTTGCTTAGGCCTTGTCCACACGAGATAGTGTTGCTGACGCAAGCTCTAGTGGTGATTTAAAAAAAAAACCCACTATAATTACAATGCTTTTGCCTGTTCACATAGCACTCATGTCACTGACACGCAGCCACAGGTGGTGCTCTAGCATCAACAGTGAACAGTGCAGTGTGGGCATCTACCCCACTGTGCAACTTGCCACTTCGTGCCACTAGGAGTTGTGGGAAGGTGGAGGGGATCACAATGTATCATGGCTGTGAGCTTGATGTCCCATGATACAGTGATTTCCATCCTGTCATTCCGTGGGTTTCCAATTTGTTTCGCGGTATTTTTCAACAACCATTATTTGCTATGTGCCCACCATCTCTATCTGAAAGAATGGAGCCTGCACTGCTCTCCACTGCTGTCAATATTTTGAACACATTGTGGCTGCTCATGTAGTACATCAGGAGCTCCCAATCAGAACAGGAATCTGAGGCACCTGACCTGCTTTGTGGTATGCAAACATAACATTAGATTACTGTTTGTATTCATGGAACATCTGCACATGTACACTGTTGCTTTTGGGTGCATGGAACAAGCACTGAGTGGTGGAATTGCATCCTTACACAGGTCTGGGATGATGAGCAGTGGCTGCACAACTCTCAAATGCACAAAGCTACCTTAATGGAACTATGCAGAGCTCACCCCTGCCCTGTTGAGCAAGGACACCAGAATGAAAGCTGCCCTCATGGTAGAGAAGCATGTGGTGATTGCCATGTGGAAGCTGGCAACTCCAGACTGTACTGGTTGGTTTTTAGTCAGTTTGGAGTCAGGAAGTCCAACACTGGTGCTGTTATCACAAATGTGCAGGGTCATTAATAGCATTCTGCTATGAAGGACTGAGTCTTGGAAATGTGTGTGACATACGGTTTGGTTTCACAGTGATGGGCTTCCCTAAGCGTGGCAGGGCAATAGATGATATGCATATCCCAATTTTGGCCTGGGCCATCTTGTGACAGAGTACATCAATAGAAAGGGGTACTTCTCTATGGTACTGTGGGCACTTATGGATCACCATGGGCGTTTCACGGACATCAACGCAGCTTGGTCAGGGAAGGCGCATGATGCATGCGTCTTCAGGAACTTTGTTATATACAGAAAGCTGCAAGCAGGGACTTTCTTTCCAGACCAAAAGATTCTAATAGTGAATGTTGAAGTGTGATCTTGGGAGACACAGCCTACCCCTTACTGGCATGGCTTATAAAGCCTGATGTGAGCAACCTGGATAGCAGCAAGGAGTTTCAGTAACAGGTTGACCACTTAACATGCAGTTGGCAGATTAAAAGCTTGCTGGCAATGCCTTTTATGGCAGGTTAGATCTCCCATGAAGAAAATATTCCCATGGTAATAGCCGCCTACTGCGTACTCTATAACATTTCTGAAGCTAAGGATGAAAAGTTTTCCCCCTGGGTTGAGCGCAGAGACAGATCATCTTGCTGGTGGCAAAAAACCACCAGCTGTCAGAGCTATTAGAGGGGCACAATGGGAATTAGGGAGGCCTTGAGGAACTATTTTGACAATGAGCACCAGCAGCACCACCATGCTATGATTGCTATCCCACTTGCACAGTGTTTCAAGTAAGCTGCAGCCATCATGTGCCAGAGACAAAGATTGCTTATCCTTCACAGTATGTCTTCATTAAATAACAATTATTCACAACACACACCCACACACAGCTGAGCTGGAGGGGAGAAAGCAGTGTGGGCTATGACAGCTGGTTGTAAGTCCAGCTATCATTCTGGAAGCTGTCGGAAGGTGTGAAGTGAAAAGGGTATCAAGGCAGGCCAGGAGTTTAATACGGATGTGTGAGTGGAGTTTGGGGAGGGCATGGAGAGTATCTCTGTATTGGCTTCACGGGGGAGGGTGAGCATGCATGAATTCAGTCTGCAGCTTTGAGTAACTTGAGCAGCTCTTTGCTCCTCCATGGCTTTTATCATGCACTTGTTACCTGCTATCATTCACTCCTGGTTTTCCTTTCTCTCTTGCCTATCAATTTTCTTTTTTTAAAATATTTTTGGACAGTCTCTATACCCCCCCCCCTTAAAACTGGAAGAGTTCTTGGAACACAGCCTCTTCGCTTCTCCATGGTTGTCAGCTTATCAGCCGCTGGGGTATAGGAGTTTCCCCTTAATGGCACACCTGTAGAAGCACAATGAACAGAAACTTGATTGTCAGTGAACTAACAGCATTGATTCATTACTGTAAAACACATTTTTCTCATTGTCCCCTGGGAAGCACACAGCTCAGTGATCGCCCAGAGCATGGTCAGTTGTGCCTGAGGGAAGGGGGCATTCAAGCTGGGGAAAAGATTCTGGTGGCTGTTGGAGGTATTGGGGTAGATAGGGAGGACAACATTTTGAATGATGCCATCATTTTCCATAGGCAGGGGCCATAGAAGCCGATATCTCACTACTAGCAGAGATGCAATGGTGCACTTCCTCCAGGCGAGCGGCTTCAAACTGGTTCCCTATGCTGCTCATGTGTACTGCTTTGGTACCTGCACAAGTGATTGCTGATTAGCATAGGAAAGCTTCCTACAATGGGAAGAAATCAAGCAGCTCTACTGTGCAATCTCTGGCAGAGAATTGGTGAGTACCTCCAGGAAAGTTTCCTAGAGCTCTCTGGAGGATTCCTGTGAAATCTCGGTGTACATTAACATTCTTTTCTGCTTCACTGCCCAATTGCACAGGGGAATGGAAAGCACATGCAAACACAGCTACTCTTGTGCATTTCTATTCCTTCAACCAGCTGTATAATGCAACACAGCAAAAGACTGATGTACCTCATGTAACTGAGCAGCAGCATATGACAAAAATAACTTACTCGAGCTCCCATCTCCTGCATGCCAGAGCTGGGTCTGGCTTGAACTCTCTGGGGTTGAGAAGAGGTCCTGGCTCCCCCATCACCAAATGACCCACTTCTCTGCTCTGCATTGTCCTCCCACTCAACCTCCTCATCCACAACTTTGTTGTGGGGGTTGAGTCTGGTGTCCACTGCCTTTTGGCCCATGAAGATATCCTCTGTTCTCTTGGCAGTGGAGGTGGGGTTGCTGCTGCTTATATAAGTGGAAGGTCTTTGACTGTGCACCAAGGGTGTGACTCCCTAGCCTTTTGGTAACTCTGCCACAGCTCCTTAATTTCCACACTGCAGCATGTCCCATTTTATAGGCCGCCTCTGCTGTGCCACAAGAAATCTGACTGTAGGTATCAAAGTTCCTTTGGCTGGAGCGGAGTTGAGACTGCACTGCCTCTTCTTCCCAAATGCTGATCAGATGAAGCTTTGGTGTGCTTCAAGTGGGAGAGTGTTGGGTGCGTGGAGCCACCATGGTCAGTTGGGAAGATGTGATGTGAGCTCTTCATGCCAAGCAAGCAGGAAGTGGAATTTCGGAAATTACTGGGACCTTAGAAGGCGAGGGGTGGTTGGCTGTACGGTAGCAGAGTTCAAACTAATGGCCAGAACAGTCAGGATGGGTATTGTGGGACACCTCCAGGGGGCCATTTACCACAACATAACCAAGCATGGTGTCTACATGGATGCTTTGTCACTAAAAGTTTGGTGCAAAAAGTTCTATGCTTCTTGTCAAGGTGGGTGTGTTGTGTGTGTGTGTGGTGTTTTTGTTGTTTGTTTTGTTTTTCCCAAAATCAGGGGAATTGGATCAGTGGCAGATGGGATTGTAGTGTGTACGCCACCACTGTTTAGTTACAAAAAGCTGTGTGGTGTAAACCAGCCCTTAGTCCAAAGCTCCTTTTGGTTTAAGGTGTGGGGAGGTTCTGATTGATTTATCCTTAGATGTGTTAAACTGGGGAGCTCTGTGACTCCTCCAGTCACTAGTACCTCTCAGCTGAAAAGAACAAGGTGACAGAAGGAAGCTTTTATCCTTATTGGGGAGAGGGATCCTGTAACTTGAGGCACCTTTAGTCAAATGACCCCAAATGTGGATCACTAATGCTATCACTACCCCTCATGAAGCACACCAAATTTCAAGTAAGTCAATTAACCATTTAAATTTTAAAGCACTTACAAGAGTTGAGCTATAAAGCATATACAATGGAAGGAGTGGAAACCCTCTAGCTGTTTATGTATATTGGTGCATAAACTGTAAAAATGACCCCCCCCATTAAATATCATGCTCAGTTTGGGTTACCCAAAGATTTGAATGCTGTATGCTACTTGGACTAAAACTTGAAGTGAGACAATTTTGCCTTGCAATATAGCAATAGTTTATCTCTAGCTCCGTGCAATTCAAACAACCCAAAAAACCCAGCTAAAAATGGCTATTTCTTTCAGAGCATGTATCTCTGCAACCTTTGGTTGAAATGACTCCAAATTTGGCACGCCCCCTCTTCCCCCTGCAACCTTCAGAGACTCACCAAGTTTCAGAGAAATCCAACTAGCTTGATTTTTAGAGGACTTAGAAAAGTTGGCCTTTTACAGGGGGTCTTCCATGCAACTTGTAAAGCACGAAGGATTCTTTCTCCAAGAATCAGGCAGCACAGACAATACTGAAGAAGTTAATTCACGATACTGGGAAGTCTGATAAATCAGCTTCAACTTCATGGTGTTACAGTGGTAAACTATATACACTTATCGATTACATAGTACATTTTAATTCTTTATCTATTCACTTGCAAATACAGACATTGTCCTATCTGGAGAGAACAGCAGTGATAATGGTCGTTACATACAGGCAGAGACACTTTTAATCACTCCACTTACATCAAGGATGCTAGGGCTATACTTGGGGTGGGGGTGGGTAGGGTGGGGGAAGAAAGGTGGCAAACAGACAAAAATTTTAAAAGCAAATGTACTGTTCTCATTGGAATTAGAATTACCAAGAGGACATCTGGCTTCCTGAGGCAGCAGGAAGGACCACTTTAGCCAGTAGCTCCTTTGCCACTTGGACAGGGGTGTTGTCTGGATATAGATTGCCATATCACCCAGGAAGTGTCATTCCAGTGAAGATGTGGCCAGGCAAATGAATGTCACCCAGAGTGAAGAAATCTGTAATGTGTAGACACATGGAGGAGTTGGCTGGACACTGTAGTGGGCCGTGGTTGTAATATGATGCAGTGGTGATAAAACACCACTGTGCGGCAGACACTTGAACAGCAGTCTCAGCATCCAGGAGAGGAAGGATAGCAACAACCACAGAGGAAGACATACTCAAAGGGTGGCGGGTAGAACAAGAGCAAATAATATAGTCAGCTGTTTCTGTATAACAGTCCGAAGTTATGAGTGTGCCGCCACTGGGGGAGGGCGACATAAAGCCAGAAAGACCTATCGATAGACAGTGTTGTTAGATACAACCAATAGATTTAAAATAAAAAGAGGAAGGAAAAACATAGGTGGGGGTAACAAAAGGGTAGGTAAGAAGAAAATCAGAGGGGGTGGAAGAGGTTTCAGGAGATAGGGAGGAGGAAACAATTAACTGAGCAGATATATTTGCCAGGTTTGCAAGGGCAGAGGAACAGAGAGGGAGTGTGTGCGGGTGGGGGAACCAAGGCATAGATCGAACATCTTCTTTTAACATATTGAACAAATTACGAGCTAATATATCACAAGCATGTCCCTTAGATTGGGATATAGTCATATTAATTATGATATCGGAGGATTTTTTAATTGCTGTATAGAATCTGTCCATGGCTGGACATACAGCATTGGTGTATTTTAGGGCCTGGGTAGTCTGACTTTTAACCTAGGCATTGTAAGATCTATCCGCATGGGCATTAAGTGAGTTCATCATGGAATTTGAGCTTACAAATATTCCCCCAGTGTCACCTAGGATGCCTTGCTTTTGTCTTTTTACTGAGTGGGTGAGGTCAGTATATTGGTCCACTAGTAACTTTAACTGTTCTTGTAGCCATTATATAGAATTAGGGTGCTTGAAACAGACATTTTGTAATGGTATAGAAAACTTAGACAAATCATATTTAACTTTAACAGAAACCATAATTGCATTATGTAAAAGTGTCTTATTAGATCCCAAATGGATAATACCATGAGGAGGGGTGGAGTGGAGCACAGGGCAGGTGGTATAAGGGATATAACCACAGGTAGTCAAGTTATAACATCTTATATCTGAACATCCCAGGTGTCTGACTGGGTTTGAACCGTGTTCTTGGAAATACTGTCCCACCATTCCCAGTTCCCATAGCAAAGGTGAAAGTTCTGTCCATCCTGTTCCTAGAATTATTCTTTTCCAAAAATAAGTTGTATACCATTTTCATACCTGTATTTGTAGATACAGGTACAGTTTCCCAGACCAGTGGAGTGACTGTAAATATTCCGAACATCAATGGTATCGTCGAAGGCTATAGAGAAAGTGAGATTGGCCCACTTGAGGGTGAGGGCCGTGAAGGGTTGCCTCCTTGTATTATGTTCTGAAAATGGAACATGTTCGGCTGGGCCTGGTGGATACCCTATGGTGTGGATGGGTGGACAGTCCTTAGGGTTGAAGTTCCGGGTACGGTTGTATCCAGCGTATTTACACGCAGTTAGTCGTATTCCGCTCCCGGGGGTGGGTTGAAGGGGTGAGGGTATGTTATAATCTGAAGGGTGGGTGGGCCCAGGAATTACGATGGGTCCCTTCCCAGAAGGAGGGGTAATAAGCCATATATTGAGTTTTCTTACCCACTTGCCGTTTCCCCCTTTGGGAAGTTGCATGTATTGGCCAGCCTTGAGGCAGGTGTCTTGCATGATTTGGACTACAGGTGGGGTCATGTAAGACACTGCTGACAGTAGTCATGTATGTCTGCTGTCATCTTGGGCCACCACCACTTTCCCTTGATGTAGTACAGCATAGCTTTTGGGTTTCGGGGGTGGTGGTAGGTGATAGAGATCACAAAGGTGAGCCACAATTTATTTAGGGGCTACAAATTGCTGATCCTTTGTGACCCAAGTGTTGGCATTATCAGTTTTACAAGCATTTTCAATCCATGTCCATTTTTCCTCTCTAGTGCATTGTTCTTGTATTTCAGGTAGTGCAATTTGCTTCAGGTCAGGAGTCTGGGTGGCTGCCACTAGGAGATTTTCTTGTGGAATTGTTGCAGCCTTTTTAGCAGCCTCGTCTACAGCTGCATTTGCAAGAAAAGGGGCCATTGTTTCTGGTGTTTGCCTTGATCTTAACCACAGCTGGCTTAGAAGGTTTTTGAACTGCTTCCAATAAGCCTTTAATGTACCCCCCATTTTTAAGAGGGGGTACCAAATGAAGTGAGGTAACCCTTATTAGTCCAAGAATTAAGATAGTCATGTACTACCCCAAATGCATAGCGGCTGTCTGTAAATAGTAACAGCCTTATCTTCTGCCAGGAGGCAAGCCTGTGTTAGTGCCACTAATTCGGGTACTTGAGCAGAGCAGCAAGGTGGCAAGGAACCCGAGCGGAGGCATGTACCTGACATGTCACAAACTGTCCAGCTGGAACAAGATTGACTGGCGATATAGTACAGGGATTTGTCAATAAACAAAACAAAATCAGAAGAGAGGAGTGGTTGTTCAGACACAAGTTGGTCCTGTATAATGGTGTCCTCAGAAAGAGGGCACTGATGAGGTTCTCCTGTTGTTGGCATTAAGGTAGCAGGATTAAGAAAGTTAGAATGTGCAGTTGTAATGTGGGGGCTTAAAAGGGTGCATTCCTACTTGGACCATTGTGCTGAGAAGCAGCCCCTGTCCAAGATTTTGTGAACTGCATGAGGCATGAAAATTGTAAGGGGGGCTCCAGAAACCAAAGGTGAGGAAACAGTTACGGCCCAGGAGGCTGCCTCTAGAGCTTGAAGACAGTGGTTAAAAGCCAGAGTTGCTGGATCAAGGAGGGTGGAATAGTAGGCCACAGGACATGCCTGTTGCCGTGGTTTTGAGTGAGTACAGCAATAGCATGGCCATTTTGTACGTGGATCCAGAGCTCAAATGGTACTGATGGGCAGGGGAACCTGAGTGCTGGAACTGAAAGGAGGGCTGTTTTAAGCAGTGGTCATGTTCTGATG
This sequence comes from Mesoclemmys tuberculata, assembly GCA_007922155.1. Taxonomy (NCBI): domain Eukaryota; kingdom Metazoa; phylum Chordata; order Testudines; family Chelidae; genus Mesoclemmys; species Mesoclemmys tuberculata. The sequence continues at coordinate 22,059,747 of ML675617.1, read as the reverse complement.
ACCAAGAGATGGGGTCTGTGGAGGTTTGGGCCCCTTTAAGAAGGTCATTGAGGGGTTGCGTAAAGGTGGAAAATGATGGGATATATTGCCTACAAAAGTTAAGGAGGCCCATTAACTTACGTAATTCCCGAACTGTTGTCGACCATGGGGCTGCAGCAATTGTGATCCGGCAGTCTGAAGTGAGGGCTTTGGAGTCTTGGGAGACCGTGTAACCCAGATATTGAACCATAGGTAGAGCTATCTGAGCTTTCCGAGGGTTGGCTTTTAAGCCTGCATCAGCTAAGGCCTGGAGCAGCGTTTCAGGGGCATGTAAGTTGTCAGACAGTGGAGGAAGCAAGCAATAAATCATCAACATATTGCAAACAAGTAGAATTGGCAGAAGCCCAGTCTACCGAAGACAGGGCCTTTGCCATAACCCGGTGAAGGGGGTGGGGGAATTATGATGTGCTTGGGACAAACGAGTCCAGCTGAACTGGATGGGGCCAAAGGTAAATGCAAACCAGCGTTGTGACTCTGGGTGCACGGGGAGGCTCCAAAAGCTGTTTGCAATGTCTAACACAGTGAAGATGCAGTAAGAATGATCAATGCCCGAAAGGGCAACTGATGGGTCAGCTACAATGAGGACAAGTTTATCTGCATATTGATTAATGGTGCGGTAGTCGATGGTAAGGTGCCATGAACCATCCGTTTTTTTAACTAGCCAGATAGGAGAGTTGGTGGGGGAGGAACAGGGAACAAATATGCCTCGTTGGTGTAAAGAATGAATAATGTCACCTACCGCATTTAAGTCCTCAGGCTTGAGAGGCTATTATTTCGTAGGTGGGGGAAGTTGACCAGTAACCTGCATGGGTAGGCAGAGAAGAGCAGGCACCAAGCCACAAGGTAACTTGTCCTGAGCCCAAACAGAAGTAAACCTGGAATATAATTCTTGAAAAGGATTAGAGGTATTCCAGATGAGAGTTAAAGATTTAGCAGTGGCAATACAAGAGAGATTTGTTGCTGTGAAATGGAATGGCATGAGTGCACTTGAGTTATCAGTAAATGTAACCATGCTCTGAACGAGATTGAGGGCAGCTGCAAGATCGCGGAGGGCATCCATGCCCCAAATAGTTCCCTCAGCATTTGGAGCGACATAAAAAGGTTGAGTCCAGAAAAATAGATTGGATTCTATAAGAATGGGGTGGCTCCTGTAGGCAGTGATGCATGTGCCTCTTAGCCCTGAAATAGTAATGTATTGTTTAGTAATGGGAGGGGGAGGTCCATAAGGGAAACACTCTCCCGTGTCCACAAGAATTGTGCATGATCAGCCCCTTATCCATGCTTGCAAATGTGGTCTTGAGAGGTTGTGATAAAGTCAGGTCAGAGGGCCCCAAAGGGTTAAAAACCCTCTGCCCTGCAGGTAGAAGAGAAAGCACAGCAGGGCGATTAGAGGCACCTGGCCCCAATGAAGGGCCAGGCCAGGCCAGGTGTATTTAAACCCTGCCTTCCCTAAAGGAGTGGGAGGGAACAAATGCAGACAAAGCTGCTGGAAGGTTTGTGGCAGTTGAAGGAGAAGGTTGCCTCCCAGACCAGTAGACAGAGCTCCTCTACAGCCAGGGGAGACGGGGTAGCTGGGGGTGCCCTGACTCAGGAAGAGAAGGTAAAGCGTGAGACCCACCAGTGGGAAGTCAGCAGTTTGCCACAAGGTTTATATCTGCCTCCCTAGCACAGACAGATAAGGGTGCAGCTGAATCCTAGCGGGTCATAGAGTTCAAAAGTCTAGCCATTTCTTCCCTGCTCAAGTGTGAGGAGGGGTTGGCAGTGGGCTGAGCTGCCGGCTGGGGTTAGGGCTTTGGGTTTTATGCCTACAGGTTTCTGGGTATGCCCAACACCCTTCTCCCTCTCCTCTCCCACCCCCCTCCCCCGCCCGGTTTGACAAGTTATTTTACTTTTTGCTGTTACCACAGAAATGCAGGCAGGTTTTTCTCTTACCTTTGGCTTGTCTAGCTTCACATTCAGAAGCCCACAGGCAGATAGATTCATAATTGGAGCCTGGGTTTACCCCCAAATTAAGGGCAGTTTGCAGATGGGAGCTGAAACCTTCCTTCAACATTTTTTTAGAATGCATGATCAGTCTTTTTGGGGTCCAAGATGCCTACATTACATGAATACACTTCCCATTTTCACTCACAGTACTTGGCAGCAGATTCATCTTTGCCTTGCACGCAGTCCACTCTCAGTCCCCAGTTCCCAGCTCCATTGCCCAGGGCATTTTGAACAGCTTCATTAAAAATCAGTGTAAGCATGGGTCATATCAACTTCTGATTCAAACTTAACAGGGGCCCAATTGCCATTTTGATGTGCCTCTAAAAGGACCTTGACCCATGAAAGTTCGGGGCATTTAGCTTTAGTAAGGATATGGATGTAGGATGTAACAAATCAGATGGTTACAACATATACATCTTTTCCAAAATATCAAGTTTGGGGCTTTGGGATGTAGATCCGGGAGATCCTTCAGTAAGGCCGTCATTTCCTCAGTACTGAGAGGAATACACTTATAAGTATGCTGAGCTGTTCTGTTACCTCCCTGTCTCATCCATCACGTGGTTACTTGGAACGGGGCCGGGGAACACTGGCATCAGATTCTGGGTTCAACAGAGGAGGAGGAAGAAGCCAATTATCCTGAGTTCCCTCCGTGTGTGTCAGCTTCTATTTTGTATTTGTTTTGGGAGTGGTTTCCAATTCATTTCTTTTGGTTATTTTCTTTATCATTGCCCGAACCAAAATCGGTGTGATCCTCCTGTTGCATGATAGCAGTAATATGATGTGCAGAAGAGTTCCATTCTTTCATTTTAAACTTTAAAAACACTGTTCTCCATTTGGAGTTTTTAATTTATGGTTCAGATCTGCCTTTTGGCTCTGCACCGGTGTGAAAGCCTTTTGAAGTTCCTCTAACTTTTTTAGCTTTTTCATATTCACAGTAAAGTATCACAACTCCTTTCTCTAGCTTTGCTTTTGTCTGCCCAGACTACCATGACAAACTCTTTTACACTTACACCAGTCCAACCATCTCTTACCAGATTTCTGAACCTTTGTATGCTTTTCTTTTAGAAATTCAATGATTTTTCCTCTTGTTGAGGGCATCCTTGAAGCACCCTGGGGCAATTCGTATGACATTGTCACCCAGCTTCCTAAAACCCACTTAAATGGTGTTTCAGCTGAGCACACCCTTGTACTCAGCACTACTGAAGCACCCTCTGGTGCTGACTACTTGGTGTTGCAGCCTTTGCCGGAGTGATGCCTGCAACCTGGAAACCCTGGCAGTGCAGCCTTCGTTGAAGTGATCCCTGCACCCTGAAAATGTGACCAAAACTACAACCCCAAAACACAATCCCTGTTCAGTCCTCTTGTCTGTGCCTTATGCATTGTTTGTTTATTTGTCTGTTTTTTTGTTTTTTTTTAAAGGAGGGAGTGTGTGTGAAGGGGTATCTCAGAGAGTCCCAGACCATGCATGGTGCGTGCCAGAGGGGGTAAGTATAAAAGGTACTCACCTCTGTCCTTGTTCGTGGGAAGCACTCCAAGGATCCCAATTACACCCTGCTTGCTGGGTGAAATGGTAAAGCACGAAGGATTCTTTCTCCAAGCATAAGGCAGCACACGCAATACTGAAGAGGTTTATTCATGATACCAGGAAGTCTGATAAATCAGCTTCAACTTCATGATGTTACAGTGATCAATTATATACCCTTCTTATTGGTTACATAGTACGTTTTAATTTCTTTATCTATTCACTTACAAGTACAGACATTGTCACATCCAGAGAGAACAACATTGATAATGGCTGTTACATACATGCAGAGGCACTTCAATCACTCGACTTAAATCAAGGATGCTAGGGCTATACTCGGGGTGGAGGATTAGGGTGGAGGAAGAAAGGTGGCAGACACAGAAATTGTAAAAGCAAATGTGCTGTTCTCATTGGAATTAGACTCACTAAGAGGACATCTGGCTTCCTGAGCTATGGGATGTTTACACTAGCTATTGTCCTTGAGGAGCAAGTATACTCGTTAGCCATTTATGAGTTTCAACTTTCAACTTGTTAGCTGAAAACAACCTCAAGCCTTACAAACTGTTCTTAAAGGCATTGGGAGCCATGGAGTTGCCAGAAAACAGAGTATTTGGCAGCCTGTTCTGGCTGGGAAGGTGTCTGATGCAAAGCTTCTATATGCTGAGCGAATTTTTATATTTACTTCTTGCATTCTGGTGACAGATGTGGGTCTTTTTTCTTAAGTCAGATGTAAAAGGTTTTTAGGGTAAAAATGACAAACTTTCATATCTTGCTCCAACTGGGCCTAGTATTGTTTCCTGGATTTATTTGCTTTGTTAAAGAAAAAATTGGATAAATTTGTATTCAGATCTAACTTGAACACACCATCTTATAAATATTTCCTAATCTAACATTAAGAATTGTTTGAAAGACACAATTTCATACTTTTACTGATTCCATTTTCACTTGGAAGTGAGTTTTCTAAGACGTGACTGAGAAGAGAGGTTTTAGTGGGGTTTTGGTAGGAAGAAAGAAGTTCTCTGTGTGGGAGAAAGGGTTTTGAGGAAAATGGTGTTGAGGGTTTTCATTTTTTTCAAAATAGGGAAATTAGCAGGACACATAATCAAACCCCACATACCTTTAAAACAATGCACATATCTTGTTTGTTTGATAGTACTTGAACCTTTTTGGCATCTCCTTCAAGAGTATAAGCATGAAAAAGCAACAATTTACATTTCTAATCTCCCATCACTGAGGCATCAACATTATAGCAACATATATGTGGGATTGCCATTAGAACAACATTTCTATGATTATACTGAGCCTGACCTTGGAAAACATGGTAATCTGCTTTATACGGTATCAGGGGTGTGGTACAACAAAGCGCCTGTTACAATGTGAGTAAGTGGATCCGCATAGCAGCTGACAAATGGGTAGCTAGACAATTTAACAGCACTCCTCCATAAAAGGTATAATTTCTTATAAATCTTGCTTAAAGATATAATTTTAGTAAGGGTCATAAAGCAATGCTATGCCAGCAAGCATGCAAATAGCAAGCCAGGAAGGGGTAACTTTTGCCTAGTCAGCCTTTTAGATTTGAATGGCCAACAGCTGGCTGACCAGATGGTAATCTCACTAAAAAGGAAACAGTTTATTTTATTTATTTTCAAATTCCTCATAGCTGTTATGGTTTGCCCCAGGATTAACAGTGAATCTCTGCTGGAAAGTAGAATTCCTGCAATATGTAGCAAACCTCTGCAATGCATGCAAGGAGCAAACATGGATATTCTTCCAGTTGGCCATTCAGCCTTAACCATAAATTGTGCAGGACCAGCTGCTTGGTATCTCAGGTCTTTTCTAGTCTGACTAAACAGTCATGCATTTTCTGTTCAGTCTCTGGCCTTCATACCATGCAAAGAGCATATCAAAGCTGTGGGCTAAATTCTGCCCTAAGGCTCTTTGGAACTACACATTCAGTGCAACCCTATTCACTTCAATAGTTTCATTGCAGAATCAAGGCAGCCTTTAGCCTCAATCACTGCATTAGGCAGGGCTACAATATTAAGATTCATGTCATAAATGAAGGGAATTTTGAAATCTATCAATAGCAAAACTGGAGTGATAGAAATTTCCACGGCTTTTTACGTATGGGCTCCTTGATGAAAACCTCAGAACTGATTTGCCTGGAAGTCCTTTATCTGCTTGTCATTCAAAGGTGGAAGACGAACTGGCAACTTCAAAGGAAGGAGAGAAGGCAGGCAATGGGAAGGAGTGACAATAAGTGGAAAAACATGAAATGAAAAGTGGAGAGAGGAAAGAGCAAAAAATCCTTCTGAGAGGAATCCTCTTCTTGCTGGTGACAGATTGGAAGGCTTCCATGAGAGAAACCATTTACAGTATCAAGAGTGTAGCAGGAATGAAAAGCCTGGCACATGTTACCTGACCAAAAATAGGAAAAATGAGAGAAGAGAGACTGAAAGGCGAAAAGGAAGGAATTGCCTCTGATTTACGAAATATCTGGGAGTATCCCTTCCATCTGCATGGGGGACTCAAATTTTCAAACAAACAGACTTCAGAGCATCAGACTCATTTCTCCCTGTAAGGCACAGCTCTACACTGATGCAGTGCCAGGGCTCCCAGCAGAAGCCTCCCTGAGCTCCCTAGCATGGAGATTCCTACTGGGAAGGAGCCACAGTGCCTTTCTCAGCACCCTGGTGGCACTATATAGTGTAAGGGGGTGAAACGTGCTCTCCTCCTCAATGAGCTGCTCCTCTGGCCATCCTAGGGTGCAGTGCATGGATCTGTCCCTTTCAGGGTGGCTGTGTCCTGTAGGAATGCTATCTCAGATGATCAAATTAACAGCTCATGGATGTAATTGGGGAGGGCATTTTCAGGCAGAGCTCCTTTTAAATGTGAAACTCACTCCCCTTGAGAGGTCTGATTTTGATAAGTTGCTTGTCCTGCTGCCCAGCTTTTTCTTGGTATGGATGGAATAGATGTAAGGGAGAATTCCTTCGTTCTAGTATGTCAGAGGATTCTAGTAGGGGCAGTGTTCTAGTGGATTTCAATATAGTCTTGCAAATAGTTGATTCATGCACTTTTTTTTTAAGAAATACAACTAAATACCCAAAGCACAATTACAGATAAGACTAAATATCTAAGAAAAGGAGATTAGAAGAGAAACAATCCTTAGAGATATTAGACCTCTAACTTGCAATAGCAGAGGATGACCATCTTGCTTTATGTGAGGAGGGAAAAACCCTCAAATATTTAAAACAGAACTGAGTATTTAACATATGTCTAAAACATCTGATGCACTCAAATAAGGGGGAGGAATCCAGCCATCTTATAGAGAAGAGGAGAGAAGTATGCAAATAAGTAACTATGGCCCGTCCGTGCCTACAGTAGCCACCTGAAAATGCCAAGGTCATGGCAGGCTGTAAAAGGAGAACAGATTCTCCCAACACTGAGTCAGACTTCCTGACCAGCCACAAACAGTGCTTCTGATTCCCAACACTGGTTATCAAGAAGCCAAAATAAAAATATACACAGCCCCCTTTACTACATTTAAATCTCTGGCTCCCAATCAGCCAGTAGGTCCAGCAAAGAGACCAGTTATTTAAACTCTATTCTCTTTGCCAAAAAGGCTTCTCCTAACCCCAAAGGGTCAGCCACATTACCAGATCAATATAAGTTTGGATCTCACCCAAAATACTATGCTGCCAGCTAATCATTTAGTAAATAAAACTAAAGGTTTATCATAAAAGGAAAAAACAAACTAAGGAAAATGTTAAAGAATTAAAGCAATCAGACACATACAAGTGATTTGAAAAGTGTGTGTGTGCGCGTATATATAAATCGGGCTTCCAGTAAAAATGTGAAGTTTGCAGGCTTGTACAGTCCCTCTGGTGTACATCCAGTACCTGGATGGGTTTCAGTCCTGTGTTTCACAGCTTCAGTTTAGTTGTAGATGAGTTGATTGAGAGGTAGGTGAAGATTGAAAGTCAAAATGGATCTCGGGCAGCTGTCTTTTTTGTCCTTTGGTCTTTGCCATGCTGCTTGTGGAATTTTACAGGAATAAGATGGAGTTCAGAGTCACATGAGTAAGTCCTGGTGACTCATCAGGTATATCCCTGGCTTCTCCCCCTGTGCCCATTGTACCTGCGAATTTCCTTAATGGGCCATTAAGCAGGCTAGTGCTGCACCCATTCGGTCTGGGGTGTCGCCCAGACACAGCACAATTTGAAATACAGATATATCCATAACAGATATAACACATGAACATAAACATCTTATTTAGCACATTATAGCCTTTTTAACAGTACCTGACATGGCATATCTCACATGAATTACTATGATTTTCACATTGTTGTTAAACAACTTAATAAATATGCCCCTTTCCCCCCCCCCCCATCTAGCCAGTGTGACAGTAACTATAAAAAGAGCCAGCAGGTTGCTATATATTTCAAAGATTGAGTTAACCTTAACTGTCTTTAAGTTGGTCTTGTCATCTCTTAAGTCTCCATGTGAGAGTTTATGAACTGTGTGTATCTTGACAAATTCAATTTGATCAATATACTACTTGATCAATCTGATTACTTAATTGGCTAACTCCTTTTTGACTGTGGTTTTCTAGAGGTGATATATTTCAGTTTTGTAGGAGTCTTTTTCTAATGTGATTCTTTCTACCATGAGAAGCATTTTGGAATCAAATGTTTCTTTAGAAATATTAGAACAATAAAGATGCAAAACTGAACCTTTGTAAAAAATGAAAAATAAAGCCAAATCCATCTTCTGGCATACGAAATCCATTTGCTGGCTCTTGGGGAAAGGTAATCCAGATAAAACACTCGAATGTGTGGATCCACATACCTACAGTGACATGAGCAATGCAATTGTTTCAGATGGAGAAGAATTAAAGTTGTAACCTAAATGATGATATGCTGACTCAGTCTTATGGCTCATTAATTTCATTATTTTGTATCTCCTCTTTGGTACAATCAAGAGGAAGATGGTTATGGTTTCCAAATGTAAATCATTTATGTAAATATTGAGGAAAATCCACTGAACACAGTTGTGCTTCTTCTGCAAACCCATTTAATTCCACCATTGTGATGCCTGGAGCACTGGGTGCTTGGGTCTCTGGTCTAGCCCCTCATGGACTCACGGAAGCAGCACAACAGTAAAGTTTGGCAGGTGCGTACTGGCTAGCTGTACCATACAGGCACCTAATACCTCCTTCTGAAGTCTAGTAGTGCAGAGGAACTAGGGGCTGGCTCTTCTGTACAGAGGCCCTGTATTGTTGGGAAACATCCTCAGTTCCATGATTAAAAAAAAGCTTAGTAGGAACATATTCCTTCTTCTTGGGCAAAAAGGGGAGAAGCCATCATGGAGGAGCCCTGTTTAACAGTGACCTTGCATTCAATAAACACCTCTAAGTACACATCAGCTACTCTGGGCTTCAGGAAGAGCCCTTCTGCACGCTGCCTCTCTGAACAGTTGTAAGCAGTGGTTTCCCTACAAAATCCTACCATTAGAATCCATTGATGTTTTCTCTTTCCTTATTCCCTGCTTTGCTAGTCCAGGCATTTTCCACGCTTTTTAGAGCTTGGCTAAAAGGTTCATGGCTAAACAGACCAGGTGCCTATGCTGCCAAAAGCCACATTGTACAAACAAATGAAAAGGAATAATTTGGGTCTATAGAGAGGGCAAATTTAACCAACATCAGTAATTTAAGCCAAATCCAGAAAACTTCCTATCTGAATAAAACATCAGGAGATGTATATAACAACTTTTTAACATGCCTGACATATCCTCTTAAAATAAGATGACTATTATTAAAATAGAGGAAAAATCTGGCCACCAATTGTCTCCCCTCCCCACAAGCCTGTATCTTAAATGTTTCCTACAACATGCTGTAATTGCATGCTCCTGAGCTGAGATATGCCATCTTTTAACTCGTAATACTTTTAAAAAAGGCTCAATTAGAAGCTTTCTGAGTAAACGGGACTTATGATAGAGATAATAGTATCACGAGCTTAACTTTCTGTGAGAATAGGGCTTCAAGCATTAACAGACCATCATGGCTCCAAGCTTCACACAGGTTTAGGATAAAAATAATAAATTACATACACAATGGTGATGTGACAACTGAGTAAGCCAGTGGTAACTGGGAAAAAAAGTTTTATAATAGGAGCCTGTGCTCTTTTCAATTTCCTTCACGGAACCAAAGCACTTCACATGAACTATCTCTACCGATCAAGCGGCAAAAGGCTATCTTTAGCAACTACATTTACAGAAAAGGAATTCCAACTGTGGCAGTTTCTCTGAATAGTGATAAAATGTAGCAGGCTAGCTTTCAGCCTACAATGCATATGAGTCAAAGTCTTAGCTAGTAAATCAAAGATGATGCTGTTGAATCTCATAAATGTTAATACATCTTATTTATGCAGCATGTTTACAAAGAGGAATCATTGCAGCTATCTCTGAGGTGGAATTGCAGTGGCAATCACCATGTCCAAGAAAGTTGCTTTGGCCATGGAGCCTTTGTTCATTTCCTTTAATCTTGGGGCTTTTATCTTCAGCAGTGAAGGTGCCCACACAATGTGTCTTGGATATATTCTAAGCTGTGAAATGCTATGATCCCAGTGTATGATAGGATGGAGTAGCTGGTTCAGGGTAATTGAAAATTCAGAAGAGCTCCTGCAGGAGGAAGGCCCTCCCTAGGGAAGTTAAGGGGACACAAGGAAAAGCTTTTGTTGGTGACTGAGTCACTGTAACTCCAGAAAAGTTACATTCAGCTTCTCAAGAATCTGTGTTCCTTCTTTCCATCCCCTCTTCCGTTTAGAGAGCATCAGCACTAACTGATACATTATTTCACAAGTTGATGTGCATTAGTTCCTAAATGTTTATGAAATTTGCTGAATGAGTTCAAGGTACTGATCCAAGTACTGTCCCTAAAATTTGTAAAGAGGATTGCAACAAGAACTAAAATCTCCAATGTCAAATTTATGGTTATACCATGAATTGGGCGAAAAACATAATAAGTGTCAAAACTCTTTAAAAACAGTCAGTAGTGATGATTTTGATTTAAGGCTAGCTAATACTTCCCGTTCTAAGAACCTGTTTTCTGTTGCTAATAACTTTGCTTAACTTTGCCTTTTCTAGCTGGAGTTTTCCATGCTGGATGGAAGTTTTAGCTGAATTGGTTCAGCCATTTCTGAGAAGAAGCTTAATGAAAAATGCAGTGTTTTGCCCATATTAAAAGGTTATTACAGTCATTTCACTGAAGTTTTAGTGCCTCCATGCTTTGGCACAGGGACTTGATAGTTAGAACATGTGTTGCCGTGGTGTCAGAAAAACCTATCTAAATTTAGCCAAGTCATGAGTCTCTGAAAATTGCAGTTTGCGTATGCTCAATAGACACTTGTTAGAGTTGGGCATCAAATTCTGTGGTGATTCCATTTGCACTGAGCATGGTCCATCACTCTACGGCGTCTATGTGCTGACCAGGCTGTGCATGAACAATTTCCACAGAGTAAATGAGTCTGTTCCTTCCCAAGTGCTGAGCAGAACGTTACCTGTAATTGCTTCTCCTGGCTGCTGAGGAGCCAGGCACCGGAAATGTCTCCCTGTGCTCTCAGAGTCCCTTCTACTGGCACTCAGGGCAGGTCTACACAGCCTGCCGAAGCAAACTCCCTGCCTGGGTCACTGGACTCATGACAGCAGGATTCACACTAGTGCTCTACAAATAGCTCTTCAGAGAGCAGTTGGAAGTTGCGGCTTAGGCTCTCCAGCCCATCCCCCTCATGCTTCAGAGTCAGAGCTCCAGCCCAAGCTGCCACTTCAAGCCACTGTCTACCCAGCTATTTATAGAGTGCTAGCATGAGTCCTGCTAGACTGCCTGTTGACTGGCCTGGGAAGCTCAGTTCTGCGGGCTATGGAAGAGTTCTTAGGCAATGGAAGAGAAACTGCTTGAGGAGTGTAGGATCAGGGATAACCTTAAAGGTGTTGGTGGAGGGAACTTAAATAAAATGCACAGGGTGGACACCTAACCAGTGGAGCATGAGCAGTTTCTGTAGTGCAGAAGGCAGTAGTGGAGCGCTGCTCTGTTACAATGGGAACGGAAGCTAGGATGAGGACAATATGGGAAAGCAATAGAGTAATAGAGCAAAACTAGGCTTGAGGTCATCAGCATCTAGGAGGATGACGGAAAGCTAAATCAGATCTTTAGTGGACTGGAGATGAGATCATCTTGTTCCTATGTTTGTTCTTAAAGTGTGTTATGTGGAGTTGTTAATCATGCAAGTGGTTATCCTTGTATAGCTTTGATGCTCTTGTGTTTGTATACACCGTGTAAATTGAAATGTCTAGTAAACAGGTTACCCTTACGATTTTTTAAAGTCTTATTGTGTACAACAATCTTATTCTTCCTCTTATTTACACAGATAAATATTTAGTGGTGCCTTGAATATTTGGTTTTTAGGTTATTTCAGTAAGGATCAGGATGCTATGCTGTAGCTATATGGCCACAGGTCTCTCATGATTAAGTAGGGAAATCTATACTGAAGAAGTACCTGTTAACCAAAAGCAATCTCCAGATGTCTCTTTTCTCCATTACACTGCATGTCTCTCAAGAAATTGTTAGGCTCTTAGATTTGCTTCCACCAGGTAAAAATATTTAACTTTGCATACACAACAATCTAATACTAGCAGCACTGAATCAGATAGTGGTACTTCTTGACAATTCTAAACTCTTACGGGGGGGAAGTGAATATAAGAAGGTGCTGACAAGTGAAAAATTCATTTCAGCTTTACGTGAAATGCTCTGAAAATAAACATATACAGTCCACTGGCAAAAGAACACATAGCTGCTTACAAAGCTGCTTATGTGACTCTGTGGTGGAAATGAATTTTCATAGAGTAGATACCAAGTGAATGGGCTTTAAACATATAAGATAAAATTCAGGATCCATCTGTTTCTTCCAGTGCACTTATGTTTCAATTTTACTTTCAGATTTGCTACATAAATCATGATATTCCTCAAAACAGTGGGAGAAGTGCGTATTTGATAATCTCCAGGAATTGTTTGAGGAGGGATTTTAAAGGCAAAATGGAATCTGTCATAAAAAATGTACACAGCAGCTTATCTTGCAGCACAAAATATTTCACACTTCACCAGAAATTGATTAAGAACAGTGTTTAAGACAAAGCAAAACACCCCAAGAAGTTTCTAAAATGTATACGCATTTACTAGAAATAAAAATTTCTTGGGGACATCATGGTGTCATTAGAATTCAGTATTCATGCTGTCCCTATAGCAGCAGCGGCAAATCCTTGACCAGCCATCTCCATGAGAAGCAGTCCTCAGCAGCACCCGAGGCCTTTGAATCTGTAGGTGCAGATGGTTCCATGATTCTGCAAAGGGCCAGCTAATACTGACATGAATATCCAACCCTTCTCCTTCTATTAGGCAATGTCTGTAAATCTGGCTAGCTTGAGTCCAGTATGTAGCCGTTGAAATACTGGGGATGATGTCCAGGAGATGGTCCCTCTCTGATACCTCTGTGGCAAATAGGAGGGTTTCTTTTTGCAATATATGGCTCAAGACTGAATCCCTGCTTTGACAATTGTTACATTAGCTCTCTCTGAAATAGAAAAGAGAGTCCCATCAGGATAAATATCCTCCTCAATAGCAATTGAAAGAAGAGAGAGGCGAGAGACCCTGACAGCATCTCTTCTCCCGCTTGCTTTTTCACATAATTTAATAACATGGCAATCTTCCTTTACGTTCTTTTTCTTCCCTGTTTTAAAGGAATAATCCAGACCTAGTCCCATCTCTCTCCTTCCTCTTGCCTGGTGGAACTGCACAGTGGCTATTGAAACCCTTATATATTCATAATGCTGCCTGCCACATACGCTAAGGATAGGATTGGGCCCTGTCTGGTCTAAGTACCTCTGAAAGAACCTGGCTGAGTTATGACGGCTAATTCTACTTGCAATTTACAGTACATATTTTATATATTTGTAGGTTCATGTAGAACTGCATATTGGTTAAAATACATAATTTAGAAAGGTAAAAAAATAAACGTTCTAATTAATGAAAATGGGATTCACAATTATAAAGACTCTTGAAATTAGCATAATGACTGACTTGTGGGGGGAATAAGAATGGAGTTTTCTTAATGTGGAAAAGAAATTCCAGAAAATTTTTACCGTGTGAGAAATCTTGCTATCCTTACTATAGCAAAACTATTGTTTGCTGTGGGCATCTTGAGTTAGGAGTTCTGGATATGACCCTATAAGCGAAGGCTCATGGTAAACAAAATTTGCACACTTGAATACAGTGCAACAGCTCAGGACTTTGGCTTAGATAATACTTTTGATAATACCGGCTTAATCATACTACTCTGAAATCAAATTACTGCTTTATTAGATGGGTGCCACTGCCAGTCATATTGCCTCTTTGATTCTAATTAATATATATTAGAATTTCATTGTAGCAGAGTTCACTAGAAACATGTTCCACTGTGGTAGAGGTGTCTGTGGGCAGACAACTAAATATTAGATTGCTCTAAACATTTATGCTGGTGAACCGATGGTATGCTTCTGTGGGAAGTGTTTATGCAATGTGAGATATTAAATGTACTTTGTGTTTTCTTGGTAAACAGTGAATGCTTTTTTGTCTCTCTAGCACTGCTGTTTTAAATGTTCCCCATTGTGCGGGTGGCGGAACACTTTGGTCAGTAATAGTTACTTGTTTCACATTGGGGAATACAGGGATTTAAAAAAAACAACCCTATATACCAAAGTATTGCTTTAGAGTATAGTGATTGCTGAATGTCTTCATATTAAAGCGCTTGCAGTAGTTAAATATTTGGGATGGTTCCTTGAGGAGAGAAGCACAATAAATGCTGCTTTATTGTGTGAGAGGCCAGCTCAGATTGGGGCTGTTGGGGTTTTTGGAAATACCTGGTTCATGTTACGCATTGAGTCTAATACAGGTATTAATTTAGTTACTTCCACACTATATAATATTATTCCTATCCTTGCATGTTTTCCTTGTGGTGGTGTATGTCCATCATGGCCCTAATGGAGCCCTGGGAGCCTCACTATACTTTCATGGTTATAATTGTGTCTAAGGTATTTGTATTGTGACGAAGGCACTAGATTGGCACTCATTTCCTGGCCCTGCCACATGCTTCCTGTGCAACCTGGGAAAAGCCACCTAATCTATGCCTCCAATTACCCATTTGTAACTCAGGAATAATACTTTAATGTCTAGAGTGCTGAGGTACTATGGAGACAGGGATCAAATAAGTGCCTAGAAAGGCCACTGATGGTCACCATCTCTTAAGCCAAGGGACATTAGATTGGACTGCTGTTGTTGGCTTTCATTACTGCTTTCTAGTCTCATGGAGTTTTCTCTTGTGCAATTTGAGGCACTTTCTTCTATGCAGCAATCTCTTTAGAACATTTCTTGCTCCTTGACAGCCTAAAGAGTGAGACCAGGACCAAAAACTTAAACAGGCTTTCTCAAGTGACATTTGAGATCACTACCAATAAATCAATGTCCCTGCCCCTTGTAATGTATTTGGATCATTGTTCACAATTATGCTGTTCTTCCCCCCCCCCCCCCAAAAAAAAACCCCTTTGTGCTGACCCAGGATAGTCTTCCCTATTCTGATTTATTTACAATGTTCATGACTCCTGTTCCAGTTGAACTGAAAAAGCTAAAACAGCAGAAGCAGTAGCAACATATATGTGAACTTCAGCAAAGCTCTGAGTTAAAGGTTCCCCAGAATCAATCTCCTTTTCTTGGTTTTACTTGACAGACTGTTCTTCACTTCTCTGAGTGTGCATTAGATGCCTTCACTAAATCAGATTAATTAGAGATGTTGCTTGAATTATTACTCGGACATGGTATCCATCTGACAGGAGTTGTCTTTTTTGACCAGGAGACATTATAACCTATTACATTGGAGAGGAACTTTTGCTTGAACTGGTAAATGAGACAATTTAATAAAATATTCCAGGGCCTCAAAGTGCAGTTTCATTGCAAAATAGTAGTAGGTATAAACGGCACCATATATCTGTTGACTTTAGCTGGGAGATATGGCGTCCCATGGAGATTGCTGATGAGGGAGAGCCAAACCCCCTCTGGGGGGTGGAGCCCAGAAGTGCACCACCTGATAGGAAGCAGGTAGGCAGGGCTAAGCATATAAAAGCCAGGCCTGCCCCTTCAGTCAGGAAAAGGCGGTCAAAGGAGAAAGACGTCTCTTCCTTGGTGCTGGAGCCTCGGGCCACACCTGACGGCTCCACGGAGGAAAGGCTGCTGGAGCTATCCACTGTGTGGGACCCTGAGGACCTGGAGAAGCTACCTGAGCTGCCAACACCCTGGGAGCCAAAGGAAACCCCAGGACCCTACAACCTAGAGGAGCCGCCCTCTGCAGATGACCCCAAGGACTTCCCGGATCTGCCAACAAGCGACGAGGCTGAGACAGTTTTCTCCTTTGTTTGCCTGACCTTCCAGAAGGCTCGGCCATAGACTGCTTCTTCACCCTGCCAAGGGCTCAAGACTGTTGCCCATTGCCAGCCTACCCTGCTGGAGGACTAGGCTGTGGACTACTTCCTCACCCTGTGAGGGGCTGGAGACTGTTCCCCACAGCCTGCCTGCCCTGCTGAGGGCTGGGCCATAGACTGACTTGCCCTACGGAGGGCTCGAGACTGTCCCCATTTACTGGCCCACTCTGCCTAAGGGCCAGAGATGACTACCCCATTTGATTGACTCGTCCTCCTAAGGGGTAAGCGTGAAGCTGGGGCCCGCCTTGCTAAGAGCAGGAGGAGGCCCCTTTATTTTGGACTCTCTGCAGGGTGCAAGCACCAGGAGGTGTCCACAACAGGGGATCTTTTACAGTGACCAAAACAAATCTTTTAAACTACTTATTCCAATTAGCCCCACAAAGCCATCATAACTCTGGGAGAAGAAGATGGGATTCTGTTCCTCATCCAAGTGGTTTCCTAATGGCTGGACACTGATATATTTACTCACGATGAATAGTACCTTTTGCCTTGAATAGGACTTTTTGTGGAGCCCGACACTACTCCGTGCAGTACAGCGCTCAGTATTCAGTGCAAGTACAGGTTTTGGAACCTGGCCCTTGGTTCTAATTTTAGCGCCAATCAGTTTTACCTGACGAAATGGACTTGCACAGGTGTCAATGAAAGTGTAACCTGAAGGCAGTGCAGTTGCACAGTTTTAATTGAGGACATATCTTGGCCTGCAGTAGTATCCTAATAGCTATTGCCTTAAGTGAGAGACTTTTTCAGAGGCTTATATTTACTACTCCTCTTTTAGCCATTGTTTTGTTAACATGTTACAGAAGCCAAGCTGGCTTGTCCTTACTATTATGTTCATCCAGGTGTTTAACTGTTTTTAATTACCCCTTCCTCCAATTTATCTGATACTAAAGTAAGACTCTGTGGTATGTAGTTCCCAGGATCACCTCTAGCATCTTTTCTTAAAGTTAGGTATAACATTTGGTGCCCTGAAGCAGGTTTGAATGAATGACTGCATATCTCTGTCAGCAGCTCAGCCACTTCATTCAAAAACCTGAAGGAACTTAAGAATTAATATGTCTGGCTGTGATGGCTTCTTGGTATCCCTGAGCTCGTCTACTGATTTTATGTGACTCTGAGCAAGTCATTAACCTCTGTGCCTCATTTCTTCCCACTATAAAAAAGGATTATACCACACCCGCCTTTTGTAAAGTGCTTTGAGTTTTTCAGTGAAAATTACTACATTCTCATGGTGAAGTGTTGAGTACTGGCTGTTGCTGGAGGCAGGATCCCAACACAGACTGATATGGGTTGATTCAGTGACTCTTAAGTCTAACATGTCTAAGATTCTTGTTCCACCAGTACTTAACCTATTCACCTCCATTTTATCCTTGTAGTGTCTCTTCATTCAGCAGCTGCTCCTTGAAATTGTTCTCTCCTTTTTATATGAAAAGGAAAAGAAGAGATATTAAAAACAAGCTGTGTCTTTTCTTCACTCTTCCAGTCACTGCTGTCTGGCGTTTTGCCTGTGATAATGTATATTCTTCTGTGAAATGGTCAACTGTCAGTGCTACTTAGTGCCAGCCTGAGGAGAGCATTTCTACTGTCACAAAGGTTTCTCTCTACCATCCAGCTTCTCTGCCCAGAGACTTGGAGAGCTAATGCTGGCAAATTGGAATTAGCGTGAAAACATGAGATATTGATGGCATGAGAGCTCATTTCTTTCATCCTCTGCACGTTCTTCACTCTGAACCTAAAGAAAGCCCCTGCAACCATTGCCAATTGCTAACCTCTGGTGGTTTCCACTGCTGCACATCCTGTCTAATTGGTTGGAAGCTTAAGCATCAATAGAATAAAGAAGAGGAAGAGGTTGAGTGGAAACAAATACACCCTTCTGAGTATTAAAGAACAGGGTTTTCTTGCCTGTTAGTCAGAAGTTCAGTCTCTTGGGATCCTGGGGTCCATGTATACCATGAAATGGTATACAGTGGTTAATGTAGCTTAGAATAAAATGTAAAGTAATGCAATCTGGCCCCACAGCACTTGAAACTGTGGCCTGAGTCCTGTTCCTACTGAGTGAAGTCAATGATAGCTTTGCCGAAGGCATTTGCTATGACAATGTGTGGCCATGAGACAGTTTAAAATAATGAACTGTTGGTCTACAACTGGAGGGCAAAGGCAGTCAAGTGCAGTTTTTAATACTTATGAACAAAAGTGATGATAAATTTTCATCCATCTTATCTATTTGCAAGACAGTTGTGCCAGTAGGCCCCAGTTAGGATCAAACGCCCATTGTGTGCTGGGTGCTGTGCCAAGCACCTTGGAAAGCTAGTCTCTGCCTCAAAGAGCTTACATTCAAAGGATCTGTTGTTGTTGGTTTGTACCTGCATCTTCCCTTACATTGGGGTAGTATGCGTCCACCTGGGACTTTTAAAGTTATGCATTATGCAAATTGAAATGACATGCAGTCTTTGAGTTCCTTGCAAGGTAGCAGTGTGAATGTCTTTTTGCAAAGTTTAGGAACCCAGGGTGTTAAAAGTTAAATTACAATTTTTACTTTTTAAAATCTTGCTTTTATTTAAAGTGCAGCTCTTACTCTTAAGCTCCTCCTTGGTACGTAATAACACAGCATTCATATAATACATTTCATTTTAAAACCTTGGTGTCTGACTCCAGAGATCTGTGACAACTGTAACACCGTCAATACTTACAATTAGTACGTTTCTGGGATAACAGCAGTTACCTTGAATCAATACATTTTGGTAACTTTTTTTTGTTTACTGTGCCCACTGAGTATTGCTTTCCATCTTTAAAGCACTTTACAGACATGAGCTAAAATTGATTAATTCTCCCAATACCACTTTTGAAGTGGTGGAAATAGAGACAGCCAAATCCTCAGCTGGAGTAAATTTGGTGTTTCTGCTATTCCAGTTTACAGAAACTGAGGATCTATCCTAGAGAGCTTAAGTGCTTTGTTCAAGAGCGCACAGCTGCGGTTACATCTGGGTTCTTGGTCTCTGCTGAGCCCCTTAAGCCATATAATCCTTCACTTAAAGATTTGTTAAAGTTATTTTGACCGTGTTGATCTTAACTCATTTAGAGGGTTCAGCCCATCCACTAGGTATCTCTGTTTTGAAAAAGAACCCTTGTAGGTTACAGTTAGAGTATTGCAAATCAAATGGTGTTACTACGAGTTTTGTAATGCTAGGATTGATGCTTAACAGTTTCATTTCTTAAAATTTTAAATTATACAGGCTACTAGCAATGTCCTTTCACATTTGATGGTTAATATTTTACAGTCTCAACTGATTTATTTTATTTCCTTTAATTTATTTCCCCCTTTAAATATTTTTTAAAGATCTTCCTTTCCCAAAGGAAATTATACTAAAACATTTAAAAATAACATACATTCACAGAATACTGGCAAGTTCCAATGTCAGCACATCAGGATAGATAAATGTAAAATGCACTTATTAATTAGTTACTGAACTAATTACCCATACCATATTTAATGTGAACTAGTAGATTTTTGGATAGTTTTTTGTTAGAGTACAAACTTGAGAATTCTTACTGATCAAGGTTTATTAATCAAAATAGAGCACAAAGATAAAATGACAGTGCATAATAGCCATTAAAACATTTTGTTTTAAAGTTTGAATGAATTTTGAATATAGGACCTTCACACTTATCAGGACATAATGTATCCAATTACAGTAAATGAAGTAGCAACATATTCTAAGTATTTGTCTGGACACACAAGTTGTCCTTCAGTAGCTGTAGTAGTATAGTAAAGCAGTAAGTATAACCTAGGTTGATCAGATGTCCCAATTTTATAGAGACAATCCCAATACTCAGGGCTTGTCTTATATAGACACCTATTCCCCCCACCCCATCCTGGTTTTTCACACTTGCTATCTGGTCACCCTAGTACAACCCCTCCTAGTGTGAATACATTAGAGATGCCTTATCCTTGTATAGCTGGTCTACATATAAGAAGAGGAATAAACTATACTGTCATAACTTCATTCACATTTGGGGTTGTACCAGTATAACTATACTGGTTTACAAAATAATTTTTGAAAGTGACCTCCATAATTAACAGTTAGATTAATATGAGAATATATAGACCTGTTTTCTACTGTTCTGAGGAGGTAGACATGTCAACAAACACTTTGAGCTGATGTTTCTGTCATTGACTTAAAGTAAATATATAAGCACCACACACTCATCTCTAATATGCTCATGATGCCCAATCCTTTAAAATGCTGTGTGCTTTTGAGGTGTAAAACACCCTTAATCCCCACTAAAGTGAATGATGGTTGACAATGTTTAGCATGTTTTGAAAGTGTTTCACAGATGATGCATAGCCACATTCCTTAATGTGCCACTGGAAGGTGCTCAGATACTCTGGAGATGAGTGCTATACAAGAACCTATATAACACAGAAGTGCTTGGTGCCTTACTGATTAAAGCTACTTCTAATTTTTCTAGAAGTTCTAGTAGGTGTAACCATGAGAATTTGTAACCTTAAAGGTATTTAATCCTAACTAGATGTTAAAACAACAGGAAACTCTTCAGCATATAATTCACAAATTAATTAATAATTTTCTCTGTTTTGAGATGCTGTCAGGTCATGCAACATTACAATTAATGTGCTGTCTGAAAAACTCTAGGCTCTCTTCGATGTGCATGCTTTTTTATCTCTAGTTCCACTGCATATAAAACTATGGTTTTAAGTTGCCTTACTGAAATAATGTAATGAATTTTCCAGTGTTGGGATTCAACCACCTACTAACTGAAACTTCTGGGCTGGAACTTGTTTGTGAAATGCAAGTGCACATAATACTTTTTAGACATACGTGCTTCTATAACTAGGGTACATACTGTCTGGTGATTTAACTGAGAATGGCCAAATCATCTCTTGGTTAAAAGGAAATATGCATGTATAAAATATTTTGTTACTTATAGGAGAAATGCTGTGTAGATACAGTCTCCAATTTATCTTGACAGTGCAATGGGTAAATTCTCAAGATTAGTACAAGATAGTATTACAAGTGTAGTGTTCTGACACAGTCTTGGGTTATGTGTATGAGAGAGGCACCTTACTAACGCTCTCTTATTAGTTGATTACCAGCACAGTCCTTGGTGGCTAGCTCTTGGTTTCTCAGCCCCTTGTTTTTGGCTTACAGAAACAACCTACTTAGAGGGGTGCATGGGTGAGAGGGAGGGAGGAACGATTTTAAAATCCAGTTGTAGAGTGCAAACCTCCGTTTCATCAGATCACATCTTGAAAGGAGAGAGAGTGCAGGAAATATGCTTATGATGCCACATTCCATCGATCAGAAGAGAGATTTGCATGTTATCTGAAGCATGTCCATCTTTTCAAGTCTGCTTTAGTTCACTTTTTGAACACTTAAGTCTGGTCAGCTATGGGGAGCCTCTCTTTATCTGCAGTACCAGTACTTTTTGTGGTGGCTATACACAGATTGTTCTTGACCAGACCAGTTTTCTGCTTACTAAATATTTTTCTCTGGTTTTGGAGTGTGTAAGCATGGCTCAGTTCTTCTTCTTGAAATGGCAGAAGCTTGGTTTAGTCTATAACCTCAACTTTTTCTGGTTTTAATGTAAAATCTAGGACCCACAGTCATAAGCTTTCCATAAGCTTTTGTTTAGATTCTTTTCTAATATTACTAAGACCATATTAGTTATTAACTTACTGGAATCGATGCTATACAGCAATAAATTACTAACTAATACTGTATTAGTGATACTAGGAAAGAATCTAAAAATCTGAAAGACGCATTCCAAAGACTTAGGCTCCAGTAATTACTCAGTACATATTTTGAAAGCTCTGTCTTTCCACCATCTTGGATTCTACGTTAGTGGAGAGATTTCTATTTTTAAAAGCTTCTCCTGCTCCACTTCTTTCAAAACGTTGATGAACTAGAAATGGAAAGATAAACGGAAAAACTCAGCAGAAATAAACCTATTTTTTTCAGCTTGTCCCTTACCTCAAACACAGATACATCAGCTGCTTCTAGATAAAAATGATTCTTTTCTTACAAATACACTTGTCACAATTTTCAAAGATTCTTTTAATTAAAACCACACATGTAACGTTGAAGTACAAATCTCATTTTAACCTCATTGTTCAGAGCGGAATGGGGGCTCCCTAACATTCTCAAGGCTCTGCCCCTTGAGACTTATAATGCTGCTTCAGGGGCCAGTGAGGACAAAACTAAACTTTCATTGCCTGCTCTTGCTGTACACAACCCCAAGTCTCCCAAAGACTTAGATTACCCACTTCTTTCCAAAGTGTTAGTCAGTGGGTGTTGTGTGTCTGAGTTCTATGCAATTCTCTGAAAATGAAGGGATAATGGTGTGACTAAATTGCACAAAATCAGATTCAGAGTTAAGGTTTTGTACTCATGCCTTTGAACCTGTTGCTCCAATGGGACTAGTCAACATGGCATCAGGTTTTGTTTTATTTAAAAAGCAGAATACCTTTGTTAGTACAACCTGCAATTGCTATTTTGCAAGGGAAGAAGAATGGGCCTGCAGCCATATTATTTCTAGTTGTGATCTTGTCTGGTCTCACAAGCGTAAGCAATGCTAAGCCAGCTCGATACTTGAATGAGACTCTTCTAAGGAATCACCTCTGTGGACGACTGTAGGGAACTGGCATATTTTTAAAGATAACAGGACAACACTAATGTAAATAAGTTCATGGAAGATAGGTCCATCAATGGCTATTAGCCAGGATAGGCCGGGATTGCTGTTCGTCAGAAGATGGAAATGGCCAATGGGATGGATCACTTGATTTACCTGTTCTATTTGTTCCCTCTGAAGCACCTGGCATTGGCCACTGTTGGAAGACAGGATACAGGGCTAGATGGACCTTTTGGTCTGACCCAGTATGGCCGTTTTTCTGACATGCAGCTACCTCTGCGGTGAAACACAGCAACTGTTTATAGCAAAATGAGACCTAATGTGCAGAGGTTAAGGGTTAAGATTAGTTCATGAAGTATTTGGTGTCTCTGGTGCCATGTAAACGAGAGCTCCATTATCCAAGGATATAATTATTACTATGAGAAGCATGTTTTTGAGGAAAAAATATTTTCTGGATAATGGTTAAATGAACATATTAAGGACATTTAAATGAAGTTGCAGTTCCTGTGGTAGAGCCTTAATGGTAGCAGATACTTTGCTATTATGTGCATATACTGTACTGTAATGCCTCATATTATAATGTTAACACTGATCCACAATTTGTATATCTAGTCATTATCTAAGAAATCTAATGTTCTTGACCTGCCTTTCAGTTACGTTAACATGTTCTCAGGAATCTATGGGGTTTGAAGGAAGGATGTTGCTTCTTTCTCTGCTAATTTATCATGAGTAGTTGCCATATGGAGTACATGCATAAAGAGAAGATGCTTCAAACCAGAAACCAATTCAGTAGATGAGGCAGAGAGGAAATCTGCCATTAAATGATATCACAGCAGAGGTTAAATTTGTTAAAAAATGTGTGTAAAGGCAAGGTGTCTTTAAAATTTCAAACACAGTGGCAAAATAATGATGGCTGAGCAGTAACTTATAACATGAAGAGAACTGAAAGTGTAAGCAACAAAATTTTAGTTAGACTGGTGACAAAATTCTGTAGCTAAAAAATATTTTCTGAGACTTTAGTTTTGACTGCCAATTTCAGAACCTGCATAAAGGTAATTCCTATAGAGGAGCTGTGAATGAGGCACCATGAAAAATCTTAATGCAACCTTCTGCAAATTCGTCACTTTGTAGTTCAGAAAATACTTACGAACTGTTCTGGTTCTTCGACGTTGCACAGGTCTCTATCCAGAAAATGGAGGTTTCAAACGTAAAGGCTAGTTTGTGCTGCCATCAATGAAACTGCATAAGGGGTGCAGTATAGTCCTCTCTCCTGTATGGCTGGTCTATGGAGCTGGCTAGTGCACGTGTGGGGCAGAGCTATGGCTCCGTGTGCTTTTCAGATGAGTTGCTCCTATGGGAGCAGCTGAAATGATGGGCATATCAAGGAGTGGATGAAGAACCTTTACTCTGTGGGACTCTCATCTCCTCTGCACTATACGACTCTCTTCCACCTTGCATAAGGCTAGCCATAATCTGGCCCACAGCATCCATTTCACCTATCTCTGGCATACATGGTCAAACTCTGAAATCAGTGGGGCTGAGCATGCCTACATGAACAGTGAATTTGGCTTTAGAGAGTCCCATTCTATCCTTAGAAACACAGGTCTGATTTCTGTTGTGGTAAGCAGGTCTGTTTCTGCCCTCATTCCAGTGTAAACTAGGAGTACTTCCATTGAAGTCAACACAACTACAATGGTGTAAATCCAGTGAGATGAGAATCATGACAACGGGGAGTTCTGTGTATTCACAAGCAAAAATGGAACCAAAGAGTCACATTTGCTAAGATACCTAAGTTACAAATGCGAATACCTATGTTTTCAGGCTAAAAAAAGCTGTTAAACAATAATGCATGTTCTCTTGCATGCATGGAGTTCCTATTTTGTGCATTAGATAAAATATTTGGAACATATGGTAATACACAAATAGCATTTTGCCCTCATAGTTATCCATCTATGCTTAGTTTAGAGATGTGTGATATTCATGACATCTGTCAATTTATGGGTTTGAGGCTGAAAGTTTCGAAATGTGCCTGGTTGCAATTTTAGGCTTGGATCCTCAACTGTACTGAGATCAAATGCTGCACCGCTGGGAGGAGGCAGCAGAGGTGGCTCTAAGACACCTTTACTACTTGTCTGTTACTGGAGACTTTTATTGAGCTGCTGTAACTTATACCATCTCGAATGGTCCAACAGAATGCATTGTGCTCTGGCTGCATCCCATTTTCATCCCAGAATGTCCCCTGTCCCAAGGATTCTCCTGCTGGCTTTGCAATTGATTAAAGCAGCTCTAAGTCCCTTTTGCACAAAGGAGCAGGGCTGAAGAACTGGCTTGCTGTTACTTAAAGTATTTATTAAAGATCACTTGTAGTGTCGTCAATTTCTTTATTTCCTTACGTAAAGAATAAGAGAAGAGAGTGTCATTTTATAAAAGAACCCAGCACTTCCTGTCAGCTGCTGAATTCTCATTTCTCAATAGGGCTGGTTCTGGTTTCTGTACTCTCTGTTCTGTATAATACAAGGCTATTGGAGTTTAAAAGAAAAAAGGAAATGGCAATGTGCTATATCCCTATATAAAAACTGCTTTGTTGTAAATGCTCAGCCTTTGTCCTCAAAGGAAACGTGCACAACGCCTTCAAAAGCTGAGCCTGGGAACTTAAACTCATAACTCTGCTGGACTCTGAAAATCATGGACTTAAGAGACTGGTTTTATGGCACATTACAAAAATTTGTGACTCACTGTACTACTTTGTAATCCTCCAGTGTCCTACAACTACAGTGTGTTGTGTTCATTTCATTTTAGGTGGTCTCCTGCAAAACATGTGACCCCCTTATGTTTAATCTGTCCCACCCTGTATTTAGGTGTAACACTCTCTGCTTATCTTCTCTGTACCTGAGAGAGAGCTCTGTGAAGCTCAAATGCTTATCCTCTCTACCCACAGAAGTTGGTCCAATAAAAGGTATTACCTCACCCAACTGATCTTTCATATCCTGTGACCAACATGGCTACAACAACACTGCAAATGTCAGGCTGGTTTTTATAGTTCAGATCTGCAGTCTTTTATTCATGACCCATGTCCCTCTCCTCCTTTTCACTCCTGATTTAAAACAGTTTTTTGTTCTGGGGGTTTTTACATATGTTTGTTGCATAACCACACAACTGAAAGAGTTTCTTGGATCTGCCAGCAGTTTCCACTCACTACTGTTGCTGGCAGTCATGGTAAATCTTTCAATTTGCTTTCATTTTTTATACTTCTCCAGCATAAAACCCTTGAGCTTTACAACCAATTTCCAAGACCTTCCCTTAAGCATGCAGTGTTAATGAGTACAGTTCCACAGAAAGTAATATAATAGGGCAGATTGGGAAACATCATAAAGATTTATGTGGTTTGTTTTTTTAATTGACTAAAAGACATTTTCTGAAGGATATCAAGAAATTATTTTGAGTTCAACAGATTCAGAGCTAAAATTGGAATTATTAAAATTTTCAGGGTGGCAGCTAGCACCCTTCATATTGGAAGACTCCATGTATAGTTCAGCTTTTCTCTTGCTTCAGTTGACAAAAATGTCTGTCTCAAACAATGACTTGTTTTTTATATCAGGATAGTTCATTTTTGTAATACAGAATATACAACTGGATACTTTCTGTGCCTGGGTACTTGTCTCACTGAAGTAGCTAATGCAATGTTTACTATAGACTATGATAAAGTCTGCATTGCTATTATAAATCTTGTCTAGGATTTTCAAAAGGCACTTTGGCTAATTTCTAGTTGAGGGCATTATCTGAGTTTGGAGTTCTCTATTAGTTGTGGGAGATAAAAGTTATGTCTTCCTTTATCTGTGAATCTCAAGGATGTATTAAGCTAATAATTAATATTTTAAATGAGTGTAATGCCTCTCATCCAATGCACTTCAGAAACTGGGCAGAACAGAGCCCAGAGTTTGGCACTCTGATACCGTAGTGTTGTCGCCAAATGACATATTGTATGCTGATGAAGAGGCTCCAAATAGCTACCCTTTCACAGTTCTCTACTTTGGGCCTTTCTATTTTACCATGTCCAAGAGACAGTTTCTGTATTAAAATGTGGTGCATGCTATATGGAAGAAGTTAGGAAACCCTTGCTGTATTACCTTGAAAAGCATACACAAAGGGATTTAGGTTAGGAAAATGAGCTATAGACAGAAGAATGGCAGAGTCCAGTCTGACAGCTGAAAAGCAGCTATTTGTGAGATGAAGGAAGAATATGAGGGTAATGGAGATGAAGGGGGAAGATCAGAAATATCAGATGTTTCAATGGCAAAGAAAATGAGTAGTGGAATAATACAAAGCACTGTCTTGTTTCTTTTTGCTCAGGGCATTATCTGAGCCTGTCAGATTAATTAGGGGCATTTGATACCATGGTTTAGGTGGTAGAAAACAAAACACACACAGAGGGATCCATGTGGAGAACATCAGTTTTCTTCCAGAATTCATTGCCACAAGGATCAATACACTGGTATTTCAATTGTTTTATAGTGAACCATGGTCTTTAGTCCTATCCACACGGAAGTCAGTCTTGGCCTGCCCATGTGTACTAATGGAACATAAATCAGATCTTGAGGGCTGTTTTGGGGCATGATTTGCATTGCTGAGGTGTCTCAATAACTTAGAGACACAAGCAATTTGGTGACTAGTTTAGAATTGATCCAGTGTTATTTTATGATCCCTGCATCAGGAGGGCACAGAAAGAAGCGGGAATGTTAAATTTATATCCAGTTAGAGAATTTTATTTGACTCTGACATTTTGCTGGTGGATGGAGAGTTTCCATGTTTGTTCTGTTCTAGCACAGACCCAGGATCAGGTAATGTGGAAACACCAAAGAGAAGTGTAGGAGATAAAACTATTAGCTAAGTTTCAATAAACAAAGCTATCAGGAAAAAGTGAATGGCTCTAGTGGCCTCAAACTAAACAAGCCAAGCATACGTCTATACCAGTGGTTCTCAACCTTTTTGGGCTCAGGATCAGTTTTTTAATGTTTGTGGCCTATTGTGACACAGTAAATAGTCTGGGGATGGAGGCCCAGGGGTGGTTTTGGTTGGGTCCTGCCCACGGGATTGGGTTTTGCCAAGTACTTACCCCACCCCACAATGGTGGCTCCTGCAGCTCCTCTGCTTTGGGGCTGGCTGGGCTCGGCTCTGCATTCTGGGCATTGCAACCTCCAGGGTTGCTCTGCTATTCTTGTTGGCCCCACACCACTGACTGGACCAAATTTGTGTGAGCGGAGTTGTGACCTGGCTCATGGGATTGCAGTGCCACTCACTCAAACTTGGCCTACCTGGACTAGTGTCATGACGGCTGGGCCAAACCTGAGTGGTGTGGGGACTCCAGAGGTTTCAGTGTCTGGAGCAGGGTGGTGATCCCAGCCAACCCTGTGGGACAGGAACTGCCATGTGACCCTCTGAAACATTCTGGTGACCCAATTTTGGGTTCTGACCTACCCTGACCACGGTTGAGAAACTTTGTCAATGGAAGAGGGCTGCATCTACACTGGAGGTTGTTGGCAGAGTTATGTCGATCGAGGGGGTGGGGGGGGATTTCACACCCCTGACTGATGTAGTTAAATGCTGAAATAACGCTCCAGTGTAGACGGGGCCCGTGGGCTAAGATGTTCCATTGTGCCTTAACTGCGAAGGCTGAAATAAAGAGGTCCATTCAAGATTCCTATCTTCGCTGTATGATGACTAATCACTAGAATATGCGCTATGTTTTAAAGCAACCTTTTGCCCCATCCCTGAACCTTCTGCAGACACAGCCAAGAATTTTATCCAGATCCTGAATTTAGGCAAAGAGACACATAGCTGTGTTGTGTCATCTCTCCTCTCCCCCCGCCACCTCCGCAATAGGTCAGTAACACTTTTCATTGGGTGTTTAATTTATCTTTTTATATTGCCTCCATAAACAGGAATGAATTTTTTTGAAGTGGTTCTCCTTTGTTGCTGTTTAAAATAATATACATTACTGAAGTCTTTTCCCAGTGAAATAATTAAACCAGCTTTAAGAATGAACCCAGGGATCAGGCCCTGCAATCATTCTCAATACTGTGTATGCTTTTTGTACAATTTGTGTATTTTGTGATATGCATTGTGTCAGGCTGGTATTGTTGCTGATATGTTGGGGGCATCCTCTTAAATAAGATGATGCATCTTTACAAGTTTATCCTTGTACTCAATGAACTATACTAATACAAAATGCAAAGATACTTTTCCAGTAATGATTTTTTTTTTCTATTTGGACTTCCTCTGTAATCTGGCAGATGAACTAGAATTGTTTTTTTAGGTCACTATAACAAATATACCCATCTCACCACACCCTACACATTTAGGGCCAGATTTTAGTACTTCTACCCACACTGAGTACTTAACTCTTAGTAGTTCCATTGACATCAACCAGGCTACGTGCGGAGTAAGATGACACTTAATGTGAGTAAAGGGGCACAATCAGTGCTTTGTCCATAGAAATAGAGAGAGACTACCGTAATACTCAGTTTATTGTGTATAGTCAAGCTTCAATGTTAAAATTTTTTGCCTTTATTTTAGTTTGAATTTGGCTAGCTTCAATTTCCAAACACTGAATCATCTTATGCCTTTATCTTCTAAAGAGCCTTTTCACTGTATAGGTACTTCTGGTCCATAATCAAATCACCTGCCATCCTTCTCTTCAGTAAACTGAACAGATTGAGCTCTTTGGAAAACCTGCCTTATAGTGAGAAACAATCTTCAGTTTTCTCTTTTCCCTCTGTTTCTAAGGCTTCCCCTGCACCATGGCAGAATATGAAAGAAGGGGGGTTGAGTGGTGGTGGTGGGGGAATAGGATGTGAGTTAATGGAGTGTGTGACTGGAAATCATGCTATGTTTCTCCCCAACTTCCATCTTGAAAACAAGCCCTGTATTACTGACTGGAACACAAAGATGTTACCTTACCTTTTGACTCAGTGTCAGGAAACTGGTATGTCTATACTGTAGCCTGTGTAGACATGACCAAGCTAGCTTCAATCTAGCAAGTTGGGGTACTGGAGCAGTGAAGCCATGGCAGCCTAGGTGTCAGCAGTGGCTATGGAAGCCCTCCTGGAATTGAAGATAATTATTTGGGTGGCTAACCCATGGTGAAGTCTGTGCAACTGCAGCTTTACTGCTCCAGTTCCTAGCTAGCCAGGTTAAAGCTCCGTGAGCTGCAGTCACACCGTGTGATTGCAACATAGACATGCCAATAGAACTCTTTCAGTGCTAGCAGACCTAGTGCTTTCATAGCTGCCACTTTCTTTATAATGCCATTTATGGAGGAAGAACTGTATATAAGATCTATTGATGGTGGGCAAAAGAGACAGCTGATTTACCTTTTTATTTATATAGGAATTGATCACTTATCTACATCTGTTTTCTATCCGTTTTATTAACTAAATGTGTGAATGCGAATCTCTCATCTAATCCCTTATCGTCTTGTATTCCATGTTTATATGCATTGTACAGTATTGGATATGAGCAATTCCAAATATGCTGTAGGAATATTGAGTTCAAAGAAAAGTCTATCTGGCCACGAAAAGGTATAGCAGATGTCTATTCTCCCATTCATCTGCTGGGCTATAAACTTCAGGAGTGAGTATTTGAGAATCTATTGTTTGGGAAATTAAAACATGCATATACTTGTGCAAAGTTTTGATGTCAGTAAGTCCTATCTTAGAAGCACAAAGTGAACATAGTTGTTTCCTTATGGCACAACATGTTCTGAAATGTATTTTGCTCTCAGTGGACTTCCTAGCTATCTCCACATTGTAAAGGTTTTATTTTAAAAGGACCAGTGTATTACATTTTCCTTCCCACAACCCTTCCTAGATCCAGTTTTTCTCCCGATGCCTACTATGGTGTCAGTTTCACAGCCCTGATCCTTTCACATTGTAGCTGGCCACTGCATTATCACCCTGAGCTTAGTTCCAAGCCAGGATGTGTTTTATAGGATCTTAGTGTCACCTGGCAAAGCCAAAGGGCCAGCTAAGCCAGGCACCGCAAAACAAGTTGTAATCGCTACACGTGTGTGTGAAGTGAAATGCTGATAAATCTGTGTCTGCCTATAGGAAGCACAATTCCTTTATCACAAAACCCAGCATTTGGGAAGAAGCAATTTTCTATTAGCTTGGTTGTTCAAAAGACAAATACCCTAATTACTTTCTGAAGGCTTTGCTACCTCTGAAAGAGTGTAGGCTCTTTTGTTTCCCAGTTTTCTTCATGGCTTATAAATGCACTGAGAAACAAAATATCCATTTTACTGTTCTGTGACTAAGGTACCTTAGGTTGTACTAATTCATTCAATAATTTTTCTTACAGAAAACTCTGCTTTCTAAATATAGCCACAGAATTTAGGTAAGGTATTTATTATATGGGGATGGGGCAAAATAAGTGTGTGTTTCCTCTCTACCTGTAAGTACCCCCAAGATACTAATAAAGCCTGTCGATAGCCATTGTGATATTATTCCCAACCAATCAAAGGGCTTAAATTGTGTTTCGGGGTAAAATTGACTAGGACCATGTGTTAACACTGGCTAAACTCCCAAAGCCCTATCTCAGAACAAACTAGGCCAACTGTAAATCCTGGGATGGAATTTTTGGAGGGCTCTCCATAACCCAGTTAGTAACCAGGAAGGATCAGAACTCTTCCCAGACACAAAAAATGGAAACATCCATAAACCAGTTGGAGAGCACTTCAATCTCCCAAGACACTCTGTAGCCGACTTGAAAGTTGCCATTCAACAAAAAAACTCAAAAACAGACTTCAAAGAGAAACTGCAGAGCTAAAACTTGTATGCAAACTTGACACAATCAGATTGGGTCTGAATAGGGACTTGGAATGGTTATCTCATTACAAGAAGTAATTGTCACTGTTCACGCATTCTCACCTTCTAATCAATAGTTGTGAATAGGCCTCAGCTATTCTAACTGTATGGACTTCGCTATTACCTACCCCACTTGTTGTATCTTCCCCTTGACTGTATATATATATATGCCACCTATCTGATTTCTGTTCCCTGCATCTGACAAAATGGGTTAAAGCCCACAAAAGCTTATGCCTGCAAAAATTAAATTTGTTAGTCTTTAAAGTGCTACAGAACTTTCGTTGTTTTTGCTGTATACAGACTAACACAGCTACCCTTCTGGAACTTTTCAGGTGAGAGTGAATCTTTCATCAAAACAGACTAAGCACAGTTCTGCTACCATTTGTTTATACAGGACACATTTCACTACCCCTGCAGTTAACACGCCAGTGATTTGTAACCCAGTATCAGCCAAAACTGACCATATCCCATCACGTTGCTCAGCACCTAGGTGGGCTTATGCAAATAGAGAGCCCATGCAAATAAAGTGCCCCCACTTTCAGCTGACTGAGCAAGGGGAAGGACACTCAGACCTTGCTTACATGTTCAAAGAGGAATTCAATAGATGGGTATAGTTATTTGTATTAACAGTAGCACCCAAGGACCCTAATGATAGAGCATAATGTTGGCTGCTGTACAAATGCAGTGGAAGAGCTAATACTTGCTGCTGCATATAGGATAATAAGATGCAATAGGTGAAACTGACAAATGGGGTATGGAGGATGAGGACAGTAAAAGGAGGACATTTAAAAAAATCATTAGTCCCACCTGTCTAGCTCTTGTCAGATGGCAGTGTTATATAGATATCATGTCAAAATAAGTCAACAGGAGGTGTTTAAAGAAGGAGATGACAGCGGCTGTTCGTTTTTTTTTTTTTTAATAGAGATTATCCCATGTACAAGGAGTGAAAACTTAGGTTAGTAAATATGGTGGATAATAAAGTAGCTTTGTGGATGTTTATGGGGAGAGCCTCCCAGTCATGAGTGGCAGTGGGAGAGAAAGCAAAAAGGTGCTTGATAGAAAATGTAACGAGGCCAGTGGAAGCTGCCATTGTGGCCTAGTTAGAGGTGAATGTTGGCCTTTTGAGAGATATGTAGGGTGGAGATTGACTGAGGGTCTTGAAAGTGAATACAAATGGTGTATGTTTGAAGTGCTAGAGAAGGGGGAGCCGAAGGATAATGCAAAGAGAGCGATGACACGTGAAACTTACAGGCCAGGAAAATGATCTTGGGAGCAACTTTCTGAATGGATGTGAATTCAGCTTTCTGAATTGATGGCAATAGATGGATTGAGAGAAGGATGTTGCAGTAATCGAAACATGAGATAATGAGACTGTGGACAAGTTTTGGCTCTCTGGTTGGATAAGACAGCTGTATCTTCAAGATGTTTTTATGCAGAAAGAATTGGCAAGCCTTGGAAATAGCCTGGATGTGAGGGTCTAGAGGGAGGTCTGAATTAAAGAGGACCCAGGTTATGGGCTTGAGTGACATACAGGATTGTAGTGTGATGACTTTTGATGAGGAAAGTCACATTCAGTTGAGATGGAAATTTTTTTGGAGGAAGCCTCTTATTAAAATGTTCTGTATCAAAGATCTAATGTTGGTGAAAATGAAGACAACTGGTTAGTTCAGTTCAGTTTACAGACTTGAGGTTGGCCAACATTTTCGATGAGATTTATTTTTTGTTGGTTGCTTTAGGTCTCAAGCTCTGTCCCTGATAGGCAATCATGCCCACATTACCTTCTGTTGGTTTCTCAAGTTATCCTCAGACTCCTACCCTTTTCTTCTCTTTCCTTTAAAGCTTTCTGCCACTTGTGAAGTTTGTCCCCTTGTGGTATCCACTGGTAATGGATGAGCATTGCTGGTGGAAATGACTTATAGTTGTCACTTTGTAAGCCATTACAAAGTACTACCATGATTATATCATGGCAGTTGGCGTGCATGAGTTGCAGCTAACTTTATGCATACTTCCTCAGTGATTCAAGGGAATAGCCCAGCATGTTACTGAAACAATAAGGAAAAATAAGGACCCCCCATCGCATCAATCCTCACTTTGGGTTTGCCACAGATTTTCCTGTATGTGCTCTTCAAATGCTAATGATTCACTTTGAAACACACATAATTAGCAAAAACATGGCATGCTCAAGAGTTGTTCTTTTGGTTAACAGGGTATCTCTGATATAATAGCAAAAGTTTTAAAATTAATGTACTGGTTGGAGTTAAAATAACCTGGTATTGAGTAGAGTCCCTAACAGAAGAGAAGATTGCAGTGATAGTTGTAGAATTACTTAAAACTGTTAGGGTGAGTGTGGAGTATTTACATTATATTTGACCCTGTATCTGTTTGACAGCAGGTTAGTTCTTTCTCTAACAGAAATGAGATACTATAAAGGGTTTCAATCCATTGCTTGAATATTTTCTATTTTATTATTTGTATTGCAGAAGTGCCTAAAGGTTCCAACTGAGATCAGAGCCCCATTATGGTAGGCACTGTACAAACATACTGTAACCAATGCTGCTTATCCTTTAAGAGACTAGAATCTAAGTAGACAAAACAGACAAAAAGGGAGGGGGAGTTAACATTTGTTCTCATTTTAGAAAACGGGAACTAAGCCAGAGAAGACAAGTGACTTGCCCCATGTCACACAGGAAGCTGTGGCAGGACCAGAAGTTGAACGCAGTCTGAGGCCCAGTCTACACTTACCTTCCGGATTTGGCGGCAGTCTTCCGCATGCCGTCCACACTGCACTGAGCCGACGGGAACAGCGTTCCTGTCAACACAGCACTACGCCACTTACTGGGGTGGTTTTCCTATGTCAGTTTCTGGATCAACTGAACGGGTCTACACAGACCACTCAGTCGATCCAGAGACGTCAAACTAACGGCAGCAAATTTGTCGCCGTCAGTGTAGACCCAGCCTGATTCAGTGCATTAGCCAAAGACCATCTTTCCTTTTGCTGTTGAACAGCAAAAGGGTTAAGCAGCTGCTGAGATGTGTGAGGCAAGTGTTCCTCAAATGGAAACTATTTTGATGGGATATTATTAACTATTATGATGGGATAGTTTAATTTGAGCAATTGATTTGGATTATCGGCAGATAAGTCTGCTCAATGGTCTGTGGGAATGCTGGATGGGATGGGAACTGAGTTACTGCAGAGAATTCCTTTTTGGGTGCTGGCTGGTGAGTCTTGCCCACATGCTCGGGGTTTAGCTGATCGCCATATTTGGGGTCGGGAAGGAATTTTCCTCCGGGGCGGATTGGCAGAGGCCCCGGAGGTTTTTCGCCTTCCTCCGCAGTGTGGGGCATGGGTCGCTTGCTGATCGATTCCCTGAAGCTTGAGGTCTTCAAATCTCACTTTTGAGGATTTCAATAACTCAGTCATGGGTTCGGGGTTGTTATAAATGTGTATGGGTAGGGTTTTGTGGCCTGCCTTGTGCAGGAGGTCAGACTAGATGATCATATTGGTCCCTTCTGACCTATGAGTCTATGAGTCTATTTTGGCTGTGCTGGTTGCCTAACCCCCAAGTTAGAAGATTGCAGAAATCTGAAGAAAGTCTGTCAAGTCAAACTAGAATAGTATCTATATGCCAACCAATTAGCTTTCTTGGTCTGTAGGATTCACATCCGATCCTGGGTATCCTGCTAAAGGGCACAGCATCCTGGTAATGATGAGCAAATCCGTGGTCCTTCCTTGGGGGCTGTCTCCTCATAGAGTTTCTTTACTTGCCTATGCTTGTTTCAGATAGCTGTAAGGGATGGTATAGGGAAGGAAGTAACTCCCTGCTGTTTGTTCTAGTTTAGCTCTTTGAACTCAAAGCTTGACTGGATCTCAAATGGTGCATTTTAGGGTTCCCTACATTTATCACTGTGTGCACAGCATCCCATGAAAACAAGAGGTCAGAGCTGCATCAAGTGAATCCTTTCTGTTATTACCTACTCTTTATACAGACTAGCTCCGTGATGTTGCAGATGCCAGTGCTGCTTATGCTGGTAAGTAACTGCTGCCGAAGGCTATTCAGCTTCCCTTTGCAGTCTGCTCTATCCCCCGATTCACTGGGAGATACAATAGCTGTAGCTGCAGATTAGACTTTTCTCTCGCCCCCACCCTCGAGACCTCTGTGCTTTGACGTCATGTGTGCTCCTTTCAGTTGCCATAGCAGCCCCATTCCCCAAGCCCTCTGCTTGTCTCCTCTGGTAGGTTCCACAATGGTACAGCCAGCATCACGCTGCACAATGGTTTCCAGGCAGTGAAAGAGGGTGATTCAGCAAGCCACTCTTTTTCCTCCTCTTTTATTTCATTATTATCATACGTTTTCCCTCCCTTTCCCCCTCCGCTTTATTTTTTTTCCTGGGGCTTTTATTTGATATACTCTTTCTTTTTTTTAAAAATTGGTTTGCCTTGAAGTCACCTGCCCATCATTATCATTATTTTTTTAATATCCCATCTCCTCCTCCTCAGTTTGGAATGTGGTTCAAAAATACCACATAAGGCTGCAGTTTGAGGGAAAGGTTGCTGTACTGGGAGCACAGTTCGCAGGCACGGAATGGTAGGTTGTTAATGCTAATATTCTACAACTAACCTGCCTTTGCAGGGCGGGGTAATGAATATTGATTGCTGTTTTTAAAAAAAAAAAAATGAGTGAGTGAGTCAGGTTAATGAAATAAACTGCTAACCGATGCAAGAAGACAGCAGCATTACACAGTCTGTGGCCGGAGGATAATCATTTTCCTGTATTTGGGTGTGTATGAACATTTCTATTTGGGCTCTTTAGGTGACCAGGGTTTTTTTAGAGCAGTGCAGAGGCACAGCACAGACAGGAGTGATACTGCTTTAACAGCTGGCGCATGTAAACAGTGGTGCTGTGCTCAGCCTCCTCATCTTCAAAACTGCTGGGGCTTTCCTTGGGAGATAGCTCTTGGCTTTTAATTCAGCAAAGTAAACATTTTGTTTTGAGGTGTGTATCTGTCTAGAACTATATAAAATAATAAACAGTCTTTTTAAAAAAAAGGAATAGCTATTAATAAACATCATTGTGATCCAGAAGGTAAAAGTATTGACCTTTTGCATAGGCGTTCAATGTGGTGTTTTTTTGTTGTGTTTGTTTGTTTTTTAAAGTGTGTGCATCTGGAAAAACTGGTGTTGGGGTATGTGTGTGTGGTGGCAGATGAAAATTTTAGGCATGGAGGGATGTCTTTAAGGAAGTGGTCTCTTAAGGTAGGTATCACTCTATTGCATGACTTCCAGATGTAATTAAACAAAAACTGCTGCATTTTATGGAGACATCAAAAGCCCTCAGGAAAACCGTGGGTAAAATAATTGCCCAGTGGTATTCTGCAGAAGAGAATCCAACAATTTCATAGACTGCAGTGAAATCAATGTAGCTTTATGGAAAAATCGTCTCTCAGCTCTGATAGCACAGCTATTGCCACACAATTAACTATTAATTTTGGTTTCTTCCTTTTGCAAAAGGGGCTTATTACAAAATAATATGCATTTCCCTTGGGAAGTGAAATGCCTGATAAGCAAACAGTGCTCCTGGAGAATGAGAATGGGCTTGTTCCTTGAGTGATTGTTAGCTTGTTTACATGGGTTCCTTTTGCTGCATAGCCTCACCGTCTCCTCAATGCAGCCTTCCTTTCTCTGATTTTGTTCACTGTGACTTTTGCAAGAGACCTGATGACAGATGAATCAAGCCAATACATAAATACAGATTTTACAAAGGGAAATGAAGACACAAGGGGAGAGTTTTTAGGGGGCAATATTAAACAATGTAGTATGCATTGTCAAATCAAGGACCCTTTCTGAAATAAGCTGGCTGCAGGACATAGATATTTTATCATGCATGGCCAATTTTTTAAAGAAAAGTCTGGGGTAGTGAAAGAGCATACACCTACATTATAATAGTTTGTGTTACATCTTGCCACATGTAAACACATTTGATTCAGATAATATGGACACAATGAGGTATATGAACACCATGATCCTCTGATCCCACTTCAGAATATGTCAATGTCGGTGACTGCATAGGATATGCTGTAGTAAAGTGCTCTCTCTTTCCTGGTTTTCCTTCTGCCTGTTGTGTCCCCTTTCTAGACCCAAAAGTGTCCACACACACACACCCTTTTTTTTTTTGTTTCGTTTTTGGATGGAGCAATTGATTTTTTTCTGTTAGGAGCGCAAATGTGAATGACAAAGGTGATTGGACCTCAGAAAGCCATTCAACTGTATATTTTCTCTTTGTCATATTCCCACACATGCACCATTCTATCCTGATGTTTGAAAGCATGTGTAATTTGTCAGGGTCCTGTTTTAGTATGGTGGTGTTGAGGAGCTTTATGACTCCAGAAACATTTCTGAAGGGGATGAGGGCAAAAAGCACTTAATGTGAAATATTAGCTGCCTTTAGCTGACTCTGCTTGCATGCTCGATATTCGAGAACGTTTCTCTTGTTGTTGAGAGAAGTGTGTATGTGCTGGAAGAGTCTGTTTATGAGCACATCCCAGCAGGGAGGAGTGTGTTGTTTGCTGTCAATGTCTGGCATGTCTGCAGCCATTATTTAATGATTTCATATTACAGGTCAATAATTGCATGGCACAGTGTTGTGCGACTATTTTGTTTCTGACAGAGAGATTTTTATATTACAATGGGAGATCTACCAAATTTCCCTGTAAGTGTTATCCTTTGGAAATGTTATAGGGCCCAGTCCTGCTTTGCAGTGTATTGCAAAACAATCCTTAACCTCAGTGGGAGTACAAGCAGGCCTCCGAAGAATCAGATTCCTCTATTACACATACATTTAAAAAAAATCCAATTATTTGAAAAGTAAGAATTAAGAAAACACTTCCTAGCTTTAAAACATACATTTATTAAACAACAATGCAATGCAGATGAACACCATTCTTTAGATGATTCCTGAATAGTGAAAACTATAACCGTCATTCTGATGAGCACTAAGTCAAAGCAAGGCTTTGACGTGCTGCTCATTGTAGAGTGTTCCAAACCACTTAAACCTCCAATTATCCAAGTCACATTTTTAGTTCATAGTAGCTGTAGTAGAAATGATGGCTTTAAAAAAAATAAAATCAAAAAAATCTAATTACTGCTCTGCAACCATTCTTGCTGCTTTATTTAATAATCAGGGCAACAGTCAGGAAGAAAAAGAGGAGAGACTTCATGGAACCCGAATAACAAACAAACACATTGATTCCCTGCTTTTATCCATTCTCTGCTTCCCTTGGTACAGGTTCTCTGAAGCTCAATGTTACCCTGCAAAAAAAAAAAAAAAAAAACTACCCCCACCCTCATCCCACATGGATTTTTGGCACTAATCTAAAACTAAGCAGTATTTGCTACACGTTCCATTTCCTCAACACCCCCCTATCCCCTCCTTAGTATTGCACCCCCACCTTGGGGACAGAGAGCCTGGGGGGGGGAGTCTTTTAGCAGAACATAGTCTACTATAATGTGGAAACCTTGTTTATTAAACTGAAAGCAAAATACAACTTCACCTTCATTACTGTGGAATATTAGATGTTAGGGTCATATTCCTATGCTCTGTACTGAGACACTGATTCAAGTGCAGATGAAAGGTGATATTGGGAAGGGGAAATATGTCATTCTGATTGTACCGAATTCCCTAGTTTCAGACGTTTTATAAGACGGCAGTAAAATAGTACTTGGTTACTTGATATACAAAAGTTTTAGCTCAAGAGCATCACCATTATTGTTAACAAGCTTTAAGAACAATCCCTTTGGTAATGCTTTTCTAAATAATGGGAGCAGAAAAAAGATCAGTGATGTCCAGTAGGTTCTGGTGCTTTTTCTTTCTTTTTCCACAATGGTATCTTAAAAAAAGGGGGGGGGAGGGGCAGGCAGGGGGAGGTTTGACTCCTGCTTCTGACTCTTTATATGGAGTGCTCACCTCAGCTCCAGAAAAGGCCATTGGTTTCTGTGTGCCCTAGCCAGGCCATGAAGTCTGATAGTTAGGAACAGTTACACTGGCTCTACATTGGCGTGATTCTAACATGGATATGTTACCTTTGGAGCTGCTTTGCACCACTTTAAGGGTGTAAAATGGATATACTAGAACACAGACTCTGGCTTTCGGCGTTTAAACAAATAGTAAAAACAAAAAAGCCCTCCTGAGTGAAATCCTGGTCCCCTTGAAGTCAATGGGAGATTCACCCCTGGTTTCAAAAGGAGCCAGGATCTCTCCCTAAGGAGCCAAATACTTCAGTGAATTAAACATTATTGACTACAGTGGGATTGTGTAGGATGTGGGTCAGTGTAAAATTTGGCCCAATATATTGAGATTAAAGAGTAACCTCATCTCATAAAGATTCTTAACGTGTTATTCTTATTATGCAGTCACAGTAGAATTTTCTTTTGAGGTGCTTGCAGTGTGTGTTCTGCATGAATGGTAAGAAAACTTGCCTAAGACTTAATGGGTTCATTGATATTAGACTGGATCAGCTTTTCACATCACATGACAAATATATGAGCAACCTATTTTGTTTGCTTAGAATTCGCTTCACTGTGGTGATATATTACAAAGAAATCTTAAATCATGTATACAAAATGGTGGGATAATTTTGGAATTTTAATTTAATGAGAATTTTCCTTCCTTTTTTATATTTTAGTCTTCATTTTTTTTGGTGGGTCAATTGAAAATTCACTTTTGAAAGGTAAAACTCTTTTCTTTTCTTTTTTTTTTTTCCTCCTGTGTTTAGGGCTAGCATTAGAAATTGGTACCAGCAGCAGGCCAGGTTCAGATATCCGCTATGGGAATTCAGGCGTGAAGTTGACCCCACTGAACCATTTCCGGTAGATGAGACATAGCACAGGCTGTGGTGAGTTACAATGGATTCTTTAACAATACAACACACACTTTTGATAAAAGCTGCTTAATGCCGATGTGTATACTGTTAAAGCTGTCATTTTCAA
Source organism: Mesoclemmys tuberculata (assembly GCA_007922155.1). Lineage (NCBI taxonomy): Eukaryota > Metazoa > Chordata > Testudines > Chelidae > Mesoclemmys > Mesoclemmys tuberculata. Next base: position 22,019,150 of record ML675617.1, on the reverse strand, counting down.
TACTGCCTTTTTTGGTCATTTTTAGTCAATATGAGTGCTGAGATACCTTGTAATAAGTCTGCCTTTCGACACCTTTATTAATGCTGCACTGGAATGTCATGGCAATATCATTTTGGAGGAGGTCTGAAGGCCTACAGTAGTAACATAAAAACCATGCAGTGTTACAGATTTGATATAACTATAGGCCTGTGCCATTGTTTATAATTATTGCCTTTTGTATCTTTGCTTACTCTGAGATGACTAAATAAATCTCAGTATGAGTGGTGCTAAGTGGGATTTTTTGGACATAAATCTTATTTTCCTTGGTTTGTTGCAGCAGGATTTAAATATTTTTGTCTGGTATGATTAGAAAAAGTGTAATTGACAGTAAAACTGACCATCTGAGCTGAGTGAAGTGCAGAAAATAAATAAGCAGCATGAATGGTGAAAAGCAAATAAAATAAAAGTTCATGTATTTTTTACTAATCCTGAGTGTCATTAATAATTCAGGAAAGGAAGGTTTCTTAATATATGATTTTGATTTGACGATGTCTTTTTTTAAATGGTTCCATTGGGCTTTATTTTAGTTAGTTTTTTCTGCTCTTAACAGCTTTCATATTTTGAGATGTCTGAAATAATCACAACTAGATCTGTTTGCTTTGAATGTTTTAACTTTATAAGTAAACACATTTCTTATGAAAATGAGTCCGTGTTCACAAAACCATGAGAAGTATTTTTTTTTTCCATAAATACTTTTGCTACCGGGCAAAGCTAATCCCTAGCTGACCATACCAGAAAGGTTTGTAAACTGCATCCTAGCAGCTTTATCAACAAGCCACAAGTATATCCTGCAATGTCTCCAAGATGAGTTGTTTGATCTGTGTCACTACTACTTCTGTGTTTTCCTTATTGACCATACCAGCTCTGCAAGATGTGAAACTTTCAAATTCTCTGTGATTTGCTGTAAGCCAATGGTCAGTGTGTGTTCTATATCCTACTCTGTGCCTGGGGGATCACGTAAGCTCCACTCAAGAAGAGAGAACTCGAGTTTCTTCAGCCTGAGCTAAAAAGCCAGCCTGTGTAGTTAGGAGCTGTAAATGTGCCTCATTTACAGACAAGAAGAGGCTCAGAGGTACACAAACAAATGCTGACCAATGATTTTTTCTAGCGTGTGTTTAATATAGCAACAATAAAATTAACAATGTTGTTGTATGGCTTCAGCATTCTTGGTGAGAGCTGCTGCAAAGGAATATTAGCTGGGCCTAAAAGAGCAAGCAGCTGAGGCAATTTGTTTCTTATCTGGGTATATATGGCTCTGGGGAGGAGGAGGAGGAGGAGAGACGAAAAATAGTGCCTAGTGGTTTCTGTCATAGCATTGGTATCTTCTTACCCAAAGGGGCTTTCCATATAGGGAAGCCATATGCTGGGTGCGTACTGCAGTGATGTCGCTGATACATGGATATTCAATGACAGTAAGGTTCTTGGGTGGTATTTTGAAACATCATTAATGGAATGTGGGCTGTACTTCTTGTCAGGGAATGTGGGAGTAGGGGGAAGAAAGAGTGATCTGATGTGGTTTCCAAGTTTGTGAATTGCAGACAAAGTTTGTGATCCTCATCATGAACATGCCCTTCTATGTCTGTGTTAATAAACTTAGCCTTCATTTTAGTTTTAGTAGAGAGCCAGTTTGTCTTAACACCTTTTCTCTACTAGTCTGAATTCCTCCAATCCAAAAAGGAGCTCTTAAACTCTGAGTAGGCAGGTAGAACTGTGTGAAGTTCAGCGCGTTGACCATAGGCTTTCACCTGGGCTAACCTTTCTTTGGTGTATGTCCATATGGGGTCAGAGACAATGGGTTTTGCTTTCATCTTCAAAACAGACACACAAAATCAAGGAGAAATTCAGATGAATTGACTGTTCAGGTTGAAATCAGAGTCGTGTGGTTTTACACAAACTGATAAAACTGCACAAGTTCATTAAAGAAAAAGATCAGATTCACTTCAGAAGCTTTGTGACTCTTACTACGCTTTTTGATCGATCTGGCTGAGTGTTAAGTTTGTAATGAAAGCCAAAACCAGAAAAAAGCCTGTATGGTTTTGGATTTTGTAATGAAGGCATCCTACAGTTCTAAAGCTTGTAGCATCCAGATAAGATATACTGTTTGTAACAAATCAGCGCACGCATGCTCCAGCCAGAAGAAATATTTCACTGGGTTGTTCATGGAAAATTTCAAACTTCTGATACGCGTGTTTTGCAAATTTTCTTAATGTATTTTGAGATGAAGCAGTGATGCATTTAAATAATATTTACATGGAATCTGTAATGTATTTTAAGAACATTAACACAGGACTACTGCCAACCCAGGTCAAGCTTTCGGTCAAACAACTTTTAGCAGAATCGAGGAAGAGATGTGGGCTGCAAGACCCTGCCTGGATCAGAAATACATGGCACCAACCAAAAGAGCAAAAATGCTTTGCTAAGTGGACAATGTAGTAATGGAATTGTTTTTTGAGAGCTCCAAATTATGCTTATTGGGCATTTTTATAAAATGTTAGGCATTTTACAAATATGTAGGAAGACAAATTTCTGCTCTAAAGAGCTGATAGTTTAAAAACTTTAAAAGAAGTCTGTGCCTTCAGATATTTAATACAATACTTTGAAGGGTGTTATTACATTGTGCATAAGCGCAATAGGACTCCAGTCCTGTAAATAGGTATGTGCTTGACTTACATGAGTACATGCACTGAATTCATAACCTTGATGTACAAGTTACCAATTTGCACATGCAGACTCCATGTTGGTGCCTGCAATCTGGCATTTATGCGTGCAGATCAGGTAATTGCACTCTGTGTGCACAAATATCCATTTGCACATGAAAATGCAGGCTTTATGCATTCAGAAACCACGTGTTTGTGAAATCAGAAGTCACTTCTGAAAACTTGGACTTAATCAAATAGAAAAGATAAACTATTATGCTAGTTAGTACAATAAACTGGCCACGTATAGGACAGAACAACCTTTCAAAATTATGAACAGGCACAAAATCAGATGAGGCACAAAATCTGCCTACCACCAATCATTTAGTAATGGGCAGGCAATATAACAACTGACTATTTTAGTCACCGAGCGCATGCAATTTACTTTTATGGTTGAGTGTATGGGTAGAATTTTGCAAGGCTGTAAGTCTCTGGCAGAAATTAAGTGGAAGTAGTGAGAGAGAGTAGCTAGGTTTGAAATATCTAGTTATATTCACTAAGTAGGGCTTTCATATTATCTTGGGTACAGTTACTTTTAAATATGTAAACACTTAAAAAAAATCCTCAAAAGGTTTCTTATCCTTCAGGAACCTTTAGCTCTGTATCTTACCAAATTTCATAACTGTATGAAACTCTAGTTCTATCAATAGCTTTTTCTTTTTCACTGGTATCCTTATAAATGTTCAACACAATAAACCATACTCTGACCTTGGTTTCACCGGTTATGTCTGTACTGGGGCGAGGGTGGAGGGGGAAGTACCTGGAGCAGTGAATCTCGGAACCCAGGTCAACTGACAGGCTCAGGAGGCTTGTGCTATGGGTCTAAAGATAGTAGTCTTGATGCTCCAGCTGAAGCTGAGTCTCTGAAACCTGGTGAGTTGGGTGGGTTTCAGAACCCGGGCTCTAGCCTGAACCTGAATGTCTACATTGCTGTTAATAGCCGTGTAGCATGAGTTGACCTGAGTGCTGAGAATCTCTGCTGTGAGTCGTCTTATGGTGTAGATGTATTCACCAACATAAATGTGAAGTAGCTCAAAACTTCATGTGTGTTGCCAGAGCTCAGATATCAGTATTCTGGAATCATAGCTGAGAGCTAGAAAATCATTTATTTTAAAGTTTAGGGCCTGATTGTGCAACCTCTACTCACATTCACACTTAGTAATGTGAGTTGTTTCATTGAGTTTGCACAAGTTCAGTGTAATAACACTCAAAAGTACTACTCTAAGATGAGTAAAGTTTGCAGAATTCTGGCTGCAATGACATGCTCTAGTAGTGGTAGAGAAGAAAACCAAATTATATCTGCATTTGCTTGATCGTTTTCAACAGTGGTAAAGCAGATATATGACATGAAGTCATACTAGGTTTCCCAGTTGGGGAAGAAATACCTATAATTTTTCAGATGGCATTTCACTGCTTATTTAGTGTAAATAAGTCCCTATGTTATAAACACTAGCAGTCATTTTCTTTTAATGTGAATGATACCCTGAATGATGTATAGCATTCCACAGGGAAAATCATGCTCTATTCCCAGGCATACTATCCGCTCCATACAGTGGGGCTAGAATACTGACTTAATTTGTGTGTGTAAAGGGCTGACAGCAGCCTCCACCTCAAAATGGTGATCCACTGGTCATCTTCTGCTCTCCAGAAAAGGGTGGCTAAGTTGGTCGTCTACATTTGATGCCAGAACTCCCAAAAGCAGCATGGATTGGTCAAAGGTTAGTAGAATTACCACAAAACATTAGGACATATTGTATCATCTGAAGCTGGAGCAGAAGATAAATGTGTAGTTAGTTTAGATAACTTGAGATTTCAATGGGGGTGTGTGTGTGAACTGTCTAGTTTGTCCAGATGTGTTTTTACACATCTGTTATTCAACTGAAAAATGCAGCACTTGAGAATACTAAGTGAATTTGTAATATTTCCAGGAGTATGTCGTGACCATTAAATCATTACTAGATTAGTCCAATATAATGTCCTAATTTGTGACACATCCCATCTTGCCCCAATATGTTTACCTTTACCTTACCACTTATAATGTTGCATATATCTGTATAGAATCAAGTAATACAACATGTTCCATTAAATGAACTTTCAGGGTGGATTTATTGCCTAGGATGAAAATGTCTAATAGTCTGTTTTCTGATGCTATAGTTATGAGCATGGTATAAGAATGGTGTGTGTAGACAGTAGATGGTGGGAAGGAGCAAGTGTCAGCAGAGGGGACTGGAGGGCTTGGAGCAAACAGCCAATCTGCATAGGAGATTGTGCAGTCAAAACTGTTTTTAAAAAAAACAAACACACAAAAACAAAAAACCAACAACTTTGACATCAGTATGTCAGTCCCACCTACACTGATTTGTGCAGCTGCTCTGCAATCTTGTGTCTGGCTGGGTCCTCCCTGCATTTTCTGTCTTAAGCTCACATGGTAGGGGAAGGGTCCTAGTGCCCCAAGCAGCAGTCATCCCTGACTAGCTTGAGGTTGGGGGGAGCTGGGAGGAGAGATGGCCCTGACTGGGCCTCATTTTACCCACTTCGTCCCTTGGGCAGCATCACCAGCTTAGACTGCAGATGCAATTTAATGAACTGAGTCGGATTCAAATAGGGAAGCAAAACCCAAATCTCTCTCTACTCCTATACAATCTACCTCCAACTCATGGGTATTGCAGAGCTGGCAGTCAGAGTAATTACTGAAGCCATCTTGATTATTACACTGGAAAGCGTCAAACCAACCATTTCTGTGAGCTTCCTCTTTGGCAGTCTGTGCGAAGAAAGTTACCTCTGAACAAGTGGGAGGACAATGTATATACTCGTGTTTCTCTGGAATTTCAGGTTGGCTTGTTTTGTAATTTCAGCTAGTACATTAAGGGCTGTGTGCCTAGTCCCTGCATGGAGATGCCAGGACAGGAAGAGGTGCAAGAGTGTCTTACTGTTGGAGCTCTGGAGCAGTGGCCTGGCTGAGAGGGAGTACTTTGACTTCTCCATAGGGCTAGTGCTCCCATTTAGCAATAGCTTCTCCAAAGGAGGAGGTAGGGCCAGTATGGTGTTTGAGCCATTACCTTCTGAGGCATTATGGTTGCTTCGGGCACAAAGCTTTCCTGAGCTCCCGCTGAGGTAATGTTCCTCCACTGTGTCCCAAAGACAGGGTAATTCCTATAGGCTGCAATAGAATGCCGCTATTAATAGTCACGCCTTCTGTTGCCCATCTGCGCTGGCTAAATAAGGTGAAGTCCAGCCAACCACTTCAATGTGGTGCCCAAATGCAGTATTGAAGAGCTCTTCAAATGCCCGTCATAGTTTGTATAGCTGTAGAGTCCCATGGCTTTGCACAGCTGTTTTTAACAAGCAAACATGTAAATGGTTTAGTGTTGACCGTCATTCCCTCTAGAATATCACTATCTATTACAGGGGCACTTGAAGAGCTCTTGAGTACTGCATTTGGGCACCACGCTGAAGTGAAACCCAAAGGGAGACCTGATTTGAGGAATGATTATTACGTACTAATTCTAGAGGTAGCTAGGTTGAATAGCTCCAGCTTTGCTTTCTGAGACACTGTTGTTGATTTTTATTTTTTTTATTTTTTAATCATCGTGAGGACGATTGTTTTCCAAACTTCCATGGTCTCTCTCAATACCTATATTACAGCCTTTCATACTGGCTTGGAAACAAAGGGTCAGATTCTACTTCCTTCATGTGCAGAGCTCTCACTTATTTCAATGTCAAGATCAAGGGTAGCTTATGATCTGAACTCTGCCATCAGTCCTGAAATCAGATTCCACATGCATGGATTCAGTTTCAAGATTGTAGCCTATATGAAAATTTAATGGAAGCTCGTGGCATCCTGATACATGGTAGTGCAAAGTAGCATTGCCTAAAGAGCAGAATTTGAACTAGGTTGTGACTGAGAATCACAACCTGGTTCCCCCTTGCTCCAGGAGGAATGTAATTAGTGCTAGCGCTAACCTGGCACAGCGCCATTGGTGTGCTGGCTGGAGGAGGGTGGGGGCATGTGTGTGGAACCAAGCCTCTCATCATTCTTCCTCCCCACACCCAACCCCTTTCATGGGGAGCGGAGGGGAAGTAGTACTCTCATGGGGGTTGCTTTCTCTCTGTGCTACTACCCACAATGTGAATAGCCCAGCAAGGGAGTAAAAGGGTGTAAGTATGAAATGTGGCCAATCAGACATGATAGTCCATAATCCTGTATTTTTTAATTTCCCAATCCTTGTCTGCTCAAATTGCCTTGAAGTTGATTTGCTAGCCATAACTATCCCTATTTCTTGAAATAAATACAAATAGGTTCATGAAAACATAATTGCACACTTAAGAGTCTCTGAAAACAAACTAGTTGTTGGCAGGAGACTTTTACCCTTCAAGTTCATTTACTGTCCTAGGTAAAATGTTCTCATGTCAGTTAAAGAGAACACATTTATAGAGTCCTGCCTTTATTTTCAGTCCTATCTCCAATCATCTATCTGCAACTTACTGCAGCGAAGAGTTAACATATACTGGTGACTTTATATTTTGGAATAATGTAAATGTAAATATATTTACTTCCTATACATAGGAAGTTCAAGCAACAAAAAAGAAAAATTAGACTAATTTATTTCTGCTACTGTTGAAAAAAGTAAACAAATTCCTCTCTGAGCTTTTCCTGAAATAGATCAACATAGCTTAATTGCAAATTAAAATACTATTTAAATGTCTGCATTAATTTCAGGTTAGATTTTAGTTGTCAGTGCATGGGTAGATATTTTTATGGCACTGTGAATGCTTGATTTACAGTTGTATTTAAAATTAATTTGATTATACTTCACCAAGTTGCATTAAGAGAAATATCGTTCATGTCCTATAAATATTGCCACAAGCTTCTGTGGCTATAATAGTGGTAATAACCTATGAATCCATTCATAAAAACAATGTAAATGCAATGAATTTTTCTTACTTTAACAAACCTGTAGCGAAGTGCACTGATTTCCTTACGTGTGTACTTGAGAACAATACAGACCTAGATGCTTTACTTGGCTTTGGCCTGCCTAACCTTTGGGAAATAGAATGTAAAAGTTTCTTTCGCAATTAGGAATTCATGTCATTCCTGCCATCCTGTGCAAACACATGTGCACACCATGCTTCTAACTGTAAGATCAGCTGATGTAAATGAATGTGTTCCATTGAGTTCAGTGGAATATTGGTGGTTCACACCAGTTGAGGATCTGGCCCTTAATTTCAATTTAACATTGCTGTTTTAATATTTTGTTGTGCAGATGCTCAAGAATCGATGTACTATCCATGCTGACAGAGCCAACTGAAATCTAAAATGGAGACATCACTTTTGTGGTTCATTAGTTAAAGTTTCTGGGATTCCTCTTGCTTCTCCCACACTTTTACCTGATTGTAACTGTCTCCAATGTGCCCCCTGTTTTGGTGACGCAGATAAAAAATTCTTTCGGGCCTTCAACATTATCTGTAGCAAAGGCCTCTTGTTTGTCAACCTCAAGCATTTAAAAAATGATGGGGTCAGGGCTGAACCTCTTCTCCCTCCCCCCAAGATTGGCTTAAAAAGCATGAGGTTTCTTTTTTTAAATGGTGTTTATTTGCCTTCTTGTTTCTGGGTCTTTAGGATACCCTTGGCTCATGTTTTCAGCTTTTGTCTGTAACTGTGAGGGCTCAGAACGTTTTTTTAAACAAAAGCCTAGATTCTCATTATCAGATGACTCCAGGAGCTGGGACTGAAGAAAAAACACGACATTGTGACAATCACAATAAAAAAACCCCAAGAGTTGGCAAAAGTGGAATAAACTCCTCATACGTACACCACCAGAGCATTCACACATTCAAGATCAAACTCCCAAAGTCCTTACAGGGCAGGCTCTGACCTGGGAAATATTTTCTGTGGCAGTCTGTTTTCTGACTGTTCCAGTGTCCTGGCCTGGAATCCATAATAGAACCATTATTTGATGTGAATGCCTTCAAAGTTAAGGAAACTTTCAAAAAGCTCTAACCAAACCTCAAAGGTAGAATAGCAACCTCTAAATTGGCATTTGTCCATGATATTCTGAGATGTGTAGTAAAAAGAACTTACTAATATTATTGAAAGTCTTTGGGCCCAGTTCTATGGTCCACGTGCTGCTAAACCCTTCATGTACACTTTCTCTCTTTCTCTCACAAAGGAAAGAACACTTAATAAATAATCTGAAGAAACTCAGATGACTGAAGGTTTGACTACTGCCAGAAACAGCAATTCTTCCTCTGTTCCTTTTGAAAGCTGTTAGCACACTGCTATCCTTCATTTATTTCAGAATCTTCCTTCCTCCATCCCTCAAAAACAAAAAAGAGACAGGAAAAAAGCAGGCATAGTGGGCTTTCCCTCTCCCCCAAATAGATTTCTCCCTTCCAGAAGATTTCTCTTGATTCTGTTCTTGTTATGCAGTGCACATGCCAATGACATTCTCACTGTGGCTGCTTTTCATTTTAAGGGCCTGATCAAATTGTAATTGAGATCAGTGGCAAAACTGCATTGAGCCCTTAAACTGCTGCTCCCACCCTCCAGGAACTAGGGGAAAATGGTAAAATCAGGAATGAGAGAATTTGAGGGAATTCTAAATCGTTGCACAAGTTAGCATTTGAATCTGTGTCTCAGGTTCTAGAATGCATGTGTATCATATGTGACACTCTAACTGGTACAGTTGTGACTATGACAAGTGATGCCGCCTGTGAGATTACTATTCATTACCTTGGAACTATTGTTAAAAGTTGAGCCTACTGGGCCAGATCCTATGCTGTCATAAATTAGAGTGGTTCCACTGTATTCAATGCAGATACGTTGACTGCACCAGCTGAGGATCTGTTCCATTATTTTTTTAAAAGGGCTTTAGATATGACAGTGAAGACATTATTACTAAAATCATTAAGTGTATTCCAAAAGTTCACAAGCTATATAAAATAAACATAAATATTCAACCCCCTCCCAGATTTGGATGAAGATTACAAAACAGAAAAATCAAATATCCCAGCTAAGTGATACTGAAATCTTTATAGAAAAGCAGTAATAATACTTCGCATTCATATGATGCTTCCTAATAGAAATTCTCAGTGTTTACACACAACCCTTTCCTTACAGGTAAGTATAAAACAGACGTATGGGAGAAGATTGATTAAATGGTCTTCCTTCACAGGGAAAGTGCTAGACCAGGGAACCAAATATGAATTTTCTGTTTCACAGTCCTGTGTCTTAACAAAAAGGCTATTTTTCCTCCCTCGGATACCATCTGTGTCCCATCACATCTCTCCCTTTTCCATTCCCTTCCTGTCAGAATTAATTTTTAGTTTCACCCTGAAAGGATTACTTGCTTTTTGAATCTGCCCTTGAAAATATTGAATGAGTATTCACTTAAAATGTATGCCCAAGGTGACACCAAATGGAGATTTCAAGAAAGCCGTAGCACTCAGAAGCACGATCATGAGGCATCCTCCTTTTCAAAATAACTTGGGTCAAACCCTTATGATTGGTTCCCTGGTGTCCAGTGCAGAGCACAGGGTGTGGGGGAGAGGATGCATGTGTAAAGGTGTCTGTGCACATACCCAGATACCTTAGCACACACAGACATCCAGATCCAAGCAACTATAGCAACAAAATAACATGAAAATTCCCTATGGTCAGGAAAAACTCAGTGCAGATAAATTAATCTTCCTATCTCCTGGAATAGTTCTATGTGAGGCTTTGGAAATGCTATGGTGAAGGTGAAACTACCTTCACTGCCCTATGTGCCTCTCCCCCAAGATCATTATCTCTTCAATGATGAACATATTACAGTACACCAAAGTTCCCCAGGACCTTCTTACAAAATAAGGCTTCACATGCAGGCATCCAAAGTTGTAGCCTATAGGACTAGCCTGCTTGCGTGTGTGTGTGTGTGTGTGTGTGTGTGTGTGTGTGTGTATCTTTCCTTATAGATTTAAGTATTGTTGTTTTATTATAATAGAGTAATAGATTCATATTAAAGTATTATAGCTGTAATGCAAGGTACCTTACAGGCCACATAAATCCTTTTATGAAAGCTAAGGCAGTTAGCATGCATATGTTCGGGACCTTTGGCCCAGATAAGTAATGATGAGTTAAAGGATAAGACATATGCTTATAATCTTTACCCTAGAAAAGTCAGAAGGCATCAAAACTGGGGGGGGCGAGTGGGGGGGTGTCTCCGATTATGACCCAAGTAAACTTCACAGATACACCACAGAACCCACAAAAGGGCCAGAAATAACACAGGTGAGATAAACTAACTGTCTGGAAAGGATATGGCTATGTCATTAACATGCACAAACCTGCCAGCCTATAGAATAAATGCACCCTAATAATTTGGGGGTGAAGAATCCAAGTGTGGACTTAGAAGAGGACTCATATTGCTCAGAGTATAAGAAGGTGCCAAATGGTGTTACTTGGCGCGATTGTCAGCTACTCCTTCTTGAAGCTTCTTTTACTTAGTGTTAAGATTTTTGTTCTTCATTTAGATTTAGTATTATTTGTAGTGTTAGTCTTAGTTTATAGCTCTTAGCTCTCGAGCATTGCCTAGTTCTCCACCCCTCTACTCAAGAATTGAGGAACTGGACATCTCTCTCAACCAAGTCATCAGGGAAGGGTGTGAGTATATTAATCCAAAGCATACCGAAGAAATATATATGTCACATGAGTCTCTAAAATAAGACTGTAATCCTATCCATTATCCATTAGATTATTCGTTTCCTTTTAATCAGTCATTTTTTCTATCATTTTATGTTATCTTAATAAAAGCTTATAAAATTACACAAATTTGGTTATCAGTGTGAGCATTCCTGTCATGTACCCCCAGGTTCCTATAAAACTGATTCCGGGACAAGAACCTCATCTTCTGATCAGATCAACTGATGTGCCTATAACCCCATTCAAATTACTAAAACACTCAAAATCAGGATACAAAGTGAAGATCAATATTTGTTTAATTTTGTTCATTGAGTAGATTGGTGGAAGGGGAAGGGAGGTGGGGGGAAGTGTGGGAAGACCGTACCAGTATTTTCTGTAGGGTTATCTTAATTTCTTCCCTTTTTATGTGATTATAGCTGATCTGCATTTAATACTCTGGTTTCCAATTACCATTGTTATCCACATTCAAAATTTGTAGCACTATTATTACTCTAATACATGGATTCTTATCCTGGGATTGGGTATGGGTACTGGGGACATGGCATCCCTCCCCTTCTTCATGGAGGGGAGCCCCAAAACTTCTTTGTGCTGTAACATGGAGAGTTATGGAGTGTAGAACGCAACTCCAATGGCTAATTGACTGTGGCATTCTTTGTTCTCAATGAACAAAGATGAAAGTAGAGTTAATCTTAAAAAATACAGCATTTATTTTATTGCACTATGATGTTGGATTTATATGGACATATTACATCAATAATATTTGTTTTATTGGGAGATGGAGAATTTTATGCTCCTGACCCACCTAAATCGCATATTGTTTACTGTAGGTGTAATGAATATATTGCTACCAGATATAAAATGGCAATTGTATTTACATTGAAAGTGAATAGTACTTCTTGCTAGACTTCCTGCAGGTGTATTCATATAATTTTCTCCCATTTATTACCATATATGAATAATAAATAATTGTATAAACTCAAGTTGTTATCCTATTGTGAATGACAGGAAGTATGTTACAGCTGTTCCTTTCCATTTACCTTATAAAGCATCTTTGCATTAAAAAGGATCATTTGACTCATAAAAACAATAAGATGTCAAAATTCATAGTTTTAATAATTTGTGGGGGTTTTATAATTGTATGAGTTAATGGTAAATTCATATATAAACGTTGAATATTTTCATAGTAATACATGATGCAAATATATTCTGTTGTGTTTTGGGTACAGCTCAAAGTGAAACCACTCAGTGTAACTGCCTATATAGTAAAAGAGCAGAGACTACCACTGAATTGTTAATCCTTGCATTTGTAGTTATTATACTTAATTGCTTTTGAGTGGCGAATGTCAACCTTCTAATGGTGACTTCTGTACACTACATGTAATAAAAATTATTCAGTGTAAAACAAAAACAAAATGATGCAACTAATGTATGTTGTTGCAATGATCTGATTGAGATCTCAGACCCTAAGTTCAAGGAATTCAAAATGGTTTTCTCAGGGCCACAGAATTAGGCCTCTTTGCACACGTGCAGCGTTTTGCATTATTTTATACTATTGTGTGGATTAATTCTCTATCATAATGGAGCATTAACATAGTTTATTTGCACTGCATTGTCTTGCTGCTTTTCAGAGTAAAAAGAAGCCATGGTTCTATTGAACATTATAGTGATATATTATATCTCAATATATGTGATTATAGTGATATATTATATCTCAATATATGTGATTTGAAGTAAATTAATGGAATGCATGTATTTGTTCTCGTGTATGGGATATATTCATTGAGATGCACAGAAATGCTAAAAAAGGGCATCTGTTTATCTGCTCTAGGAACCCTTGAAATAACTTAAAAATACATCACAAATAACTCTGTTAGCGAAGTAGTACAATTTAATACAACTTGCTATCAGTAATCCAGGTAACTGTAAAACTCATACTTTTCCTCTACTAATTCCTCATCCTTACAGTTCCCACTATTTAGGATTACTGGAGGTGGGGGGAAATTGGCGATGTGTAATGAGTGCACACAGAAATAGTTATACATTGCCTTCTATGCATGTCATGTGTACAAAGTATTTCAAAAGAAATAAGGAGAAAAATAAGGTTCAGTTGCCTGTCTGTGTTTGTGGGAATTGACTGTATATTTCTTTTACAGCTCTGAGCTGTGTTGCTGGGGTAAGATGTCCCCTAATGACCTTTTTCAATAACACACATGCTAAATATCCTGTGAAAGATGGCCTGCTTTTTTTTGGCAATCTATTGACATTTTTTTCATTCATGCCTAAATGAATGTAACTGAATGGAAATAAAAGCATGTTCTATGAAGATATGGCAGGGATCAAATGTGGACTCAGAACCAGTGTGAGTTTGGAAGGGGAGGAGCTGAAGCTCTGTCCATGCTCCCTTTTTCCTTGAGACATTGCAGAAGCTCCTTCATATTCACTGCCTGTGGTCAGAACTCTAGGGAAAAAGGAGGTGGGTCAGGGAGAAGCAGGAGGCCAGGCAGCAGATGCACTCTGATGTGCTTCTGTTATGACTGTAGAAAAGAGGAAGTTAATGCTGCTTCATGCTTGTTGGCCCCTGGGGAGGGCTGCTGGGGAGAAATGTGACAACCAGTAGCCCCAGGTCTTCTCAAAAGACTGTACTGCAATGAGTATGTGAGGATATCCTTCCCCTAGTGTAAAGTGTTCCATATGATTGTCCCTCTGCTTTCTCTATAGATCTTAGAATACAGGAGGTGTCCAGAACTCAGCTGTCCCCTCTCCATGAGGCTGTAAGATGCTACCTACCTTACTTTATGAAACTGTGAGGAGAATCTTGAGGGCTTTCCAGTGGAGGCTTGCCTCCCTGCAGATCCTTTTATTTAAAAAAAAAAAAAAAAAAAGGGAGGGGGGGAGGAGAGTAGCTGGATCTGTAGTTTATCAATGAAGGCAGGTGTATTCTGTTCATAATAGCTGATGCAGAGGGAAGCAACCTCAGAGAGGAGGAAGAACGCAGACCCCTAGCACTTGATTTAAAGGAAAACATTTTCATAGGGCAGCAGTGGAGAGAGATGAAGGGAGTAAAGAAGGAATGTGATGTGGAAGAGAGGAAGAAGAGCTAGAGGACAGAGGAAGGAAGAGCAACCTCTACTTACAGAAGGGGAGAGGAGAAAGTCAAGAGCACAGAGGACGGAGTGCATCGCTGACCATGTTTGTTTGTCTTGGGCTGTGTGAGTAGGTGGTCTTGATTCTGTAGGTAGTACCAGACTATGATGCAGTTTTTGCAAGAGACCTCCATATAACTGACCCATACTTTGGAAATAAATATTTGCTACTTGATATATCCTGTCGCCAGGTGTGATAAAACCCTGGGTTACAGGAACCCTCTATTATGTTTGCCATAGTGCGTGGGGCCAAGGAGGCTGGCTGCTTTTCAAGCGTGTTCACGTAGGAGGAAACGAAACTTTTTTGCAAACATAGTAATAAGCCCTTGGCAGTAAGGTTGCTTAGCAGGAGGAACACTGCAGCCTAAGACCTCGAAAAAATCCACCTACTAAGCAGACAGAATTATTTATCCGTATTTAGAATTGCCATTCAATATACAGAAAGAAACAATGAATAAAGCCTGGAGAATTAAGGTAAAAAAATAAATAGGCAAGCAAACCTGTTCAGTTAATACTAAATCAGCTAAATCTTTGCTTCCTAGAGAAATCATCTGTAAAAGCAGATAATTAGCATAAGGAGAATACGATTATAAACGGGGGAAGTGAGGAGCCCTCTACAGAACAGAATGGCTTGCTGAATTAATTTACATTGAAATATCACAGGATACGACAAGGAACAGCTGCAAGAGAAAAAAAGTCTTTCAAGCTATTCTGGCTCAAGTTGAAGTTAATGCTAAAACTACTGTTGCCTTGAATAGGAGTGGGGCTGGTCCTAGATGTTGCAGCACCATTTTATTGCCTACAAAAGAAGAAAAAACACATTTGGGGTCCATCCTGCTCCCACTGGAGTAAATAGAAGTTTTCTAGCAACTTTGTTTCTGGAGTCTGATATTTCATACGTTCACTAGTATGTGTCAGGGCTCTACAGCCTTAATAGTACAGGCAGTGGCACCGGATTCTTTCTGGAACCACTGAAGCAGCTGCGTTTTTTACTGAGGGTCATACCCATGAGTCTGTTCCATAGCCCATGTGGCGGGGAGCAGGGTCATTGGCTTCACTCCTACCTGTCCTTACAGCATTGGGTATCCCAAAGATGCAAACAAAAAAGGCAGCCCCTGAAGTCCCCCCCGTGCAGGTGTAAGCGGGGGAATGGGCCTGCTATTGTGGGGAACTTTCCTTGCTTATTCGCTACCCTGGTAGAGTTGTCTAGCAAAAGGATCTGAGTCCCTGCTCCCACTCTTTACCCAGAGACTCACCTGACCTCGAGGGCTCCCCTGCCACTCTCCTGTGTGGTGGTGTCCCTGTAACCCTGACAAGGCTGGGTCCAGGATTCCTGGGGCTCAACGCCCAATCTTGCTGTGGTCCCTTAGGGCAGGGGCTAGAGTGTCCCCACTCCGGGTACTAACTCTGCACTGGGTGCTTCCTTGACCCACTAATCCTTGCATACAGTGCAAAGCAATACAATTTATTAAATAAACAGCAATCAAAAATCAAGTAAAAAATAAGAAAAGAGGAGAAAGGTTAAAGGAAAACACCCAACACTGCGTCTTGGCATGGGGGCACACACTGTTTCTGGGGTGTAAGGGAGGTTCACAGTCTGTGTCACGCGTCACAGGCCCACTGTCCGTGCCCTGGATACGCTGCAGAGATCAGATGCTTCCTCTGGCAGTAGCCACACGCTCTCAGCGTGCCCCCTCTCTTTTCCCAGCTGCACCACACTCGGCTCCAGCCCCAGCTCTTGCTCTGCTTCAGTGCAGCTGTGCTTGGCTCTGCTTAGCTCGGCTCTCTGGGATGCCCCTCTGGCTCTGCTGCTGTGGCCAGCTCAGCTCAGCTCCCTGGGCTCCTTCTCTGGCCTCTGCACCCAGCTCCAGATAGCTCCAGCCCCAGCTCCTATTTCACTCTGCTTTGCGCAGCTGTGCTCTGCTCAGCCCAGCTCTGCTCGGCTCTCTGGGATGCCCCTCTGGTTCTGCTGCTGTGGATCGGCTCAGCTCAGCTTTCTGTGCTCCTCTTCTGACCTCCCAGCTGCTGACTGCTTTGCCCTTAGCTCTGCCCAGGGATGCCCAGCTCACACGGAGGGTGGGCTTCCCTTCCCCCCCCCACCCCGCCCGCTCCTGTCTTCTTCATTGGCCTGCCTGCCCTGTCAATCAGGCTGACCGGAGTTGATCTCTCCTCTTCCTTACACAGGAACTGTGTTGTGGTAGGCTATTGCATAGGGTACAGAAGGATAGGAAGAGGGAGGAGAATGGAGAGACTTCCTATGTGCTTCCCCCACCGCAGGAAAACTGTCAATACTACAGCTTCAGTGGTAAACAGATGTGACCCACTGGCACCGAACTGGCAATGTGGCTGTGAAAAATGTTAGTTTACAGGAAAACCAAAATAGAATTGAAAGCTCACTGCTTGTGGGGTCCCTTTTGCAGTGCATGACCCATTTGTGGGCTCCTCAAAAGCGTAAGGAGGCTTCTATGGTTATGAATGATGAGCACAGAATAAATGGATGTTATAGAGGGTGTGCGAGTTGCCCCTGACGTTACCCAGTCTGGCCTCAAGAAAACTGTGCAGCTCCTCTCCCGTCCCTCTTAGGCAGTGTGAATCCCATAAGAAATGAGAATTTTTTTTGCTTTTAGTGTTCTTTCCCCATAATGCATCCAGACATCTTTGTTTCTTTTTAAGGCATGGTTTTTACCCTTTGAAATCTAGCCCAGGAGAATGTTCCAGTGAAATACTGTAGAGAATGAATCTCTACCTCAGCTGCACTGGAATCCTACTTGCAGATTTTTATTTTTGGTTCATATTGGGGAACATCCAAGTATGCATCTGTTCCTGTAGATCAGGAGAAGTTGGTTTTTGGGGTTTTTTGTTTTTGTTTTCTGAAGCGTGAGGGGTTTCTTTTGGTATGATTTCCTTGTCCTGGACAGCCATAGTGTCATCTCAAAGCAAAGGGAATTTTGGAAAGCAAGTGGGACAGGCACTCTGCTGCAGATTCGCTTTTTAAAGAGAGATTGTTTCAGCCCCAGATATTTATTCTATTTTAGAAGGATATATAATCCAGGGCTTCATTTAAGAAGATTTTATTGTGATTTGCTTTTTTCAGAGAAGCTTCCAAAGGATGGGGTGGGAGGGGGAGGGAATGTTTTCATTGTTTAAAGATGAGCCTGATGTTTTATTTGCATTTATGCATATTGTGTAAGTGGCAGAACTTATGTTCTGTAAGCTTATTTGCAGTAGGTTTAGGAAACATGAGGATTTGAGAAGATATGTTTTCTGGCACCTTTGTTACCTCAGGATATTTGCATGGTTTTTGCTTAATTCCTTCATTGTGATGGCAGTAGCATCCTCAGAAGTAGATTATTTTGTAGAAGTAGTAGAAGCCTTTTTATATATATAAAAGAGGATTTAATGTTTAATGGAATGAAAAGTTGCACTATTATTTCAGTTTGTGTGCATCACTGCTAGAGCAGTCCTGAACTTCTTTTTAAGTTATAAGCTATCCTATTGGAGACTTCATGCATGTGGTAAGTCAACTTCTTAAATTAGCATATAGCCACACACAAAACAGTACAGCACGCAGAAGCATTATCATTGTCGTCATGTATCCATTTCCCAAGTGATTATGTGAGAGCAATATCAAATATCAGCAAACATAAAACTCTCACTAAATAGGAAAAGCAGCAAGGCATTGATTGACACAGAGCTCACAATCCATTGTAATGAGAGCAAACTGCCCTGGTGCTCCATGCTTGCAATTAAATGTGCACACCGCGTCATAGCAAACAGATTAAAGTACAGGTGGCAATGACTTTGTATAATGCTATGCAAGCTTAACAGAAATCTGTCCAAATGCCATCTTGAGTCCAATGCACAGCACCAGCTGAGGACCTGATCTGTCTGGAGGGATCACCTTGGCTAGTTATTCATGGTGGTGGGTAAAATGTGCTCAGTAAATTGGGGTGTTTTGTTTTTTTTTCCCCTATAAGTTTCTCATGCCTCTCTCTGAATACGCTCCATGCCCTCCCAGGGGAGCCCGCCCTCCAGTTTGAGAACCTCTGCACTAGCGCTATGGTGTTTTGTTGCACAAGTGGGGCAGACAGTCCAAATGTAATATGCTTTTCACTTTGTGCCATAGAGGAGGTCTCCATGGCTGCTCTCTACATTCTAACAGAGATAAGGAAAGAGGGGACACTGGGGACATGGCCTAGGGGTTTGCAAGTAAAGAAAAATCCATATACTTGCGTGGGAGAAAGCATTAAGCTGTACCTGCTACTTCCTGCACATACCCTGCAGGAACTGCCTGGGATAAAAGATTCTGAGGCAGATGTTGAGGTTGAGGATTCCTTCTCTCACCCCTGCTGTGATTTAGTACCAGGTTGGGGCCAGAGCCTAAGCAGCTGAGTGGTCCCAACATCTTGGATATTGAAAGTGCTGAGAGTCTCACAGAAAGATGATTTATTTTCTTCAGAACCAAGCCTTTATGCTCAGGCCTGCTCTTTTTCACATGCCCTGTCAGGTCTTTTAGGTTCTGTCTAGTCAGCACTCTAATGGCATAATCCTCTGAGATGCAGAATGTCCTCAATTCTCAGTAGAGTTAATGGGAGCTGGGGCCGCTCAGCACTTTGCAGGATTGGACCATAAATTCCTCTGAAGGGCCCCATGTATGTTACATTTTCCTGAGCTTCCGGCTTCATATGTCCATGAGAAGAATGTACAGAGGTAAAGGAAGACAGTCAAAAATAGCAGCATGTTAACTGAGTTAGGCATTTACCTTTCTGGCAGGAAGCAGAGGGATAAAAAACACAACTGCCTTAAAATAAATACATTTAAATTGAAGCCCAGCCCCCTCCCTGTCTGTTTACACCCACAGGAAACATACATAACTGACTACCTTAAGAAATATGTACTAACCTGCATTGAAGCAGGATATGTGGAGTAAATAATTAAAGTTGCCTCCATGAAAAAGATGCCACAGCAGGAAAGGAATAAACAGTCCTTCTCGAGAAGAAAAAACATTAAATCATACAGTGAGAAATTAAAAAAAAAAAAAAAAAGGAAAGCAAGCCACCATAAATAGTGACACAAGGAAGTGAAAGCCACCAGGAATATTAACAGCCCCAATCTTTGGGGACGTGAGCATTTCAAGGTTTCTGCAAACTGATAGCAATTTCAAAGCTAGGTTCTCCCTTGGTATTGCTTGCTGATATTTTTACAAATGTCATCACAGTATTTATGTAGCATACATGAAAGTCATTAATGCAAAAGACAATTTGCCATGTGCATTGATCAGCAACTTTCATACTTTATCAAATCACTTTGGCATATAAGTGAAAGCCAACAACTTTCTGTGATACACAGAACATGTTCATTGCGTTTGCAAAAAGGCAATGTTATTGACACTGTCATAAGTTAAGTCTTTGATCAGACTGGTTTATTTAATTTATGCTTTTTACCTAACTGTCACATAGGACCTGGTTTGGCCATCCTTACTCATGTTGAGAGCCGGACTGTACTCTGCAAATAGTCCAATTAGTAGTCAGTGCAACACGGAATAAAAATACTGCTTAATGTTGAGTAAAGATGGCAGAAGTGTTCCTACAGGAAGTTTTTGTTTTTTTTTAAAAAGTATTGATTAGATAACAGTACCTGCCAAAATATCAAAACTTGCATCTAGAGGGAAAGAGGAGGCGTCAGAACGTCCACATCTAGAACTCCTGGGCAGTGCATCCTGGTTACGTACATGTAGTTAAATACATAGGCAAGTGCATGCATTACTCAAGATGAGTACCTTTTAAAATAAGGAAATATAGTATCTCCTGGGTGGATTTTTTTTTTTTTGGTCTTTTAATATTTGGTGTTCTTTCTTCAAGCTCCAATTGCTACAATCAAGAGGTTGCATGAGAATCTCAGCTTTCCATTTCAAAAGAGAGCTTTTCCTGTAAAGAATGAGAAACCAGAAGGCAAATGAAAAGTCCAATCCAACAGTTACTGTTTTGTAAAAATCTCTTATTTGGGGGAATTATTTGGGGGGAATGGATTTTTAAATCTTGGAGGTTTGCAATGCTGGAGAGAGATTCCTCAATGCACAATAAATTATTTGCTATAACTGACCGAATTGTGAATGGTGGTGATAACTTATGTCTCTTGATGATAAAAGTATGACTATCTTGGATTCTAAGCTTCAGGACACAATATTGCACCATGTAAGCCTGAAAGTATATTACACTATCTTCTACCAGTGCATGTTTTCTTGGTAGCAGAGTTTATTATAAACCCTACGTTTGTAGTGGTAGGGAGATGGGACAGGTCAGATGGCATCATAGGTATTGCCCCAAACTGAACACTAGGTCAAATTCACTTGATTTTGGGTTTCATCACAAAACTAAAACTTGTTGAGATTCCTGAACCTGTGTAAGGACTTGAAACAGGTCAGACTAACTGCATTCTTAAGCCTCTTCTTTCCTCAGCAAGTCGTAGACTCCCTCTTAACATTATCAGCTGAAAATAGAGAGGGAATCAGAATTTCTGTCCCTTGCAAAATGGAAATGTAGAATTCTCTCAAATCATCATTCACCATATTTCAATAGACATTAAAATTGCAGCTCAGCAGTTTACTGAGACTCAAATGAGATTTTTATAAAGATGGCAAGCTTTGAAATAAGATTCTGTCTTAAATGGTTGATTGTCTCTTCCATGTACATTTGGCAACTTGACAATACTGACTACTGAAAAAGTCATTTTTTGTTTTTGTTTTTCTTTCCTATGAACTATAGGAACTATATGCTATTCTATAAATTATATGCTTTTTATAGGGTGTGGTATAGAAAGGGCAGAGGGCACTGGGAAAGTTTTAGAAGGGTGCAATGTAAGTGCTAGAATGCTCCATGCTTCATTCCCTGTAGACTAGCCAAAGGGTAATTAGGGTCAGCTGACACCAATTAAGGCCCCACCCAGGTACCTGATAAAAACCCTCTACTCCTGAGAGGCAGGGTGGGAGTTGAAGGGGTAGGTGTGT
Organism: Mesoclemmys tuberculata; assembly: GCA_007922155.1. NCBI lineage: Eukaryota > Metazoa > Chordata > Testudines > Chelidae > Mesoclemmys > Mesoclemmys tuberculata. The sequence continues at coordinate 21,997,586 of ML675617.1, read as the reverse complement.
GGTGAGCAGAGGAGTCGTGGAGAAGAACAGTACGGAGTACAGCGGTGTGTGGGAGAGAGGTGGAGTCCTGAGGAAGGTACTGGGCTCAAGAAGGCAGAAAGACAGAGGGGGGAGAGTAGCCCAGGGGAAAAGCCTGCAGCTGCCAGTAAGGTGCCAGCAGCACATAGCTGCTACTCAGAGGGCCCCTGGGCTGGGACCTGGAGGAGCAGACGGGCCCGGGTCCCTACCCCCCATCCCTGGGAAGACGGGGTAATTGGTGACACCCTGGCCCACTACGAGAGGCAAAAGTGCGAGATCCACTAGGGAGAAGCCAGCCGTTTGCCACAAGGGATATTTATATGTTTGTTTGGTGGTAGGTGTGTAGTGTTTGGCCATGGTAATTTTTCAAGTGGTTCAATTTTTTTTATACCCTGAGTTCCATAAGTATTTGACTGTTTTAGGTATGCAAATGGGGCATGAGTATTGTATGTAGATGTTTGTTTTAGTATATAAAGGAAGGACGGATTTTTCTAGTTTAATATATAGTGTAGTTTAACCTTCAGGTCACGTTGTTTGTTTTTGTTTCTTCTACAATATATCTAGCTCATTGGTTCATATCAAGCACACCCCAACCACTTCTGAGACTGTTTAATCTGATTTGTGGTCTGTTTATATCTCATCTTCCTTGTATTAGCCATGTGGCTAATTGTTGGATTTTTGTTGGGAGATATAGCATAGTGATGCATTTCTTTGCAGATCTTCCTTGGTGTTCTAAAAGTTTGAGGGATTTTTCTATCAGAACACAATGTATGTCAAAGTTTTTCTGTAAATGGTTGTGTTTGTAACCAAAATTGTCTGGATTTGGAAGAATTACCAGAAAATTTGTGTGTGGGAATCTGCTTGGCTACCACCCCTTCAGCAGAAGCCAGGGCTTTTAAGATAAATTCTGTTGGTGATTACAAGGACACATCTGAAATCTTTCATACAGCAGAGTACAGAGGTATTAGTCAGTGGTCTGGGTAGTCACATCTTTGAAAAAAGATCAGTGGGATTTCCAACTGCTTTGGAGCCATTGTTTTATTTCAGCCAGAGATATGCTGGTGAAACATGTATGGCCACATCCCCATATTGATATAACTATACTGCTTCAGTTAGTTCTTCAAACCCTACCCCATAATGCATTGGCTCATGTGTGAATTTGCCTATCTGGTTACCCGTGTGCACTCTGCTGCTCCTTGATCAACAGCACCAAGTGTCCCCCCCAGGTTTAAATGCTACTGGCACAAGTCTGAGAGCATCACTGTGAACTAACATCACTGCAAGTGTGCTCCTCTCGAGTCCAGCACCACAGCTATGACCTATACTTCTGCATTGTCCCATCAGGAGGTCCTGGACTTCCTTGGCCTCTTGGGATATGAATGTATCCAGTCTGATCTCTCCAGTAGTAGTGACCAGAACGCCAAGATTTACAAGCAGCTATTATAGGGAGTGGAGGAGAAATCAGAGATGTGTTCCAGTGTAGCACCAAAGCCAAAGGACTGCAGCAAAATTACCAGGGCACAGAGGTAGTGCACAGAGTTCATGTGCATTCTCTGAGGATCTGGCCATGGCTTTTTGTCTGAAGTGCCACCACCGAGTCCTAGTTGGTTACAGTTTGACCTTGGGCTGAAACGAGACAGAAACATGAGCAGAAATAACCCAGGCAATGGTGACCAGTAGAGTCCCCCAGATAACCAGAACCTCTCTGGAACTTGAGACCCAGCCAGAGATGCCCCCCAGAGTACTTGCCAAATAATGCTGCTTGAAGGAACTTCACCTGACGAGTTCTGTCCAATTGGTACTGAGTTGAAGGGATTTTGTAAACTTTCTATCAGATGCTACAGGAGAGGGTGGAAGTAGTGTTCCCTGCTAGTGGCCTTATTCCTCTGCTTGATCATCACCTTTTCTGCTCCCTCCTCAATAGTCTGCTCTCCAAAAACACTCCTATTCCCATTCTCCATTGTTTGACACCCTATCACAGGACAACCAGAGAAGCCACCCACCTGTGATCCCTCTTTTTTTTCCTATCCTTGCCCCTCCACCTCTCGAACTCACCACAGCCAAAAATGGCATCTACCCTCATATACACAAGTTCCACTCACCTGCGCCTATAGGATGGATCATGGGAGTTTGACCCTAAATCTCACAATGCCACTAGCAGCTGCTAGGTATCCCATAATCCACTGCTTAGAGCACCCAAGATGCTAGCAATGCTTTGCCTCCAGCGTACCCACCCAGAGTGCAATGTGTTTATATCAATGCAGTGCTGCACTGTGTGGACACTGCCTGGCAAACAAAGTAGCTTAAACCAGTGTAAACAAAGCAGCCCAGACTCTCACTTATGATGCCGTTTTATCGCTATAATTAACCTATAACAGTGCAACTTCCTCATGTCGAAAAGGCCTAAGATTTAAAGTTCAACAGAAGAAAATAAAAGGGTCCAGTCTAAAGCCAAGTCATAGAGGAAAAAATTGCACAAGTTTAAAGATGAGGGGGAGGAAGACAGCCAAGGCTAGAGTTAGAGGAGGAGAAAAGGGGCAAGCTTAGTCAAAACTTCTATCACCCTCATCAGTCTGTCTTTTGTCTTATACTTAGATTGTAAGCTCTTTGGGGCAGGGACTGTCTCTTTTTTGTTCTGTGTTTGTACAGCACCTAGCACAATGGGGTCCTGATCCAGGACCCTGGCTCCTAGATACTACGGTAATATGAATACTACTACTATTAGTAATAGTAATACTACTAGTATTAAGCCATCTTACTTGCATTTATTATAGTAACAAATAAGGTGCCACCATGGCACAGGCAAATGTTGTCCATATAGTCTGGAATGGTATTTCTAGCAATGTGTTCTTCAGAATTTGAGGCATAAACAACCCTTTTCCTATCAGATACCTAATAGTGCAATGTTAAACCACTGAAAGTAATTTCTTTCTGTCCTCCAGCTGATGGAGCAGTGCTTTCTATGAAGAGGTGACTGGCTCTGTGGATGTGGGGAAAGTGGTGGACATGATATACCTTGACTTTAGCAAAGCTTTTGATATGGTCTCCCACAGTATTCTTACTGGCAAGTTAAAGAAGTATGGGTTGGATGAATGGACTATAAAATGGATAGAGAACTGGCTATAGCATAAGGCTCAATGGGTAGTGATCGATGGCTCCATGTCTAGCTGGCAGCTGCTCACAAGTGGAGTGCCCTGGGGGTCGGTCCTGGGGACAGTTTTGTTCAACATCTCCATTAATGATCTGGAGGATGGGGTAGATTGCACCCTCAGCAAGTTAGCAGATAGCCTGGAAGGGAGGGATAGGATACAGAAAGGACTAGACAAATTGGAGGACTGGTCCAAAAAAAATCTGATGAGGTTCAACAAGGACAAGTACAGAATCCTGCACTTAGGATGGAAGAATCCCATGCACAGCTACAGACTGGGGCAGCTGCCTGACGAGTTAGGCAGCAGTTCTGCAGAAAATGATCTGGGGGTTACAGTGGATAAGAAGCTGAATATGAGTCAGCAGTGTGTCCTGGTTGCCAAGAAGGCTAATGGCATATTGGGCTGCATTAGTAAGAGCATTTCCAGCAGATCACGGGAAGTGATTATTCCCCTCTATTTGGCATTGGTGAGGCAGCATTTGGAGTACTGTGTCCAGCTTTGGGCCCCCCACTACAAAAAGGATGTGGAAAAGTTGGAGAGAGTCCAGCGGAGGGCAACAAAAATGATAAGGGGGCTGGAGCACAAGACTTATGAGGAGAGGCTGAGGGAACTAGTCTGCAAAAAAGAAGAATGAGGGGGGATTTGATAGCAGCCTTTAACTACCTGAAAGGGGGTTCCGGGAGGAGGGAGCTAGGCTGTTTTCAGTGGTGGCGGATGACAGAACAAGGAGCAATGGTCTCAAGTTGCACTGGGGGAGGTCTAGGTTGGACATTAGGAAAATGTTTTTCACTGGGAGGGTGGTGAAGCATTGGAATGGGTTACCTAGGGAGGTGGTGGCATCTCCATCTTTAGAGGTTTTTAAGCTGTGGCTTGACAAAACCCTCGCTGGTATTATTTAGCTGAGGTTAGTCCTGCTTTGAGCAGGGGGTTGGACTAGATGACCTCCTGAGGTCCCTTTCAACTCTAATATTCTATGATTCTGTGATTATGGGATAGAAATGATTATATTAAAGTTATTAGACTGAAGATGGGAATAGAAGAGGAGAAGATCCTTGTTTCCTATGTGCACTGAAGTGTTGGAGAACGATTGGTAAGGATAAAATATGTCCGTCCCATTATAAGCAGCAGTTGACTGTGTGTAACCTGTGCTTAGGCTTGTATTGTTTCTGTGATTAATTTACTACTTTACTCCAAACAGCAGTAAGAAACTCCTGGGTCTTGAAACAAAAGACTGGTTAATAACTTATACCTTTCATCCCAAAGGATCACAGTTTTTTACAGATGATCTAGGGATCATTTCATTGCACAATAAAATGTAACTAGCTCTAGTGTTAATGGTGCTCTACAATAGAGGCTGGAAATGGAAAAATATCATATTCATCTGAATGTAAGTAAGCAAAATGTAACCACTTGTGTTTGAAATGTGGCGAGAACAGTGGGTGTTCTATGAAAAATACCCCTTACTCTAATCACACTTGGTCAAGATATCATTTTTACATTTTATCTAAAAGATAGCACCAGCTTTAGCACCATGTTGGTCCATTTGTTGAGTACCAATACAGAAGGGATATTTTCCTCCTTAAAAATGTAGTTCATGTCCCAGGATTAGCCTATTTTAGTCATAGTAGGTTAAATCTCAGAATGTGAGCTGACATTTAGACACTGATGATGGCTTTAAAATCTCCACATAAAAAAAGCATAAGAGGGCTCTGGGGAGAAACCCAAAGAAAGTTCAGTAATTATTACTGTGAAAAGGACAATTTATTTGAATGTTCATAGGCTTGAAAATCTCAGTGCATCAGTAGTGAGAGGGGACAGGCAGTAATGTCTTTGAAATGTGAAGAAAGGTACTATATGATGTGCATCACACTGAGTATTGCATTACAACATGAGAGCAATTAAAATAGCCAGTGCTTTGGGGGTACCCCAGCACCAAAAGAGCATTTCTAGTTTGCTCTGCTGAGTGAGATCTTGGTCATCGTTTATAACAATACCTTTGAAATAGAAAATTGGTTGGATGTATTTACCCACACTCAACTAGGAAGGAGAAGGGTTAACTTCTTTCAGAGAGAACCAAGGCAGAAGGCCTACCTTACCCAAAGAAGCGCTCAGCTTTCCTGTGGGAAGGGAGGATCCTGACTGGGGAATATGAAGGTAATAACAGGAAAAGGAAGCAGTCTGGGAACTCTCCTCCTTGTTCAGGGAAATAACTGGGCCAAGACAGTCCCAGATGAAGCTGTGATTAAGAGTTCTGAAGACCCTAAGAAACTGCTTTTGTTACACTGGGAGAACTGTACTTTTCATTACAGACTTTGACAGTTTATTTTTCTTTGCTATGGTTTCTTGTATCTGAAGAAAGTCTTTCATCCCATTTGGTATTAGATTCTCTCTCCTCTTTGGTCCAGGCTGGTCTTGATACCCTACAAGTTGGTAGGAGCAAAGAAGATATATGTGACAGGTGTATGCTCTGAAGAGGCAGTGCTTTTTGTTGTGCTTTTCCGTTTTGTTGGTACCCTAAGCCGTGGCCATAGGCCATCCTTGTTGAGTAACATGTAGTTTAACACAGTGTGATGTATCAGAAGCTTTCTTAGCTTTTTCCTTTCAAGCACAGAGAAGTTATTGATGGGTCCTAGTGTATCCAGTACATCCATGAGTCATTGGGTCCTATAAATGTTGATCAAGTTAAGTTAGTTCAGTGCTTTGCCCTGCTTTGTGGGAAAAATGGATTTAAATCCCAGGTCTCTCAAAAAGGGCTGGATGTGTTATGCATTTGTTCAAGAATGACTGTTCAGATCACTGTGAGCCTTTTTTCTAAAAAGGGTCTATGCACAGAATTGCAGATGCAATTATATACTTACGTTTGCACACACAATTTCACATGCAAATCATAAAATTATATGAACAATTTGGCTCAGTAAGTATCTAACCATTTTGTATGAGTACATAAAATTTCAATACCTGCAGATAAAAATGTAGCTCTAACTTGTCTATGCCTCACCTTTACAAACTGCCTTCCAACTATGTTTAAATGAGTCTAAGATTACAATTTCTCCTGCTATTATAATTATGTAGGTGTTCTGTCTTGTGTATCCTGTTAGGGTAGAGATGTTGAAGACAATACCTGATACCATGTTATCAGATGGGAAGGCACTAATAAAGATCACATCTTCGTGCAGGGAGGTGGGTTTTGAAAAAATATACAATAAAATATAACTGGTTGTTGGAAAAAAATATTGGCAGAAACATTGTTCAATACTACAGAAAAATTAAAAACCAAAAAACACTACCATATAGACAGGGTATTAATTTCCTATTAAATTGTATAGGACTTTTCCATAAGGGATAGGAGAAATGATTTACATAAAATAACTGATTCTTGGTTCAAAACTTGAGCCAAACATTTTACTTTGCACTCTGAGCTTCCTGGTTCAGGCCAAAACCAGAAGGAGATAGTATTGGAAATCCCCTGTTCATTGCTGTTTTTCTAGCCTGTATATTTCAGATAAGCATCCACACTTTTGCGTGCTTACCTAAACTGAACAGCTGAAGCTTATGATGTTCATTCATAATGAGTGGTGGTCACTTTTTAGTCATGGCAAGGCAAGCAGGTAAGCCTGAATTCAGCGCTTCTTCATAATAAAACTTAAGATTCAGTTCTTCCCTCAAGCACCTGTGCACAAATCCCAATAAGTCAGTGGAAATTGAGCATTCATTCTAGCCAAGATTTGGCTTTAGCATGTCTATAGCATCTTCAGAGTACTCAACTAATTAATCCTTAAAACGTGCCTCCAATGTAGGTAAATAAAGGCTTTTTAATTATATCCAGGGTAACGCTGAAAGAGAGGAATTAATAGTTGTATTCTTCAGAGGTGTAGAGCATCTGCAGCTCCATCTGATATCAGTTAGAGTTCTGGATGGCCTGCATCTCTGAAAATCAGCCTTTGAGTAGGTGGGAGTGTAGCCTTTAATCAGTGAATTAAATGGTAAATTCCCATTGACTTCAATGTGAGCATAGTAAAACCAGTGCTGAGCACTTCTGAAAGCTCATCAATCTGTGCCCAGGGTTGGGAGGTCAGAAGTTTTAGGCGTGGAATCCTGGGCTGGAGGCCACCAGATCACATCCCTCTCTCTCTGGTGAGATTGATAAATAATTATGGGAACTTGTTTGTGAATACTTCATTAGGAGCATAAAAGCAGTTTAAAATGTTGAGGCGTAGGGCCTCATCCTATGATTCTTAGCTATTCAGGTAGATCTGTTGAAGCCAATGGGACTATTTGTTTGAGAGAGGGCTGTAAAAGCAGCTTATAGTGTGTTATGCATTTGGAATCTGTTTGTATAAAGAGTTCTGCATCTCACCCTCCACAAACAGGAACTCCGCTTTCCATGATTTTGCACCCAGTGGAGTTTAGCTTACTGCCCTGACGCACATGAGTTTGCTGGTATCCCTTATTGCTAAATTTCATTTTCTTTGCTTGTCCATCTTAGGTTTTGTGAGGACAAATTTTCCTTAAAAAAAAAAAAATGAATGGGAGGAGAAACCCAAACTCTTTATACATTAGCTTGCATTTCACAGTTCTGTTGCCACAGCAACAAGGAAGGACATGTTGTCCACAGTCTTTCAGCTGACTGACTTCATTAGTGAACTCTCTGTGAGGCTGCCAAATATATGGCTTCTCTATTTCCTGATCCAAACAGTTGCTTCTTTTTTTGATGCAATTGCTACAGTTCAGGACCACTGGCTAAACAATAAATCATGCATGGGACAAGTAGTGATTATTTATGCAGTGTTTATTCTTTTTACATTTTAAAATTAATTGATTGTACTTGATAACTACCTGCAATAATTTCTTCAGTGGTATTACCTGGCGATTGATAAGCGGACCTAATGATAATCTAGGACACATCCATCTTAATGAGCTGACTGCTTCCTAAGGAAGGTTGGATTATTTCTGAACAACTCTTACCCCAATGCCCATCTAATATGCCACTGAGATTTTTAAAACCCTGGCTCAACTCCTGCCTAACTTTTTAGGTGCCTAAAGCCTCTAGATGTCTAAATTTCCACCATTAAAGCCCACAGGTCTGCTGAAAATCTGCCAGTGAGCCTGCACACAGCTGACTCAATTTAGGCACCTACCTGTCTATTTCATGACAAACCCCAGAGGGATTCTCTAACCTATACCATCTGTGGGGCCTGATCCAGTAGGCATTCTTGGAGCATTTCTAAACCCTTACAAAACAGCCAAAGGATTAGGTATCTTTATAATTTTGTTAATTCAATATTTGGAGCACTCTCCCAGTTCTCCTACGTCCTGTGTTCCGTTTCCACTTCTGTCTGATGTGGAGTAGGGATTTAAGCTTGGGTCTTCTGCTTCCTAGGAAAACACTCTAGCCACAGGGTTATGGGGTATCTTGAGGGCAGGTTTCTCTCAATCTGTCATTTTGAATCTATTCTATTGTGTATAGATAATTAAATATTCATTGGAGCAGGGGAACTGGAACCTGGGTCTCCCATGTATTGGGTAAGTGCTAGAACCAGTGGGCTAAAAGTTATGAGGAGGTTCAGCAACACTGCCTTCTTCAGGGCTGTGAATGCCAAGTGAAGATAAGCTTCTTCCTCTGACCTGGAGCTTGGTGTCTAATTCCCATTGAGGGCGGGTCTTAGGCTACACCTTTCTTCTTGGCATTTCCTACTGCCTAGTGTAGGCAGCTTCTCATTCAGTGTGCAGACTTTTATGGTACCCATTCTTAGGCACCTATCTCTCCCCATGTATTGTATAGGAAGCCTATGCCGCTAACTCAGGCTGTTGATTCCAGGACCCTGAGACGCTTTCTGGATCTGGCCCTTAGCCTCTCTGTGCCTCAGTTCCTTTCTGTAAAATGGGGATAGTAGCACTGCCCTCACAGGGGTTGAGGTGCCTAGATACCACGATGAACGAGGCTACAGAAGTACCTTCCTTAGATAGTTATGTTGCACCGAGGGGAAACAGCTGGTATTGCAGACCTTTCTCATGATTGGTGTAGTGCAGTAGGTGTAGTGCAGCCGTTCTGCAGCTGTGTTCCCTGGCCCTAGATTTAGGCAAGAAGTTGACTTTCCTAATGCTTCCTCATTTGATACATAAAAGTCTAATTACTCAGCTTTATTTGACAAAGCTCTCTCTAAGAGCAAGATATTTTCACTCACATCATGCAACTTTTTTTTAAAAAAGCCCCTTTCCCCTTGAATTCCTGAAGCTCAATAAAATCTTGAAGAAACAATTGAGAAGAAGAAAAATGGGAGGGTAGAAATTTTATGAAAAGTCACTAGAGGTGTTTCCAAATCTGACATGACCTGTAAAAATATGAATTAAAATTTAGATATTTGCTGTGCTTTGTATAAAGTGCAAAAATATATCCCATTCACTCTCATGGTGCTGCAGTATAATAAACCACACTGGGAGTTACTTCAACCCTGTGCCTATTGACTTCAGTGGAAAACCTCCCACTGACTTTCATAGGCATTGGGTCTCATGTGCATCATATCAGTGGTTCTCTCTTTCTAAATATCTTCTGAGTTGTCAGAACAAAAAAATGTTAGGTTCCTTGAAAATGCATGTGGAAATCAAAGTAAAGAAAAAATAGTTCTGTGGATCTCCATAGTAGTACATCTTGTGCAGATTTAAGAAAAAAGACCTCAGAAGCAAAAGGTGGTGAGAGGAAATTAGGAAATAATGATTTAAGAAATTTTAGCTCACAGAGATTATGCAGCTAGAGAAATGTGCACAATTTACCATTAGCTGGTGTTAAATGCTATGGGCCTCATCTGAGCCTCTCTAACATTGAGCGTTGGGATTAGGATTTTGGTTCAAGCCCAGCTCCAACTAACTTGACATACCTTCTATTCCATAGATCATGCATTCGCAGATTGAGAGGAATTGCAGACAGGTCTAGAGTGTTAGGACCAACAGTTCTGTTACTGATGTCCTGAAACCTCCTTTTCTGTTGTCTGAGTCTCACTGTGTGGAAGAGGCAAAGAAATGTGTATATAATTGCAATGAAGTTTACTTGCGGTGATGGCTGGCCACTAGATGTCTCTGTTAGGCACTGAGGACTCCGGCAAAAGGGAGCTGCAGGAACAAGAAAGATGGAAGCCAGTTTGTTGTAGTTCTCTCTGCTAGATGACTGAGGCTGAAGAAAAACATTGTGACACTCATGTTCCTTATAATATAGACTATAGAGCCAAATTCACCCTAAGGTCTGTGTTGGATTCTGTTAGCAGAGGTCCTACCCAGGGAGAAAGTTCTGGAAGGAGAAAGCAGCTGTGATTTCTTTTGTAGTGCAAGATCAGCACCATCCAAAAAGCAGGTGCAACTGGATACTGTGTTAGCATGTGGTAGCTCCACTAAGTGGATTGACCACATCCTGTTGGAAATCCACAGAGAGGGCATTATATAAGGTGACCAGATAGCAAATGTGAAAAAACGGGACAGGTTGGGGTGTAATAGGCACCTATATAAGAAAAGGCCCCAATTATAAAATCAGGTCATCTGGTAACCCTAGCATCAGAAGAAACAAAGCCTTCCTTCCATGTTAGTTGCAAAGGGGCTGAGTGGTACAGGGTGGTGTGGATTACACTGACCTGCAGCAGCTTTTGAGGTATATTATTAAATGCTGACTGCTGGAACAGGAGGCTGAAGCTTAACTGTGATCCTCCTAGAAGTGGCCAGCATTGCTATTCTGCATCATAATGCAGGTGTTGTCAGAAAGGGACTATTTGTAATGCTGAAGATGCAAGTAACGGAGCGAGTGTGGTAAATGTATTTGCAAGGCCATCACAGATGGAGGGCCAGGAAGTTAGAATTTTTTCACATCTCCTAAAGGTGTCGGAAGCATAGCATTTTGCTGCAGACACATTCTGCATTTACCATTTGGTGGCAAACGTGTTTTAATAAACAAGGTGGGAGCTGCCTACAGTGACTTATGAGTGCTCAGACCACAGGCAATGTGGCCATAGTTCCCATTTGAAGTCAAAAGCAGATGTGGGTGTTCAACACACCTCAGAAAACTAAACTGTTAAGTTGTGTAAAAATATCAATGGAGGAAAAAATGACAAAGCACATTGTAAACTGGTGGGCTTGAACAGTCCAAGTATCCAATAGCGTTAGTTTGTCTTTCTCCTCAGGGATAGGCTTGTTGGCCAACTCGAGTTAAAACAGATAAAACTGTGATCCTGCTACCTGGCTCCTGCTAAACCTCTTCCTGATAAGGGTTTTGCCCCTGCTCACATTGTAGCTTCATCCAGCCAGGCCTTCCACCAAACTGGTGTGGATAGGCCCCCCTCTATGTCTCTCCCCCCCCCAATTTTCCATCCTCCAGCTTGTTTCCTCTGACCTAGCTCGTCTTCAGGAGCCTTCTTGCTTACGACAAGCCTCCTTAACTGAGCTGTTTGCTGGCCTGCAGATTTGTTGCTTGGGGGGGTGGCAAACTAGGCATAGGTGAAGGTGAGTTCAACTTCCTTAAAGGGCCTGCCAACCCTGTAACATGTTTCAAGGCAATGGCATATTTTGGCTCCAGTCCTTGTTGATTCTGTTCCATCTTAAATTTGCCCTTATTGGATCAGATTTTGATATCATTTATATCAGGAGTAACTCTGCTGAAGTCTTCATGTGTATGCATTGTAACCAAGATCAGCATCCAATACCTATAACTGAGAGAGAAAGGAGTAAGTTCAGCCACATAGAGGAATGACTAGTGCTAAAATATGTTCTCCTCCTGAACTGTGTCACAGAGCGGGATAAATCTGGCTAGAGATATAGCTTGAGGGATGGCTGGAGATAGCTGGAGACAGAAATTACAAAGCAAGGGTGAGTAAGCAAATCTATTCATGAGGTACTGGCAGTCAGCTGACTTCCTATTAACCACGAAGGACCTGATACTACTCCCACTGAAGTCATAGAACAGTTTCCATTGATTTTGATGAGTAAATTGATCCTTACGACAGTAAACTCTGCAATACTATGCTCAGCAAGAGGTGGGAAGTATAAAACCAGATTGCATTCTCACTTAGTGCAGATGGTATTGATGGCGCTGGCAATTATCTGAGATAAAAAACTGTGTTTTTCACTGATCTGGTGACTGCTAATCACAAAATCTGCATACATGCAGATGTATATACTTTTGTATTGAACTGTAGTAAAGTTACATCTATTTGCTGATATGTTGTAGCCATGTCAGTCTTAGGATATTAGAGAAGAAAAGGTGGGTGAAGTAATATCTTTTATTGGACCAAGTTCTGTTGGGGAGAGAGACAGAATTGTTGGTGCTTAGTCTTCCTGCATATATGAATTGCAGGTATTCAGCATCTCTGTGCAATATTTGGCCCTATTTAGCTATCCATATTAATGTTTGACCCAAAGATGATTAAAGAAGTAATGGGTACGTTGTTTGGTATTTTGGATATAAGACAAAGAAAGAAAGTTTAAATAGTGCTCTGTATAATTACTTTTAGGAATTAGCGAACAGTGATTAAAGATAACGATTCTGATAGGAAATATAATTATTCCTGCTGTTAATAGTACACTATTGTTAATTCTAAACTCTGTTTCTAGAAGGATAAGTTTAACAATCTAAAAGTGAAGGAAAACTAGATTAGCATTGACATAAATCAGGAAAGCAGAGTTCAGAGATAAGTAATTAAAAATCCTTGTTGGTCAGCTGTATTCTGTGTAATTTCTCTGGAATGTTTTTAATTTTTAAAAATGCACATTAATGTATCCACTAGTATTTCACGTTCATTCAGAAAACAAAATATTCAGCTGAATGCTTTTTATTGTAGTCCATAGATGTCAAACTCAGGCCCGCAGGCCAAATCTGGCCCGCAGTGTAATTATATTTGGCCCGCGAGAAAATACCAAATGTTTACTAGAGCTGGCCCGCTGGTAGACAGCGCATGCATCGATTTCACATGTGTTTATAGGATTAAGCTTTGCTTGTTCCAGATTCAATGTTTAAGCAAAACTTAAGTTTGTTTCCATATGAAAAGGTTCATCGTTATATTTGATGAGAAGGAAAAACTTCCTCAATTGTAGACATTTTTTCAATAAATATCAAGGTTGGCCCGCGACTTTGTCCAAGTTTTTAATTTTGGCCCACTGTGTATTTGAGTTTGACATCCCTGTGTGTAGTCAGTTTCCTTGTTTCTATCAATTGTATAATTGACTACAATATTACACCACTGATCAGAAAAGGAAGACGCCAATTCTGCAAAGTACTTATGCACATACTTAATTTTAAGTACCTGATTAGTCCCTAAAAATTTAAGTACTTAAGTAGTTCTTTAATGGGACTATTCTGGTACTCAAAGTTAGGCACATGTTGAGACAAATTGCTGGACTGAGCTTAAAATGAGGAGCTTCTATCCAGGAAAAAAATAATTTCAGCACTGAAGAGATACAGCTCTTTGACAGATGGAATAAGACTTGCACTCCAGTATGCCTTTTGCCCCCATAGCATGCCTGTAACAACATTTCCACGACATTGTGCCCATCATGTATGGGCATTTACATCCCCATCACACCCACTGTGGCAAGTACCATGGGGCTTCATTGCTAGTATGGATGGCAAGTACCACTAGACCCAGCGGTGAAAATAATCCTCCTGCTACTGCCTGTCTGTGCTTTGCTGGTTAGGGATCAGACTTGCTATAAGCCATTTAATTATGTAGATGGACTTGCACATGCCATAGCATTCACATCTCTTCTATGGGTCCAGCATTGACTGCTTCTGTACCTCCATCCTGCAATCAGATCCTTTAACAGTGAGCATGTCTCAGAAGTAGGCTTCCAGCTGGATGTGCATGTGCAGTTGCTGGTGGCCCCCTGGAGCAATGAGAAGACCCAGACATAGCTGAATATGCTGGTCTCTGGGTGGTTATCCTAAGGCCTGTCTCAGCAGGACATCACTTTGATCTGACAAGCTACCCTGGGAAATAGATTAAGGGCTTCAAATGCAGTTTAGTAAGGACGGTTACAGTGATCTAGGGCAAGGAGGAGGAACGTGCTCAAGTCAGAGGAGCTGAACAGAAAACTTGAGATTTGTCATTCAGTGCAGTCCAATGGAGCAGCGGACAATACAGAGGCATCTTGCACTTGATAGGGCAGAGGAGGAAGTGGACCCCAGATCCATGGTCCAGGCAGACATCAGAGAGGAGGAGCTGAACCCAGGTGAGAGAGAGTCCCAAGATCTGTAATCAGAAGCAGAGGCAGTGGCTAAGCCTATTAAGCAGGTGAAGGAAGGTTGCGGGGGGGGGGGGCAGGGCAAAGCACAGCAATGGGCCCCTGACAGCCAGTATGGTGCCTTTTTTTAAGCTGATGTCCTGATTACAGGATCTAGGATTGAGGGGAGCATTTTTGTGGCATTGTAAGTGTCACTATTGCTATGAAATGGACCGATCCAGTCTCACAAGATGGCGCACCCTTCCTCCTCCCCACCCCCTGGGCTAAAGCTGGTTCCTCTCTGTCCTGCCTCCAGTGCTTTCAGTAAGAATAGCACTTGCTGAACACCTCCCTGCTACCAGGGTTAGTTCCTCTAGACTCTGCCAGCTTTGGTATCCCATGTTATTTGCATGGGCTGCTCTCACTAGTAATGACAGAGGTGCCCAGAAGTAGCTAGCTGATCCCTGCCACGTGGCCAAAGACATAATGGCAGATGAGCACAGGAGTAGTTCTTTAAAGGAAAACAAACAGCAAATGTAGCCACGATAGATTTTTACTGCAGTGTACTACATGGTGGGCACTGAGCCAACCATTTGCATTTCATTTTATCAGTCAGCTTATGTGCTGGACGAGGGCTCCTATCCAGCTGGCATCATTTTTCATTCTGCCTTTATTTTATGCATATACAAATACAGGTGTAGGTATAAACTGATAGCAAACTGCTGTACAGCTACCTGAAGCCAGGGATTGGGGGAATTATTCCATTGCCTGTAGTACCTTCTGCCAGCCACAAATGCATGTAATGAAATCTGTCCCATCCAAAACATGACCTTTTTGCTTGCTAGGATCTTCTGCACAGAGATGTTACCAAGGCTTCTGTTAGTCTGCAATAAGGAACCTTCACTGCTGCGTTTGAAATGAACCTAGCTCCTCCTTTTCTCCAACCATGTTGCTACCATTACATTCCATATTTCCCCCTTCCCCACCCCCCACACAAGTTTTACTGTATTTGTATGGAAAATTTAACTTTGTCCTTACTACTCCTAGCCCCAGTACAGAATTCCTTGGGATTAAAAACGTAACAGTAGTGGTTACTTTTATCACATCCTTGGTATTCCAGGGGTTGGGTGAGCCATTAATTGTATAGTTTCTCATTTTTCATAAACGATCAGTTCTGGAAAAGGGATTTCTCAGAGCAGGTGAGGGGGCCGATGTATAAAATCACAAGTGGCTGAGCGACTGACTAGCATGAGGGCAAGGGGAAGAGAAACCACATGTTTAAGTTTGTGGATGACAAAACTAAGAGGGTTTTTTGAAGATTTAGACAGGAAGACACAGGATTTGTAATACTAGATTTGTGGCATAATCTGGAAATGAGGCTTCAGAACTAACAATTTCAGAGGAAATAATTTCAAGACAACCTGGAGTTCCAAAAAGAGATGGCACAGCTGTTCTAGCAATAGGTCTTTGAATATATTCTTCTGCCACCTGCACATATATTATGCAGTGACAGTAATATCTATCAGATTTCCCCATCTTTCCAGTGTCAGTCTGTACATTCTAGGCCTTACTTCTATTTGTGCATAAGCAAGAGGGAGAAAACTTGGAATTCCTATTACATAAAGTTCCGTTCCTGCAGTCTACAAACTCATAGACTCATAGGTCAGAAGGGACCAATATGATCATCTAGTCTGACCTCCTGCACAAGGCTGGCCACAAAACCCTACCCATACACATTTATAACAACCCCGAACCCATGACTGAGTTATTGAAATCCTCAAAAGTGAGATTTGAAGACCTCAAGCTGCAGGGAATCCATCAGCAAGCGACCCATGCCCCACGCTGCAGAGGAAGGCGAAAAACCTCCGGGGCCTCTGCCAATCCGCCCCAGAGGAAAATTCCTTCCCGACCCCAAATATGGCGATCAGCTAAACCCCGAGCATGTGGGCAAGACTCACCAGGCAGCACCCAAAAAAGAATTCTCTGCAGTAACTCAGTTCCCATCCCATCCAACATTCCCACAGACCATTGAGCAGACAACTCTATTGCCCTTC
This sequence comes from Mesoclemmys tuberculata, assembly GCA_007922155.1. NCBI lineage: Eukaryota > Metazoa > Chordata > Testudines > Chelidae > Mesoclemmys > Mesoclemmys tuberculata. The sequence goes on along the minus strand of ML675617.1, from coordinate 21,981,172 downwards.
CACTTTACTCTGGTAACTGGGTCATATGTTGCAGCTGGCCTGTGTGTCTGTGAGCTTAATGCTTTATTCTAACAAATTATCTATTAACAAATAGAGTAGATTAATTATGTTATATTTTAATATCAATATAACCTCTATAAATACTCACCTTGTCTCATACAAACATATATAAATCATGCTAAAAATACAAGAGCAGTAAACCAAAAAGCACATTCTTATGCCAACAGTTGCCAGCATTTAATATATATTGCACTGGTACTTTCCCCATTCTCTTTCTCAAAAACCTCCCTCCCTTTAATTCAGATAACATATCACAATGACGACTAAAGAAATTCATAAATACTATGTAAGGATAAATCCATCACCGGCTGTGCAAGCAGCAACACTTGCTAATGCTTACTTCTGACAACCTCATGGATCAGGATCATGCATCCCAATTTTCCTGGCTTTCTGCAGGTACTGCCAGCACACTCTCTGCCATCTCTCCACAGCCACAGGGGCCCACCGTGATGATGATCCTAAAACTCCAGCAGAAATTTCTGTTGTGGATCAAGATGACCATTCAATCTGGCCTCCATTTTGAGAAAAAGATTTGGAAACTGGCAGTTCCCCAGGGCTTAAGGGAATTTATCAGGTTGTTTGACTCCTCTCACAATCACCTAGAGCTCACCAGAATGGCCAGTCAAAGTCTGCTTCGGGAGCTATGCTGAGAACTGTGGAATAGGTACCCACCCGCAGTGTACCTGCAAGAGTAGAGTAGAGCGCTGGTGCCTGGATGTTGGGCAAACCTAGCATGAATTAAAGACCTGCTGTTTCTTACACTGATGCAGTTCCACTGGTTCAATTATCAATGGTTCAGCTCTCTAATGTAGGCACAGCCATAAAGTAGGATGAGATTCTTTTTTCTACCTGCTGGATCCACTTTTCTATATTCCATTGACTTTGATGCCCTTTCCCATGTGTAGTTTGAAGATGATGTAAGACTTTCTTTGCATTTTATTATTTATGGGTAGTCAGCACCCACAAAAAATGTGTGTGTGCACCCATTCTGCACAGAAGAGCTGTACTTGTATATGTAAATTGAGTATTTATTTGCACAAATCTTCCTTTGCTTGTGCAAATTCCCTCTGTCTCAGGCAATAGATTGCATGTGAATTTTTATTCAACTAGACAGCCATATTTGAGAATGTAGCTTAATATTTTTTAAGCAGCAGAGAGCAGGGGACTTTGGCAGGGACAGCTGATGAGATGAATAGCCTACATCCATACTGGGATCTTTTCTGGCAATAGACATTCCTTTCTTATTCTGCTTGGTGTTTGGTTTTGTCGGTTTGAGTGTGAAGGTTCTTGAGGTTTATCTATCCCTTCCTGGTGAACCTAGACCCCAGAAAAAGGTGTGACTTCACTTTCATGGAGCCACTTACCTTTTTCTTCCTTCTCCGTGGACCATAATAGAAGATCATGAAAAATGTATTCTCGGATCAGTTTTAAGTGGTGCATAATTCCGCATCATTGGTCATGGTGCAAGAGTGCAGAGCAAGGGTACAAGAAGCCTTTCACTAGTACTGTTCTTCACAAGGATCAGCGACTATTATAACCCAAAGGGGATGGGGAGGAGGTGAGTGCATTGCCCTGCCTCAACTCCATTGCAGCTGGTGGAGTTGGCTGCCAGAGGAAAGCAATTTCAAGAATGAGGAAGCTTGTATGTTCCTCTGTGTTGGGGAGTTGCATGGAGGGATTCCACCTCCTGACACGCAGTTCCTCCCAACCACTCCTTAAGGCAGTGCCACTCTTCACTGCTCCCTACTTTAGGCTACATGTCACCGTCCAAAACTATGTAATATAAGAGCAAAATTAAAATAGGAAAGACCAGGGCCTAATTCTCCTGTCTCCGCAGATTTACATCCGTGTAACTCTGGTGACATCATTAAAGGTACTCCAGTTATATAACTGAGGAGAATCAGACCCTGAAATGCCTCATCATAATTCACTGTTTTCTTTCCCTCATTTTTCCTGCCTTCATTTTTAATTTTAGTAGTCTAAATAACCCCACATAAACAGGGTGTTACTAGAAAATGTGTATGCAAAAAGCAAACAGGGAAAGTTTATTTTGAGAGCATTATTGTTATATTTTTATTACCCAGTTATTGACAGTTGCTACATTTTGATTTGTTTGGGGTTTATTCTTCTGTTTGTGCAAGCAATTTCGCAGGTGTTTTATGAGGGGAAATAACACTGGTTCTTGGTTTCTTTTCAGTCAGTCTAATTCCATGTTGTTCATGATATTTAAAAGCAGGTGTCCAAGAACACATTCAGATGGATTTTCATTGCAGTAAAAGTTCAGGAAGCTTTTTAATTCAAGCATGATAAAAGGAGTCTTGCATTAGAGGTTAGACCAGGACATTGGGAATCAGGGTTCCTGGATTTTAGTCTTGGATCAGCCTTGGGCCAATCACTTAGGTCCAAGCTGTGACTCTTTTGCTCATAATGAATAATACCTTACTCCACAAATAGTCCCATTGATATCAGTGGGACTACCAGCGAAGCAACTTACTTCTCAGTGAGAGTAAAGAGCTCACAATCTGTCCCTTACACTGTCTGTGCCCTATTTTCCCCCCTCTCCCCCTGTAAAATGGGGATGAGTTTTCCATAATTCACATTAGGACACTGAGAATCTTAACTGAAGCTTATAAAGTGCTTTGAGAACCTTGGGGGTGTTATAAGTGTAAATTTTTAGACCAATAACATTATTTTTGCCATATGGTAAAAGGAAGATTACAATGCCAGAAGATGGTGGTGATACATAATTTTTTTTAAAAGAAGTTCTGCTTCTCTAGCATATGGATATTCTGAGATGGCTCATGAGCATTTTTCAAAAGGAAATTATTAAAGGGCAATTATACGAGTGAATGGGTTTCATAACCTGCTGGTGTTCCTAAAAGGGCTAATTCCCAACCTCCACCCCCAGTGAATGAGGGGTTTTTGTCATCTTGGTGAGTCCAGTTCCCTCCTTCCTTCTCCATGGGGTCCTATGAGCTTCTCTCATAGCCCTGAAAATTTTTCTTCACTTGCTCAACACACTCAAAGTCCCCATGTTCTGTTCAAAGACCCATCCTTCAGCCAAGAAGGAATATATAATGTTTCCTCTGGAGCCTGCCAACCTCTCTCTGAGGCAGATGAAGGAGTTGTTTTAAGGTAACTTGAGTGTTCCATGGTGCTCCTAGACCTTAGAGAAAGGACTTGAGGCTCGAATTTGGATTCCCTTGTGTGGTGGCACATACACTGCACATAGACTGTTAGGCTAGCCTCATAAATTAGTTTTCATTGACCAATATGGGCCAGATTGTGACTCCTGGGCACAGGTCAGTATTAGGGGCATTGTACAGTGATGCCGCCCTACTGGGAGCTCTGTGTGGGATTGTCTCTCCGGCAGGCACAATCCTTCATAGAGAATGAAGGAAAGGAAGCAAGTGGAGCACATTTGCTTCACTGTATTCCCCTGTCTGTGGCCAGTGAATGTGTCTGCTGATGAATGTGGAAAGCAGTGAGGCCATGGGGTGACAAGTAATTGCCTGCACATTCAAGCTCTGTGTAAGTCAATAATATTCCTCACTAAACAGAGAACCTTTTTTCTATTTGTTATTCAAGACAGCAGAGTTAGCAGCGGAATCTATATTTTATTAATGTATGCCAAGAAAATTGTCCCGTAACTTCACATAAAGATATAGGAGATTAGTGGGAGGCTAAATGCTCTATTTTTAGTTCTGTGAATAAGGAGTATTTGAGGTAAATTCCTTAGCAGTTCTCTCCAGTGGAAATGCCCTTTATAAAGAGCCCTAATCTACTGCAGCTGGTGTTTAATTAACACATCTTTTGTGAATTTTTGTTTGTTTGAGGTGTCTGTCACCAGAAAATATTCCAAGTAGGTTAAATAGGAGATTTCTTTGTTTAGTGCTTTTTAAATCTACAATGAACTGAATCTTTCTTTACAGTACTTGCTATATAGAGTAGATGGTCATTGTCCTATAGATGGGAAGTTTTTCTGTTAGTATGAATGAAATGCTTTATGCTGTAATGAAATATAATTTTTGAAAAGGAAAAGGGAGTTCTAACAATAAAATAATTTTATCTTGCACTTCATTATCTGTTGACGGGTTTTAGTAATTTCCAATGGCAACTTCGGTTCTTAAATTAGATAGAATCATAGAATATTAGAGTTGAAAGGGACCTCAGGAGGTCATCTAGTCCAACCCCCTGCTCAAAGCAGGACTAACCTCAGCTAAATAATACCAGCGAGGGTTTTGTCAAGCCACAGCTTAAAAACCTCTAAAGATGGAGATGCCACCACCTCCCTAGGTAACCCATTCCAATGCTTCACCACCCTCCCAGTGAAAAACATTTTCCTAATGTCCAACCTAGACCTCCCCCAGTGCAACTTGAGACCATTGCTCCTTGTTCTGTCATCCGCCACCACTGAAAACAGCCTAGCTCCCTCCTCCCCGGAACCCCCTTTCAGGTAGTTAAAGGCTGCTATCAAATCCCCCCTCATTCTTCTTTTTTGCAGACTAGTTCCCTCAGCCTCTCCTCATAAGTCTTGTGCTCCAGCCCCCTTATCATTTTTGTTGCCCTCCGCTGGACTCTCTCCAACTTTTCCACATCCTTTTTGTAGTGGGGGGCCCAAAGCTGGACACAGTACTCCAAATGCTGCCTCACCAATGCCAAATAGAGGGGAATAATCACTTCCCGTGATCTGCTGGAAATGCTCTTACTAATGCAGCCCAATATGCCATTAGCCTTCTTGGCAACCAGGGCACACTGCTGACTCATATCCAGCTTCTTATCCATTGTAACCCCCAGGTCCTATTCTGCAGAACTGCTGCCTAGCTCATCAGTCCCCAGTCTGTAGCTGTGCATGGGATTCTTCCATCCTAAGTGCAGGACTCTGCACTTATCCTTGTTGAACCTCATCGGCTTTCTTTTGGCCCAATCCTCCAATTTGTCTAGGTCACTCTGTATCCTATCCCTACCATCCAGGGTATCTACCACTTCCTGTAGCTTAGTGCCATCTGCAAACTTGCTGATCTACCCCATCCTCCTTAATGAAGATGTTGAACAAAACCAGCCCTAGGACTGACCTCTGGGGCATTCTGGTTGTTACCAGTTGCCAGCTAGACATGAGCCATTGATCAGTACCCATTGAGCCTGATGATCTAGCCAGCTCTCTATCCGTTTTATAGTTCATTCATCCAACCCATACTACTTTAACTTGCTGATAAGAATACTGTGGGAGACTATATCAAAAGCTTTGCTAAAGTCAAGGTATATCACATCTGCTGCTTTCCCCACTTCCACAGAGCCGGTCACCTCTTCACAGAAGGCAATCAGGTTGGTCAGGCAAGACTTGCCCTTGGTGAATCCATGTTGACTGTTCCTGATCTCCTTCCTCTCTTCCAAGTGCCTTAAAATGGATTCCTTGAGGACCTGCTCCATGATTTTTCCAGGGATTGAGGTGAGGCTGACTGATCTATAGTTCCCTGGATCCTCTTTCTTCCCTTTCTTGAAGATGGGCAATGTTTCCCTTTCTCCAATCATCAAGGATCTCCCCCAATTGCTACAAGCTGTCAAAGATAATAGCTAATTGCTCTGAAATCACATCAGCTAACTCCCTCAGCACTCTCGGGTGCATTGTATCTGGCCCCATGGACTTGTGTATGTTCAATCATTCTAAATAGTCCTGGACCTGTTCCTTCAGCACTGCGGGATGTTCACCTCCTCCCCATTCTGTGCTGCCCAGTGCAGTAGTCTGGGAGTTGACCTTGTCTGTGAAGACAGAGGCGAAAAAAGGCATTGAGTACCTCAGCTTTCTCCACATCCTCTGTCAGTAGGTTGCCGCCCCCATTCTGTAAGGGGCCCACACTTTCCCTAATCTTCCTCTTGTTGGTAACATATCTATAGAAACCCTTCATGTTCCCTTTCACGTTCCTTGCTAGCTGCAACTCCAATTGTGCTTTGGCCTTCCTGATTTCATTCCTGCATGTTCGAGCAGTATTTTTATAATGCTCCCTAGTCATCTGACCAAGTTTCCACATTTTGTAAGCTCACCAAAGACTTTTTTGTTAAGCCAAGCTGGGTGTCTACCATATTTGCTATTCTTTCTGCACATCGGGATGGTTTGTTCCTGCACCTCAATGAGGTTTCTTCTTCCCCTACCAAATCGTCCCTGTTTGTGAGCAGCAGGTCAAGACGAGCACTGTCACTAGTTGGTTGCTCCAGCACTTGCACCAGGAAGTTGTCCACAACACTCTCCAAAGCCTTCCTGAATTGTCTGTGCTCTACTGTATTGCTTTTCCAGCAGATGTCAGAGTGATTGAAGTCCCCCATGAGAACCAAGTCCCGTGAACTGGAAGCTTTCCCTAGTTGACTGAAGAAAGCCTCATCTACTTCGTCCTCCTGGTCTGGTGGTCCATAACAGACATTCACCCATGACATCACCCTATTGTTCTTGCTTCTAAGCTTAACCCAGAGACGGTCAACTGGCTTATCTCCAGTTACATACGGGAGCTCAGAGCTCTCTTACAGACACCCTTTCGCCCCTGACTGTCCTTCCTGAACAGTTTATACCCATCCATGACAGTGCTCCAGTCGTGTTAGTTACCCCACCAAGTCTCAATTATTCTAATCATATCATAGTTCCTTGACTGTGCCAGGCCTTCCAATTCCTGCTGCTTGTTTCCTAGGCTTCTTGCATTTGTGTATAGGCACGTGAGATAACTGGCCATTATCTCAAGAGATCAGGGAAGCAAAAAATAATAGAGTTGCTCCTTTCTTCCCACTTCTGCTGAACCTTGCTCCTCAGGTGGCTGTGGGGACATGGTTGGTTCTCTTTCCATTTAAAAGAGAGCAATGTTTCTTTTTAACTTTGATTCCCCCAATGTTTCCTTGCAGCTCTCTGGTTTTCCCTCTCTGCTAGATAAGGTTCTTTCCCTGCTCCCAGCATACTACAGTTAATGTGCTCTGGGTTTCCCTGTTCTCTTTGGAAGGATCTTTGCTGTGACTTGATGCTCTGGACCATCTGCCTGAGCTTAGCTTCCACCTATCAATATGTTCTCTTAGCTCCCTCATCTCCATGTTTCCGTCACATTTTCACCTTTCCCCTTTTCACCGTGTTTCCAGTTCCTGTCCTGTTTTTCCCATCTGTCCATCTCTCCTTTTCTTCCACAAGCCCAAGATGGTACCTTGTGGACCACTCATCACATAGCATTAAGGGAAAGGGCAGCAGCAGCCTTTCCCCTGGTTATTCCCTCTGCACTGTTTTCTGCCTGCTCTCTTATACGTGCCCTAGCTAAAGGTTGAGTGAGTGGAAACTGAGCTAAAAGTTTTCTATCTGCTCCCTGTAGCAGTTGCTAGTGGTGAGAGACCAACTTTTCTTTGGAGTGGAAGGGGAGGAAAAAAAAAACAGCTCAATCAGCTGCCAGGGATTTTGCACAGGGTGGGAATCAACCAGGATTTTAAAAACTCTGGGTATCTCTCACCAAAATAGGACCATTAGCCAGTCAGTCCAAAGAACGGACAGGCATGGGAAGGAAGGGGAAAAGAGAAGAACATAAAAGGGAGTAAATGACTACAACAAATAAAAGAATGCATATCCAGAACAGAAAATGACCTCCCCCAGCAAAAGGAAAATGTCAAGACATGAGAGAGTGAATGAATGAACATATCCATTAATAAATTAATTGGAAGGAGAGGAGAAGGTAGCAACCAGGAGAGGGAATGGTGTGGGGAGACATGAACCGGATGGGGAAGGGCACCCAGCCCTCAGTTTGTCACAAGAGAGGCTGTATTACTAAATGGTTGGGATCTGCTGCCTTAAGAGGACACTCCTTTTCAGTTAGTTGATTTTTACTTTAGTTTTTGGAATGGTAAACTCACTAACAGCTAGCTGTCCACTATAGATCCCAGGTCTCAAGTGACTCATTTGCCTCTTTATTTATTTTTGTTTGTCTAATAACATGCTTTTCAAGGCCCTGATTCACAGCGCATGTTTTCCTGTCTCCAGAAAAGTGTTTTGTTGAAAGGACTTCATTCATATTCTTCTCACCAGTGCAATGTTCAAAAATTTGAAATGCTCTTCCGAGTCAGAACTGACCTTGTGGGCTGATGCTGGCATTATTCTCCAAATAATACAAATGAGTAGGGTTTGCCTTTGCAGTTTTAGTAATGAGCAAGAAGTGGAATAGGAAGAGAAACACACATGCTTTACTTAAATAACAACTGAAGCTAGATAAAGTCAGGCTAGAAAATAAAGAACTAATTTTTCAGCGTAAGAGTAATTAACCATTAGAACAACTTCCTTAGAGAAGTAGTGGATCCTTTATGATATGAAGTCGTTTAAAATCAAGATTGGATGTCTTTCTAAAAGATATGCTTTAACTTGGCCAGAAGTTTATGGGTTGAAGCAAGAAGTATTGGATGACGTTCTATGGGTGAAGTATTATGCAGGAGAGCAGACTAGATGATCATAATGGTCCCTTCTATCTTTAAAATCTATTAAATCTATCTTTGTATCACAAACGTTGTTAGTTATTAAAGTTGAGTGAAAGGAGGTTTAAGCCATTCATTGTCCATCTCCATCCACTACAGTGAGCCTGACTGTAGTGGAGCCACTTGTGTAATTCCCAAGGATGACATCTGCCCTAAGCTTTAAAATAGTGGCTTACATGTGACTCAAGCTTTGTTTGCGTTTTGCTGGTTTCTCAGAATTCGATATTTGACCAAACTGACAGTGTGACTAAAAAAATGAACTGTGATCTTTGTTCAGCTTGTAATTAACTTCTATTCATGATGTTTCTGGAAATACTGTTTTATGGATGATATGCAAAACTGAGGTCTTCTTCAGTTCTAGTATTAAAGAACCCATGGCACTTACTTGGAAATGTTCTAACCAGATGTCAATATAGAGGACTACGTTTTGACTGTCTCAATTCCCCTACTCCTTAGCCATTCACGTAGTTCTGCCGGAGTCATGATAAAAGGAACCACTTTCCACCACATAGATGACTGATGTTTGGTGGTGAGTAAAGGTAAATCTCTATGTAATTTATGTATGTAATTTTCTAAAACAACTGGAGGCTTGCAACAGGTGCTACATAAATCAATAAATAATAAAACAGCATCAGTGCATTTACTGATACAATTTAGTCTTTGATTTGGAATATTGCCACATTTTGGTCATACAGTGAGGAATGCATAGGAGTTTATTCAGTGGGGGTGGTGATATTCTTCATTTTATTGAAGGTTCAGAAAAGAGGTAAATGAAGCCAGTCTGCTGGTGGGCTAAGTCACACAGGATCTTAGAGTGGAATTAAACCATGGATTTAGGCAGATGTCCAAAATTTAATCTGTTAAAATACTTGCCCCATCTTTATCGTTTACATGAACATTATTCCTGTGTTTCAGCAGTATGTAAGGACAACATTGTCCAGTCACCCATTTTGACAGCATAATATACCCAACCTTTGGAAAGGGCAGTGCATTAAAGGTTAGAGTCCTCCTCAGAATTCAAAGTCTATTGGGTGACACATTCTGTAGCAATGAATGATATAGTCACATCTCAAATTTCCTATTAGCAGATGTAGGAAAACCTTTTGATCAACTGAGATTTTTTTTTTCTTTTAAGCAGGCCAAGATGCATGAATGCATATAAGATATTCAGACACTGTGTTCCCTGAAGGAACTGTAGCTCTGTCTGGGCTAAAATGACTTTGTTTGATGTTACTGAGCACTAATGGTATCCGTCAACTACAAGCAGTGGTGGTGACCTGCCGCCTCTCATGTTCTGTATATGCCGCCTCATGTTGTGCCTCTCCTGGTGGAAAGAACTGGATAATGATGCTCTGACTTGACTCGCTTGCTCTTTTCTTCCCAAGTATAGCTAAGCATATGCTTGACTTCAGGGAGCGTAAGCATGAGCTTAACTTGGAACATGTGCTTAAATGATATGATGAATTGGGACCTAATCTCACAGTCCACTTGTCCCATATGACAGTTCAGAACCAAAACCAGCCATTTAGAGTGCTCAAAGACTAAGTTAAAAAAGGTGTGGTGGAAAAGTTACGATTGACTTGGATATACTGAGCACTTCTGCTAGCACATTCAGCAACAGAAGCTGCACTACAAGCACTGGAGAATGTAAAGGTTTATTTCATTCCGAAACCTCAGAGCTGCTCAGCAGAACACCTACAGCTTAGAAATGTAAAACATTAATCATGACAACTTTTTTTTTAAGAGACATTCAAAACAGGCATCGGTTACTCCTGCAGTTAAGAATATGCTTAACATTAGTGTAAAGAAAACACCAGGAGCATAGTTAGATCAAGCACAGAGTTTCCGAGGTGCATTGTGGGCAATAAAATATAGTTTGCCAATAGATCACTCATTTAATAGAAAACTTGTAGTCAAATATGCACTGAGAAAACTGACAATGCTGGCTCCTTCTCAGTAATGTTGTTCTCAGTAATACTGAAGTACAGTTACTAGTCAGCTGTGACAGACAAAAAGGAAGGCAAGAAATAGTGCTCTCTTGTTGTTAAATGAAAAAGGCTAGTTTTATACAGACTTACGTGTTCAGAAAATTGTTGAGTAGTTTGAATTACGTCTATGAGTAGACACACCTGAGGTTATACTAAGGTTCTGGATTTTGGAAGGAAAAAGTCTTGAGTCAGGGGATGCAAATCATATAGTTCAGTAACCAATACAGTTCTGTTCTCACCTACTTGGCTCATGCATGTCTATTATTCTCCCTCTTTCCTCCCTCCCCCTTTTTTTTAAGTGTTTGGTGAGATTTGGGCACAAGGTGGATGCTTTGAATGAAAAACTAAATGTAACATACAATAGTCTGCCTACAGAATAAGGATGGGTTTTGAGCTACATGCTTGAGTGAAGATTTCATACATGAGCACTTCAATTCCCTTTATTTTGAAGATAGAGTACAAGAACTATTTAACACTACAGTTGAATGCGATACATAGCAACTGAGCAGTAAGAACCATGTTATTGCACAATTTAGAAGGAAAAGTGAGTTTACAGTAACAGATGCTGTTTACTCTTTCATTTCTGATGTCTTTAAAACTACTTTAGAATTGTAGGACTAGAAAGGACCTTGAGAGGTCATGTGATACAGTCCCCTGCACTTAATGGCAGGACCAAACATTACCTAAACCATCCCTGACAGATATTTGTCTAACCTCCCCTTAAAAATCTCCAAGATGGACCTCCCTACGCAATTTAGGTGCTTAACTACACTGACAGGAAGTTTTTCCTAATGTCCGGCCTAAACTGCCCATATTGCAATTTAAACTCATTGCTTCTTGTCTTATCCTCACAGGTTAAGGAGAACAATTTTTCTCCCTCCTCGTAACAACCTTTTATGTTCTTGAAAAGGATTATCATGTCCCCCCTCAGTCTTTTCTTTTCTAAACTAAACAAACCCAGTTTTTTTCAATCTTTCCTCGTAAGTCATGTTTTCTAGACCTTCAGTTATTTTTGTTGATCTTTTCTGGACTTTCTCCAGTTAGTTCACATCTTTCCTGAAATGTGGTGTCCAGAACTGGACACAGTACTCCAGTTGAGGCCTAATCAGCGTGGAGTAGAGCAGATCAATTACCACTTGTCTTGCTTACAACACTTCTTCTAATACATCCCAGGGTGATGTTTGCTTTTTATTTGTAACAGTGTTACACTGTTGATTGATATTTAGCTAGTGATCCACTATGACCCCTAAATCCCTTTCTGCAGTACTCTTTCTTAGGGAGTCATTTCCCATTTTGTATGTGTGCAAGTGATTGTTCCTTCCTAAATTGAGTACATTGCATTTGTCCTTCTATATTTAATCCTATTTACTTTAGACAATTTCTCCAGTTTGTCCAGATCATTTTGAATTTTAATCCTATCATAATATTCATAATATCTGCTGCAGGTAGCCTCATTGCATACTTTTGTTATACAAGGGCACAAGGTATACTTTGAGCCCAAATCCTGCTCTCATCAACCCTTTTGGGAATCTGGAGTAATTCCAGTGATGTCAATGAAATTGCTCCAGAGTTAAACAGATGCAATCGACAGAAGAATTGGCCTTGGATCTTTTATATAGTCCACAATTGAGTCCAGTAAAGGTCAACTTCCTTTTATTTCCCATCAGATTGAATTTCAGTGTTTTCCTTCAGAACAGGGTCATTATCTGCTACCTGTGTACAGAGTGGATGAAACACCTTCACACACTCTAGGTGAGATCAGTTTTCTTCTTCCTGGCCTTTGAAGAGGTAATAGGCATCAGTTTCAAAGCATATTGCAAACATGAATTTATTAAACTTCACAACTTAGTGGTGAGATATAGTGTTATCCATATTTTACAAACACAGAAAAATCAGAGATACAAAGGTTAAAGCCAACATTTTCAAAAGTATACACTAACTTTGGATATCTCAGTTCTTGGGTACCCAACTTGAGACACCTTGGACTTGATTTTTCTGTGGTATTGAGTACCACACATCTCCCACTGACTTCGTTTGCAGTTCTATACTCAGTACTTTTTAAAAAAATCAAGTGTTCCTAATAAGGCACACATTAACATGGCATTTTTGTTATACAGTTCCTTGGAGTTTCCTGGTATGTGGTTCTTTTGTAAATACTTCAAGGTGAATTATCTTTAACTAAATAAGCTGCCATTCTGCATGGATGTCTCTGAACTGGTGTTCCTAGCATTGTGTGCTTTGATAGGTTCAAGGGATTCATGCTAAGGACTGTTAGACTACCAGGGCTGTATATATTTTTTTAATCAAATCCTTTTCTGTTTGTCTGTTGATTCTGCTACCTCAATTGACTGCACATAATTATGGCTTGTTGTGGAATGCTTGAACTGAAATATCAAAGAGAATTGTAGAAATGAGCTATTTGTGAATTGTGGGCCATCTACTACTAAATCGTCCGGAATCCCAGCGCAAGCAGATTGCAATTACAATGTGTTATTGCCTTGCTACTGAGGTATTGTCCAACTTTTGAGTTTCAAAAAGAGAAAAATAGTTGAAGAATGAGATCTGCACCAGCTTGGATGAAGGGGAAGAAGGAATCTCACATGATTTTAGTTGTTCTTGCCATTTAGACCTTTTTTGTATTTATTTCAGATTTCACACCTGGATATCTATATCTGTGTTGGCAGCATTCATGCCTGGCCCAGATAGGACTGCTTAGACTTTATTTTTGTACTTCTCAATACTCAGTTGGAGACAGAAGATTACATTTAGCATTTTCAACATTGTGCTGCATGGAGACAATGTCCATTTTCCGCCAAGTGCAGTAATAACATCTCTATAGCCCCAATAAGCTTGTATGCTTGAAGGTGCCTAGGATTTTACTGTTGCTATCTGTCTAGAATTATACTCTTGGAGTGTTGGGTCATTTTTTGTTTGAACATGTTCATTTTTGATGGGGGTAGTGCTTTTGAGTCAGATTTATGTCAAACTACTCTGCCAGTAATTCCTGATCTTCACTTTAGGCACTTTTGGAAGCATGCTTGCTATAAGAAGTTTTATGCCAAGCCTATATTTCACATTTAACAAGCACTTTTGCAATTTCATGATCACTTTCTGAAATCCAAGTTTGTTGGTTTGCGTAGTATGCCTTCAAGGGGTTTATAGTCTTTTTATATCCTCTACTTCTGTCCCTTAACATCTTCATGAAGTTGCAAGCAAAACAACTGCTAGTGTTTCAATCATGGATGTAGTGCTTTGGAAACATGCCACTGAGTGATCATCTTTTAGTACATCTTCCACCGCAGGGAATGTGCATTTACTGAGATCTTAGGCCCTCTATTATTTTCAAAATATTTCCATAATGATGCTTCTGTTTTCTGGGGTCTATTTCTATCACTGCCTCCACCTTTCTTGCATCCAGATTAATGGCATGTTCTGGCTGCTGTAATGCCCCTCTGGCAATGCAAAGAAATCACAAACCAGCTTGTTATCTGCAATCATGGTGGTTTTACATCACCTGAACAGTGTTCCAATGAATTTGACCCATATTTCATATGCTTGGCCATGTATATTTTAAAATGTATCTTCACAGGGACCCTTGCAGAAACTTCCATAAAACTAAGGGTATGATACAGTCAATAGGAATTTTGCCATTGATGTCACTGGGATTGGGAGCAGGCCTGTAATATTACCAAAACTGGCTATTAGCTGGTAAAATGTTTTTTTAGAGGTACGGGCGATGTCTCTGACAACTTTCAAATATACAGTGTACTGCTAACTATAAATATTTTTCATACTACTTTTCCACTTCCGAATAGCTGATATTTTATGAAGAACCAGAACTGTGGTTGTCTACAGCCCTTCCAAATTAGGCTTTTCTTATTGTACCAACCACGTAATGCTATCTATTGTGCAGAAAACAAACAGAAGAATAATGGAATAAGACCAGTCTTGGATGTTTGCCAGTGTGTTAGTTGATTTTTGGACATGAAGCAGTGGCCTGAAGCTAAAGGATGAAAACGTTTCCTCTGGATGTCAGGAAAACATTCTATAGCACCCCTCTCCACCTTATTACATTCTTTAATGCAATCTGTTTATAAGTTTTGATGAACAGGTCTGGGTTCTTATGGATTCTACCACCCACTCAGCAGGGTGTATCTGCTTTTATTTTTTCCCCTATAAATTTAATTGGCGGTGCCTCCATCCCCCTTACTCCTTCCTGGCAGGATCACCAGGACAGCTTGGGGAAAAAAATGCTAACCACAGGGTAACTCCTCCTTACTTGTCAGATAGTTGGAGACTCCCAAGGAATAACACAAACACATACAATATATTCCACACAGCCATTATATTAAATAGAAGATAAATATAACTAACAGAGTAAAACACTATTTTTAGGATCACCAGTCATGTGACCTGATGTAGCATTTGTAAAATTAGTGTCCCATTGGTACATGTACTTTGATGGGGCCTTTGACGACCTGTGGCCACAATATCTTCTGGGCAGTGGTTTAGCAGTGTGGCTGACTGGGTTCAACACAGTGCAAAAGGTTCACAGTTAGGACAAGGTGGTCAGTCCCTCTGCAGGTTTAATAGGCATCAGATTACAATAATCCCCAAAATCCTTTCTCCTTGGCTTGAGGACATCATTCAGGGAGTAGGGGTTCCCCAAAATATTTCCCTGACTAACTAACTAATAGTGCACTCTCACGCTCTGGGTGCAGAGATGACTCTGGACTCCTCAGTCACTCCAGAGGGTCTGGTCTCTGTTGGCAGAGATCCTCTTCGTGCAAGCATCAAGCTGCTTCTGGTCTCAGGATTTCCCCTCAACACCTAGGGGTGCAGCGCATCAGATGCAGATTACAAAACTGTACCACAACCTAAACTTCAGTCTCCCACCCCAGCACACTCACAGCAGGCTGTGGCCCTAGACTAGCAGCCAGAGCAGAGCCTGCCATGCGGTGACTCTCCCACCTAGGGAGCTGGAGGTGAACTCAGCCTGCTGGGGGAACATTTCCCAACAACGCTCTACAAACTGGGAGACACCTTGAAGCAGGAAGGGCTGAAGCTGAGGGATCTTGCTTTCCAGTACCCATGGGCTAGGTCTCAGGGGGAGCCCTGCATGCAGGCCTAGACTCACCAGCTCCCACACAGTCCTCCTCCTTTCTCCCCTGACTCCAGCCTGCCCCCAAATGACCTCTTCCCTCTCCTGAGCTCCCTGAGAGGGGCATCTCCAGCCATATTGGTTGCTGGGCAGACTAAGTCTGCCTTGACTCCCGCTCCCTGAGCTACCAGAACACAGAGCCCCAGGAATCTAGGTAATCTCCTTGGGGGTTACAATTCTTAATGGGAAAGGCAATTAAATGGTGGAATAAACAATAGAGGGAGGTGGCTGAGGCACCATCACTGCTGATATTCTGTAATAGGCTACATAAGGCTTCAGTGGATAGTATGCAAGGAGTACACACCAGCCAGCTGTTACACTTGATTATATCTAGAGCAGAGGTTTTCAACTGGGGGTACACGTCCCCTGGGGGTACTTCAAACTATCGCAGGGGGTACGTGGGTAACTGCAGCCTGCCTCCCGGCTTGAAGCAGGGACTAGGTGGGAGGGGCTGCAGCCTGCCTCCCGGCTGCGTGCTGGACCAGCCAAGAGTTGGGCAATCGCCTACCCAAGGGGCCTCCAGGCAGCAGCTTGCAGAGCAGTGTCAGGTCATGACACTCAGCGGGGACGGGGAGCACATCCCCCAGGCTGGGAGGTGAGGCCATCATGTCCGAGCTAGCGCTGGGCTGCGGGTCTGGAGCAGGAGAGCCAGGTGCCATGTGGCAGGTAAGTGCGGGAGGGGGGACAGCAGTGAGTATGGCGGCAGAGCCTGGCCAGACCCAGGTGCCACACGGTGGGTAAGTGCGGGGAGGGTGGTGGGTGAGAGCAGGGGGCTCAGTGGGTAAGTGCAAGGGTAGGGGGTGGCAGAGCCTGGGTAAGTGCAGGGGGGGTGGCAGGTAAGTTTAAGGGTGGTGGTGGGTAAGCACAGGGCAGGTAACTATGGGGAGCGGGTGTTGGGTAAGTGTGGGGGCAGGGGCTGGTGGAGCCTGGGTAAGTGTGGGTGGGGGGGCAGCGGGTAAGTTCAAAGGGGTTGGCAGGTAAGTGTGGGGGCTGGGGGCGGCGAAGCCTGGTCAGAACCAGGTGCTGTGCAATGGGTAAATACGGGGTGCTCGGCAGATAGGTGTGGGGGTAGGGGGCAGTGGAACCTGGTCAGAAGTGGGGGAGCAAAGAGTGTTGTTTGAAAGAGTACATTAATTTCATATTAAACCCATATCATCTCTTAAATAAAAAATGGATACATTTCTTAATTGCAAAAGAAAAGCACAGGAAGGAAACACAAAAGAAAGTGCATAGTGACAAAAGGTTGGTAAGTACAGTGGTGGTTACTTGCAGTTTGGATTTGCATGTCTGGGTCATGTAAATCAAAACCCAAGTGCATAATTTGTCTGGAGGAGCTTTCCAGTGAATGTATGAAACCGTCTTCATTAACAAGGCACTTGGAAACTAAACATTCCAAGTTAGTTGGAAACCGACTGAATACTTTGAAAGAAGGCTTGCAAATTTCAAATGAGAAAAGGAAGCATTCACTTGTACCTTAACAATTAGTGAGAGTGCTCTGAAAGCCTCGTATTTGATATCGCACCGTAAGAGTGAGTAGTTCAAGATTAGTAATAATCAGAGACTGTGAAACCAGCCAATACCGTGCAGAATATATGTGCATCCAAAACTGTAATTAAGAGCTTTAAGAGCTACTGTTTGGTATTTTGTTCTAACGTAATAGCATCAGTTCTGTTGTGATCTAAATTATGTATTTTAGACACACGAAGAAAATATGTTAATTTTAGGCGATTATGCCTTTTATTGCAACCATGGTAACATCAGGTAGAGTGAAAAACTGTAGGAGAGTAAAGAGTTAAAAGCTGGATAAGTGATCAGGCCTAAATTACAGGAAATGGGGTCATGGCACAGGCAGACCTTGTTTCTGTTACTTGGTATGAATTCTAGCTAGAGTCTGTTACTTCTCTTCTTTCCCTCCCTTCCTAGCCATTTGTGCAAGGAATGAGACTAACAAATAACTATTCTTCCTCAAGGCCTTTGGTGGGAACAGAGCGTTGTCCCTCCTTTGCATATAGTATATTTTAAAGAATATTAGTAAGTTTCAAGGTAATATGCCTGCACTTTTCAACAATCCTGTAAACAATAAACAGGGCAGATATAATTGTATTCATCATATAGTTGTTAATATTCAATTTCTAGGTGTCAATGTAACCAAATAAGGGTCTATGGGGAGTTGCTGAAAATGTTTACAGTTACATACTGTTATGAATAAAAGGATTGTAAAGTAACCCCCTCGTCGCTCACTCATGATGTCGAGGTGGAATGAGCAGGCAATAAAGGGTTCTGTCTCCCCAATCCACCCCCGGGACAGCCTGTTTGGTTATTTCTAACAAAAACCATGAAGGGGTATTTCAGGTGAAACCTAGAAACCGAAGGGGTACAGTTTATAAAAAAGGTTGAAAACTCCTGATCCACAATAACTGTATTCACTTCAACAGAGTGAATTCAGATTTCCACTGCTATTAAAAACCAGAACTTAATCCCTCTATATGTTTTTGAAAAGTATGAAGGGTTATATTAGAGCAGTAGTTTCCCAACCTTTTTGGCTTGAGGGCCACAGATATCATTTTTACAACCCGGAAGGGCCACCAGTCTCTGCCAGCAAGCTTCCCCTCCCTTCACTGCAGCCAGATGGAATGAGTTCAGCCTCCTCGCCGATCTCCAGTTTCCCTGGCAGCAGCAGGGAAACTGCACATGTCCTGTAGCCCTGTGTGCCCCACCTGGGTCCCTAGGCAGTAGCTCCCTTCTGGGACCACAGCACCGATGGACCTAGGTGGAGTGCTTTGCTGCACTCCCTGTTACAGCCAGAGGGAGGGGAGCGCTGATCTCCCATCCTCTGGCTGCAGCAAGGAGCCTGCACTGGTCTTGTAGCCCCACAGAAACACGCTCTGCCTGGGTTCTTAGGCAGCAGCTCCCTTCTGCAGCCAACAGGAGGGCCGTGGTGGGCCACTTTGAAAGACCCCACGGGCCACTTTTGGACTCCGGGCCACAGGTTGGGATCCACTGGATTAGATGACCCAAAGTAGCATGATTTCAGACCTTGCTATAGGTGATTCCATTATGCTTTCAGATTAGTCAGTGATTTTCTTTCTTTCCCCCCCACGCGCACACTTTACCTAATACTCTGTATAAAAGCAATGGCAATCCCTGGGATGTAATGCCTTTATTTCACCAGACACTCTTTCAAACTCTACTGCCATTATTTTATTTTTTTCATACAAAATGAATGTCAGATCAAAACTGAGATGAACACTGTTGAGCTCAGCCGAACACTTTTACCAGTTTTGTAGTCCACTATTATCTCTGCTAGGCCAAGTCTACACTACAAACTTACACTGGTGTAACTACGTCACTAAAAGGTGTGAAAGATCCACATCCCTGAACAACATAGTTATACCGCTTTAACCCCTGCATAGACAGTGCTACGCCCACGGTAGGGCATCTCCTATCAACCTAGCTACCGCCTTTTTGGGACGTGGATTAAATATGCTGACAGGAGAAGCTCTGCGCCATTGCAGTGCTGTATGTGCTCCTACAAGCCCCTACAATAGGCCCCCAAACCAGAGGTCATTGTGACTGCTCTCATGCATAAAGTTAGGCATGTGCTCTGGTACTTTTCTGAATTGGGACCTTATTTATTAAGAATCAGTGCTTTTAATCTTTCTGCGTTTGTGGCTAGTACGTCATAGGTGCCACCAGAATGTAGGGCAGGGTGCGATATCCTTGAAGTAGTAAGGGTGCAGTTCAGGGTGACTTTAAGGAAGCCTGGTTCTCACTTTTAGAAATAAATAAATGGCTACAATGAGTATTTACAGAGGGGTCTCTGTTCCATCCATGTTATCGGCGTTGTCATATCATGCTGTCAGTAACTTGTCTTTTTAATCTAACACAGACAAGAAGTATGTGTGGCACACTTTCCACTACTACCTGAGTTGAGGCTATTCTAGTTATACAATGTAATTAAATAGCTGGTTAAAACAAATTTTATTAAACATCCTTTTTTTAATGGGCTTATATCTTTCAGATCTTTGGTAATAAATACATTCCTCTGTGTCTCAAAAATTCTATTACTGCATATGTATGTATTTCAGAAAGGCTTCAGAAAACTTTATTGTGACTGAGTAGGTGTCTGAATTTTTGCCTGAAAAATATTCTTTTAAATTGTGGAGTGGAGATAGCCACTCGTCTGTATTGGGACCAGAGGTCTGATCTTTTACCATTGAAGTAAATGAGAGTTTTGCCATTGACTTTAGCAAGTTAAGGATGGAGACCTAGGAAAGGAGGAAAAGATGCAGCATTAATGGAAAAAAAAATAGGTGATGATTGTCCAAAGGTGACCTGCCTCTTTTTATATGAATATTTTCTGCAATTCCTACATACTCAGTCTGATATGAATCAAGTTATGTTCCTGTGCTTAATACAGTTCAAGGGAAAGCTAAATATATTCTCAAAGCTTGAGTCACTCACTAAAAAGACTCAATGTCTAATTTCTCAGTCAAACTTGTTGAGATGCTTATGTAATATAGGCGGGAGAAAAATCTGTGCTCTACAGACAGTCATTTTGATACTGATTAGCATTCATTAGGATTTCACCACTTTGGAGCCTTTAGAAAGAAGTGCTTATGTCAAATAAGGTACTTTTAAATAATATGTAGTCTCCCCCAACTCTTTAAATCTTAATGCACTATGGTGAAACAAATGGATTGGGAGGCAGGAGAGGAATATCAAACAATAATTAGATGTACAAATAGAAGAAACATTTTTATATAGGAAGATGTGTGGAACTTTCCCATGTAAATACATGTTGTTGTTTTTTAATGGTAACAATTAGTGCCTGATGGTAACCAATCAAGAATACAATGAAGATCTCATTTTTGAGAGAGTAGTGTTAAAATTAGTCAAAACCCTTTGGTGTCCTGTCCCCCTGCCCCCACACCTACAAAATTAAAACCAAGAAGTCCAGTTCTGTTTGTGTTTGTGTTAGTGTTAAACTTATACATAGTCTACCCCCAAACCAATTTATTTCTGGATTACTCAAATGCTTGACTTTACTCTAATAGATTCCAATCCTTCATATTGTTAAGACTTTCAAATTCCTTTTGGCACTCTCCTACCCTTCTGCTCTGGGTGTAAACTGTCATTCTGAAATGTGATGAAGTGGGCTGGATCTGCAGCTGGTGTAAATTGGTGTAGGTATGCTGACGTCAAAGTACAATGCCAGTTTATTTCCACTGATGACCTGGCCATGATGTCAAATTGTATGTTCTAAAAACAGAATTATTTATATGAAGTTAAATGTGCACAGCTGTGCTCCCTTAAAACATTGCTGCTTACAAAGCCTTGGAAGAAGAGCTGGAGACAAAAAATAAATAAAAAAAAATTTTGGTCATGAGGCTTCATGTATCGAAACAGCTCCTGGATGAGGTCGTGTTAAACACTGTGTAAAACTTCTCTGAGGAAGATTTTTGTCCCCTAACCAGAGTGATGGTCTGAGAAAGAAGAAGGAAGAGGGAAGAGTCTTACCGGGATATTCCAAGAAAATCTGCTTATACCAAGGAAGGGAGGAGAGCAGAAAACTTTTATGAAGTCTGAGGGATTTGACTATGTAGGGTTTAATTCACCTGGGAAATGCTTAGTTACTAGAGAGAGTGGTGCTATTGAAAACAGATTTAGATGATCAGCAAGTAATTCGTGAAGGAGTATTGCATTTGCTTGAAAGTGAGAGGGAACACAATCAAAGAAGGGCCAGTTTACCATGGCCTTTGCATGGGTGTGCAAATATCAGGGATAACTGCATTCCACGTTCTCAGAGGAGTTCACATACTGCTCTTTCTGTGCACCCCCAGGGATGCAAATTGCCCAAAGGTGATTAGGGATAGTGTTGAGGCCACAGGGAGAGGAGTGTACGAGCCAATAGATATGCATTTGGAAGGCTGGAAAGGAATTGTACCTCCTAGTTTCCATCTAGGGCAGTAGGGAGATGCAGAGCTCCCACGTAGGGCCAGCATGTAAATGGCTCTTAGCTTCTGAAGTGAATGGAGATACTAATATTGTTTCCCTTCCTTCAGCAGCCACTGGTACTGAGCACCCTCGATACCAATGGGAGTTCAGAGTATTTGGCACCTTGCAAGATTGGGCCCAATGAGCCCTTCACAGTGGTGTGCTTGACAAAATAAACTTAATTTTTTTCTTAGCAAAGGGACTGACTACAATCCTTATCAATATTTCAGTAGTGAAGAAAGATATCCTCTGCCACTTGCCCCTGTTAAACAAATATCTTTTGCCATAGTGAGCCAAATGCTTTCTCTGCACAATTCCATTAACTTCAATGGAATTATGCCAAGGATGAATTTGTCCAAGTAGTTGTAATTTCATTTTGTAATTACTGAAAACTGTTAATATGTAAATTAATTAAATTACAAGGGCGGAATTTTATTCCTCGTTTTGGTCCTTTGACACTTTTCAAGATTGTATATGTATCTTTCATCTGCATGTTAGAGGGGTCACATATAGTTGTCAAATCCAGTATGCTGCAAAATAATTACCTTTGCTGATTTTTTGGCTTTTCATAGCTATTAGTACTGCTAAACAGATCACAGTGCATTACTGTGGAAAGTGATTTCTGCAGTGCTCTCTCTTAAAATCATGCTAGAAAATGTCTTACTAGGATTTCATGAGAACTTTCTTTATCTAAACTATTGGTTCTGGGCATTAAGGATACAGTGTCCTTCATGCATGTTGAGGAAGCTGTTCTTATGTCATACACTTCCTATGGTCTTCAGTATCACAATATTTTCAATTCATAACCCATTCCCTAAGCCTTGCTTTATTAAGCATTTTGACTAATACACAATGACCAGCTGAAAGAATGATGAGGGCAAAAAGTTCATGTTGAAGAATATGCCCTGGGGCCTGAAATAGTCATTCTTTCTGCACCAAAGGGAGTTCCAACACTGAGAGGTTACTGAATTATGGCCATTTCAGTTGGTTTAATGTGCATTCAGCCTATTTCAGCTGCCATCTTTTAAGGCTCCATTTGTTAGTGAGGCCTTCAGGCCAGTTCCCCTATTAACTAAGGCTTTATGACACCCAGTGCAGCTCATTTAAAACAATGTAGCATGCAGAAAGTTATCCATCCATCTTGTGACAATCATCAAGTCTGTGTAAAACAGTGACTCTGGCATGAAACTTTTCCTGCTCCGTTTTACCGCAGACACAAAGTAACTGTGGCATTAGTTCTCAAATACACTGAGAATCTGTGCCTTCTTTGTTTCAAGCTAGAGCAAGCCAAATGATTAACTATTTGGGTAGCTGTATGGTGAGGGTGAAAGTTTTGGGGTTTAGGAGGATATTTATCTTGTGAGATTGGAAAGGTTTGTTTGTGTGAATTGATTTATTTTGTGTGGAGAAAGGTGGTTGATTTACTACTGCCCTTTTTGTCTTAATTAGGTTTATATTTTAATATCCATCCTGAATGTCTGGAGCCTGGGGCAGGTGTTTGTTATAGGCTGAAGCTGGGTGGGTGGAAAACCCCCCCCCCACAAAGGTGAAAATGAGGAATGGATTTGCTTTTTTAAAAAGACCAGAATGTTAGGCAGATTGATAAGGGCTTGTCTAAACCAGAGACTTGCATTGTTGTAATTATACTTGTTTAGTCAAAGTGGTACAACATCCCCTAGAGTGAATGCACTTATATCAATGCAAAAGTATTTAAACACATATAGTGTATTCTAGTTGAGGAACTGAAATAAGTTATATCAGTGTGTCGTCTCTGTCCACACCAGGCTTTTACTGGTGTAACAGTTGGTAGATGTCATACCCCTTGTGACCAGGAGAAGTGTTGTGGTGTTGCCTTCATGAAGCTGAGCATTATCCTGTTGCTATCTTTTTGTTGTTCCTATTTGGTATTTGCTAAGCACCAACAATGAAGAGTTTTCCTGCCCCTAAGGCACTTCCAGTGTAAGAAGGCAGACAGAAAAAGGGCTTGAATTGCTGGGAAACCCAGAGAATGGAGTTCATTCAATAAAGAAACAAACAATGGGTTAACTCCTGCCTATTAACTTGTTTCTTGTGGGCATTTCTTTGCACTTTGGAACTGGTTTTGAAATTACTTTGGGGGTGGCCTGCATGCTATTTGGTCATATCTCTGGGCTTTTCAAACTCTTCTTGATGTCACCAAAGCAAACCCCAAAGGGCAGACAAGAAGCTACCTTCTTGAGATCAGATTCTGACATCTTTACAGCTATTGAGTAGCATCCTGCTCCATGAGCAGTTCCATTGCAATCAATGTGAATATTTGTGGAGTAAGATACTATTCTGCATGAGTAAGGGCATCAGAATCTGACCTTAGAGAGCTCCCTTACAAAGATGGCCCCAGAATGTGGGGCTGTTCAGATTCTGGGTTTTACATCAACCCAATATAGAGAGAGGAGCTATTTGTAAAACTGTTTTTGGATCTGATCTTGGATTTTGAAGACCACCCACCCCCAAAACATTGGTAGTATTCGGATATGAGGTTATTGTGTTCTAGACAATTTCTAGATCCTTATAGTAGATTCTCCTCTATAGCTTAAAGACAAATAGTCCAGAGTGGGTATTCAGGTTCCTTTCCTTCCTCTTTGCGTAGAGATGTGCTGATGGATGACTTCATTATAGCTCTTGATAGAAACATCTATAGTGGCAAATGCAATTCAGTTTATTTATAAATTTGGAGATAAAATTGCTTATGACCACTTTTCACTCACCTTGGATATTATGACAGAAACAATGGTATACAAATCTAAACTTTTAACAAGAAAGATACAAGTCAAGCCTGAGGTGGACAGTTCTACAGAACTCACTAAGTAGCTGATGAAAGATAATGCAACACTAGAGCATAAAACTGAATTCTGGAACAGAACTGCAACTTGGGAATATTGAGTCTCCTTGGAGTGGAGGGGAATAAGAGTTAAGTCTTGATAACTTGTTCTCTGCTAAAATTTTGGTGGCATTCAGATATTGAAACCAACTGTCTGGTTAAAACCTATGCACCGTGTCGCATGCTGGGTGGTTTATTAATGTTTAGATTCTCATTAATTGTAAAATCAAATCTGTAATGATACAAACAGTAGGAGTGATAAATGTTACAAGTTGCATATTATAGGTAGATAGGCTCTAGTTCTTAAGTACTTATGAAAAACTCTCACTGAAGTCAATAAAATACATCAGGGCATAAATACAGTTAATAACTGTTAGATATATTCATTTAAAAAGAGTGACTATAGAAGCAATGTGACCTAATTCAATATGTACTGTAAGTGGGAGATGAGGACTGAATAGTTATTGCTGAATGACCAAAGAAGAGGATTTCATTTGGGGAAAGGCTTATTCATACTTTTCCCTGCTATCTCCTGAGCTACGCAGGCATCCAACAAAAGGTTGGTATCTCACAAAGCAGATTCCTATAAGATGGAAGCTGACACTGCAGTGCTAACCTCAACCTGATACTATGGTATATAGAATAAGCTTCTTTGATGATGATGGATATTTACCTAAAATTTGTTCATTGTGCAGGTGTGTGGGATGGAGGAGAGGTAAAGATGCAGATGAATATGGGAAATTTATCTAATTCCATTTCCAAAAACTCAGTCCTTCTAGATTCTTAAAAACAGTTTGTTCTTTGAAGACACTAATATGTACTCTATATGTAACATTTTTACATGAAATTGGATTTCTGTAAGTGTAAGACATCTCTAAGGTAAAGGTATTTTAATTCTGATTTTTGCAGCGTTATTCTCTCTATGGTGCTCCTGGATTTTCTGGTGTTACATTTATTTATTTATTACAGTTACAAAAAGTATACAGTTTGAGATACTTGTTTCTTCCCCTTCCAGTTCCGTCTATGGACCTTTGGGATCTCTTTCTTTGATTGGGGACTTTGAAGGAGGGAAGAAAGGAACTTGAAATGACCTTTTGTTCTTATTTCCAAGCAGAGAACCTTCTGTTGATTTATTTTTCCATCTGGTTACCTTTGTATTATCAGTGATATGATGTAAGATAAAGACAATAGCTTCCTCATCACAAGGCAAATGGGGATGGTAGATTGTATATGTGGTTTAAAAGTGGAGAAAGATGTGCTGAACTGGATATCAAGAAGGATCAGATTCTATCCCCAAGGGCTCGTTGTAGTAAAGGCATGATGGCCTGCTACTCTAAGTCCAAATCATGGTTCCACTGCACTTGGTGCCAACACATCCATTGACCTTGTGGGACCAGAACTTGCCTACAAAAAATTAGGTAAAGAGCTTTAAATGGCATATGGTATTGTTGATCTAGTCTTATACAACAAAATTAAGGTGCATGTAATGCATTTCTATCTATTAGTAAAGAAGAACTAGGTTAGTGGCAAGTAAGATTGTGGCAAGACTCATTGCAAAACCTTCTAAAAAAAATAAATCAAAGATTAAGGGGAAAGACTTGTGTATTCCTTTTCACTTTCATAATGCTGACAACACTGCCTATAACACACTCCGTTGCATCATAAGGCTTCCATTTCTAGCTCCAACATATATCCCAAAGCAATACTTACCCTAGGTTCGTCAAACTTGTGCTCTAACATCAAACTTTAACAGTGACTTCATATGCTTTTGTATCTATTATCAACCGTTCAATAGATTTGACTGTGGCACATTCCATGTACTTGGGAAACTATCCAGTCTTAACAGGGCTGAGGTCATGGTTAAGGATTTGCATTAGAGTGCAAGTCAGATGAAGCTGGGGTATATATTGTTTTTGGTATCCATTGGATACCAAAGTGAAATCTGTTTTTAAAGAGGTTTGTCATTGGATGAATGCAACCATGGCATCTGCCCACACAGATCAACAATAGTTTGAAACCCTTGCCCGTCAGATCCTTGGCTTAGACTATTACTAATGGAGATACAGTAGTCATTGCTAGCTGCTTTGTAGACCAGTACTGGAAGAGGACTTGACATACACACACTTTCCCCTTGGGTTATATAACTGTTAGTCAAATACAATTACAAAAAGTTAAATGCTATCTTGAAGCTCTGAGGAATCATGAAATATGAAGTCAATACCAAGAAGTATTATGGATCATTAAAGGAAAAACAAACGAACAAGTGACTTGGTTGAAAGATGCACATCAACATGTGGTGGGGGGGGAAGCTAATAGTTAAGAAAAACCCATGAATAACAGAATAAATCATTGTTCTGATGGATGAAAGAAGGAAAGTAAAAGAATAAAGATTGACAAGAGAAAAAGTGGAATACAGAAGACTAAATAAAATGCTATAGAACAAATGCAGATTAGTAAAGTCTAAATGGCTGAATAAGAAATGCAAAGAAATTGAACAATTGGTTTAAAGGAACAAACAAATTGAGATATCAAAAGATAGGTGCCTTCAATTACAGAAGAGAGGTGCCAAAAAACCCTTCAGGACAAAAATGAACAAGATTTTACAGACACGAAAGACAAGAATGAGATATGGCAAGAATATATTCAGGAACTGTATGATGGGTTACACTAGAAAAGCTTCAACTGGAGATTAATCAAGCATTCCTACCAATAATAGTGGAAGAAATAATGGCAGCAATAAAGAAGATTTTTGAATGGAAAAGCAGTAAGTTGTGATGGAATACTGGCTGAATTGTTAAAAACCATAGGGGATGAGGCTTGAAAGCCTCAGATGTAATGAAAAATATGTGTAAGACTGAAGAATTGCCAAAAGCTTTACAATATATGTATCCAAATTCCCCTCCCCCAGTTATGTACTGTAAAGACTTCAGAAAAATTAACCCAATATTGCACACCTGTAAGGTACTTTTGCCAGTTGCTCAAGCCTAAATACAAGGAAAGATTGATAAATAAATACACTAACATTAATAGTTTTAAAATATAGAAGGGCCATGACAAATGCCATTATGTACTTGAGGCTCATGTTAGAAGGATCAGTTGAAATGAGGAAAACAGTGTACTTCTGTTTTACTGACTTCCAAAGAGCATTTGACAATCTACAACTACAAATTGCTCAACACATTACAATCTATAGGGATTGATGGATATGAACTCAGAGTAATAAAATTATACTAGAATCAGAGGGCAATTCTAATGGGAGATGAAAATGAAAATCTAATACAGATGGAGAGGAGTGAGAGGGTTGTATGATGTCACTAACTTTAACATTTATACCAGGTGTTTGAAATTATTCGAATAAACGGAAGATACTAGGATGAAATGGAAAATGGGTGAATGAGTCACTATGTAGATGACAGTGCTGTTGGCTGAGTCAAAAGAAGGCCTGAAAGTTAGTGAAGATTATATATGAATATAGCAAAGGATATGGTCTGAAGTTGAATATCGACAAGACAAAAATTACGTTGGTATGCAAGATTCCTGGGAAAACATATACAAACACCAGTGAACGACAGTTATACAGTAAATGGAAAAGTTACTGCTAATTAGGAAGCCTCATTACAGAACATGGAAGGTCAGATACTGAAGTCAGGCTGAGAACTGAGAAACAATAAAGTGAAAAACTTCCCAAAGGAGTGATTTTTTTAATTTCTATTATTCTTTCTCTCTCAAATTCTGGAAGAATAAACAGCTGACATATACATAAATGAAGGCTAAATTCTGACTCTTAAACTTACATTTGGGCTTGAACTTAATTTAAGGCTGTGAAACATAGACATTCAAACAATTGATAAACTACAATTCTTCAAATTACGGTGTTATAGAAGAATTATGAAAATATCATGGAATAACAAAAAGGTATTGGCAATAATTGGAACTCATCTTATGCTAATCAGAGAATTTATGAAAAGAGAGTTGATTTCCAGGGTACATTTTACCTGGTTCAGTGGGTGATACATGTTTATGGTTACTGGAAGGGAAAGTTAATAGCAGAAGCACATGAGGCAAAAGAAGATGATCTTCAATGGATGATGTGATATCCTCTGTAGATCAAAAGGTCTACTCATCCACAAAGAGATTAGCAGAGGATCATACAGAATGGGCTACCATAGTTGCAAACCTCTGGTAATGGAGATGCCATGTAAAAAGAATCAGGAATCCTGGATTCTATCCCTGGCTTCTAGAAAATAGTACGGTGTAGGTTGGTGATAGATAGGATAACTAAAACTGATTTACTCACATTAAAAACAATGTGCTGCAGTGGCTAAGATTGGCATTTGCATGTTAGATACCTGAATTTTGGGCCTACAGTGACCTTGCATGAACTGTCTGCTAATCTATTTTTAAAAAATTGAGCAAAGCCTTTGTAAATAAGGTTGCTTGTTCGTAGACAGACAGCACAACATGAACTTTCTCCAAGAATAAAGCTTGGGGGGCAGAGCAAGCAAGAGGAGACTTTCAGCCAGTGGAGAGCTTTTTCCTCAAGAGCAGCTGCAATAGCAGCAGCCCACACATCTTCTATCAGGTCTGGTTGCTGAATATGAGCGTATGCTAATTGGATAGAGCTGCCATTTGAGACAGTCACACAGATATTAGCTTGGCCCTGCCACACAGGCACTGCCTTCTATTGTTATGGAAATGGATAGACAGGGGAACCATCCAGGGATGTAGCCAGAACTGATTTTTTGGCAGGGCCTGTGGTTGACATGGGTTGGCTGGCTGAAAAATGAGGGCTTCCCAAACTAACAAGTGCTTCCCGGACTAAGCTGCTCCCAACGTTCCGCTTAAACTACCTTGGGAACTGGGGCTCAGGCAGTTGAGTTTCTTGGCCAGTTGCTTCCCGAACTTCCAGCTTCTGGAAGCAGGACTACTGCAACCGATTGGGTGGGCCTGTAGCTATGCCCCTGGAGCCATCGCCAGGGGGCCCATTACAAATATCAAAAGTACCATTCTGTCTTTATAACAATACAAGTGAGGTTCTTTGTGGATTGCATTAAAGTAAATACGTATTGCCAGCTTTCCCTACACTGGATGTTGCTGACTATGGAGGGTGTGTGGATGTAGCAGTTAAGGGATGTACTGATTGAAAGCATTCCCTCAGAAACCTTCCCCAGTGGGGCTCCTATAGATGCTATTGTGGACGTTGAAGTTGCCTTCCTCTGGCAGAACTCCAAGGGATGACAACAGTAGAAACACCATCTGTCTTCCCTTTGGCACAGCAGGCCAACTGGTGCTAGGAGGTGGAATTTGCAGTTCCTTCTGCCAGAGATGTAGGTGTGTGAGAATCTGTCTAGTGGCTGAATAAATGACAGAAGTCAATGACAGAAGTGGCTGAAAAGGACAGGGGAATGGTATCTTCATATCTGCCAAGGGAACTGGCTTTTAAAGTAAGTAGTTGGGAGTATAAAAATTAGGACCAGATTCACCATTGCCTTGCATCTTCTGTAGTTATTCACAGCAGCACAAAATGGGTGTAAAAGTGAGTTGCATGGGTTTAAATGCATATATGCGGTGCTGGGCAGTGGAGAATAGGACTCTCATATTCCCCTACATTCATTCACAGCATAGACACCAACTGAAAGTGAAATAATTGAACAGTGAACAGAATGCATGCTTTTTCATAAAAAATTGAATTTCCTACAATGCCTATAAATGCCATGTATACTATTAACAATTCTTTATAGTCCATCTCAAATTAGTGTGTATGTCTGCAATAAACAAGACGTCTTATAAAAATACTGTTGTTGACCGCTGTGAAGCAAAAGACCAGAATGGGTGTTGCTTCTTTGAGATTCTTTTGCATTTATCTGTTGGGGAGCAGTTTGTTAAGGGAATGGCTGTACATAAGAACAAAGTTCATTTCCCTCTGGAGTACCCTAACTTTTTCATGTGCATGGTGGACTGAAGTTATGGTAACCATTCTGAATACAAAGGTGCACAATCTAATCTCTGTTGCTTTATGATATATCTTACCTGGCATTTACCAGTGGTTTTTAACACTATTTAAAAGCCTTTGCACAATTACTCTGAAAGATGAAGTGTTACCAGTGGGTCAGAAGATTTCCTCATGTTTAGCCTATATGTAATCATGATCGCTGCTTCCGGAACTGTTTTCTCCTCTTATGAACACTATGCTGTGCAAAGGGATAGTAAGGAATTGAGCCTTTTGTTCAGACATTTAAACAAAATACATAATTAAAAGCATAGAGAATGTTTTCTACCATCACATCCTCAAACCAGTATGTTTGTTTCACAAGGCAGCTGATTTCCAGGAGTTTAAGCCTAAGAACATCACTGATAAGCCTCAGATTGAATGAACTGCGTGTCCAAAATATTATAGTTCTAGCTCCCTTTTATTAATCCTACCATCAACAACTATGCCACCATGGTGATTAAAATCATACTTACAACAAGTATGTCACCATACTTTAGGCGCAGTTTCCTATGGAAGGCAGCCTGGGATTTTTCCTGAAAACTGTGTGCTAGCCGAAGTTTGCTATAGACAAGTGTTGCTCATCTTTTTTAGGTTGGCGCTAGGGATAACTGGAAAACAATTCTCATTTCACAAAAAAATTCAAGGTATTGAAATTTCTTTTTGTTACGATGTGCCAGAAAATGAGACCTTTTGACATTTTTTTATGAAAAATTGTGAGACCCCCAAAATAACCAGTAGTGTAGGGCCCAGTCTACACTTACCTTCTGGATTTGGCGTCAATCGACGGGAGATACGCAAGTGACGTAAATCACTTGCGTATCTCTTGTCGACTTTGCTGCATCTGCTCCACGTGCTGTCCACACTGTGCTGCGCTGAAGGGAACAGTGTTCCCTTTGACACAGTACTACGCCACTTACCAGGGTGGTTTTCCTGCGTTGATTGCTGGTTCGACTGACCAGGTCTACACAGACCGCTCAGTCGATCCAGATATAGCAAATTGACGGCGGTGAATTTGCAGCCGTCAGTGTAGACCCAGCCTGATTCACTTGGACCTGTCTCTCCCACCAAATGTGTGTCCTAACCATTGGGCTATTGACTATTCTGGGATAGAGATTTCTGTTGCTTTCATTTTGAAGAGGAAATTCCATCCTGGACCTAAGAAATCTTCCTGATGAAGAACTTTTTGGTTTTTGATGAAACCAGTATCTGAGTGCAAAGCAGTTTTGGTTTCCACAAAATGTCATTTTTTGCCAAAAGAAATTTTAGTCAAAATATTTTCAACTATCTGTGTTGGCAACGTCTTTGAAGTCAATTTTCCCTCACAATTTAATAGTAAACGTAAAAGTAAAAAATGTATCAGTAGTAATAATGATAACCTGTAACATTTATTTGTGTGTTTATCTGGAGAGAATACTTGACCTAGAAGGGTAATGATGTGGGGAGAGTGAGATTTTCTTTGGTTTAGTTTATAATATTTTTCAGTGCCTTGTGACTCCCCCAGTTGCTTTTCATGACCAAACGCATGTTTAGTGTGATCATTATCAGAATGGTTCCCATTGTAAAGTGCATGGAGTCTACAAGTAACACCAAAACAAAGAACAGAAGAGTTAGGGACTGTAACATTGTGTCAAATGAAAATGTTAAAATTAATGTCAACCAAGCAATTGTGCTCCCTAATGTTTGATGTAATAAAGGTGGTGTCAAAGCTAAAAGAAGTACTAGCACAGTGTTGGAAGAAGCTGGGAGAATTAGCTAAGAGAAATTTAGGTTAAGAAGGGATGAATTTCAGAAAGACAGTATATTACATTATGGAGATATGAAAATGTAACTGGGCTAGCTTACTAAAACAAGAATCAAACAACAAGTAGATCTTGATGAATGTTCAAAAATGAAAAACTATATCCTTAAGTCAAAATAATAGTAAATGGGAGTATATAGGCCTAACTTTTCAGAATTGTGCAATATAATTATGCAACAAAAATGTGTTAATGTTTTTGGGTCTAGGTCGTGCATGTGTTTAGTTTTTGAAGAGTTATGAAAATCTGATACTGCACTGGAACAGCCTCAGAGCAGGTTATACTAAGGGCAAAGAGATAGCATGTAAGTGATTTGAGAGAAGGGCTATGAGGGCAGAAAAAGTTCCATCCCAACAAAACAACCCACAAAACAGGCAGGGCAAAGGAAAAACTATTTCTTTTCTCAAAGAGAAGATATAGAGGATTCTTCAGATGAGAATTGATGTCTGAATGACAAGAATCCACTGTAAACTGAATACAGAGGTTGCGTTGCTAGTTATAGATAATGTGGACTATTCAGAGAGTGGGGAAAAGAAACAGAAATAATAAAAAGCCTTCACAAGCAATTTACCAATAGATATAAACAGAAAATGGATAAGAGAATAAAAACCAGCTATCTGCAAGGAAGTCTGAGGGGAGGAGAATATTTAAGTAAACTCATCACTTGACTGGCCTGCTATATGAATTCTCCACATACTGAAACAAATGTGAACAGGTAATCTTGAAGGACACAGCCAAATGTTTTTCACAAGGCTTGGTAAATTCCAGGGGAGTATAAAATAAAGCTAAAGGCTGCAGTGTGTCATTTGCCTCCTCTTTGTCTATTTGTCTTTTCCTCTTGACATAGGATTTTATCTTCTCTGGCGCAGATGGGCTATAGTCTCAACAGGACTATTTATCCCCCAGTGAGGTCTGTAACCCTTCTTCTGTAGTTTTGTAGAAGGAAGGGATAATATACACTGTCTCTCTTTGGCTTTGTCAACCAGGTCACTGAAGACCTTGATGCTAAATATTTTGGAGGCCACTAACAGCTATTTGTCTTAGGTTTTGATGTTTGGTCTTTTATGTGTGTGTTGAGATGCTTTGGATTTACAGGCCCTGGCTCTAATTTAGAAGCAGCTAGCATCCTTCAAAGTGTCTGAGATGAAGGCAGGCTATGGAAATCTTCCTTAGAGTCGCTTCCATCACATTAATATAATCCAGCTCTGGGGTATGATCCTGGGTTCAGCTATTAACATGACTAGTGCTTCCACTAAGAGAAACTCTTCATGGTGCAGA